>OX402050.1:10834949-11532449 GCA_947859365.1 Archips crataeganus
GCCCGGGTTTAAGATTGGACTTAGTTCTATTACGTCTTGTTTGTATAACGCCCTAATATCAAAATGTTGTAATAGCAAAACGACTAGGTAGGCATATCGTCAAACATTAATAACTTCTAACTCTAAATGGCATAACGACTAGATGGTTGAATGACAAGAAAAACTCAAACGTAGTTTGTGAAGGAACTCTTTGATAATGCAATCATGACGTTTTGCTACCAAGACCATATGCTATCCAGACACTTTTCCTTATGCGTCGTTTTACAATCAAGACTTATTAATAACTTGAACGTAAACTCTATTAGTCATTTTGCAACTTCGGGCGTTATGCTATACTAGTTGTCGATCGAACAACTAAGACATTCTACTCACTAGGGCATTCTGCAAAAAAGACATTGTGCTTACCAAGACCTTATGCAACTAAGACGTTTTGCTTATAGAGTCGTTATACAATCTAGTCCTTACGAACCCAACCCTATGGGAGGTACCCTAAAAAATTTTTTTTTTCTATTTTTTATTTAACCACACTGTCGGCGTAATTGATATATATATATTCATTCCAAAATACAGCTTTTTAGTACTAACAGTCTCTGAACTTAGCCGCGGACAGACAGACAGACGGACAGACATGGCGAAACTATAAGGGTTCCTAGTTGACACGGAACCCTAAAAAGTTTCAAAATAGCGGGAATTTGTTTTGCTTTTGCACGGAGTTCTTGAAAGTTGAAAGAAATAAAAAGAGTTAATCACTATTTAAATGACTTTTATCTGTGAGAATGTGTGACTTTGGTGAATTAAGTGACGCAAAAATGTTGACGCCGCCAGAAATAAAACAGGCGGCAATGAAAGTGAGCGATAATTTGCTACTTTTAATATTCGAAAATTCATTTATTGTCCGTTATGCAAGTATTCATAATTTAATAAATGTTTATTTTGAGCTCATAGAAAAAGTAATGTATGCAACTATTCATAATCGGCCATTGAGATACTCGCTTCGCCTCATGTCATAAACTCGCACTCGTATCTCAATGGCCCTTATTATGATACAGTTGCATAAAATAGAATTTAAATGCGAGGTATAAAGTCCTACCTCGTAAAACCTACCAAATCTGTGCACTTTTGATAAGTGTATGTTCAAAATTTAGTACACGGCCTTACGAGGTTAAGCTTGCGTGACATTTCTATTTTTCTTAGTACCTATTAGTTCTGTGGTAGGTACAGTCGACCAAAAATATGGTCTACCCTATGGTTGAAGTTCATTTGCACGTCAGGATGCAAAGAGGACGATTTTCCCTTGCAATAATATGATGATATAACAGGGACTAATGACTTCACTCAGTTAGAAAAGTCAACCTTAGCGATATTTAGATCTCACAGAAACTTTTGACAAAACTGGTAGACCACTTTCTTGGCTGATCGTACCTAATAATTATTTCCATTGTTTTATTTTTTTAAGTACCCTACCCACCTACTTTTTTCAGGTTGCTCTCTAGAATATGCATTGGAAACGGCGACTTTGCACCCCGCCAGAGCTTTAGGCATCGACGACAGGAAAGGAAATCTCAATTTCGGAAGTGATGCCGACTTTGTTATCATGCACCCTACAACACTTAAAGTTTTATCTACTTGGATCGCAGGGGAATGCGTATATAAAACCGAAAGCAATGGAATATAAAGTACTTGAATATTCTATTGAATATTATAGTGAATTCTGTTTTATACGTGTACACGCGTTTATTGGAATATGTATTGAAATTAAAAATTATTTTATGAATTTATATAAGACTGAAGACAATTTTACAAAATACAGCAAGGTTATCAAAAACACAGAATGTATAGCAGTGGCCAAGGGTACTAACAACCCAATTCCCCCGGGTTGACTAAACTTTCGAAGTTACCAAACGCTTCTCTTCCATTACTGCACTTTCAAGAAGAGGCTAGATGGGTTTTAGGTTTTTTTTGCTCCGGCTTTACCTACTTGCAAAAATGTTTTGGTTTTTGTTTTTATTAGCCACAAGCTATACTAGGGGCGTTCAATAAAAAGTGAGAATGAGTATGTTATAAAAAACTTTTACTAAATGTAATTTTATTTTTCGACATAGTCACCTTTTAGCATAATACACTTATTAAATCTTTTTTCTAAACTTAAAATTTCATTTTTAAAAAAGGTCTCATCTTGAGTACTTAAAAAATCTTGTACTGCAGCGACTACCGCGTCGTCGTCTTCAAATTTCTGGACTCTCGGGTATTGTTTCAATCTCGGAAATAGGTAGAAAATCACTAGGAGCAAGATCTGGTGAATACATAGGATGCTTAAGGATATTGAACCCAGCATCACGAATTGCAGCCATTGCAACGATGGACTTGTGTGCCGGGGCATTGTCCTGGTGGAACAGCACAACTTTCGAGAGTTTACCTCGCTGTTTTTCGCGGATCTCATTGCGCAATGTTGCTATTTGTTTGGCGTATAAAGTGCCCGTAATTGTGGCTCCATTTTGAGATACTCAATCATTAATACCCCTTTACCATCCCAAAAAACAGAGCCCATGACCTTACCGGCAGATGGGCCCACCTTGAATTTCTTCGGAGTTGGAGATGATGGCCTTTTCCATGTCATAGACTGCAGTTTCGTTTCAGGGTCGTAATGATGGAGCCATGTTTCGTCCATTGTTATAAATCGCGCCAAAAAAAGTTCCCGGTCTTGCTGTATCAGGTCCAAAGCTTCTTGACAAATCTCGACTCTAGTTTGTTTTTGCGTGTCAGTAAGCATTCTTGGTATCCAACGCGCAGATACCTTTTTCATACCCAAGCGTTCATGTAAAATATTATGCACGCTCCCCGTTGAAATCTTTACATTTTCAGCAATAAAACGAACCGTGACACGACGATCCGCCAAAACTGAGTTTTCAACTTTTTTCACAATTTCTTCAGTTATTGCTGTAGTAGGGCGTCCGGAGCGGGGGTCGTCCATGGTCGATGTTCTTCCATGTCTAAATTCGGCGCACGAACGTGCGACTGTCTAATACGGAGGAGCATTAGACCCTAAAGTGTCCCGCAAATTTAAATTGACTTGGTCCGTAGAAAAATTTTTCAAACAAGTATTTGATAACGGCACGCAGTTAAATTTTCTCCATTTTCGCTAACGTACTCAATAGCATTGCAAAGAAATTACCGTATTTTTTATTTAAACAAAAGACAGTTAGTTTTTTTTTCATAGCAATCAGCTAGATAGATTAGCTTTACCGGCCAGTATTTAATTTCCTAATATTGAAAGAGTTTGCATCTCATTCTCACTTTATATTGAACGCCCCTCGTACTTACTTTGATTTTTCTTTGTGCTCAAATTGTAATGTACCTACAAAAACTTACGGTATAATAGTATGAAATACAGTTGGTAATATTTTGAATATTTACTATACTTTGTGTCGTGCCTCAAATTGTATTTAATTTTGGTTGGGGTTTTGAATATTTACTATACTTTGTGTCGTGCCTCAAATTGTATTTAATTTTGGTTGGGGTATGATTTTACAATTTTTCGATAATGTTCCTATGTTAAAATTTATGATGTTACCATAAATGAGTGATACCTAGCGTATTTTTTTAAAATAAATGTATTTTTATTTTACTTGATATCTGATACCGTTGTCGTTGTTTTCTTACCTTTTTCTACTCCTGTAGTATAATCTTTCAATTAGGTATATGGTCAAAAACTATACAATAATAACTAACGTTATAAGTCTGTTCCAAGTTCTATGCTCTATGGTGCAAATTCAGTAACATAATAACCTTTATAATTTTCCTTATGTTACGGGACTGAGTAATAATAAATGCGTGTGTCACGTGATTGGTTGCTTAAAAATGAGTAAGAACAGGTAAAACCAATCACAGGTTTATTTTTTCAAGCAATATTTCGTAATTGAGAACACGCTGATCAAGCTCTATGGTACGAGTACGCAGTGGCGGATTTACACTTTTGCCGCCAGTAGGCTATTCAATTTTTGCCGCCCCTAGTGTTAGACCAAGATAAGTCTGTAACGATTTTGATAGCACACGAAGTGTATATGTGATATTTATACGTCATAATTTGATACAGGTTTGACGTTTAATATAATACTTACACTGCGTGTGCTATCAAAATTGTTGAAGACTTATTTTGGTCTGACTCTACTAAGCTCTGTAATTTGATACCCTAAATTTATATTATAGTATTGAACGCTATTGGAATATTTAAAAAAATCATGTTTACAAAAGTACCTATACTTTACAAAACACTTAGTAATTTTTCATATACTTACAGACATTTGAGTAAGTATTCGGCATACTAAAATATCGTAGTTTTTATTAAATTTTCGATTTTTTTTTTCTCCGTGTATAAAATCTGGGGGCACGGAAGTGCTCCCGCCAAGACGAGCCAAGCGGAGCGCAAGGGCACTACCTACCTTTTCTCGAAACGTTTCGTCGTTTTTTTGAACTCTTATACATATATAACTTTGCTTTGGATGATGTTAAATAGTTGAAAATTTCAAGATATGACACTAGTACAAACATGAAACATACAAAGTTTGAATGTCGTAGCTATTATACTTTAGATTTTATCAATGTCTAAAAACCCCCGATTTCGTCACTGATTCACTCACTCACTGATCATCAAAATTCTTAAGGTAGTTCCTGAAGTCCTAGAAAGCTGAAATTTGGTATGTAAGCTAGTAATAGTATACAAACCAGGGGCGTAGCGTCAGGGAGCGGTGAGAGCAGTAGCTCCAGGGCGCCTGGGCTGGGGGGGCGCCGGGGCTGGGGGGGCTCAGATTTTTTTTCGATGTAATAAACATGGGTGACTGCGGATAATAGGACGGTGCGCTGGGCGAGCGGCGTTGGGTCCTCCCGCTTGAGCGGGTTCGTGCAAGCATAAACAGGAATTGCACGCAAAGTTACAATCGAAGTGGCGTAGCTAGGGAGGGGCGGCGGGGGCGGCCCGCCCCGGGTGTCACCCACTTACATCAGTAGTGTCACCTATAAAAAATCCTAAAACTGTGGCAGAAATGATTACATAATTATATTTTTTTATGTTAACAGTTTTGATTGAGTTTTGGGGTGACACCTACACTACGAGCATATAACCCCTGGAGACGTAATGCCTGCGAATTTAAAAGGAAACGATTCTGTCAACTAGCTGAGGTGCGGGGGGAGTTGCGATCGGTTCGAAGTGTTCCGAAGTATTCCGAACCCGATCGCTAGGGCGTGCATCGTAATGACTATGCTTTCTATCGATATCGATAAAAGGTTGTGCAAAAAGGTTTTTCAAGCAGTACACTCTGGTAAAATTTAAATGCCCACTTTGAATTTATTTTAAGCTTAAACTAAACAAGTTGAAAAGTACTTTTAATGGTTTATTGAACTTAAGTAAGTACTAAAATATTATCATAATAGGTATAGTTCAAATAAAATTACGTTATACCTATCCAATACAGGTACAGTCGAACAAATTGAATCATGACCCAGGGTGGACCTTTGTGCTATTAATGTTATGTTGACATCTCATACTTTTGTCATGGAAATCATAGTGAAATTGATTATTAAAAGGTTCTATCCTGTGTCATGATTCAATTTGTTCGACCGTACACGAAAATAAGAATTATAATTAACTAGCTTTTGCCCGCGGCTTCGCTCGCGTGTGCTATGAGTATTACAAAGAACCAAGATATCAAGCAAGCAAGCATACAGGCAAGCAAGCAAGCAGGTCCACAATTGACCGAGAAATCGGTGAACATACCTACATAAAAAAAAAGTGGAATGCGTAACCTCCTCCTTTTTTAGAAGTCGGTTAAAGAGCCCTTTGCGGCCTACTTACAGTATAAACTTATGAATTTTGAAATTTTAGCTTTCTACAACCAGTAAAACGCAAAATCCCGTTTTTTCCCGTTCCCGTAAGAATTTCGGGAAATGTTTTCTTAATGCTCCCCTACACTCCCCAAGGAACCCACTTGCCGAATTTCAGCTTTCTATGACCAGTAAAACGAAAAATCCCGTTTTTCCCGTTCCCGTAGGAATTTTGGAAAGTCCTCTCGCAATGCTCCTCTACACTCCCCAAACAACCTACATGCCGAATTTCAGCTTTCTACGACCAGTAAAACGAAAAATCCCGTTTTTTCCCGTTCCCGTGGGAATTATGGAAAGTCCTCTCTCAATGCTCCTCTACACTGTCCAAGCAACCTACATGCCGAATTTCAGCTTTCTATGACCAGTAAAACGAAAAATCCCGTTTTTCCCGTTCCCGTGGGAATTTTGGAAAGTCCTCTCTCAATGCTCCTCATCCTCAACACTCCCCAAACAACCTACATGCCGAATTTCAGCTTTCTACGACCAGTAAAACGAAAAATCCCGTTTTTTCCTTATATCCTGGGAATTTCCGAAAATCCTTAAAACTGTTTTTTACTATTATAATTACCTACTTCTATGCCAAATTTGAAGAGTCTAGTAATTATAGTTCATAGGATCCCGTTGAACTGAATATATAAATCCCGTTTTTTCCTTATCCCGTGGGAATTGTGAAAAATCCTGAAATTAATGTTTTAACTAATGTAATACCTACTTATGTATCAAATTTGAAGAGTCTAGTTATTATAGTTGCTGAGATAGGGTCACTCGGAATCGATTATAAATCCCGTTATTTCCCGTTCCCGAGGGAATTCCCAAAAATCCTTCTTTAGTAGATGCCTACATTGTATAAGGTATCTATGTGCAAAATTTCAAGTCTCTAGGTCCAGTGGTTTGGGCTGTGCGTTGATATATCAACAGTCATTTAGTTTATTTAGACATTTCAACCCCATCGCACCCCATCTAGGGAGATGGTACGTCTGCCACGTCGGATTTTAAAACCGTTGTTGTTTTCATAACCAGCGACCCGATAAACCATAGAAACAACACCCATGTTGATTTTCAGACTTTGTTACCCCTTTCCCCCCTTTTAGGGGTTGAATTCTCAAAAAAACCTGAAACACGTGTTTACTCATTTATCATTAGGAGTACTTCTGTGAAGTTTCGAATAAAATAGTCGAACTAATCTTGTTTCCTCATACAAACTTTGGAACCCCGTTTCACCCCCTTAGGGTGTGAATTTTGAAAAATCCTTTCTTAGTGCACCCCTAGACCTTATAAGGAACCTACATGCCAAATTTTGAATCTCTAGGCCCAGTGGTTTGGGCTGTGCGTTGATATGTCAGTCAGTCAGTCAGTCAGTTTCTTCTTTTATATATATAGATATCACGAAGTCTAATAGTAATAAATAGCATCCACGAAAAAAATCCGATATCAATAGATACAATAATCATATAGTGGATAATTATCGACAATACAAAATAAATGCATCGCACCACACTAGTCATTGGCGACACGAGACTAATTACGATAATAAGAGATAGATATACACGATTGCAGTGAGAAAGAAAAAGATGGGGGACGGACCAGTAAATATTTTTATAAAATAAACAAATGGACTTACCGGTGAAAAGTAACATTGTTTTTTGTTTCATTACATTTTTTACTGTTGTTTCCGCACCATTTAACTGCACAACAAGACATGATGCCGTATATTGAAGCTGTTTTACGTCGTAAATGTCAGCTGTCTCATCGGTCATACTTTATGGTTGAAACTGACGGTAAACCAAGGAGTCGGGAAATACATCATTGATAAATCACTGACTAGTCGACAGATTAGTGTCGCCTTTCACTACGTCTCTAGGGGTTATATGCTCGTAGCACCTACAATATCCACCCCGGGTGCCACCTATGCTAGCTACGCCACTGTGAATAGATCGTTCAAAAAATGAGAAAGGGCGCTTGAAGAATTTTGCTCCAGGGCGCTAAAAGTGTAGCTACGCCACTGATACAAACAACGAAAAAATCTTAAAACTTGAAACTTTTACCCCCCCAACCCCTTAAACTAGAGGGTGAAAGCTTGTATGAGACTTCCGCAAATTTTGATGCTAGAGGTCTGAAAATTGATATAAAGGGTCCTTGTTATCCTTGTTATAAATAATAAGATATGTATTTCAGGATTTTTAGTAAATCAATGTTTTTTTGGGATAAGGTTTTTCTTTTTATTCCTATAGAAAAAAAAATTGAGCCAAATTTGCCGCCCCCCAAGATTTGCCGCCCTAGGCTCCAGCCTACTCAGCCTGCTGGTAAATCCACCACTGCGAGTACGGTCGCAAATTAAAAAAAATAAAGCGGGAAATCAATATACATTAATTAAAATATGTTTACATTAATAATTATTAAATAATGAATAATTAAATAACGGACAATAAATACATTTTAAAGTCATTATTAAATATGAATATAATAATTATTCATGATCTATCCGTAGTCACACCAATTTGCTACACTGGTGTGACTATGGTTCATTTGTTTATTTATCCGTAGTCCCACCACTATATACCAACTCACCCTTTACTAAATATAAATATTTAACCTTTTCGAAGCCAACGACTTGATATGAAGTCAAAACATTTCGTGCGCCACAGGCTACGAGCCACAGGCCACGACTTGATATCAAGTCAAGACTTTGGTGACGTTTTACAAGTTAACTCAAGTACTTTATATTTTCTATCTCTTGTAATTTGAATAGTTACATCTTCGATTTACAAAATATATAAATCCGGTATCCATAACCGCTTTAGAATGGCGGTAATAAACTAAACATTAAAGTCTGTTGGTGGCTACCAACGCCAATGGCTTGATTTGCAGTCCACTAGTGTTGTGCCCCCTCCCATAGTTAACCACGATACCTTGGTCTACTCGGGAGTCGGTTGCTGCTGATGTAGGTATAGTCTAGAGCCTTCTACGTACATGCGAGGACCGCGGGGGGAGGCTGGGTTCTAGAGAGTCTGGTATTAAATTTCGAGATTTCTCCCAGTCCACAAAAAAACCTGGCTATAGTCAAAGCGGATCCCAGTTTTTACTTAACTGTAGGTATAATAAATATATTTGCTTGTTAATAATAGCAACAGGTAGACGCTCGAAATGTTCACAATACATTTATTTGTATATTCATTTTAAAAAAATAATTAAATTAAAATAAAATATACAATTAAGGGGGCTCCCATACAACAAAGGTGATTTTTTGTCGTATTTTGCTCGATATTAATGGTAAATGGTACGGAACCCTTCGTGTGCGAGTCCGACTCGCACTTAGCCGGTTTTTTATTATTTTTGCCCATTATGTACTATGCAGTCCTTTACGAACATGAACATTGCTATTCAAATTTTACGTGGCACGCACAGAACATAAAAAACTAGTTTTTTTCTATTCCGTGGTGGCACGCATATCTACTTATGTGTGGGACCGGGATAAGAGAAGAAAAGACAAAAATAAGTTTACCTCTTGCCCCTACTAAAATAATAAGGACAATTTAGTAACTGGGTAAAAACGTAGTTAATCGTTTTAATAAATTTAATCTAGCCATCTCTAATGTTTGCACAAAATCTAAAGTCCCATACGCCAATGACTGCATATCAAGTCTATCTAAAACGTGAAAATGTAACTAGTGTTGTACTATGGTAGACCTGTACTTGCACTTTAAATTAAGGGTTTTACTTTAAAATCTACACTAATATTATAAATGACAAAGCATGTCTCTGTCTGTCCGTCTGTTACCTCCTCATACTTAGAACGCAAAACCAATTTAGATTAATACTTTAATCTTTTTTTGACCATGATATATTTATCGACATGGACTTTTGGATGGATGGATGGTTGACGGGTTGTTTACGCGCAATTTGTTGCTTGGTCTGGGTGGCACGCTGTTGTTTTTTTGACGTGGCTGCGAAAAGGTTAATTTGAACTTGTTTAAACAAATTTGACGGAGCTCCGCTTAGCTCGGCTTCTATTTCTGGGCGGTTTGCCCTTTGGGCAGAGGTGACTACCTACCTAACTGACCTAACCTACCTATCTTCTGGACTGAATTATGGTTGGTGGGTGCATTGGTGTGACCATGGGTCGGGTAAAATAAACTGTAGTCACTCCAGCATGACTACAGATAAAAAAATTAATCAGTCATACCAGTGTAGTAAATTGGTGTGTCTGTCTACGGATCGGTCGCTGAATTAATATAGACCCGGTTTTCCGCAATTATTTATCTGCGTCTCGCGGGAATTTTGCACTTTCTTTGTACCTACCTAACGAAAGCCTAATTAACTAACCCCCCCTCCGCGAATAGGGGGCGATGATAATAATGATGGAAGTTTGAGTCTGATGGATGAGCTAAATCCATACTAATTATTATAAATGCAAAAGTAAGTCTGTCTATCTGTTACCTCATCAGTCATCACGCTTAGGTAAACCGCTGAACTGATTTAGATGAAATTTGGTATGAAGATAGATAAGTACTTTGTTTGAGAACCTGGGAAGGACATAAGACAGTTTTTAACCTCGAAAATTTCATAGTTATCGCGGGATAGGGCAAATTCTTTGCATACGAAGTCGCGGGCAACAGCTAGTAAGGGATAAATTCATAAAGGTAAGGTAAGGTAGGAGTTTCATAATAGTACTATTTTGCAACTGTATCATAATATGGGCCATTAAGACACGAATGCGAGTTTATGACATGAGGCGAATGGCCGATTATGAATAGTTGCATACATTACTTTTTCTAGGAGTTCAAAATAAACAATTATTAAATAACTAGCTTTTGCCCGCGACTCCGTCCGCGTGGAATTAGTAATTTGGGCAGCTTATTTTTTTATCCAATTTGCTTTTTCATCAATTATGGCTCTCCTTAGATCCTTCCGGAAGAAGTGAAACTTCATAATAAACCAATCCACCCCCAACCCGCTCTCAACCCGCTCCCAACCCGCTCTCAACTCGCCCCCAACCCGCTCTCAACCCGCCCCCAACCCGCTCCCAACCCGCTCCCAACCCGCCCCCAACCCGCTCACAACCCACTCCCAACCCGCCCCCAACTCGCTCTCAACCCACCCCCAACCCGCTCCTAACCCGCTCCCAACTCGCCCCCAACTCGCTCTCAACCCGCTCCTAACCCGCCCTCAACCCGCTCCCAACTCGCCCCCAACCCGCCTCCAACCCACTACCAACCCGCCCCAAACCCGCTCCCTACTCGCCCCCCCCACCCGCTCCCAACCCGCCCCCAACCCGCTCTCAAGCCGCCCCCCAACCGCTCCCAACCCGCCCTATCTAACTGGGCTATCTAACACTGAAAGAATTTTCCAAATCTGAGCAGTAGTTCCCGAGATATAGACGTTTTACTTCCAAAACCCCCGATTTGGAAACATTCTTCCGCTCCGCTCCGCTCCTATTGGTGTTAGCCTATAGCCTTCCTCGATAAATGTGCTATCTAACACTAAAAGAATTATTCAAATCGGAGCAGTAGTTCCTGAGATTAGCGCGTTCAAACAAAAAACCTGTTCGATAAATTCTTAAAATAGACGTATCTTTCTTATTTGTTAACCGATGCAAATGAAACAAACACTAAATGTTAATCCAAGAAAATACCAACATATCAGTGAAAACCGCATCCCTCTAGGTTAAGCCGTTTCTGAGATTAGCGCGCACAAACGCACAGACAAACACAATAATTCTAAAAATCATTGCTTTGGGTTCTATTGCGCTAATAAATAGCCCTAGTGACAGTTTTTCTCAAATATCTTCAATGTACAGACACCGACTTGTTACAGATTTATTATATGTATAGATGAATATTACATAACGGACAATAAATGAATTTTTCTATTTTAAAAGTAGCAAATTATTGCTCACTTCTTTTGCCGCCAGTTTTAATTCTGGCGGCGTCAACATTTCTGCATCACTTAATTCACCAAAGTTACAAATTCTCACAGATAAAAAGTCATTTAAATGGTGATTTATAACTCTTTTATTTCTTTCAACTTGGAAGAACTCCGTGCAAAAGCAAAACAAATTCCCGCTATTTTGAAACTTTTTTTTCACTATTCACAACCTTAGAATGGACCCGGGAACTTTAGGTCGTACAGCCAAATTGAATTATGTTAAAATATTTACACTTACTAAAACTGTCTAAAACCATTAAAAACCAAGTGGTCCCTCAGTCTACACGCACACATTATTATACTAACTGAATCGAGTACCAGGGTGGAACCTTTTCAAAACCAATTTCACGATGATTTCTTTGGCGACGTATGGAATGTCAACATGACATTTGCAAATGAAAAGGGTTCACCCTGGTACATGATTCAGTTTCTTTGACTGTACCTGATCGAAATAACTAAAAATAAAGTCTGTTCAGGTAACGACTGTTAAAAGAAAACTAGGTATTTTTAGTGGCATGGAAAATCTTTATTGAAGTAAATATATTTATAAAGTCAGTACAATTTAAGTTCAATAGTTTCCAAAAATATTAAAGTGCAGGTTGCTGATCACCTGGCAATGTTAAATATGATTATTTCTTAATTAAAATACAAGCTAATGTTGAGAAAACTGTAATATGTGAATAATAACATGTATATACCTAAATAAAATCATGACAAAAATATATTTTAGGCAGGCTTTGAAATACACTGCTCTGTGCTGTTGTTATCCTGGCCACAATTCACGAGAATAAACTTAAAATTATGAAAAAAAAAACCGCTAAGATCACGTGAAAACCGACACTCGCCTTTAAAAACTAAAAAGAAGTAAGTGCAATGAATGACACTTCAATAGTCAATTTTCAAGTAACTTTAGCGGCATCAATAATTTGGTCAAAGTAAGATGTGCAACAAATTAACTTTACTTCTGTCCACAGAAGAATATTGGGTTCGCGCCATTTCGATTTATGGCTTACTTCGATGGTCAATAGGCTCAATTCCGTTGTACAGTATGTGTTACCAACCGTGGACAGATTTTAACTAGTTGGGCATCTTAACAATAAGTTTCATTACAATAAAATTAAACATCAAGTTACAAACCACGCAATGTATATTCATGTATACAATATTACTAAGTGTATTTATGTATATAATGTAAATACATTTTCATGCAAAACAAAATAATATCATGGAATATTCAAAGAGCCAAAATATTTGAGATTAACTCTACTTTGATACCATTAACTTCTAAGATCTAGGCACAATGCAGCAGAGACTCCTGTATGGATTACATAACAATTTTCGTTGACTGTGGGGCAAAAAGGTTTTCTCTGTACAGTCAACACCATCACACAACGTATACTGAGAATATACTACTGCCACTGTTTACGAAAAGATTATTTCCTAACCAACTAGTTATCCGACATTTCAATTATCCATCAAAAAGTAGCACTACCTGCACCAATTTCACAAACAAGTGAATTTAAATAGCGCATTATTGCTACAAACTAAATGCCTCATAAGACAATCTACAAAAGCAACTGCTTCCTTGTTTGAAATTGACACAAATAAAATAAGTGATCGGAGAACGAGTAGGTTATGCTTACACACTTGTAAACCAGTTACGCTAAGGAGCAAGTAACCAATTCTGTATAAAATTACAGAATTTTAATATAGCGAAGAAAACTGCATTTCTTTTCCTAAGAGGGTAATATAAGTAGGATGTACGTAATTATGTGCTTAATATTAAAGCACTGCTGTATGCGGGTAGTTTCGTATAACCTGTACAAGTCAGAGGCAGTGGTACGCTACTGTGCTGGTGCTACTGGGCCCCTGCAGCTTGCCATCAGCGGCAAGCTGCCGCAAAGGCAAACAACTATATCTAATAAACTTCAACGTTACAATGTTTCAAATCTTTACGGAGGGTATTGTCTGTTAGATATAATTTCGTGTTAATCAAGTCCAGCCATCCAAAATATTCGATGTGGACTACTCCCTAAGTTTAAAATACTTTTAACAGAATTAAAATAATTATTGAGCAATATATTCTTAAGAGAATATGGTAGAGATTTGCTCGGCTGCACCAACTCTACGAAAATTCATATTTTCTATATCGAACACCTACTGATGCACACTCCACAACAAATGTCATATGTTCATTGTAAGAAATTTAAATCAAATTATAACGAATAAAATGAAATCTTTGGACAAAGTAATTTGCATTTGAACATGCACCTTTCACACAAAATATTAGAATATACTTTACATATTTCGACACAGAAATGACAAAAACATACAAGTAACTTACAATATACTTAAATCTAATTTCAAAACAAAAAAGAAATAGCCATTTTACCGTAAATATTAAAAATTAATATAGAAGATCGGGAGTTGCAGACAGTTCCTATGTAAACTAAATAAACTAAATTATGGATGATATGTTTTGTCATTTACTGAATAATTTGTGAGATGAGAAATATCTTAATGGCCGTCTCTATGTGAACAAAAATTATGCTTAAAGTTATAGAGTCAATTAAAAATAAGATCACTACAATACGTAAATACCAAGAATTGTATATTAAAATATTTGTACTTTTACTGACTAAAGGAAATAAACATTGGCAACTGCTAATAATCCTACATGTAAAAAAAATAACTTGTATAATGTAGATTGAAAACGGTCATCTCAAATTCGTTCACTCTAAGATGTGGAATGCAATTAGAATTCTTTAACAATATTAAAAGGTATAATAATATATTAAATTTTTATAATCAGCTCAACAATGTATATAATCTATAATAATTTAAAAGCCTAGATCCAAACTGTGATATTTATTGCACAAGCACACATGTGGCTTAAAATTCCAATGGGAATAGAGCTCACAACCTTATTTTATTACGAGTTATGTGTTTTCAGAACAGTGGAGATAAATTTGGTAGGGGTGAATTAAATTAAATCGTTTTCAATCTTTGAGCATGCTGTCTTTATCGTCTCTGCAAGGTAGTACATTGGAATTTATGAGAATGCCATGTCCAAGCCTGTCATTCCACCTGGTTAGGTAATGCGACGCGCCGCGTGCGCAAAATAGAATAGACTCGTTATGCCACAACACTCCACCGGAACCATTGAGCTGTGCTTGGTGCCACAACATAGGCAATACGCCCACCTCCAATAGGGAGGGTAACATTAGAGCTCGACTTGTGCGCTGCGAACCCACATCACAGTACTTGGCACTAACAACGCAAGCGATCTTCGCTCCCTTCGCGCCGCGTCCAAAGCTCGTTTGCAACTCGCAACGTGATCCACGCGCCTATCATTGAACCCCTCAATGCCGAGGAAGTCCGCAGTTTTTCAGTGCCAATATAAAGTGATTCTACAACTACAGAAGTAATTTATTGCTGAATACATAAGGGAATAGATTCAAGAGAAATATATTTTACCAAAAATTGTTTTTCAAAGTGTATATAAGTAACTTTTAAGATCTCGAGAAAGGCTACTGTAATGTACTCTAATGATACAATTATTATCAAGTAATGTCAATGGACAATAAATACCATTTGACCTGTCATTATCCCATGACAAAGTGCTTAGGTACTTGCTACAGCAAGAATATACAGCCAAGCGGACGCGAGGCGAATACCCGCCGCGCGCCGCGCCCCTCTATCTAATAAACATCTCTAAACAACGCCACCGTACAGGCAAACTTGTGATACTGTTGTGTATATCCAATTGGAAATCTAACAACTACAAAAAATGTCTACAATGACACCTACGTAAGATATATGGCAAGAACTAAGGAAACTTTGTCGACAAAACGATCACAATCAATGCAAAAGGAGGATTAAATATATAAACTATAATACTTTCAAATACAAGAATGTCCATTGTTTTCAGATGCAAGGGAAATTACACGTTATAATGATATTTCAACGTTAAATTTATGAATATTGGAATCCACACAAAATAGTATAATTTGTAAAATTATCGAAAACTTATCACACCACTTTTTTAATAATTTTTTATGCAACCCTAAAGCAACAGTATTAGCGTCAAACGCTCCCTTTGGGGCTTCAATAACTTCTATTACGGTTACTTCTACCTCACTAACACACAATAATTTTGATCAATGACAACAAATAAAAATTGAACATTTTAATATTAAAACCCTGAATATTAATAAACAAAAATTGGCAACAATTAGTAACTAATTTTTACAAATATCATACAATAAAATAATTACTATGTTCATGCACAAATATCGTAAGAAAATAATTTGGCAGTAAAAATTCGTAACTCTAAAGGCCTAAACACACTGGCCAAAAATACTATTTAAATAATAGGCCCAGAACGTATAACTAAACGAAATAGTAAAATGACAAAATAAAGAGTATTAACCACACCTACTCATCCGCGAGGGGTATGTAGACTCGTTATTTTAAACCTAGATAAAATAAAGAAAATAAAATTCCCTAATGCTATCGGGACAAAAATCCTGAAACAAATAACTTAAAAACAATATGAAAAATAAACCCAAAAGTTACTCACTAATTAATAGAGGATTCAGACTCAACATCTAGTTCAACCCACCCTTCACTGGGCTACGGCCGGCCGTCGCTCCGCGGCCTCTGCTCGCCCCTCCACCACAAAATTGAGTCACGTAAGTCTTAAATTGTTGTCTCTCAATTATTGCTCATATCACATAACATGTCGCTAGTGTATCAAACATTGAAGGAGAACTGTCTCAATACACACAACAAAATAAACTATTACTAATTAAGTACAAACGTTTCATACAATGTGTTACGTTCCTATTGTTATTTCTACGATAAATTATTGGATCTTAGTTATTATAGCTCGGAAACATATTGACATAATATTGATGTCTGTATATGAAGACGTGAGTTGACTCGAAAGTGTTACAAAGTAATATTTCTATTTATTATAACAGATTTTCACTGTTTGTTCAAAATACTTAAAATGTACGATGGGATATTTATGAATGGTTTTAAATATTTGAAAAATACTTAGTTTTAGAGAGCGAGGTTTAACAAAAAGCAAGTACTAATATAATATATCACAAATACTTTAGGTGGTATGGTTGCTTTTTATATTTGTTAAGTACCATAAATTTATTTTCTCATAACTAAAAGAAATAAAAGTGTAATTATGTATTTTACTATGCTGACTGGCCACATACAAACTAAATATTTTCTTTTATTTTGTAATTAATACTCATCACTTCGTCAGGCAAGACAAAATTTGTTATTCTTAATATCAGAAATCGTAAAATCGAGACAATTTGAGTGTAATGCTCTTATCAGCAATAACATAAGACTCGTGTCTCTATATCTATTCTATAATATCCCGATGAAGGCAGCCAAGGAAGTTAATCTAAATTAATGTGAAAATCTGTTATTAAAATTGTACAATCAATCACCTACCACCTATCAATACCTTTCCACCCAAGAATAATTGCGCAAGTGTTCAAATAAATGCTATTCTATGAGAATATCGATATTTAAATCTTTGTAGTAATACTCGCGTTCGCGTCAGCCACTTTGGAGGCTTTTACTTGCCGTTAAAAAACATCACTTGAATATTAAATTTGAACAATTACAAAAATATATAATTTGGCGTTTAATATGATGATTTGATGTAGTACATGTGTTTAATGGCAAATCCATATACATATAATATTTATATCTGGGAAGTATTGAATGGTTTTATTATGCCCGAGAATGGCGGGTAACACGTAAGACAGAACACTTACTTTCCTTTTAAACACTAAGATAATGGAATAAATTTTGCAGAATTTATCGATTAATCTGTGAATAAGTTTTCAAAATCCTGCACATAGTTTGTGACAGGCATTGTGACCTATTACTTTGCAATAACAACTAACGACTCGAATATTTAATATGTTACCCTATTATAATACTTATGCCGTAGGCTATGTATAACTGGTGCACTCCATTTCCATGGAAAATGACTATGAAGCTCTTCCCAATATAACGCCGAATATAAGTATACTATGTGCATATCTCAAGTCGAAAATATACACGAAGATGCCATGCCAGATTAAATGTCTGTGTTGATTATACTTCCATTCTAAACACCCAAGTTTAATATCGTATCTACTAAATTATTGCAACGTTTATGCTTACGGAGGCTTTCCAATAATAATTCAGCATTATGGTTCATTAGAAATTGAATGAACCAAAATTTATACAACATAGTGTATGCGCGCGTACGCATGAAAAAATTTTCAAATATGTAATAGGCTCTCAAAACAAGAGTACATGAAAAACATTTTGTATAGACACAAGAATTCTGTAAATGGTAAATATATTTTAACGGACAATATATAATATTGTATACGAGATTAACCTAAACTAGATGGCACGTTATTTTAGTGTCGCCTCCTTTGGTCATTGCAGGACTAAAATTTCGTTAACAATAAACTCAATTGTGCGTATGTATGTGTTCACTATCAAGCGAATGACTGAGCGCTACGTGTAGGTAGATAATCATTAAAACGATACTAGTCACGGTCCAACATGTCGGAACAATGCAACTTTTGGAATGAGGCGACACTCCCACGCAGTCCCCTAATTGACATGTATTAACTTCACTCGAACTAGGAACCATACCAGCTGCTAAATTTAGAAACAAATATGTATAATAAAAACAAAATACACTAAACTTTGGATTTCCTTCACTATAACTAAATGCAATCATAAAATGAGACGAAAATAAACCGAGAAAATACGCAAGTACTCAGTGCTTTGGAAATTATGACTTAATGTCCTATCTACAAGCAGTGAGCGATACCTAGGAAACAATTATATCCTTGTTATTTAATACAATACTCCACAAAACAAGGATGATACGATAAGGTAGGGGTAGCAGATCACTGCATGCAGACAGATTGGTAATAATCAGACTAAACATAACATGAAATTTAACACAAGATAACAAAAAATCAAATACTGGTTTAGCAAAAAATGTTAGCTTGTAAAACAGCAATTAAATATAAAATATAAGGGAATAAATGTGAGATCTTGTAGTATGCAGACTTACAGCCATCGAGTTACTCCTCAGACAATGTATAGGGTGTTGAGGACTAGAACATGGTGATTATTCTTAGCCAGAGTGACTATATAGCCTTCAGAAGTTATCTTCAGTCCACAGCAGCGAGAAACCTGGAAAGGAGCAATTCAACATTAATAACAATGACCCACATTCAAACAATTCCAAAGAAAATTCAATTACGCTTAGATCATTAAACCCTTACCTTTACGTAAGGGCATTCGAATTCAGTGACGAGGACGCCGTCGCGCGAGAAGACGGCCACGTGAAACTTGTTGCCGTGCGAGTCTCCGATGAGGACGTCGCCCGCATCAGACACGTCGATCCCGTTAGGGAAGTTGGTGACGTTCTCGCACCCGATGCGGCGTAGGAAATGTCCCTCGTCGTCAAAAACAACTACGCAATGCCCCTTGAAGTCGCATACATAGAATTCTTTGCCTGAAATTCAAAACATACTAACATTATTTTTCTTACAAACAGAAATGTTTTGCTATAACCGAATCAACATTCATTGTTGCGATTGCCTTATGAAGCATGCAATCGTCTGCAACAATTTCTGCATCACTTTTTTTTACTGTGAGGACTTCCTTGCACTACTAAAGTCGAATAAAAATATCAGGTCAGTTACGAATTTTTAATAGAGATGTCCTCGACAGTATTATATATTACTAGCTGTTGCCCGCGACTCCGTCTGCGAAGTACACGGCCTATTCTCAAACCTACCGAATATCGAAATAAACATGTGTGCGTAGGCCGGTGTAGCCATAATAATTCTTAATAACCTGATACTACGTTGCGTGTCCCGTTGATACCGTTACTACAATAAAAAACGTTGATAAACTTTTACAAGAAACAAATAACTTTACGTTGCGTGTCACGTTCTCACGTTTTAAGCCGTGCTAATGAAGAATAGAATTTAAAATTAAAAAAGAAAAGGTTGTATTACATAGGCGGCATTTACCCAATAATAGGGTAACTAAACTGCGATTTTTAATTTCGTGGAATTCTGACATTTCTTAGTGTTACCAGGCAAAAAATATTTCCCGAATATTTAAACGAGATAAAACAAAAACTAGAAAATATAGAGCACAAATTCCTTACTATACACATTCAAATTTGACATAATGTAATAAATCATTAATTAATACGTAGTCAGAATAATTTTTGATCTAAAAAACGTAACGAAACGAGACGTAATAAATTATTTATCCCTTTTATGAGTAAAATATAAATTGTCTGTGGTATCATTGCGATGATTGACATATATCGCAAACTTTCGGACTTAATTATAATTAATAATAATTAAGTTTCAATCGTCGTCTCAATAGGTTTGTAATTTACAATTTAGGCTTCTGACTTGAATGTTTGAATGTTCTCGCACTCCTATTTCCGTATTATTTTTGTCGTTTTCGTTGATTGATATTGTTATTTCCTTGCTAAGTTTTTGTTTTTTGTAATGTGTTGAGTATGTTTTTGTATGTTTTTTAAAGAGGATTAATATCATTATAAACTATCTCACAAGAACCATGAATCTCTTAAAAACCTATGAAATACACAAAAAAATGAAATCTGATAACTTCTTACAGTAAAAGCGACGTATTTAGTTTTAAACAAGTTTTTATTCTTTCGTCTTTTCCTCCACTATATTTTATAATTAGTATGTATGTGCCTATCTATTTTATTATATTATTGAAATAATAAATATATATATAATTAAAAAATGTTTGTTATCTCTGAAACGTCAAAATCCGACATTTGTCAGAATTCCACGGAGTTAAAAATCGTAGTTTGCAACATTATAATGGCAACACTAGTGTTGACATTTTGGGTTCTAAGCAAAATTTGGTGTAAGTTTGGTTGCAAGTGTGTGTGTGTGCGCCACTGTGTAAGCACACGGATTGGTGTAGTTTGACCGGCCTCACTTTGTTTTTCGCAGCGCTATATCTTTACTTTTTATTTGATCTGAGGCCACTTGTAAATCATGGTTTTACTAGGGCATTTAACCCCGTAAACAGCTGACATCTCATCCATTATAATTTGTGGAGAATTTCCTTGCTTAGACATGAATTTTATCACGGCACAATATGAAATTTGCTCCGTAGTGACCAATTTATTCCGAAATAATTTGCTTTCAAGGCGATACCGCAAAAACAAAAGACAGTCTTGACATAACATTGTTTTTTTTACCTAAAGAGGTCTCACTATAACTGAGCAATAAGTTTGAATAAAGGGGGTGATCCATTGGCGAGCAAAACCGCGTACGCCAACGAACTCGCGAGCCAAAGGTCTAAACCGCCAATGGAGCACTTAAAAGTCTGCGGACTTTAGAATTTCAAGTATGCAACAGCGAGCCAGCGAGCAAATCCGACGGTGTTTAAGTCCGCAAATGGATCACCCCCTTAATAAAGTCTCCTCCTAATACTTCATTCCGCGAACTTTTGTATCGTCCCTCGTAATAATGTCCCGGCAGTAATAGCGTTAAAATAATAAATAAAATTCTTTAGGTTTGAATCGATTGGACTTGTATGCTTACCGCTGATGGCAATATCGGATGGCTCTCTCATGCACTCGCTGCAATCGAACCAACTAATAAGGTCGCCCTCTTCTGATAGAATGAAGACAGTAGGAGTAACACTGTCTACAGCAACGATGAGACCTTCTGCGGTAACGGCCAGTCCGGCGACAATATCGATAAATCGGACCTAGAAGATACATGTCAAACCATAATTATGCAATTTATATTTAGTCACTCGTTATATAAAAGATTTCAAGGTTGCTTACGGCAATCTTCTTCAAGAAATGTCCATTTTTGGTAAAGATCTGCATGCGAGACCTTTCGTTGCCGCGGTCGCAGACAACGAATTTGCCAGTGGCGCGCACAACTGCCACTTTACGTGGGTACCAAAGTTGACCTTCCTCCTTTCCTGCCACTCCAAAGTTAAATTTATGGTTGCCAGACTTGTCGAACACCTGAAAAAAATATCAAATAAAACGTTTCTTACAGAACAAAGCGTTTTAATTAGAGTTGCGCATGCTATCTTAATTAATATCGACGAAACTAACAATTGAACTTTCTCAATTAATAGTCAGTACTTGAAAGCATACCGTAATACGATGATTATTAGTGTCTGCTACGATGATGTCCTCATCGTTACCGAGACAAAATCCATGAGGGGAGTTAAATTGTCCCTTTCCACCTCCGAGTTGACCGAATTTGAATCTGATGTGCATGGGTGTAGCCTTAGTAGCACGCACGAGTGGTGCAGGGGGCGCCACTAAAGCAGCCTCTTCTGCGGCCGTCAGCAACGGCCGGCCAGGGGACACGCCGCGCGGGCCCACACCGCCAATACCACCCACACCCGCGACTCCGCCATATCCATTTACTTCTGAAAAATTAGGACATTTACACTCCGCTAAGTTACCCTCCTACAGTAAAGACTTAATTTTCAATACCAACCCGCGTTCAATCCGAGTTTAGCTAGAGCTTGCAAGTTATTGTAAGCTTGAGGCGAATTCAGATCCCCAGCGAGCAATTCAGCTAGAGTAAAAGGTGGCGCAGGCGATGCATGAGGCGGCGGAGGTACGTCCTTCTCGGCAATGCTCGCCAGCTGTTGCAAGTTGTACTCCACCATAGATGGCAGAGCTGATACTCCACCTACGCCAGAAACCCCTCCCACTCCAGGCACATTATTAACATTGCCGACTACAGGCATGACGCTATTGTTGTTAACGGGACCCACTCCAGGAACACCGATGGTAGGCACGCCACCAACTCCAGGAACTCCCACGATGTTTCCTACTCCAGTAACGCGGCGGACATTTCCCATAGGGAAGTCATCGAATACAGGAGTGTTAGTTACAGACACTGCAGGAGAATGCGAGTTGGATGTAACCGACACAATAGCGGATGATTCGCTAGCTCTCTTTCTCTCTTCTGCGCGAGTAGTTTCCGTGCGAAAAATCCCAAACGTATCCTCAGTAACGGAATCGAATTTGTCGATCTTCGAGACAAATTCCAAGGAATAATTCACGTCAAATTCAGGAGCTCCTTCCAGTAAGCGGGAAAATTGAGAAGCTACGGTCTTCTTCAGCATAACAATTTCTGTACCATCACCGCGATTAAGAAGTCTCGCAGCGAATTTGCAAGCACAGTCGATGCGCTGTACAGTTTTGTCAACTCTGTCGAATAGGTCCATGACCTTGAGCTCTCGTTCTTTGTGGAGTCGCTCTAGTTCTTCCAGCGCCTTTTCGCGGCGTCTCTCGAGAGCAGCTTTGTAAGCGTGAAATGCCTCATTAATAATGTTTTCAGCATCATCCCGTTGACGCTGCAGGTCTCCAAGCGCGTCATCAAGCCTGGCGGAGGCGCTGCCTGCAGCGGCCGCACGGGCATTGGCTTCAGTGATAAGAGTCCTCAGCTCAGTTCGCAGATTAGGTTCTACGTCAACAATTCGCTCACAACGATGTTCACCAACTTTATGGTCAACAGTGAGACATTCAGTACAAGCCCCGACTTCGCATTCGCAGCAATAAAACTTCAGGCTTTCACCAACATGGCGCGAGCAAAAAATTGGCTTATGCACAGCAGCTTTCTCCTTTGATGACCTCAAAGCATCAAATGGGACTACTCGGTGGTTTTCAAAGCATCTCATGAACTCATGAGCAGAGTTGCAGTTGGAACACAGGAAGTGAGAACAATCAGTACATCTAGCCACAGCAGGTTCCTTACTCTTGCAGCAAGTGCACACAACAGACTGATCCATAGCTGACACATCCAAGACATTGGTGAGGACATAATCTGATGGAAGTGAAGCAGCTCCACCTCCAGGTATCTGTTAAATTAATGTTTGATAACATTAAGGTTAACATAAATAACAGAAGAATGTTTAAACTATAGAAATGTTTTTTTACCTTGGTTTCTTGTTTGCATATTGGGCATTCAACAGCCAAATCATACTTGAGTGAATCTCCAGCTTCATTTACCATCAATTTGTCTATGCACGCTTCACAGAAAACATGAAGACAAGACAATACTCGAGGACTGCATAACTTATTGCTATAAGAGAAAAATTGTAAAAGTTTAAATCAATTATTTTCATCCAAATCATTAGGAGATAAGTTTTCAGCCCATTCCTACTATTAGGCCAATTATTCCAGATATTATGATGAATACAGATACTTGATATTAGTATTTTATATTTAGTGAAGATAACTAAGTATTTTATATCTTGATTGGATATATATTAAAAACAACTAACTAACTTGAAAGAGGACAATTTCATAATTTCACTTAGACTTACTCGCAAATGTTACAGTTTTGCTCCTGCTTCCCATTATCAGCTGGCTCCAAAGACCCTTCTTCAGCTAAACTAACCAGACCATCCCCATACAGGTCCCCATTCAGTTCTTCCATTTTAGCTTATAATTATATTTGTGTATAATGTATATTCCTTGACCTTATTCAACAAAATTCTGAAATAGAAGTAATTTTGTATTTATAAAGTTTAAAAAATATAATTAAATCATAATTAAATAGGTAAGTCAGTCAGAGGACAGTAGATAAAAGCAAACAGAGGTTATTATACAAAAGGTTAATATAATTAATTAAGCCTGCAGTGTAGATACCTATGTTCGACAAATAAATATATTTAGTCTGGTCAACATCTACCTTTTTGCATAAAATTTTTGTATATTCACCGAAAATTACGATCAAGGTGTCATTCGATTCGGAATATTATGTAGAAAGTTTAAGGAAAGGTCCCAAAAGGGGCTGATAAAAATTAAAAAAGTTATAAGCAATTTATTAAAAAAAATAATAGGAATTAGGTAAAAGCGGGTGGTCTGGCTTCCTCGCGCGATTCGTCACTCGGACACGGTAACAAAAAAATCATTTTAACATATTAAATATGAATATTAAAGAATAAAAAAAATTGAGTACTTTTGGGATACATAAATAAACAATAATCCGGCGGCAAAAAATTTTTATCCCCATTTTTTCATTAGTTATGCATTTGTTAACCAACAACTATTATTATTATTATTATTGAACTACAACCGTAGGATTTTTTTCACTTCGTGGAATTATTCTTAAGAGACACAAAAATAGATCCCCGTTGGAAAAAATCAAAAATTTTAATTTTCCATTTATTTATTAACAATCTAAAATGTAAAAAAAATTAAAATTAAATTGATGCTCTGGATATCCATCATCAGATCTCAACCGGGGCACTACCGTGGTGTAGAAATAAGGCATCAAAGTAGCCTCGTTTGTATGAAAGGTGGACTGTGGGCCAAATTTTTTGCCGGTGAGTGTATAAGAAAGCAGTGAAGGTGTATTGTAGCAAACTCAGTTTAAGAGATACTAAAATTATTTGATGTATTTCAATACCTACATCATTAAACTATGATACAATGTCATAATTATCATAGGAATGAGACCCTTTGTTTGGAAATGTATACCACAATACACGTTACCTAATAATACCAGGGGGGTTTCACTCCGCAGTTTAGGTATGTTCGGCCGGCGCTCCTCCCGGGAGGAGTATGGCAGTAGGTTGTCGCGCGGCCTACAGTTCGCACGCTAGCCGCGTCGCGCGTAATTAAGCATCTTTTTTTTCTGTGATTTTTGCAACAAACTATGTCTTCTAAATGATATTATAAATAACTTACTTACATACTAAAGGTAGTTTACTGAATTAATTCACACTGTTATCTTTCTTGATTTATATACCTACCAAATATGGGCGAGTGGGAACCCTGTGCCCTTGGTTTCGGATCAGCGGTGCCCAACGGAATATGAACGCTCGTATCACACGATAAGTTTTAATTTCGCGTGCACGCAGTAGGAGTAGGAAAGTTTTTATACCTAAAGTTGACCTTTGTTCGAGAGTGATCCTTCTGTACGTTAGTACTATTACTTATTCTGTGCTAATACCATCTTTTTGTATTTTTTTTTAATATAGAATTTTCAGGAGTCCTAATTTAAGACGATGTTTGAATTACCAACTTTTTGAAATTTGGCCAAATAAAGGGTTAAGGGGGTACCGCGTTTTTCGCGCTAATCGATTTCGATGGCTCAAGATAGGTTGGTTGGACTGCGCGTGTTTTTGGGTATTTTCATCATATTACTAAAACAAATACACATTTTAAAAATGTAGCCAGACTACGCCCTAGAAAAAATCTTGTTTTATTAACATTCAAAAAGTCATGACCTTCCGTGCAGTATTAGCGTCGTACTACGAGTTTAATTTATATTTTAGAGACAACTTTGGATTTATTTTCTATCGAGCGAACTACAAGTAATCGTGTTTCGAAAAAGACTAGTCGCTAGAGTGAATCCTCAAATATTTTACAAATGAATTTCAGGACTATAGCATTGCTAGTAATGAGATACAGCACGAGTTTAAATGAATGCAATAAATGCGCCAAAAAACACGGTACCCCCTTAAGCTTTTGCAATTTCAACCTTGTAACTTAGAGCAAACGGTAGCTATTTGCTTTGTATTTTTTGTTACTTGTTCTGATTTGTTATTAGTGGTAGGCTTCAACAAACGAGAACAATGTTATCTTTACCAGATGAGTTCTGCAGTCCTAAACCCCTAGCTAAAAAAATTAAATGTTAACTATATAACACTGATAATTTTAGAGGTTTTTAATGTAACATTTTTTTGCGCTAACATTGTAAACGCTGGCTGAACCCTACAAGATAGATCAAAATAATGTATATACTAGAGTATTGTACACCTTGAAAAGGTCTACAAAAAAGCCCGCGATGGTATACGTCTATCTCTTAGGGTTAACCCACAATAACCATTTTTTAACCTTTACTTTTTACGAGAAATAATGGCTTTTTACGAAGCAATTTGAAGCAATACAGCATTAATTCTTATCCAATTAAGTACCTTAAATACATTATGCATGTAATATAGATCAATCCCACCAAAAACATTCTGTAAAAAACTAGCCAAGTCTCGATGGAGCTGCTTGTTTTGTTTATCTCTAAAAAGTAATGAAATCTAGACAGTCGTGCCAAGTCTAAGGTTCCTTACTGCGATTTCTTTATTATTATAGTTAATGTTGTGTGACTTGGCCGTTGAAGGGTACACAAGGGTACAAAACCAGGTGCTCCATGACACCATTGCACCAATCTGTCGCCAGAACCGCTACCCATTGACGATGGAAAATTGCCACTTGGAAAACGTTGATTCAATAACCAGTCAATTGTAGGCTTGATAAAGCTGCGTATTCCCGACATTCAGGTCGGCTAGTTTCCGTGGTAGCTTCAGGTACGCTGCCACGCGATGCTGGAAGAACCTCCCTCAGCAAGTAAGAAATGCTGGTTCACTGTTAACTTTCAAAACCAAATAGTGTTAGCGTGATGATATAATATAGCCTATGGCCTTCCTCGATAAATGGGCTATCTAACACTGAAAGAATTTTTCAAATCGGAGCAGTAATTCCTGAGATTAGCGCGTTCAAACAAACAAACAAACTCTTCAGCTTATTACGTATCTTTCTTATTTGTGAACCGATTGAAATGAAACAAACACTAAATGTTAATCCAAGAAAATACCAACCTATCAGTGAAAACCGCATCCTTCTAGGTTAAGCCGTTTCTGAGATTAGCGCGCACAAACGCACAGACAAACAGACAAACAGATAAACAGACAAACAGACAATAATTCTAAAAATCATTGTTTCGGGTTCTATTGCGCTAATAAATAGTGACAGTTTTTCTCAAATATCTTCAATGTACAGACACCGACTTGTTACATTTTATTATATGTATAGATTTTTATTATGTTGTTTATTTTTTATATTGTTATTTTTATATTGTGTTTTTATTATTATATTATGTATTATTGTATGTTTTATTGTACAGCTGCACACTGCGTTTCTGTTGTTTTGCTTTGCAATGCTACTCTCTCTCTCTCTCTCTCTCTCTCTCTCTCTTAGATTTACGTTAGGTTATTTTTATGTTTTGTGATTGTCTGCACGGATTCACTGAAAATCAGTGTCGTTGCATTTAATGTTTCGACGAATGCTGAGTGAAATCTTTTTTTGGAATCACCTCAACAATAAAATTTTTGTGCCTACTTTTCTTAGACTTAAGCTAAACATTGTTTAATTTTGTTGCGATGTATTTCAAAATAAATCATTCATTCATTCATTCATTCAAATTTCAATAATACTTATGTATAGGCGAGCCTGAAACAAACAGTATAAAAAATTATTTTCAGTACAGACGGACTTCTAATCATTGATAGAAGTCCGTCTGTACGTCCATTTTATGTTAGATCGATGGTCGATTTGACGCTCCAAAAAGAAGGAACCTTAGACTTGCCACGACTTTGTCTAGATTTCATTACTTTTTAGAGATAAACATGCAGCTCCATCGAGACTTGGCTAGTTTTTTACAGAATGATTTTGGTGGGATTTCACTTCTTTTTGTAGAAACGTGGGCATATTGAGATTTTATTAGATTTTCTTATTTGACACATTTTTTTTCTTATTAGTAGTTTTTTTATTATTACAAATCTTTCTATTCTTTTTTTCCGGTTTTGATTCTTGTACAGTAGCAACAATTTTTCGTATTGCCCATTCGCGTTCATTATTTATTCTTCTTTTCGACGGTTTAGACAGTTTAATTTCTGAAAGATCGGCGCGGTATTTACGCCTAAGCCGGTTGTATTCGGTGATCGCTGAAGCTTGAGCTTTTACGCTATAGGCTAGATTAAATTAGATGTGTCCTACTACGCTGGTCTAGTCTTATCCAGAGTTTTCCTTTAATTTTATTTATATGCGTATTAAAAGCAGAAGGGGAGGCATTCGCCCAGCAGTGGGACGCTATAGGCTAGATTAAATTAGAAGATGTGTCCCACTACGCTGGATTTTTACAATGACAGTCGATTTTTTTATGTATAGGCGACCAAGTAAGTGCTTTACCATTTTTTGTGACAGTTCCCACATCAGAATAAAAACAATAAGGCTGATTGTCTCATTGACTTGTAAGTGAAAATAGCCTTTGATGTCTTAAGTCATACAACTGACATTGAACTTTAGGGTGGTAAAGGAGTTTCTTGGTCGACTATACCAATAGTAGAAGGGGGCATTATGACCATATCTCTAATACAGCTGAGACCAGATGAGTGTTCTTCATCAGATACTTCAGACCTTCGATTTTTGACATCAAATGAGGCGGCCCCCCAAGTTGAATATTTTTTGGAAAGGCGGTATGTCGATCTCTAATACTAGGGGCGTTCAATAAAAAGTGAGAATGAGTATGTTAAAAACAACTTTTACTAAATGTCATTTTATTTTTCGAAATAGTCACCTTTTAGCATAATACACTTAGTATATCTTTTTACTAAACTTAAAATTCCATTTTTAAAAAAGGTCTCATCTTGAGTACTTAAAAATCTTGTACTGCAGCGACTACCGCGTCGTCGTCTTCAAACTTCTGGCCTCTCAGGTATTGCTTCAATCTCGGAAATAGGTAGAAATCACTGGGAGCGAGATCTGGTGAATACGGACGATGCTTAAGGATATCGAGCCCAGCATCACGAATTGCAGCCATTGCAACGGCGGACTTGTGTGCCGAGGCATTGTCCTGGTGGAACAGCACAACTTTTGAGAGTTTACCTCGCCGTTTTTCGCGGATCTCATTGCGCAATGTTGCTATTTGTTTGGCGTATAATGTGCCCGTAATAGTGGCTCCATGCTCGAGATACTCAATCACTAATACCCCTTTACCATCCCAAAAAACAGAGCCCATGACCTTACCGGCAGATGGGCTCACCTTGAATTTCTTCGGAGTTGGAGATGATGGCCTTTTCCATGTCATAGACTGCAGTTTCGTTTCTGGGTCGTAACGATGGAGCCATGTTTCGTCCATTGTTATAAATCGCGCCAAAAAAAGTTCCCGGTCTTGCTGCATCAGGTTCAAAGCTTCTTGACAAATCTCTAGTCTAGTTTGTTTTTGCGTGTCAGTAAGCATTCTTGGTACCCAACGCGCAGATACCTTTTTCATACCCAAGCGTTCATGTAAAATATTATGCACGCTCCCCGTTGAAATCTTTACATTTTCAGCAATAAAACGAACCGTGACACGACGATCCGCCAAAACTGAGTTTTCGACTTTTTTCACAATTTCTTCAGTTACTGCTGTAGTAGGGCGTCCGGAGCGGGGGTCGTCCATTGTCGATGTTCTTCCACGTCTAAATTCGGCGCACCAACGTGCGACTGTCGAATACGGAAGAGCATTAGACCCTAAAGTGTCCCGCAAATCCAAATTGACTTGGTCCTTAGAAAAATTTTTCAAACACAAGTATTTGATAACGGCGTGCAGTTCAATTTTCTCAATTTTCGCTAACGTACTCAATAGCATTGCAAAGAAATTACCGTATATTTTTTTAAACAAAAGACAGTTATTTTTTTTTTCATAGCAATCACCCAGATAGATTAGCTTTACCGGCCAGTATTTAATTTCGTAATATTAAAAGAGTTTGCATCTCATTCTCACTTTATATTGAACGCCCCTCGTAGTTTGGTTGGGCTCTTGTGTTTTCTAATCAGGGTCACCAGGTACTCCAGATCTTCGATTATCCTAGTTTTTATAGTTTTCCCTTTATGTGGCCATTAAACCCTCTGTACCAAATTTCAGCTCTCTGAGTTTATGGGAAGTACTAGTTCAATTCTGATGATCATGAGTGAGTGAGTGACTGTCATAAATGCGAAATGCTTTCGCTTAAATTCGGAACTAAATGACCTACAGACTTGAAATTTTGGATTTTAAGTATGTGATTATAGCTTACTTGGATGACGAAATTTCTGCATTCTGGTCTTATCCAGAGGTTCTCAAATAGGGGCCTGAAAATGCGGCGAAATGGTTCCAGTGAAGGATGGTACGGCAGTGTTTGCTTCGCGCTCGACTTGGCGGGGGCACTGCCGTGCCCCCCGATATGGCACTTTACAGCATGTAATTTAAATTAATATTTTCGAAGATATTACAGATTTAAAATGCAGGGACATAGCGGTTGCGGCGGTGCAAGCCGGGGTTGGCGATTCGGTCTAATTACAAAAAATCTGTGAACGTTGTATTTAGTATCAGCATTGCACCCGTGCGAAGCCGGGGCGGGTCTCTAGTAATAATATGATTTGAAAGAAAGAAAGAAAGAAAGAAAATACATTTATTTACAACAACACAAGACATATTTGCATTGTGTCAGTCTCATTATAAATGTGAAATATGGAGTCAGTTAAAAAAAAGGTGCATTTGAATGTACCTGGGCCGTTTTCAAATTTTGCACAGAACACTTGTTACTATTTGTATGGACCTACCGCTCAGTTACCATACATTATTTTAAATATTACATAAATAATAAGTACCTGTCTTTTTTCAATTCATACCTATAATCAATATAAAGTTGATAACAAATCATCAATCATTTCACTCAAATAACTACAGAAAATAGACAATGTCTGTAAACGGAAACAACTTGTTTAAGGTTGGGACAAAGATATCTGCGATAAATTTGAAAATGACCCACCTAATATGTAACTCAGCTTCAGAAAAAAACCGACCAAGTGCGAGTCAGACTCACGCACGATTGGTTCCGTACTATTATCTATAAAAATCATTATTAGGGGACAATCTTGCCAAATCGACCTAGTCCCAAACTAAGCAAAGCTTGTACTATGGGTACTAGACGACGATAAACATACTTATACACTGTGAAATTTTAGTGGTTGTTTTCCCGAAACGAGGTGATTTAGTATCGATTGTAGAATCGATTTATAATTACTATTTTGACTAGAGTCAAAAATCCAATTGTGAAAAACGAAAGTCAAAAATGACCGCAAACCAATAGTAACGCTTCGTTGGTACCTAACCTATCGTACGATCGTACGCTACTTGTACCAACGAAGCGTTACTATTGGTTTGCGGTCATTTTCGACTTTCGTTTTTCACAATTGGATTTTTGACTCTAGTCAAAATAGTAATTATAAATCGATTGTACAATCGAAACTAAATCACCTCGTTACGGGAAAACAACCACTAAAATTTCACGGTGTATAGATAAATAAATACTTAAACACATAGAAAACATCCATAACTCAGGAACAAATATTCGTGCTCATCACACAAATATATGCCCTTACCGGGATTCAAACCCAGGACCTCTTGCTTCGTAGGCAGGGTCACTACCAACTAGGCTAAAGCGGTTGTTAAAGCGGTATTTAAAAGTTTCACAGTTAGGCGTGCTTTAAAAAACAAAATATTTATTTTAATTTAATTTATTCACAGCGGGGGATATTAGAGTGGGAAGTTACTTTGCGCAGCATTTGAGCCTCGCTGTGCAACGTGGCAACGCGGCCAGTGTTCTGGGTTCCTTGCCTCGGGGTGATGATGGGCTTTTGTTTGATTAGTTTTCTTTTTTTTTAGCCTGTGTTTTTTCTGTATAGTTGTTTTTTTTATATTAATACTAGTAGATTTAATTTAATTATTTATTTATTTTTAAAGTGAATATATAACTAAATATTCTGTGAATATTTCCAGCGTGTAGCTGTCACCGTTATCAATATAGAGCAAAAACGAGCAAAAAAATCACGTTTGTTGTATGGGAGCCCCCTTAAATATTTATATATATTCTGGTTTTTAGTATTTGTTGTTATAGCGGCAACCAAAATACATCATCTGTGAAAATTTCCACTATCTAGCTATCACGGTTCATGAGATACAGCCTGGTGACAGACGGATGGACGGACAGCGGAGCTTCAATAATAGGGTCCCGTTTTTACCCTTTGGGTACGGAACCCTAAAAACTATCATATTGTCACTACTTTGAAAAAAGTCCGTATCTCAAAATCAATATTCTGAATTCTGGCTAATTGAACTTTACTGAGTGTGCAATAAAGTTCAGTTTGGTTCACATATTGATTGAAAGATACAAGATTTTTTCAAAGTAGTGACGATATGGATATTTCTACAAGCATTTCAACCTCTATTCACTGTCCTGTTGCATACACCGTGAAATTTTAGTGGTTGTTTTCCCGAAACGTGGTGATTTAGTATCGATCCACCTAACCTAACCTATCGTACAATCGTACGCTACTTGTACCAACAAAGCGTTACTATTGGTTTGCGGTCATTTTCGACTTTTGTTTTTCACAATTGGATTTTTGACTCTAGTCAAAATAGTAATTATAAATCGATTGTACAATCAAAACTAAATCACCTCGTTTCGGGAAAATTGATATGTGATTCAGTATCGTTGACAGATCACAATTATCTGTTTGAGATTTTTTTTTACATTTTCAAATTTGGGTTCATATTTATTCATCCAATAATTGGTTGAGTTACTATGAAAAACATAAAATTTAAGTAATAAATATTATAATGAAAAATAATGAAATTTGTTATTTTAATGATACTAAATTACATAATATCATTTGTGCACTGATTAATAAATTACTCTGTCTATTGATCAAATAAGCTACAGCTAGCATGAAATTTTGACAAATTTAAATTTAACTGGAAACACAAGGCGTTAGGTATTTAATAAAAAACTTCTGCTAGGTGTGGCTCATTTTTTCAATGAATGCAACTGGAAACTAGTAGTTGATGCAACAGTAGTACTACCCAGATGCAACTCGTTTCCATATGACAGTGAAATATTTTTATTTGTTTTAATTTATGAGACTTGGGTGTTACTTGGCATAGGCTGAAAGACATTTATTTAGCTGCAGAAAGCGCAAAAACAAATTGTTGTGTTTATCCTTAAGGAAGACTTATGTTCGGCAGCAGACTACTTCCAGATAAACAATGAGGTAATGCTATGTGCGGGGACAGTATTTTATATTGAATTTTACTGCGAGAAACTTAGATGTGTATGAAAGTTATATTATTACCTAGTTTATTCTTTGGTCAAAGATGGTATAGTGGATGGTTTGGTTAGCATTGCACATCTCCATGTGCAATGCTACTTTAGCCCGAAATTATTAATAAATATTTGTCATCAAAACAAAGACAATACTTTTAAAGAGGTTGTTTTAGATCCAATATGAAATTTTACATTAATTAATTATCATAATTTAGTCTCACTTAATTCGAACCATACTTACTGTAGTTAATTAAGTACACTAGGTATTTAACCAACTTCAAAAAAGGAGGAGGTTCTATTTTAATGTACATTTTATTTACTTGTAGACAAAATTGTATTTCAGCACGATTTTGTACAACACATCAAATTATCGATTTTAACAATTTCATTTAGAGTATTTACTTGTGCTCACATTTTAATATTTAATCTATTTTTCACGAAACACGACAAGATTTAAACTTAAAACGAGGATGCGAACGCGATGCAAGATAGGTTGTGCGGCACTTGACACTTCTTAATTCACTTCACCTATTAATGATGAACGAAGGCCATATTCATATTCCATTGGGTTTATTGATTATTCAGAATATTACAAATTGCATATTTTCACCAAATTCCTAGACAGTTCACCAAAATGGCCTCATTCTAAATATGTACGAAAGTACCTACCACAAACGCAATGCACCAAACAGACAAAGGCGAAGGTCGTAGCCCATTAGTGTTATAACATAAATTATGGGATAAAGAATTAATTTAGACTGTTGACTACATTAAACTGGTAATAAAGGTAGCTAAAAATGATTACTTACCGTAAACAGCTAAAACTTGAAGAAAATGCGGATAATCAAGCGCGCAGAAGGTACTACCACGCCGTAACCAAGAGGTTCTTCATCACTAAGTAAATAAATAAAAATTGAACATCAAGTCTCGCGACAGTTATTTTTTTTTCTAAATAATATGGTTTCCTTCGATGAATTAAATTAAAGTTTTGTCACGTTCTCATTTTAAAAAAGGCGAATACATCAGTACAAAAGTATTGATTTTCCGTTGCTCTGCGTTTTTGTTGGAGTTGCCATTACCATCGAATCCTAATGTCTCCTTTATAAAAATTAAAGGAGAACAAGAAAAAAAGAGATGAGACAAGAAATTAAGAAAAAAAATAAGTTCCTAATCTACGCAATATTTATTTGAACAGAATATAATAAAAGCTAAATAATTATTTCGTTGGACATTTGGAGGCGGTTTTAAAATCGGCGCTGAGATCTTCAGAATCTTAAGGCCACTACAGACCGCAGTGCGGGGCGTGTGGCGACGCCGACCAAGCAGGCCCGGCGCGTTGTATAACACTGAATCATATACGCTGCGCCGCACTGACAATTTGTCACCGTATATGTGATTCAGTGTTACACAACGCGCTAGACCCGCTCCGTTGGCATTGCGCATTTACGCACACGCCCCCGCTGCGGTCTGTGGTGACCTCTAAAAGTAGCAACAGACGATCGAACATTGTGCCCGCTCCGAACTTGGGGGGCTACTATGAAATTAGATTTTTGAACTTCGTATAATGCCATTTCTTTCACTCTTATATTTAATACTATTAGCGTGAGCGGAACGGCACAATGCGAAGTTCGAAAATTGTATTTTCTATACTAATATTATAAAGCTGAAGAGTTTGTTTGTTTGTTTGTTTGAACGCGCTAATCTCAGGAACTACTGCTCCGATTTGAAAAATTCTTTCAGTGTTAGATAGCCCATTTATCGAGGAAGGCTATAGGTTATATCTCATCACGCTAACACCAATAGGAGCGGAGCGGAGCGGAAGAATGTTTCAAAATCGGGGGTTTTTGAAGTAAAACTTCTATAGGCGCTAATCTCAGGAACTACTGCTCCGATTTGAAAAATTCTTTCAGTGTTAACACCGGGGGGGGGGTGAAGGGGTGAGGGTGCGGGGGTGGGGTGCGGGAGTTTTAAGGGATGAACATTTCATTGATTTTTCCGTAGGATGCACCGTTTTCAAGATATTTGACAAAAACACCAAGGGGGAGGGGTGCGGGGGCTTCGGAGGGGGATTCAAATTTCATTGATTTTGCCGTAGGATGCACCGTTTTCAAGATATTTGAAAAAAAAACTTGAAATAAAACTTGAAGTAAAACTTCTATAGGCACGCTTGACGTGGGACGAACGCGGGTGTGCGGGGGGTGCTGTGTGGATGGGTGTGCGGGGGGTGCGGAGGGGTGCGGGAGGTGGGGGTCCGGGGGTTTGGGGTAATTTTTTTAATATCGAAAAAAATAAGCTGCCCAAATTACTAATTCCACGCGGACGGAGTCGCGGGCAAAAGCTAGTTTCGTGGTATAAAACTGTGTGTGTGGCTTTGCTTTGGTGTGGCTTTATCGTATTGCTACTACGGGACGGCCTAGCCTAGTGTAGGTGACACGGGTAACCACTATCTGTATAAAAATTAAGTACGATGAAACTGTTCCTGTGTAAAACTAAATTTATGGAATCTGTAATAATCACTCTTTCCAATAAATTTTTTTTTTTTTTTATTTTTTTTTGGAACTCATGGACAATCACGCTTCACCTTATTTGCTCGCCGTCGGGTTTATTGGATTTAAAGCTCTCCACAGACCGCAGCATGGGCGTGGGCGTGCGCGCGACGGTGACGGAGTATGCCCAGCGCGCTGCATAACACTGAATCATATACGCTGTGCCGCGCTACGGGAGCGTGTCATCATATTATATGATTCAGTGTTAAAGACTGCGCTGGGCACACTCCGTCGGCGTCGCCGCACACCCCGCGCTGCAGCTTGTGGCCTTGTGGTAGCCTTAAGGATAAAATGTTTCCAGTCTTTTCTTCTTTCTTTGTGGTTAACGACTGTGTGCTAGTGACGATAGCAGTCACTACTAATGCGATTCTAGTTTTTTTTGAAAAGTCGAAAGCATGACACGAAACATTTACTCTCAGTAGCAGAAAATATCGTTTCATATAACCAGTGCGCTTTCACGTTCATCTTGCGTTTTCCTTTGACGCATGCCCGAGCAACCATAGCACATGCAATAGCGCATGCTTCAAACTTAGTTGAACAGCAGCGCGTGCCGCTAGCGCAAATATGCCGCACTGATAGCTGCAAGCGCCGCGTCCATCTTACGAAGTTACGAGTAACCAAACAGGCGAATTGCATGCGACAAGCGCACTGGTGTGGACGTGCAGCTGCATGCGTCTTATGGCGCAGCGCTTGACGGAAGACGAACTGAAAGTGAAATTGAAAGCGCACTGGTGTGGACATAGCTATACGGATATTTGCTATTCAGAACGTAAGTATTTGTAGCGCACATGTTCGATCGCCTGTTTAAACTTTTAAGGCCACCACAAACCGACGGAGCGTGCCCAGCGCGCTCTATAACACTAAACCAAATATAAGGAGACACACACCAGAAGCGAGGCATAGCGTATTTGATTTAGTCTTGTTGACCGCGTTGGGCACGCTCCATGTTCCCGGTTTGTTGTGGCCTTTAATGGTATTTTGCAGTACAACTTACGTCAATAACAAATTTAAAAAGTTACAACTGTCAATTGTGACATGGCTGAGGCTGACAGTGAAATGACAACTTTTCAAAAAGTGGCAATCAAAAGTCAAAATCAGGCTGTGAATATAAAAAAATTCGCTACGTCTGATTTGATTTCTATTTAGTTAGCTATTTGAATTCGTTTACCGAAATAGTCAGGTTGTTACTGAAGCTAGAAGAGAAAAGCTACAAAACAATATATTGAAATTCGTTGAATAGTGCTCTACTGTTTAATTTACAATTAATACGAAAAACGTGGTTTCGTGATTAAACATGACTTACATACCTAACTGGGAAGAGTTTGAAAGGTCTGCAGAAATGTTGTATATGCGAGATCCAATAAATACACGATACAGTATGAAGTATTCCCATTCGAAGGGCGCATTTGTTGCAAAAATCACAGATAACAAAAAGGTTTGTAAAGCTAATGAGTACAAAACTTATTAGATTATTATATACTTAAATTCTGCATAACTTTGGCCTTATATTAACCAATTTACCAACCTGGTGTAGCGAGGTAAAAAATAGGAACTATATTATTTGTTTGTCTTTTGAATCTAGAGAAGAAAGTGCTTTTAATTTACTGTAACATAATATAATAACTTATGCAAAGAGAGTAAATTGATGCAAAATTCGCTGAATTGTGACTACTGTGACACTAGACAGTTATCTTACAGCAGAACTATATTGATGCTTGAAAGGAGACATTGACTATGCAATATTTTGGACTAAACAGGGCTCAATGTATTTACCCCAATACACCTTGTTTTTTTATTAAGTTCAGCATGTACCAAACATTTATAGAAACAATTTTTTGGTAACAGGTTTCTAGACCCCATGCAAGATCTCAATGTTGTATATCCAATGCTTACTTCTAATAAGTAAAGTTATGTACATTTTTTGTATTTTAATTAGTTCAATAATTTTAAGTAACATAAGGTTGGAGTATTTTGATCCAATGAAGGGCAACTTCATCTTATATGAACACCACATTTTTGATTACCAATACTTGGAATTTGATTGCCTTAATAGGTAGTAGTTTTCTGCAACTCAACATCTATGTGCGCCTATTTTGTATAAGTCATTTGAATGCCAGTGTTGGCTATAGACAACATTACGGTAATTAAAAAATGTATCTACCCGCATTTGCATAAGAATCAATTTTGTTTGTAACAAAAATGATGTGTGGTGTTCAAAAGATTAATGACAATTGTAGTGGGATACTTATAGGACAACACCAATATTTTTGGCATTAAAGAATGAGACTTGGCACACTTGTTCCTTAGGTGGATCAGAGTGGAAAACGCCCGGGAGCCAGCGGGAGCCACCCTGCAGGGGGGGAGGGGGAGGGGGTAAAGTTTTCTTACGCCGCGCGTACTGTTGGTTGTAATAACTGCTAATTTATAGCTAGTATGGCAAGTGGGGTATCATTTTCGGATAAATAAAAGATGGCCAATCATTTTCCGAAACAAAAAATACATTTTTACGTACAAAAAAATTAAATTACCGCCGATAATCGAAAATTTTATGAGAAAATATTTTGTTCCAGTGACGATAAATTCTGAACTAGTACCAATATCAGAAAATAAAAAAATATGTTTAGAAAGCCACATTTATACAAATTCCGAAAATATAAGCTTTTTTGGAAAAAATACTAAAAAAATGTTTTTAAAAATTATAAAGCGCAGCGCGGCAGAGCAATGAAAAAAAAATATCAAAAGATCCACTGAATTATTTATTACATTACTTCAGATTTACTTACTATCTATACGCAAAGTATGTGTGTAAGTATATGGAATGTTTTTATTTGTGTATTTTATCAAAAAAATAATAAGATTAGTCTTTTTAAACGGTTTACCTACTCCTAGTACCTACTTTTAAAAACTTAGTTACTCCATTAAATGCTAATTTTTTGGCATGACATGCAAATGCAACTCTACACAAAATGTTTAATTAGGCTGAAAATATGTACCTACTTATCTTTAGATGTGCTAGAAGTCTAGAAGGGAAGAGGGAACCGTAGAAAAGTGCACGGGCGGGCGGCCAGCCGCCGCGCCGCATGTGTGGGTACTTGTTCAGTAGCAACTGTGCGGATATTCTTGTATATTTCTTGTATATTCGACTACACTTTATACTGAGGATTTTACGGGTTAGCAGAGTATTACTGTAAGTATATTCATCACCATCATTATTTAAGCCGCAGGCCGTCCACTGCTGGACATAGGCCTTCCTCATTCAATACGGTTAGATGCAACTGGCATTCACCCTGACTGAACCTGCGGGCTTTACCAAATTGTCCGTCCATCTTGTTGGTGGACGTCCCACACTGCTCTTGCCAGTCCGCGTGGTCTCCATTCGAGAATCTTTCGGCCCCAACGGCCATCTGTTCTCCGTGCTATATGGCCTGCCTATTGCCATTTCAACAAGCTAATCCGTTTGGTTATGTTGGTGACCCTTGTTCTTCTACGGATCTCCCCATTCCTCATTCAATCCCGTAGAGAAACCCCGAGCATAGCCCTTTCCGCAGCTCGTTGAGTGTCTCTGAGCCTGTTCATCAGACCTTTAGTGAAGCACCACGTCTCGGATCCAATCGTCACCACTGGCAACACACACTCAAAGATTTTTGTCTCAAGGTACTGAGGTACCTCGGACGAAAAGATAATGCGGAGCTTCCCGAACGCTGCCCACCTCCTTCTCAAAGTTGGATCTACCTAGTTGGACAGTTTGTCGTAGGTATACATATGCGTCAACAACTTCAAGAGTCGAGTTCTTAATCATAACGGGGGTCGGGGCAACATGGGCATTAGATATGATTTTGGTCTTGTCCATGTTCATCCTGAGTCCTACCCGTTGGGAGACTCGATTGAGGCTTTGGAGCAACGTGCTGAGTACCTCCATCGATTTCGCGATGACCACGATATCGTCGGTAAACCGAAGGTGAGTGATGTATTCGCCGTTGACATTGATGCCTAGTCCAATGGTGATGGAAAAATCCATTCCAGGAGCTTGAAGGCGTCTTCCAGAGCAGCAGTAAACAGCCCCCTGTCTCACGTCTCTTTTTAAGGGAATCGCCTTCGAACTCTATTCCTGTACTCAATCCAACATAATGGCACTCTTATACAAACACTTTAATATTTTGATGTATCGGTAGTCAATATGGCAATGGCACCGCTGGAGAGACTCGAGCACCGCTCATGTTTCGATCGAATCAAAGACGAAAGTCTACAAATACAGAAAATAGAAAGTACAAGAAATTGTAGTCCACAAACGGTGGACATAGCGGCAAGTTATACTCTTCGGTCTTCTGTATAACATTTCGCAGCGTGTGTACGTGGTCTATGGTACTATAGCCTTTTCGGAACCCGGCTTCTTCGGGAGGCTATAAGTCATCAAACATGCGCTCGAGACGTTTTGTAATGAACCTGGAGAATAGCTTATAATCATGGCTCAAAAGCGAGATGGGCATGTAGTTCTTAAATAATCACGCTTTTTTCCATGCTTCTGGCGTGGTACCTTCGAGCAAGACGGCATTAAAGAGCCTCTGAAGGACTTTAAGAACGTGATTCACTCGCTTTCAGAAGCTCAGATGTTTGATGTTTGATGCTTGTTGATGCTTGGTTGTTCTTAAGCTGTTTCAGGGCCATCCTAATTTCGTACAGGCTGATTTCCGGGATATCTTCGGTATAGTGTTGGGTCAGTTTGGCTCTTGGGTCTTCAGCCACAATGGAATTAACAGATTTTGTGACAGAATCGTAGAGCTGTCTATAGAACTCCTCGATTTCCGTTAACACGTCCGCTTTTGACAACGCTACACTGCCATAATCCTCTTTAACTTTGGCATCTGGCTTTGCCCAGTAGACATATCTCTTGCGAATCTTACTTTGGCTGGAGCCTTTGTTCCGCTCTATCGCATCTTTAATACGAACAGTCTTAAAGGTCATAAGGATTTACGAATTCATCTATTAAGCTGTCTATGTGACTCAGCATCTTGAGATTACAGTTTCAGCGAGCGTCGTTTAGCCATAAGGTCAAGAGTTAGAGTATAGTCAGAGAGCTTCTGAGTTCTACTGGTACGGCGGCTCTTGTAGAACTGAAATCCTAGTATGGACAGCTTCTACGAACCCGTTGTTAATTTCGTCCACTGATGCGTGATCTTCCAGGCAATCAAAGCTATTTGAGAGCTCGAGTTGAAAGCTTTCGGGGTTTTCGATCTGAGCGAGAGTAGGTCGGAGCGTGAACTTCATCAGACGGGACCGTTCAAATTTAACGTTCATATTCAATGCACCTCTTACTATTAAGTGATCACTGCTGGTTTTCACCCTGTGTATCACAGAGCCATCATTGAATACCCGTCTCTTATCGGCCATGATGAAGTCTATATCGTTTCTCGTGGAGCCATCGGGGCTCATCCTGGTCCATTTCCTGTGAGACGACTTCTGGAAGAAATAATTCATCATAAAGAGTCCTTCTTTCTCTAGCATTCGGCCAGCCTGTCTCCTACGGTTCTGATGCCCATAATTGAAGTTCCCTACTCTTAACTCATTATCGCCTCTCATGCCCAGTTTCGCATTGAAATCCCCCATAACAACGTTGAAGAGAGTCTTGTCAGTATGTATGGCCCTACTAATGTCCTCATACACATGTAGCCTCTACTTCCTCATCTGGATTTGATGAGGTTGGGGCATATTACCTGAACCACCTTCAATAAATATGAAATACGAATAAGTAAATCTGAAGTAATGTAGTAAGTTATTCAGTGGATCTTTTGATATTTTTTTCATTGCTCTGCCACGCTGCGCTTAATATTTTTTAAACACATTTTTTAAGTATTTTTTCCAAAAAACCTTATATTTTCGGAATCTATATAAATGTGACTTTCTAAGCATATTTTTTATTTGCTGATATCGGTACTAGTTCAGAATTTATCGTCACTGGAAAAAAATATTTTCTCATAAAATTTTCGATTATCGGCGGTAATTTAATTTTTTTGTATCTAAAAGTGTATTTTTTGTTTCGGAAAATGATTGGCCATCTTTAATTTATCTGAAAATGATACCCCACTTGCCATACTAGCTATAAATTAGCAGTTATTACGACCAACAGTACGCGCGGCTTAAGAAAACTTTACCCCCTCCCCCTCCCCCCCTGCAGGGTGGCTCCCGCTGGCTCCCGGGCGTTTTCCACTCTGGTCCACCTAAGGAACAAGTGTGCCAAGTCTCATTCTTTAATGTCAAAAATATTGGTTCCCATACATTGAGTGGCTATAAGTATCCCACTATTGGGAAAAGTTGGCATTTGCTCAGATATATATCTCAAATTTAATAGGCTGGGCCTTACGAGAATATATAAAGGTCTAATCAAAATGTCTCTGGTTTTGTTTATTATCATCATCATTTTTGCACCTTGTTATCCCTTAATTAGCTACATATGGCTCTCTTGGTTTGGTAACTACTAAATTTCCTTTCTTCAACTTTTAACTTGGGTATTTTTTTATTTCAGTGTCTACACTACAAGACTGAAGTTCAACAAGATGTCAGAAAAATAGACAAATTTGTTTCAAACTTAATGCGGCACATGGCATCCAATGATCAATGAAAATAAATATTTATAAGCTAATTTTGTTTACTTATTATTTAAACCTTTAGCTTTTTAGATTGGGCCCCTTACCATTAGGCTAACCGGTTCTTCCAAAAGGAATTTATCATGTCAAAACATAAGGGGTCACTACTAATTTGAATGGTCCTTTTCGAGCAGCTGCTCATCATGAAATGCCTATTGTAAAGTATTTTATATTATTTTGTGCAATATTAGTCAGCAATTTTTTCATTTCTTATGTTCGTTGTCCATTACGTCGAGAGAATGCTGCATAAAATAGTTTTTTATGCTCTTGTACATAAAGTAAAATCTTCGTCTAAGGCCAAGACAATCAGCCACAAGAAGTAGAAATTAAATTAGATTTATGAGTTTATTGGTTTATTTTATAAAACTTGTGTTTTATATTACGAGATTAATAAAACTAGACAAATCTAAAATATTATTATTGAAATTGCAATTCATTGAAATTTTTGGTTGGCGAGGGTGGCAATATGAACGCCTCGGGTAAAACGGCTCACTTTATGCTCTTGTTGTACAGTCTATTTTTAAAAAAACTGGCTTTTATAAGGGTGAAGCCAGACGAGCGTAATATTGTGTGTTGAGCGGTAACGTTGCATAACTATCGATAATCAACCTTGAAAAATAGTCACAATACTATTGATACCATCGATACTATTGCTCTTTATCAATAGTATCGATAGTATATTGATACTATTAAAAAGCGATACTATCGATAGTATCGATACTATTGAAAGCAATACTTTCGATAGTATCGATAGTATTGATGTCTATCAATAGTATTGGTCTGAAATTACTATCGATACTATCGATATTGTGACTATTTTTCGAGGTCACGATAGTATTGCCGATACTATCGATAGTTCGATCTATTGTTGGCAACGCTTGTGAGCGGCAGAATTTCGGTTACGCCATACATTGTGTCACGTTATGACCTGCATATTGTATGGCGCGACCGAAATTCTGTCGCGCACGACTCACAAAATTAAATTGGAATCTTTTACTAATCCCAATCCCATGTACCAAACCAATATGTCCAAGGAAACTGAATCGCGTCGCGTACCCACCATCGCGGGTGGAACCTTTTCTCAACCAATTTGAGTTGATAAATATCAAAGTCCAGTATGTCCGCAATAAATTACATGGAGATATGATCCTTACAATGTTGAAAATAGGCATCAATTCTCCATGTCATTTATTGTGGACATACTGTAGTTTGATATTTATCAAATCACTAGCTTTTGCCCGCGACTCCGTCCGCGTGGAATTAGTAATTTGGGCAGCTTATTTTTTTATCCAATTTGCTTTTTCATCAATTATGGCTCTCCTTAGTTTCTCGATAATAAAAAATTTACCCCCCCGCAACCCCCCGCACCCTCCAACCCGCTCCCACCCGTACTCCCCCCGCACAGCAACCCCGAACCCCTCCGCACCCCTGCACGCCCTCCCACACAGCACCCCCGCACACCCGCGTTCGTCCCATCCCAAGTCAAGCGTGCCTATAGAAGTTTTACTTCAAGTTTTTTTTTTGTCAAATATCTTGAAAACGGTACATCCTACGGCAAAATCCCCCCTTAAAACTCCCGCACACCACCCCCGCACCCTCACTTACAAATTAATACAAATTTTAATCACCACCTCCGAAGCCCCCCTCCCCTCCCACCCCCCCTCACCCCCTTGGTGTTTTTGTCAAATATCTTGAAAACGGTGCATCCTATGGCAAAATCCCCCTTTAAAACTCCCGCACACCACCCCCGCACCCTCACCCCCCCCCCACACCCCCCTGGTGTTAACACTGAAAGAATTTTTCAAATCGGAGTAGTAGTTCCTGAGATTAGCGCCTATATAAAAGTTTTACTTCAAAACCCCCGATTTTGAAACATTCTTCCGCTCCGCTCCGCACCTATTGGTGTTAGCGTGATGATATATAGCCTATAGCCTTCCTCGATAAATGGGCTATCTAACACTGAAAGAATTTTTTAAATCGGAGCAGTAGTTCCTGAGATTAGCGCGTTCAAACAAACAAACAAACAAACAAACTCTTCAGCTTTATACACCGTGAAATTTTAGTGGTTGTTTTCCCGAAACGAGGTGATTTAGTTTCGATTGTACAATCGATTTATAATTACTTTTTCGTTTTTCACAATTGGATTTTTGACTCTAGTCAAAATAGTAATTATAAATCGATTGTACAATCGATACTAAATCACCTCGCTTCGGGAAAACAAGCATTAAAATTTCACGGTGTATATTAGTATAGATATAGATTTGGCGGTGATTTCTTTGGCTGATGTATGGAATATCAACATGGCATTTTTTGCAATGAAAAGGGTTCATGGGTTCATGGTATCATGGTTCACCCTGGTACCTGATACGTTATATTTATATTAGTGTGAGCTAACTAAAACTTTTAATTTTTATTATATGTAAAATTCCACTACTGGATACTAGATGGCGTTACTGATGATTTAATCAGCATGGACTTTCGTGAGTATAGTATTTGTTGACACAAATTTCCGGCAGATGCCATTTCTGTAGGAACTAGTTTATGGTATTATATTAAATAATAGCAAAGTTACCAGTTTATAATTAGCATTTACAATTATAGATAATTGCTATTAAAAATTACAACTGTTCAAATTGATTTCTTTTCAATATTTTTTTTTGTCATAGAGGAGGATGATAGCGTGTGAACTATACTTAAGCAGAAAAAAGAAACGGTGTGGCCAGTTAATTGAGTTTACCCGTCTCTGTCGTAATTCTGGCCGTTTTTAAAAACGGTGTAACTGATTATAAAATGAAAACCTAGTCTAATTAAAGAATCTTGGTTGAATTCCATGGTGCGTCTTTCACGGCAGAGTGGACAAAAGCCGGTGCGTTTTGGTGGGTATGCTCCCCACCACATAACTTTCCACTATGGCCACTCCAGGCCAGGCCAGGCGTAATATAGGTACTTTCACAGGGTGAAAAAACGGCTTATTAGAAATCCATCACAAACAATAAAATAATGACAAAAGTGAAACAATATGAAAAGATAAAAAACTGAAAAGTTCGAATATAATTTACATCTATCTCAAAGTCAAAGTCAACAGGGCCGGATTTAGGGCAGGGTATCCGGGGCCACTGCCCCGGGGCTCCACAATAGAGGGCCCCCACAATAAAGACTTCGAAAAATTGTTTAATGAAATCTCGACTGAAAAAAAATGGTAATTTTATTTGGAAAATAATTTGAGGCCACTCCTTTTATGCCCCGAGGCCTCCAGACCTCTAAATCCGGCCCTGAAAGTCAAAATATCTTTATTCAATTTACGCTATAACAAGAATTTATAAATGTCGAAGAATGTACCACTCTTTTGAAAAATCCTGTCGAGAGGAATCCGGCAAGAAACTTAACAAAGTATTTTTTTTGCATTGTAAACGGACAGGAAATGAAATCTGGAGTAGTTAATACAACACCACTTTTATTGAGCACAGAGGTTGTGGAACGCGTCCACAAATTCACATACCTACCTGGGAAGCGTGGTAGCGGCGGATGAAGAGACGGAAGAAGACATCCTGTTCGCGGATTGCCAAGGCTTCTGTCTGTTCTGCTGTACGGGTGCGAGACGTGCACGGTAGCAAAAAACCTTACACGCCGGCTTCAAGTCTTCATTAACCACTAGCTTCGTAGTATTCTCGGGATATACTGGCCTGAGAAAATATCCAACGCTGACCTGTGGAAACGCTGTCGTGAAACTCCGATCGAACAACAGATCAAGCGCCGCGAATGGAATTAGGTGGGACATACGCTACGTCAGGAGACGTCTCACAGACCTCGACAAGCATTTGACTGGAACCTTCAAGGTACAAGAAAGCGCGGCCGCCCCAAACAGACTTGGCGCCATTCTATGTATAATAACGGCAGAAACGAAGCGCACGAGCAAGACGTAGAGCGAAATAAAGTGTGCAGCAGCCCAAGACCAATCGACCTATCTATATAGAGAAGCATTGTAGACGCCCTCTGCCCCACCGAGGGGACATTGGACATTAACTGGAAGATCAGTCGCCTAAGTACATAGTACCACAATTGAGTACTGACATAGTATGATTCCAAAATTATGTCTTTTATTTATAATTCACACCTCTGCGTTTTTTCATTCATGTCATTTATTAGATTATCATCAATCTATGCATGGGAGAGGGGGTAAGCAAACTTACAAAAAAAATTACACATCCAAATGTAAGTATACCTACCTACATCTAACCGATTTCTTCATATTTTTGTTCATAAATTTAGGAGCCAGAGAGACAATAGAGATATAGGGGAGTAGGGGTGTAAGTATAAGTGAATTCTACCTATAATTCAAACGTTGTCTGTGTTTGGGTTTTAAAAATTTGCGTTTCATCAGAAAAATGTACGTAATCTTGGCAGTAGATTTGGGTTCGAGAGACTGGTAGACTAGACTGACCTTAATCATAACATAATATTCCTTTTTATCCTTTTGAGAAACAAAAACCTAAAAATTTATCTTAAATCATTAAAATCAGATGTCTCATTATTACGTATGAGTATAATGTAAAACAAATAAATACAGTATCTCGTTATTTTAAATTAGTTTTTAAATAAACTACAATTATAGAGATAGAGCATCTGAAGATTAAAAGAGAATTTTATGAAGAAATTCGGAAAAAAAAGTTTTTCACATACAACACTAATCTAAGCTTTCGTTCATTCGTTCGTCACTAAAGTCAAGTGTCAAAAATGTTGATGGACATGTTATTTTACTGTCAAGCAGTGTGAAACATAAATAAAGCGTACGAGTTTTTATAGAAATCATGACTTAATACTTAGGCCTAAACAGTTAATATGAAATAATTTATTTAATAATATATCAGCTACTTACGTATTCGTTTTAATGACATTATGGATGGATTAATTCACGCGGCATTGGAAGCAGAGGTATATCGCTGCTTTTTACGTTTCTCTTCGTTGATATAACCATGATTCTGGTTGTTTTTATTATAATTATGCCTGTTGTTGACTAATAAAGGCTTTATTTTTCAGGGAATATTAAATCGCGCGAAAAATGTGAATACCAACTTATCACCATTTGACAGTGGTGTCTCTGATCATAAAATGACTTGGACTCATGATAAAATGCATTTAGCAGAACCAGTTGACGATTCAAGGATGAAATTCCAGCGAAATGTTGGAAGTGTTCCATCCAAATCAATGGAGAAGTTTGATTTGTTCAAGAAGTTGCATGAATTGTATAGTGAATTGAGCCGGGATGAGTTACTCCAGGGGAACTATGTGAGTGTCTATTTATTCTTAGTACTACAGCTAATATAGTACCTAGTACAACTATACCTGGATTGGCTTCAGAAACGCACCTAACTAAGGTTATATAAACCCGATTTATGTAGCCCATGACCCATATCCTGCGAAGAAATTAAATTAAGTGTGTGAAGTGCCCAATCCGCACTGGGTCCTTGTGGGGACCCTCCCTCTCATTCTGGGAGGAGGCCTATGCCTTGCAGCGGAACATGTATAGCTGGGATGATGATGATGATTATGATCCTGAATATCTCTAATTATAAAAGTTGGCCCTTAATTTTCCAATTTCACTTTTTCTACTGAAACCAATTGGAAAAATGTACAAATTTTGTTGTTCTCTTGATTATCATATCATCAATTAAAACTTTCTCAGACTAGTGGCCCTGTAAAGCCCATGAAATATTTTGAGACTCCTGTTATAGATAAAAGGTTTTACTCCTACATTTCCATGTAAAAATTTCGGAAATTGTATCATGTTACATTATTTTGTTCAAATAGAGAAGAGAAAGTAACAATTTAAAACTAAAAAAAAAAGAGAACTTACGTTGTTGATTATATAAATATATTTCCTTGGCCAAAAGTATTAACCACCTATGATATTTGTATGCGTAAGTTCACTTTTTTTGGGCATATTAAAAGGATAATATACATTTTTTTTCTTGCACACAGCAAAAACCATAGTTTTTTACTGGTATGTGTTCAAGTTTGATGTAAGCAAACCAGAACCAACTTCGAAAAAAAAGGTTATTACATTTTTTATTACAGGTTTTGTTTTATTTTGAACCAGTATGCCATTTATGGTGTATAAAACTATGTATGTGTATTTACTAATAATTTGTAAATGTTATATTCAATTTGAATGCACATGGGCCATTCTACTTTTAAGTAACCATTAATCTTTCGTGAAATATAAGGCATACCTGGTGATTTTTTTCAAGTGTAAATAACTTATTTAATATTTAATATTTTAAAGTAAAAAAACTTTAAATTCAAAGAAATTTTGTGGAAAAAATTGGTAACTCAGCGGAAAATACACCAATTTCCATACAAATGGCGTGGACACGCATGTCCACTGCGTTACCTACTTTATAGATAATAATGATTACTTTTTATGCGTAGTGATAATTTTAAATATAAGCTTAATTATGTGCCTATTTAAATCTTTAATGATAAAACCGAGCACTTTACCGTTTTTGTAAAAAAAATATTTGAAGAGCACATTACTAAAAATGACTGGTCAACGAAAAGTAGAATGGCCCACATATTTTGTGTATTTATATTTTTAATAGGGTGCTCAATACTTTTGGCCAAGGCTGTATGTGGAGTACAAAATTGGAAATAAAAGTACAAAACTGAAAATTCTCTGCTATGTCTGTTATATGAAATCAGGACTTACAAGACTACTAGCTTTTTCTTGTGGCTGTGCCCGCAAAATCCATGAAAATAGGTTACTGTAACATTTTTTAAAGCATAATCTTCTCTTGGACAAAGTGCTCTCTATTTTTGTTTTAAGTAAAACTATAGGAACTAATTACTGGAATATTAAGTATATTGTGTCTCAATCCTGGTCTTTTCCATCATCTGTATGCCAAGTTTCATCTAAATTTGTTCAGCCCTTTTACATCCAAACATTTTCATAAACTTTCTCATTTATAGTATTAATAGGATATTTTAACACATATTTATAATTGTTCATAACCATAATCATTTTATTAAATTGTTACAGCAAGGGCTAAAAACTACATCATATTTATTGGAAAAGTTGTTAGCAAAGTACAGCCTTAACACCCTAATAATAAATCTATATCCAGGAAATAAGGGATATTCCTTATCACTAAAAATCAGTGGTAATTCCCAGTACAACCCCAGTGACGCAAATGTAAGTATAAAAGCCTGGAATATTTTAAAATATAGAAATTATATCTAATAATACTAATAGTAACCTCGCAAATCTTCACATACTTTGTGAAGCATGTGAAGTGAAGTACAAATTTATCAAAAAAACAATAGCTCTACAATTTTTTATCTCAATATAATTTCTAACATCACGAAACTGAGAATTCTGGGCTCAATCCCAACTTATGAATTTGATGAAATAGTAAAGTTGTAAATTCTAATCAGAGTACAATTCTAGTAAGTATTCAAGAGATTTACTGCTCCCAAACTTCTCAGACATCTATTCTATTTAACCATGTTAAATAATGATACAGCTTTCTCCAATGCAGTTCATGCCAATTATAAATGTGCATCTGTACATTTTCAATCTCATATTTTTATTAATGATCTGAAACAATTACTTTGCTCACCCGCGACCTTAACCTTCGCGACCTTTCCGGGTGAGCAAAGTAATTGTTTCAGTTCATTGATTTGGACCTCCGCAAAGTATGATTCAATAAATTATTTTTATTAGAACTGAGACAATTTTCATTTACATAACTGTATTTGATATTCTTTTTTACCAGACATCAACAAGTCAAGAAGAAACATTAATAGAGACACCGCGGTGGCCCTATGAAGAGGAAGACTTGCTTAGTTATATTGACAATGAAGAGTTACCTGTGGTGCTTTTAGACTTATTGGAATCGGAGCACTCTTGCCTTTTTTACTCTGGGTGTATCATAGCACAGATTAGAGACTACAGACAGGCATACCCCAGTTTCCTCTGCGACACACATCATGTTCTATTGAGACCTACAAATCAGGTATGAAACTTGGTAAATGAGCATTTTCGCTTACAGAATCACAAGCACTATTCATTTTCATAAAGAAACAGTGTCCTTATTTTTGATTCAGTTTTGTGACTTTTTTTTCATATACAGGGTTATTTGTAATTCACTAGCATCCTTTTAACCCTAAACTTAGGAGTTTAAGTGGTAGGCCACTTAAACAAATGTTTTTTGTTTAACGGCTTTTGTCATAACTTAATATTTTTGGTGTAATAACGTTTTGAAAATTTGAGATTACCTCTTATTTTTACGATACTCTGTGTATTTGTATGGAAAAAAGTGCTTCATTTTAAAAAGTCGTAAAACAAAAGACATTTGTTTGAGTGATAGGAATTCAGGGTTAAGAGGATGTCAGTGAATTACAAATAACCCTGTAGTTATAGTTTATTTATTTAAGAAACAAAATTACATAGTTATACGGAGAACAGTATTATCCGGTAAGCGCCAAACTAGGCTGAGCCTGTATCTTGGCACTCACAGAGTCAGTTTACAATCATTATGATATAACTTTTAACACAGTTTGTATGGCTTGTTACGAAATAGACACAAAAAAATTTGGAAAATTAGAGGCACTTTTTTATCATCAAAATCAATAGCACTCTGGAATTAAGTAAGAAAACACTAAAATTTCCTCATTTAAAAAAGTTTTGTGTGCCATTTAAAGTGAAAATTTCCAAACACCACTTTTAAACTCAAAAGATTAAAGTTACAAATTCTATTTGTAACATTTAAGTAGATTATTCACATAAAATATTTTTTTCTATGTACTATCAAACCACTCACCACTAAATCTGTAAGCATTATAAAGATTTTATTTGTCAGGCAATTAGATGTCACTGATATTTTTTGCATAAAGCTTCCACAGTGAGTCACAGTTCAGTTGGTTTGATAGTAGGTACATGCTAGGCCAGTACTACAAATTCACTCATCCATCTTTAGTTAGCAGAGGCCGTATTGTCTAACTCGCGGGCGCTTGCGATCGCATTATCGCATTCACCGTCTCTTTCTACCCTTATCCTGTATCATTTGACAAAGAAGTGATGGAAGCGATTGTCACTCAGTGTGTGTTAGGCAGGCCTCAGGTGCCTGCCGCCCGCACCTCTCCCGGCCTCCTTTGTCGTCATACCCCCCAACCCCTGTACCGCGCGGGCGAGAACTCATTTAAACGGTTTAGCTATACTTGCTTATCGCTAGCACGAGATCGCGACTTGCTTTACCAATCAGTGAATCCCTGAGTATCACAGTGTATGAGAAACACACACAGAGACGACGAGCGACGCACTCGTGTACACATACGTGCTTATTTTTTTTTATTGTGAGAGGGAGGCGAACAAGCAAGCGGGTCATCTGATGGAAAATGATCACCACCGCCCATAAATATCAACAACTCAAAGAGAGTCGCCAATCTGTTGCCGGCCTTTAAAGTAAGTATAAACCCTTTTCTTGAAAGCCCCGATGTCATAGTTGTCTGGAAACACTGCTGCCGGAAGCTGGTTCCACAGTTTCACCGTACGTGGCAGGAAGTGCTTGTCGCTTAGAACATCTCTATCACACTATATTAGTTAGAAAGAGGCGCCTATAGTGATAAAGCGACTCATGTCTGCTCTACAGATGCCGACAAACTTAACATTTACATCGCGTCCCCCAATAAATTTGCCGGCATCTCTATAATCGACGAAGAGTGCGTTACCATTTTTATTGACAGTACCTAAATTAAAACAAAAGTCTTATAACATTGATATATAAGTGAAAATAGCCTTTGACGTTTTAAGCTGTACAAACTGACATTGAACCTAAGGGTGGTAAAGGAATTTTTTGGTCAACTATACTTATACTTATAAATATGTATTTTCAACAACTTCCACAAGACACATCAGCAACCTCATGCAGTCTAACAGAACTATTTTCTGCAGAGTATAATAACGGATGCCTCATGTATTGGTGGGCGGTGCGGCTGGGCTGGCGAGGAGCGCGGCGCCCTAGAAGCCGTCGAAGCAGCCCTAGTACATGCATCAGCGCCCCCCCTGTGCCTCGACCCGCGACCCGCGGTGGGCTTGCTGGCAGCCCGGCTGCATGCGGCCCCAAGGCTCTTCAATACTCCAAGGATAAGGCGGCAAGCTCGGAGGTTTTCACAGGTTTGTAACAGGCAGCACTGAATAAAATAGATAAATAAATCATGGGTCGGTTGACACCAATTGACCTAGTCCCAAACGAAGCACAGCTATACATACTTAGATACATATTAAATAACCAAGATTTGAGCTTATACATTCATAGAAATATCTGTCCCGACTGGGAATCAAATACCGGCTATCCGGTCATCACGTCACGTCATAAAGCAGGATGAGTGAGAGAGGTATTGATTGCACATATCTTACCCTTGAGAAATAATGTCAAGATAATTGCCTAATTGACATATTCTTCATGAGCTTTTGATAGACACGATTCCCTAACTGCGACGTCATTTGTTAGCCAACTCCATTTTTTTTGACTGACTACTTAAATATCAGTGCTAGTATAAATTAAATTTTACATTTAATTGAAAAATTGTCTGGTTTTCCAGGTTAAAGTTTAATGGTTTTTATTACAGCTGTGTCTTAGAATTATTGATTAATGGTCTTAAATACTCTATTATTGCGTCTCTTTGTGAGAGAATACTCAATGTTTAAATATAAAGAGTCATTACAAATTTACTCCTCCCATACAAAATTAGAGCTCAAGAACCAGTGCCATCAAGTTTGGTTGCTCAAAATCGAGTAACTTTCTTTATTTTCATCTATAACAAAAGAAATATGCAGTACCAAAAAGTACATTGAACGTAGTGAGGAAATAAGCCTTCATATTTCCATAGCATAGTTAATAATTGCTAACAGTGTGTACACTCTTTCGTTTCGGCGCTAACTGCCTGGCGCGCAGTGCTGGTCGAACGGACTGGGGCCTGTGATATTAACGCAGCCCTGCTCCACATTGCATTGTGTAGTTGTCTTCACGACAAAGTCTCCTCACTGGTTGTTATTATTACGCTGTGATATTTCAGTACAAACTACGAACATGTAAACCTTTGTCAAAAGATTGCCAAAATTGACAACATTTCATATTTCTAAGACTATAATTTGCTTCGTTCTCTGTATTCTGTTTGGAAAGAGAAAGACGCTGATAGTTTTAAATTTTCACTAGGATTATTAATTAATTTGTTACAATTTTTTAAAGATGTGCTTATTCTAAAAGAGCGTAACGATAGAATAGATCCATTACTTTTGTCTAGTCTCTATTAAAAAAAAGTTATGACGTAAATTTGATTTTAAGGTTGTTATCAAATTTAAATAAATAAATATTAGAGGACAATATTTTTTAAAATATGGTGAAATAAATTATAATAAATATTTTTCCGTGTTCAGGAGGCGAAACTTTCGATTCCTGCAGTAATTTTCAGGTGTTAAAAAATGAAAGGTTGTCAATTGTAAATCATTTACAGATTTCTTTGTAACAGATATAAAATAAATAATATAAACAAGCATACCATTTCAACAGCCACATGTATTAAAACTGGGACATTGACCTGGTTTTCGTGATCTTACACTCGATAACCTGCCGTGACCCACTAGCCTTCAATATGCTGACTGGGCCATAAAAACGCTTGTCTTATTACTTTCTCAATTTGCTACTCAAGTATTTCATACTTTTATGATGTTAAAATGCAGCATGGGGACCATATAAAGCCTGTTTGTAGCACAGACGATCAATTTACCACAAGATTTGTTTGCATACTTTTTCTTAAGTCTTTTAATGTAAAAAAACAGTTATTACGTTTTTATTAAAACTTTAAATCGTCCACTTGAATTGATCATTTTGAATATTGGCCTGAATTGGATTAATCATTAATTGATTTGGTAGTCATTTCTTTCGGCCTATATCAATTTTGACATTTTTACTAGGGGCATTATTCCATTTTCGACAATATTCTGTCAAAAATGAATATTTAAAATTGGCATTTTTCATATTTGACGTATAATTTCGAGTGGACAATTTTCCATTTGTACTAAATGACAGTAAATCTTTTTTTTTTATTACAATCAGAAGTCAGAACCGAGTAGTCGGTTGTTCCTGTTCTTTCGGTTCTTTGTCTTTGGTCACAGGAAGTATGTAAAATTTGACCTACACATCACATCTGCGAACCTCGGGGGAGGCCTATGTTCAGCAGTGGACAGCTTTCGGTAGAAATGATGAGGATGATCACATCAGCCGAAAGATGTCCACTGCTGGACAAAAGCCTCCCTCAGAGCGTTCCACAACGATTGATCCTGCGCTGCCCGTATTTAAATGGTGCCTTCGATTTTCACCAGGGGCCTGTTGCAAAATAAAGTACAACTTATAATTACAAGCGGAACTCTCGCTTCAGTTATATTAACTAGAAAGAGAGTTCCGCTTGTAATATTAGTTGTACTTTGTTATGTAACAGGCCCCAGATCGTCGGTCCATCTTGTAAGTAGGGGTGGCTCCCCACGTTACAATGTTAAATGTAGGCATAAGTTAAATAAATAAATAAAAAAAATATTAAAACAAAATAACATATACAAATAAATAAATATTTATACTTTTTTTTGTCGTAGGTTGCAGTAAATAGGAAAAGAAAATTAGACCAGTTTACGCACTATCACGGTTTGGAGCTGTTAGAATTGATACACCGGCAGAGAGCGAAGAACAGCCGGCAATCTGTTCCACACACGCGGTTGACATCTAAATACCCCAAGAAACCACCAGAGGTAAGGACATTTTGGCATTTCAAGCTGTCATTACGGTTAGGTGATACGTAGGTATGGTTGCAACGCAGGAGCGATTTTTTTTGTTTGCGCGCGTAATACACGTTGTGTTAGTTTGCGTGTCTATCGGAACGAGCGATCGTCATACAACCATTCGCGCGCGCACGCAAAACAAGATGCTACTCGTAATCGGATTCATAAGCTAAACAGTTACATGATTAGAAAATGCGTAGTTTTAGCACCAATAAATGGTCAATCGAGCTAACATTTCAATTAATTAATCCGGCATTGCTTTTAATTATTATTCGTAACAGAAAAAAAAATTGGTAAGGTTGCGGCTGAGCAAAGTACTTTTTTCAGTTCACTAATATGGACCTCCCGCAAAGTAACGCCTGTTTCAATAAATTAGAAAATTTATTTTCAATACTACACCAAAGAGCAGAAGTTAAATGAGGCTCTACTTTCTTCTTATTGTCACATTTTTGACGTTAAATGCTTAAGTAAGGCATACATTTTGTATAAAAATTGTAGTGTTCTACTTAATTTTAATTCCATTTTGCTTTGACAGGTGTTCAAGCCAATAGAACCACCTAAGATGGAGCCTTTACCTCTGGCCCTGCCTTCCGAACCGAGCGGTCCCTTGCGTCTCGCAAGAGCATACGAACGCCCGCGGCCAACCCCCGACTGCCAGCCCCAACTCGTAGAAGAATACATACTAGAGACCGAAAAGACCTCACCGCACGCTGGTGCTGGTTTCTTCCATATAAAATTATCGATATTACAAAGGCCGTCCGACCAAGAGTTCCTGGGGGAATTGTATGTGGATAGGGACCATGTTGAAGGCGAGAGGAATGGGGCAGCGTGCCGGTTTACTTTAGGTATGGTTTCTAGTTTTTCTTTCACAATAAAAAATTTTTTTCGCTTTGTATATTGCGATAAATGTTCAAAAAAATTACCGTAGCCTTAAGTAAAACCTGACACGGGGTATGTGCTTTAATACCGAAGTACGAAAGATCGAAATCGAATGGGTGGGAAAAGTATTTTTTTTCTGAAACCGTAAACTTTTTAAGATTGTTATAAAACTAACCTAACCTAACCTAATGGGTTCTATACGAAGGCGTTTTAATAAATCCTGAGAAGTTTATAGCCATAAACTTTTCGGTATTTTGACCCATTCGATATTTTAATACATTCGGTATTATAATACATACCCCTGACACGATCTGATAACACTGTACTCTGCTCGAGACGACGTTGTTGTAAGTATACAAGTATTTTCTTATAAATATTGTAATAGTAAAAATGGCGGAATTGTAAAAATTTACTGCGTATTTTTGTGTACCTTATTTCTAGAACTTGTTTTAAGTATTACGATTGCTACAAATGTTTGATCTGTCTAGGTTCGAGGCTACAAGCGAACAAATACATCCAACAATTTACGGAGATCTTCACGGAGGAAGGTCGCAAATCAGTTAGGATAAAGCATATCGTGCCTGGACAGCTGCCAAGAGTGTCGTTCACTGGCGGCATGAGGGAAATGGTAATAAAACTAAATAGTTTAACACAGTGTTATTCAACTTGTTCTCTGAAAAATACTGGCCACTACCTTCCACTTACAGAAAATAAGCTATAAATGTTTCGATCCCTCTATCGAGCATTTGACTCGCATGTTTTGGCATGCCGCACCATGTATGCTGACAATAAAACAACTTCTCTTATGAATCGTTATAATAAGAAATTAAGAATAGTTTGAAGTAGCCGCGTCTGCTCAAAGGGCATTTGAGATCCTCCGAGATGTCGCGAGTAACATGTTGAAGAACACTGCTTTGAGATATGAATGGTGTCGGCCATTTTACTATACTGTTGTTGTTTGGTTAGGGTCAACAGTTGTTGATGCAACAACGTTCCGCGGCAGCGAGCAACGCCACTGCTCACACGCACGCTACCACAGTGCCTGTTGTGTAAGTCTTTTTGATATGCCACAGAGAGTTATTAATAGTTCACGTTTCAACCGCTGTATGCCGTGTGTTACGAAAATCTAAGGATAATGTCCATGAACTAAAACCAATTGCAATTCTGCGACCACACACCACACCACGCGTGGTTGTGGTCCCTAGGATTTTAGTTGACGGACGTACTATTAGTCGATTTTCGTAACATTCAGGACACGGCGGTTGAAACATTTCACGGTCCCACTCATTTATTAAAGGTAAAATAAATAAATATCACGGGACAATTCACACCAATTGACCTAGTCCCAAACTAAGCAAAGCTTTTACTATGGGTACTAGACAACGGATAAACATACTTATATAGATAAATACATACTTAAATACATATTAAACATCCAAGACCCGAGCACAAATATTCGTATTTTTCACACGAATATCTGCCCCGACCGGGAATCGAACCCGGGACCTCAAGCTTTGTAGTCAGGTTCTCTAACAACTAGGCTATCCGGCCGTCCATTTCCGGTGTAATAGTCCCCGCCACCTACCCCCCCCCCTTCTAGCTCCATCATCAAACCCTTGTTACCATCTAGGCCTCTTACCCCCTCCCCATTTCCCACAACCCCCCAAAATCCCTTACCCCCGAACCCCCCAACACCCCCACCCTATTTCCCCCAAACCCCCCCCCCCAACCGCCACACCCTTACCCCAACCCTCTAAACCCCCGACCCCCTTACCCCCCACCCCATTCCCCCCGCCCACCCCGCCACCTACCCCCCTTCCAGCTCCATCATCAGACCCTTGTTACCATCTAGGACCAAAGTACTCGTCAAAACGAATCAAACGAGCCCAAACTCGATGGGGTTGTTTCTTTTTATTGTGGAGTGCCTTTGGCCATCTTCCAGCTCCATCATCAAACCCTGGTTACCATATGGGATCAAAGTGCTCGTCAAGACGAATCAGACGAGCCCAAACTCGATGGGGTTGTGTCGTTTTATTGTGGAATGTCTTTGGCCATCTTCCAGCTCCATCATCAGACCCTGGTTACCATCTGGGATCAAAGTACTCGACAAGACGAATCAAAAGAGCCCAAACTCGACTGGGTTGTATCGTTTTATTAGAGAGTTCCTATGGCCACCATCCAGCTCCATCATCAGATCAGCTCCATGTTACCATAATATTGCATTGTCATCCAATTTACACATACGTGCAAAATTTCAGCTCAATCGGAAACCGGGAAGTGGGTCAAAATCGCGCCCTAAGGAGTCGGTTACAAACATACAAACAAACATACTAACATACAAACATACAGGTGAAGCTAATATAAAGCGTGTAAAAATGGTAAAGCACTTTCTTGGTTGACTATACATAAAGATTTGAATGTTTCCGAGCGTTTACAATTATATTATATTTTAGAATTATAGTTTTATTTATTAGTTTTAGTTTCTAAATAAATTGTTATTTGTTTGCCACAATAACGTGCTGGTTCTTTGTACTATTTTTAACTGTCGTGATATTCTAATCTCTTGAAAATATTCGTGTTACGTTCAAAACTTCGTGAGCAACACAATAAGATGATGTTCGTTTACAGGACTCCAACTATAGCAGCAACTCCGAATACTCATACGACGACGCGGCAGCTCCCGATTTTGGTAATTATACAGAAATATATTTTAATTAGTGCACACTTTTTGATACGCGAATCAGTACAGTTAAAAGAACATGTTCAATGAATATTTAACATTTTTTTATTTTGATGAGATTATTTTTTGAATTTCATAGAGTTCTATGAAATTCAAAACCAATATCAAAGCGATCAAATTAAATTAAAATTAGTTAAGAACATTCTATCATTCTTATGAGGCCCATCGTTAACGGCCACGTCTCAGTGCCATAATGCAGCAATTACATTAAGTCGATCGCCGCATACAACATGCGGTGACCGCAACAGTGTGAAGAGCACGGTAGTCAGCCGCATTCGGCGAGCGACAGCTGCCAGCGCCTAATTATGGCCATCGCATTAGGCGGACAGACTAATGCGAAGACGACGTTCGGTCGCCTAAGTAGGTTAAAACAAGTTCGGCGACCGCATTAGGTGAACGAAGTAGTGTAATTGCCGCATAAGTCATCACTGGCAACACACACTGGTCAATGACTTTTGTTTTGAGACATTGCGGTATATTGGATGACAAGATATTGCGGAGCTTCCCGAACGCTCGAGTCAGATTCGTCGATGGACCTCTTTGTCGAAATTGGACCTACCTAATTGTACTGTATGGTACGTCCCAGGTAGATATAGTCGTCAATGACTTCAAAAGTCAAAAATCAGAATTCTTTATTCAATTTAGTTCGGAAAAATCCTGTCGAGAAGAATCTCGCAGAAAACCCAACAAGGTATATTTTTTCAATCAGATCTACATTGTTATTAAATTACATACTTCTAAAGTATTTAATACAATTTTTTTTTAACACTAGATACATTTGAGACTAGGGATCGCCAAAGCGGATCGGAATTATTTTCAAACATCCCTGCCCATGATATAGTCATTAATTTTATAGTACGCCTTAGATATTAATGTTTTCTTCACAATGGATTTGAATTTTGTATCAGTTCGGTCGGTTATTGTTTTCGGAATTTTATTATAAAAACGTTTGCATCTTCCCAGAAATGACTTTTTGGTTTTAACCAGTCTGTAAGATGGAACTTTAAGCTTCCCTGTGTTTCTAGTAGCCTTTGGCTTATCGACGTTAGTGGGAAAATCATATACCTATGTTTTTTCTTAGCAAATATGATTATTTCAAATATATTCAACAACGACAGGGTTAGGATATCTATTTATTAAAAAAAATATCTTAAATAATCGCGTGCCCCTAAGTTATATATCGCTCTGATAGCCCTCTTTTGCAAAATAAAAATTGATTGCATGACTGCAGCAGATCCTCATAAAATAAGGCCGTATGAAATGATGCTATTGAAGTAGGAAAAATACACCAAACGTGCCGTCGCCAGTGTCGCCACATCGGTTAGCTGCCGTATCTTTCTGACTGCAAACGCAGCAGAGCTCAACCTACTCGCAATTGCTGTGGTCTGCGATCCCCACTGCAATTTAGAGTCCAGTGTTATTTCCTAAGAATACTGTTGATTTTACAAACTCAATACTGTGACAGTTAAGTTTTATATTTGAGACCGAATTTGAATGAGGCGAATTTAACAATGAAAATGTAATAAATTTTGTTTTCTTAGGGTTTAGTAACAAATTATTGGCAGCAAACCATGCGGCTATCATGGACAGAATTTTATTGGGTTCGAGCGGAGAGTCTCCAATTATAACGGGAGATTGCACAACACGGGCGTTCGTCATGAACTTCGTCTTGTCCACACAGAGGGCGATGGAGAGGGCTATGCTCGGAGTTTTTCTGCAGGATCGCATTAGAAATGATGAAATCCGCGCAAGAACTTAAGGTCATCGACATAGCTCGAAGAATCACTAGACTCAAGTGGCAGTGGGCAGGGCACATCGCTCGTAGAACTGATGGCCGATGTGGCAAAAAGGTTCTCGGGTGGCGTCCACAGACCGGAAGACGCAGTGTAGGTAGGCCTCCAACAAGATGGAGCGACGACCTGGTTAAGGTTGCGGGATCGCGTTGGTTGCGGAGTGCACGGGACCGATCTGTTTGGCGTAAATGTATGTAAAACTCTTTATTGTACACAAAAACATGAAATTAACAGTTAACAAGAGAAACAGATGTACAAAGGCGAACTTATCCCTTGAAGGGATCGAATAGAGATCTAATTTGTTTTTAATAAAACTTGTTTTTTTAGTAACATGCTATTATTAGGCTTAGTTATAGAAAATTTCCCACATGTATAAAGGTTACAGAATTAACATTGGTTTTATTTGGGTAACACGTCTAATAAGACAATGTAATTGGAAATGTTTTGCATTATTTGCAGCAAGCACAACTCCAACAAGTGAGCAATGTGAGCAGCGTGCCCGGAGTGACGGGTGTGGGCAGCGTGGGCACAGGAGTGGGTAACGTGGGCAGCGTGGGCGTATCCACGGCCGCCGCCGACGCTATGAAGCAGCAGCCTTCCCCGACGACGCCACGGCTATCACCTCAAGTGCAAGCAGCAGTACGTCAATCATTTGTTTTCTAAGTGGACGGATTGGGTATGGGGAATGTCGACAGCATAGGCTTATCCTCGAGTTATCGCCTCAAGTATATAATCTGAATCTGAATCATGTAGGTATAGCCGGACCCCTAAATTTAATGAGGTATTACGTTAGGGGGTGTTTATTCCAGCGTTTCAACCGCCTCATTTATCTTATCACATTTTTTTAAGAAATTGCAGGCGACTCTGATACAGTTTCCAGTTACATTGTAGACGTACAGGACCTCTAATATATAATGGAGTGCCCCATCAATGTGGATTTTGTTTTTTTTTAAATGTGAAATATATTTAACGAGGCGGTTGAAACGCTCGAATAAACGCGCTAGGAAGTTCTTTTTGAGATTAAAATATAGACATAGAAATTATTCGACATTAAAAAATACACTGATTCTCAAACTAACACAAAAATTAACTAATATTTTGTGGGACTTAATAACGAACTATTTATTGCTAAAAGTCGACTCGCAATGTGGTCAAAACGCCCAGGTAACCGCAAAATTCGAGTACATATTACTTATGAGTGAGAATCGCGAAAGCTTAACATAGGGATGACGACTGGGTTATAAATATGTCATTCTATTTAGTCCGTCAGTTAGATAATGGAAAAATATGGGACACGTATTTTTTGGTTTATCAAATTATTAAAAATCGACAAAGGCATAGGTCATCAAACATCCGGAGTGGGGGCTTGTGACGTCACTCTTAGGCAAAAATTGTACCATATAGTGACGTCACTCGAAACTTCTAAGCACTGTATCCTCGTCATTTTTTGTTTGTCAAACAAAAGAAAAAATACATGTACAATATTTTTTAATAATCTAACTGACGGACTAAACTGTTATTTTTTCTCGTCTAGCCTATTATAATACAAAAAATTACGAAAAAAAACGAATTTGACTCAGCATTATAGTTAGTGCCATTCACGAAGACGCGTGAATTTGTCAAAATCAGAAATAAAATGACAATGCAATAAGAACTACGGCACGCGTCATCATGGGTGACTCGATCTATAAGATGCAATAACTCTCTAAATATAGTTACTCTATAAATAGCATGTTTTCAACTATGACGTTAGAGCCACAGTTTTCCAGCTGTTCTTACAACTATGTTATATTAAAATGATTTATTACAGACTCACGAAATTCACGCGACGCAGGCGTCAACGAATCAGCTGTTGGCACAGCAGCTGACGAATCCACAGCAACCTCTCAACCCGCAGAAAATGCAGTCGGCGATCATCCACATACAGCACCCCCTCATGTCCACAGCTGGGACGTCACAGGTACGAGTATGTAATTAAGGTATATGAAAGAGTAACGTGACTGACTGACAGACAACGCAAAGGGTAATAATTTTTGAGAATTCCTACGGGATAGAGAACTAGCCAATTTAATGCATTACACGGGCGTCATTTTCATAATCATATACCTCTTTGGAGGCCAAAATATTTTCCCCTAAAAAAACACCCCACACCCCACCCCTTGTAATATTGTGGTGTTTTTTCAAATAATTTAACTTAACCGCTGCGCGCTGGAGTAAAGGGGGCACCATACCAAATTTCTGCCCTTTTTTAAAAATAGAACTGACCCGTGATTGACCCCTATCTCACCTATGGCAAGTGCAGATTAGGCCAAAGGTGTCTCTGGTTCAGTAGCAGCCTATTTGCCTTTGGAAACATTGACCCGGCGCCGTTTAAATAGTTAACTACCGTGAAACTGAACCATAATGAATGAATGTAAAACACCGAATTATTGACAGTTTAAAATCTAACCGAGATACTTAGTCATGGAGTGTGTTGCAGGACACAGCGTGGCGGACAATTTTATCAAATATCTGTCATGTAAATAAAAAAACAAAGTTAACTAACCTAACATGTTAAAAATCTTATCTAGTGTTAGGTGTATTTATCTGAGATGTTTAATTATATTTTTATAGGTCCAAAATATACAGTACACAGCCGCGTCAACAGCGCAGCAAAAAGCCACCATCACAAAGCCCAGAACAACGAATCCTGCCATCAGCGCGCTCGTCACTAGTCTCATGAATTCGGCTCAACAGTTCCAACAAGGTTTGAAACTACACTTTAAATATAATATGGTGTTACTCCGGGATTCGTAAATCGAAGTTCGTATTGTACCTGTTTGCTCATGCTCGTGAGTATACTATTGACGTGAGGGGAACGACATTGACTTTAAATTTAAACATGTGTAGTAAAACTAGTAAATATAAAAGGCAGAGTACTGTATTACCTAATATTTAGCTTCATTTTTTTTCTAGAATTTCATGCCTATTGGCTGTTATACAACTTGTACTTGTATTGACGCCTATTAAAACCCCCTATATTCATGCAAATTGGTATCATATTTTATGTTCTCTGTATAAAAAATAATGTAAAAAATAATGTTCAAAATGCAGTACCAATCTTCGAAAATTTAGTCATGTATAGCCACACTTATTTTCATTTTCGACTCGTCAGGTAGCTAGAATATTTTGGACGACGTGGTTCTCCTAAATATATCTTTTTTTAAAAAGCCTGTTTTTGTGTCCCACTGCTGGGCAAAAACTCTCTTCTCTCTCTTGCTCCACTCTTGCCTATCATACGCGAGCTCCCGCCATCCCACGTGATAAATATCTAGGTCATCCCTCCATCTCCACTTTGGTCTACCCCTATCACGATAACCATCGCTATAGTCCGACAAGCTCGTACGCGGCTCTCCGCGGAACCCTGTCGCAGTCAGCATTTGCCGCACTTATTAAAAACAATCTCGTTAAGGGCAGCAAAGGCTCCCTGCGACAGGGTTCCGCCGAGCGCCGCGCACAAGCTTGTCAAGGTATAGAGACCCATTCCGTGGCAATTTTGGCCCAACGTTATAACTACACCTAAATATTATTTTATCTACATAATATAGCGTAATCGATTCGATTCATCCTCAATATTGCTATTTAAAAGCCAGGTTTTCATACTGCGAGTATAACCATCCAATATTAGCAATAGATTGCGGGGCTACCAAAGTAGGTATGATGTGATTCATTCAAGTTCCGCAATGTATTTATTGTCTTTGCCGATACTCGTATTGTAAAGACCTGGAGGGCTATTACGCAATTCGAAATTTGAAGTTCGTATCACGCCGACCCTTTCACTCTTCTATTCAATACTATTAGCGTAAACGGAACGGCACGATACGAAGTTTGAAAATCGAATATCTGGCGTAATACACGGACTTAACACACACACTCTCACTCACTCACACACACATACGTACATATACACTCACGTTCACACACTTACGCACAAACACACGTCCTCTCATTTAAGTGCCGACTGTTTTTATCCTTTTGTTTGTATCCATTTAGTTTGATTAGTTTTAATTAGTATTTTTTATTTCTTTTATTTTTCTCTCTTATAAATGTAATAATAATAATGTATATAAATATAATAATGTTAACGCACCCCTTGGGCCCCGAGATACAGGCCTCTGCCTAGTTCGGGGTCCGCCGGATATCACTCTAATTGTATTCTCAATAATGATTTTATAAATAAATTTATTCTTATTCTTATTCTTATTCTTTAATCGAGCAACATTTGGACTGCTAATTTACGTTCTTATTTTTTTTAAAGCGGCCAGTCAAAATGCAGCGAAAGCCGCAGTCAGTACAGCCAGTTCGAGCGCAAACAAGACGATACTGAATCTTCTAAATAGTGCGCCGGCTGCCATGACGCATGTGACGTCAACTGCAGACACGATAGACACGCATAAGCTGCTGGGACGGACGGTGTCTATAGCAGGGGCTCGCTTGATCACGGCCACTACAGCCACGCACACGTTGCCTACTTATACACAGCAGGTACGTCCGATCGTAATAATGTAAGATCCCACCGTACAATGTTGTTTTTTTTCAGAAATCTCTAGAAATGTTGAAAAAGTCGATAGTTCCTGGATTAATGGAAAAAATCTTTGACGTAATAGTAGATTAGAACGATACATATATAAATAGGTTACCTCCTATCAGTCTGCTGGATCTTCAGAAAAAAACAATACAGTAAAGTTGTATGCCTCATTAAACTTGTTAGTGACAATAGTCTAACGTTTTAAACCATGCAACTGACATTGAACCTTAGAGTAATAAAGGAATTTTTTGTCGTCATACATTAAAAAAAAATATATATATACCACGGGACAATTCACACCAATTGACCCAGTCCCAAAGTAAGCTAGGAAAGCTTGTGTTATGGGTAGTAGGCAACGGATAAACATACTTATATAGATAGATACATACTTAAGTACATATTAAACACCCAAGACCCGAGAACAAACATTCGTATTTTTCATACAAATATCTGCTCCGACACGGGAATCGAACCCGGGACCTCAAGCTTCATAGCTAGGTTCTCTAACCACTAGGCCATCTGGTCGTCTAAACATTGCCGTTGATCATTGACTACTTAAAAAATTCTAGTCGGAGCGCCCCGCAATGTAACAAAATTCGCACGGCATTTCTAAATAATGCTTTTGGGATAACCCCCCAATTTATCATATCTTGTCTGTCGCTCAGGTATTGGGAGGCTATACGTGTGAATCTAACGAAACGACGAACGTATCAAGCAGTGAGAGCGCGCTTTTGGAGCGACTTATGGGCCCCGAGCCGACCGCACCGCCGCCGCAGCCAGTCTGTCACGTACAGGTAACCTTCGTTATGTACAACGCGTACAAATAAATTGAAGGGGGAAGGATGGGGCTCTGAGCGAGAGCAAGGATGACAATTGGCGGTCAACACGCTTATTCTCCCCGTATACTTTCTCCGGGTTTTAAAATCAAACGTTTATTTTGCAATTAGGCTGTAGAATACTTACGTCTTTATTTACTCTACCAGTGTGATAAGACCGTTATTGCCAAGAATGCGTCGCAAAAAACTTAACTAAAAAATCCATACTAATATTATGAATGCGAAAGTGTCTGTCTGACGGTCTATCTGTCTGTTACCTCTGCAGTCCTAGACCGCTAAACCGATTTAAATGAAATTTGGTAAGGGGCCGTCCATTAATCACGTGATCTTTTATTTAGCATTTTTTACCCCCCTCCCCCCTCCCCTTTGGTGATATGTGGTGAGATTTAATTTAACATCACATGGTATTTTTAGTACCTACAAAGAATCTTAAAATTTTTCGAATATTATCTTTAAAGTATAATCTTATTTTATTCTGAAATTAAGGACCATGATAAAAATGTCTAGACAGAAAGGTTGCAGGTTGTTTTTGATTGGCATTTTAAGATTTTTGTCAAACCCCTCCCCCCCCCTTTCAAACCTCACGTGATTAGAGACTCTGGAAAGGACATGTAGGATAAATAAATACGTTGCTTGCTAAATTTAAGAGTTTATTAAAAAAACACTTGTTAAATACGTTGTAACCATTTACGTAAATTAATTGTATTAATATAATCTAATTTAATAATTTATAAGCTATGTTTATATAAAACGAGCTATAGCCCGACAAGCTCGTGCGCGACCCTCCGCGGAACCCTGTCGCAGTCAGCGTTTGCCGCACTTATTAAATACAATCTTGTTAAGGACAGCAGAGGCTTCCTGCGACAGGGTTCCGCCGAGCGCCGCGCACGAGCTTGTCAAGGTATACCTGCAGTCAAACTGCGTAAGCAGTTTTGCGGGGCATGGTTTAAATGAAAGTGTAACTTTTTATGAATAAATATATTTCATACATACATACATACATATTTTATATCCCGGTTAATTGCATAATTCCCGCAAGATAACGATAAACGAATCCTTCGCAGACGGAGTCGCGGGTAACAGTACTATAATCACGCAACGAACTGTTTGTTTCAAACCTTACCTAATTTTTCCAGGGTCTAAGTCTGGCGTCCCTCCAGGGGCTGCAAGGCATCCAGGGTCTGCAGAACGTGCAGGTGCAGATCCCGGGGCTGTCGGCGCCGATATCGCTGTCCCTGAACGTGTCCGGCGCGCCGTCCGGGCTGCTCGTGTCCGTGCCGCCCACCACCTCCGTCGTGCTCACCAACCAGCCTTCGGTGCTGTCGCTACCCATCGGTGAGTGTGTGAGGGTGTATTGACTATATATTTCACACTAAATACAAACTGAAACATGCACATGATGCACAGAAAAACCCCCAGAAAAAAGACCAATGCTGGGAATCGAACCCAGGTCCTCGGCACTCCGTGCCGCGTGCTTACCCCTACACCACCACTGGTCAGGAGTTTACACGCAAATTTTTCCTATGCATCATACATTCCAGCCTGCCATCATCAATTGGCTAAGTAAAGTTTTTTTAAGAGGTGCTAAATATATTTTTTTTCGACAGTAGTCGTTTTCTAGATCGATAAACTGCAGCTGTTTTATTTTTATCTCCTATTGTTCACTGGAAATATTTTTTTAAGTGTTCGAGATGACATTTGTGAGATTTAATGGCTGACAAGCGGTTCGTGCTCAGTACTTAGTAGAAATAGAAAAAAAAACGAAGTCAATTGTCAATGTCAAATGAAATCTAACCGTTTGCGTTCCGTTTACTTTGCATTGTCCAAAAAGCAGTTCCAAAATAATGATCGAAAATATTAAATCGTGATTCAATTATCGTGCATAAGTCGTGGAGAAATGCGGTAAAATTGAAAATCCGGATTTTGTGCGGAGGTCGTTAAAAATAGTCCAAAAATCACACCAAAACGCAAAGCAAACGAAACGCAAACGGTTTGACATAGACAAAAGTGACAGATGACTTCGTTTTTTTTCTGTTTCTACTAAGTACTGAGCACGAACGGCTTGTCAGCCATTAAATCTCACAAATGTCAACTCGAACACTTAAAAAAATATTTTCAGTAAACAATAGGAGATGAAAATAAAACAGCTGCAGTTTCTCGATCTTCAGAACGCCGACTGTCGAAAAAAAATATAATTAGCACCTCTTAAAAAAACTTTACTTAGCCAATTATGCAGTGATACAGCGCTATCTATGTTCAGTTCTCTTCGATAAATATCAACACTCCTTCGGAACTAACCGCTCACCCGGACAAGAGATGCCGCTACAAGGCCATACTTTTAACAAGTTTAGTTTGAAATATCTTTTTGTATTTTTTATTTTTTCAACTTCAATTTTTTTTACTTTTACGGTGTTCCCGTGAAATCCATATATTTCATACTAAATACAATGTATGTATGTATTGACTGGTGATGCGTATACTAATTCAAGTACAGAACAGAAAAACTCAGCTTCAGGCCACCACATACTGCAGGACTTGCGCGCGACGCCGAACGGAGCGTGCCCAGCGCGTTACATAACACTGAATCATATATACAGTGACACACACCAACAGCGCGTTGCAGCGTATATGTTTCAGCGTTATAGCACGCCCCGCGCTGCGGTCTGTGGTGGCCATAAGTTTCCACACAATAAAGATGATGAAAAAAAATTGTTGGTTTCACCGGACACTCGACTGCATCGACTCTAATAAAAAATAACACTTTAAAGCTTAATATTTTGCAAACAGATACTTTATCCCCTTGTATGCCGTGAAGTAAAAATAAAACGTGCCTTCGTCTCTAACAAATAAATAAATAATAAATAAATATCACAGGACAATTCACACCAATTGACCTAGTCCCAAAGTAAGCTAAGCATAGCTTATGTTATGGGTACAAGGCAACGGATAAACATACTTATATAGATAGATACATACTTAAATACATATTAAACACCCAAGACCCGAGAACAAATATTCGTATTATTCATACAAACATCTGCCCCGACGCGGGAATCGAACCCGGGACCTCAAGCTTCGTAGGCAGGTTCTCTACCTACTAGGCTATCTGTCGTCTGTGTCTAATAATACCAATATTACTGATTAACATAAAAATACAAAAATATAGCCTTAAATCTGGCGCAAATCTGGAGGTTAATCAAAAAATGAGCTCAGTGTCTTTAAAAGACTTATCCAACTCTACCTCATACTATGGGTTTAGACGAAACAAAAAACCCACTTTACTTGTAGAAATGAAAGAAGCTCGTATCTGTAATCCACATGAAAACTTAAAATGAAACCACCGAAAAAACTGAAAAGCAAAAAATAATACCTTTTTTGTTTGACCTTAATCTAGGTACCAGTTTGAAGTCGGTGCCTCAGCACTTAGCCAGGAGGAGTGGAACTATAATCGTCTACCTGATTGGCTTCTATCACTCCTCCTGGCTCGTGCTGAGGCACCGACTTCAAACTGGTACCTAGATTAAGGTCAAACAAAAAAGGTATTATTTTTTGCTTTTCAGTTTTTTCGGCGGTTTCATTTTTTGTTAAAAAGTTTTTATTTTATACTTTTTATCCATCCTTGGGGTAATTTTTTTTTCAAATTTATAATACCAACTTCAAGGTATACCCTATATATCCAATAAAAAAGAATTATGAAAAACAGACTACTCTGTAAAAAGTTAGTCAATCATCCCCTGTTTTCCTACCCTTAGGGTAGGAATATTATTTCCAAATTTAAATGGAACCACCCTTGGGGTATACGCTTTCCAATAAAAAAATAATCATCAAAATCCGACTACTCTGTAATAAGTTATGCGTGGTCATATAGTACAATCAGTAACTGAACAATCAATCATCCCCTGTTTTTCTACCCTTAGGGTAGGAATATTGTTTCCGAATTTAAATGAGACTACCCTGGGGATACGCTTTCCAATAAAAAAAGAATCATCAAAATCGGACTACTCTGTAAAAAGTTTTGCGTGATCATACATAAAAATAAATAAATAAATAAATATACACGTCGAATTGAGAACCTCCTCCTTTTGTTTTCGTCGGTTGATAAACCTTAAGGCGACGGGAGTAAGGTTAATTTCGTAAAATTTTTGATTTTGAGTTACGAGTTTTTTCAAAGTAGTGACGAGATAAGTGTTACCACAAAAGCGTGCTCGCCTTCGTGACTGGCACCGTATCAGTTCAGGTTAGGTAATGAGCGGTCGTGTGTTCCAGCGCAACTGGTTCAGGGAGGAGTGAAGGGCGCGGTGCGGGGGGGCGCGGTGCAAGTGGTCCGCAGCGCCGCGCGCGCGCCCCCGCGCCCCGCGCGTCCCGTCCGCCCCGCCGCCCCCTCGCCGCACCACCCGCCCACCGTCAGACCAGGTAAACCACCAGACCAGACCAAGTCACAGTGACGACTATTTTTTTTGTACATTAATTTATTTAGTGGGCAAACGCTCATTCATCCGCTCACAACAACAACTATGACGTGACGACGGAGTGTCCTCTCCAATCTCCGTACATGAATAGGGTAGATCAGTGGTCGTCACACTTTTATGTTATCAACTCATTTTGTGATGTGAAATATACATGCATATCATTTTAAGATATGCACTTAGATAAAGTTATGTATGCAATTGTACACAATTAGGCATTAAAACACGCTTTTCATTATGCACTAGTCACATTAATAACTATTATAGGTCAAGTTTTCAATAGTATTTTATATTTGACAGGTACAGCTCAATTTATCACACAAGCGCAAGCGCAGGCGTTGACCGCCCAACAAGTGCGGAGAAAATCCAACCCGGACAGCTCTTAGTAGATAGCAACCGCAATAGTAGCACCACTGCCCGCGTAGCTTAATTGTATATATTAGGTAATTTATTGTATAGTAGCATAAGACGCCGCGTGCAATAGTGCGGCTAGTCGAAGGAATTGTGATCCTTTATGCCATGAAAACATGGTCTTTGAAATTTCACGGTGCAAATCACGCTTGTTGGTTTAACATGAACGTCAGTTTGTATGTAAATTTCAGTTCGTTTAATAATCTTGAACTACTCATTATTTTGACATGGTACATTTGTTTAATTGGAAGAGCACAACTTGGATGTTCGGATGACAAATAAATAGAAAATTAAAAAATCCGGTAATATTTGTAATTATTGCTGCTAAGACGGCCAAGTATGGTGCAAAAGTCATGGTAATAATTGATAATGCAAGAAAAATGGTCCGCTTGTTCGGATTTAAGGTCAGTTGCCACCGACTGACACGATCATTACCTACGCTTGAACCCGTTTCACTCTGCATTTGTCAGTCATCGACCGAACGCAAACTAATAAGCAAGACGCTTCGCATGAGATACGTATTCAAAGCAAATTAACAAAGTCTCTTTATTTTTTATTATAATAATGAATTGAGTTTCGCTCTTAATCATGTGTACCGCACGTTTTATTTACTTTTCAATTTTTTTGTGAATTTCTCAATCATGTATGTTTTTATAATTAATTGCCAGTCACAAATTTATTTTTATGAAATATGTATCGATACTAAATTTGATTTTAAATGACATCAGTAAATAAAGGAATGATCATGACATTATATTGTGACTAAATTTAAGTGTTATACTTGATATTAAAATAAAATGTTAATGAATCCCATTTTAAACATATTATAAGTGAAGATTTTATTTGTTGTTGGAGTTGTTGATAGTCAGTGTAAATATGTTAAGGTGGTTTGAACGGTGTAGTTTATTGTTACGGAACTGGTTCAGGACCTCGGGTCCCAAAATGAACTGTGAAGATAAGACCAGTGAAGAATCGCATGGGATCATGCAATGCGAATCGATTATTCACAACATATATTATGTTGACACTTTAGTTGAAGCGTAACGAAGGCAGTAAAGTTCGAAATATACAGGCTGCTCACATTCATTTGTCGGTACGTAAAAAACTAGCCGTTTGCTTTGTAATGTAAGTTATGCTTAATCAGTATTAATATAACAGAACTGTTTTGCAGAATAACAATGAATTTTAAGACTTTTGCATTGATTTGATACTGTTTGGAAATAGGCTGTAAATGTGTAATATATCGAGTAAGCATCACATCGAGGTAAAGGGAGGTAGGGACGTGTATGTTATGAGTTGTGAGTTATGAAGAAGCTATGCTTTGCCGTGATGAAGAATCACCTAATCTTCTTATCTTAACTTTCGTAGTAAAACTACGCTAAACGAATGATTTTAATACAATGGTAGAACTTAATAAATTTGTATTGAACATACATCGGGATCAATGAACTGTCATCATCGGTGGGCTTTATTTAACAATGCAATTTTAGTAATATTTATAAGAAGCCTCAAGTACCTAAATGTTCCAATGCCACTTATGTTCACAACAGTGAATTCCTATCGCATAATATTGTATGATAACGGGTTTAAATGAATTGTTTTTTATACATTTTAAAGAAGATTCATATGTTGTAAAATTATTTTACTTACTTTATCACATGGCGCGACTGCAACTGTACATAAAGCTCCTTTTTTCGGTAAAAAAAAAAGAATGGAACTTCTGCATGTATGTAGTTTCGAATGGATCAGATTTAGTTGAGAAATCACACTATTTCACTTTCATAAATTTTCTCTCCTTGCTGCACGCACAAGTATAAGCAGCCAAATGATTCGGGTAGCCTCTAATGTCAAATGTAGTATATTGCAAAAGACGTTAAACGCCGAACGCTCTTTTATGGGCGTATTACGTTCGTATTACATTGTTTTCTACCTTAATATAATTAAAAATAGTTTTTTTTTTATCGTAACAACTTCAGCAAAGTAGAAAACAATGTCGAATATCTGTGATCCGAATTATTTCTCGCCTTTAAAATTTTTGTTTTACCTTAAGTGAATTTATGCGAACAAAATGTTTAAACGTATCATTGTAAAGTCTACCCAGAAATTGCTTTATCGCCTTGGTTCTTTGATTTGCACGCCGAAAACGTCAAGATAAGTTTTTTCTTGCAAGTCAATGTAACCGGTGCCCCTTTTCTCCCATAAAATTTTAAGTCATAATGTATCATTAGTCATAATCAACGTTAGTCATACAGTGATTTATTTCTGAAACGGTATTTTTTTCAGGACTTTTTTAAATGCCATCTTATTGAATGCAGTAGGTTAGGTAAGGTTTGTTTTATAATTATTCCGAAAAATAAATTGTTTCAGAAATAAATCACTGTATGACTAACGTTGATTATGACTAATGATACATTGTGACTTAAAATTTTATGGGAGTCATTATAGACCCCATTGTAACAGTCGGCCTTCCTGACCTGACATGCACTAAGTAGGAATTGGTGTCAAAGTGGTACTTAACGCATTTTCTTGGTCGTCTTTAACTTTATGATAGTTTAGTATGAACTCAAAGGCAATGAAAACAGTTCGTATTCTGTACAACTATCTATGAAATGCGAGTTGTTTCTATTGTCTTTGACGATATTTACTAAATATAGGTACCAGGATGTGTTCATAAAGGCATTCTATGACATGCCTAGATTTTCGTTCTGAAGTATCGCCTGGGGTTGATTTATACTTGTACACTTTTCTTTGCAGCTGGTGCCACAAATTATAACTTCATTTCATTACGTAGGTACAGCGTAGGTATTGCTACCGGATATTCATAATTACATTTTAAGAGCCCTATAATTACACACTACGTATGCACACAGACACAGGAGGCTTTACAACACTTAATTCAAGAGTGTTTACACACCACAAGCCTCTAAAAAAGCAAAGTTATTAATAATATTTAATCAAACGAAGCAATAATTAGTACCTACTTGACAGTTAAGGACGTCCAACGATATACTGGTTGTGATAGAAGCATTAAATTTGTATTTTTATTCTAAGTATTAATCTGAAGGCTTGTTTCGACTGTTGAGAGGATACCTATCAGACGTGCGTACACGGTTTTTACAATACATGAACAGTCTAAATCAGACTCAGAAATGCTTGGGCATAACTTGTAACTAAATGTGGCGTGGTGTTGACCATGGAATTTGGATGGCGATGATATTGACCACAACCCATTTCTGTTGCAACGTATCTATAACACTTACTAATCGGGTAATACTGCCCAGTCTTAGAGACATGTTCGAATAGGTAATTGATGGTAAGGCCAACGGAGTATTTCAGTCATCATAATACTTTGTTATGTAAATTTATCAATGTGATGTATTTTTTTTATGAAATTTTGACTTGGATCTATCTACATAAACTAATCTCGAGCTACAATTAGACAATCCGTTAATTCTCGTGGTTGAAACTCTCTTTGGCCTTGCTCGATCATGGTCTCTGGTAGCAATAACTACACTGTGACAAATAGGTACTTTTGGATGTAGGTGTGTGAATTGTTGATCTCATTTGTTCTCGGACATGTAGCTCAATCTGTACATACGATGTTATTTAGTAACATAAAGTGAGAACTTTATCCGAAACATGTAAATTTATATTTTAAGAGATAATAAAACTGTATATATTTTTTAATGAAGATTTTTATACATAATCCAATTTTGTTCTGGTGGTCGTAAGTTGTCGAGTGACAACTGTGAGTCTAGTTAACCATTAACGTACTCGTATTGTAAATATTATTTTTAATGTAATGTGATATACATTCTGACCTTAATTGTATACTAGCGGTGTATCATAAAATGTATATGGTTACGTTGACATGGATTTGTGTATCAAAATGATATTGTAAAAATTTAATTAAGTGCGATGTTCAGAGATTGACGTTCCGGACATAAATAACTTTTACATATTTACCTGTTTTCTTTTCGCGATATACTACACCTTATATCAGGTAACACCCCCAAAGGTTTGTCAGACTACATAATAAGTGTAAATGAACTTGCAGGATTTAAAACAGCTTTAACCAATTTCAAAATATCTTCTATTGTTAAGGCCCTACCGAGTTTTTGGCGCTAATCGATTTTAGATATTCTATGCACTCGAGTATGTGTGCGTGAAAGCGGCTAGAATCAAAGCCGTGCGTAAGCGCAAGCGACACGAGTTCCCCAACCGATGGCCGAAGGAGAACTAGCACTACTGACTATCGGACATGGGGGAAACACGATGGCTCAAGAGAGGTTGGTTAGACTGCGCTTGTATTTAGGTATTTTCATCGTATTACTAAAACAATGACACATTTTAAAAATGTAGCAACACTACGCCCTAGAAAACATCTTGTTTTATTAACATTCAAAAAGTCATCATGACCTGCCGTGCAGTATTTACGTCGTACTACGAATTTATTTTATTTTTTAGAGACGACTTTTTTTTTCTATCGAGCGAACGACAAGTAATCGTGTTTCGATAAACGCTTTTCACTAGAGTGAATCCTCAAATATCTTACAAATGAATTTCAGGACTATAGTTTTGCTAGTAATGATACAGCACGGGATTAAATGAATGCAATAAATGCGTCAAAAGCTCGGTAGGGCCTTAAAGCACCATAGTATTACACATCAGACAACTCGTATTCAGTGCCGACGATGCATGTGTATTCAGTATTTCTTATTCAGCTCTGATTATTCGCGGTAGTTCCTTTGGTTGCCCCTTCGAAGGAACTATTGCGTTTTTTTCCGCACTATTTCCTTCATAAGAGGTGAAGGAAGAACTGCGTTTATTTTTTCGCCTTTGTTCCTTGTCGCAGTAGCACCTTTAGTTCTAGCAAAGGAACAAAGGCAAAAAAATAAATGCAGTGCTTCCTTCACCTCTTGTGAAGGAACTAGTGCGGAAAAAAACCGCAGTAGTTTCTTCGAAGGAACAGCCAAAGGAACTACCGCGCGCGATTAATCCTTCAGCTCTTAAATATGTACTACCAACCGTATAGAAAAACGTTATGCAAAAATGAGTTAAAGTTAAAATTTAGAATTTATAATCTGACCCTAGATTTTCAGTTAAGTTTCATCACATTATAATCAAAGACATTATAAATTAACTATTATGAAAACTAGATCCCCTAACTTATATAATCTAAACGTGAGTGAGGTTTTGTGTTGAACAGAAACTGCCATTTGATTTGGTTAAAAAAGTATGCCTTTTATTCTTTCAAATAGTTTTCATCTAAATTTTATAAGAACATTGGACACAATCGAAGCTTTTTTACCGATAAATAAGTATAAATAATTTCATATTCACATAAATCGTCTTATCTATACATACATTATTACATTTATAATATCAGTCCTCTCAAAAGGTCCATTCTCTCCCTGCAAATTAAAATTTACTATTTACATAGCGATAGGGATTCGCGTCTACCATACAAACATACATACATCAACAATTAACAATTAATAGAGACTATTTACAAAATATATTTATCGTCGCTCACTCTCGCGTTCATTCGTCATCTTTCGCTCAGGTTTTCACACACGATTTGGCATATGGATGGCGGCACGTCACTAGCATAAGTCGTCCCAGGCGAGCCACCAGGGCGCGAGACAGCTCTCGCGCTTCCGGCGGCGGCGCTCGGCGCGGTCGGCGCGCTTCTTCACGAAACGCACGTTGTACGGGTCCTCGGCTAGTTCCGGGTAGCGTGCCACGTCGTGCACGTATTCTCCGTCGTAAGCCGCTGCCGAACCCGCCTTCTGGATCTCGTCTAACTCGGCCGCCGACCACTCCAGCGAGCCGCCCAGTCCCCCTCGCAACGCCTCGCGCTCCCGATGCCACGCTTTGCGTACAGCGGCTGCACGCGCGTGGTGTAACAGCCTTGCACGCTCCCGTTCCGCACTCGTCCCGTACCGCAGATTCACCACGCTTGAACGGCCGTGGATCTTGACGTCCGAGTACGAGCGCCCGCCCTCCGTCGCCTCATGGAACGTCACGTTTAGCTTGCCCTGCATCCGCTTTAGCTGCTGCTGATCATCGGCGGCGCGCCATGTCTCCTCCTTCACGAAGTAGAACACGTCTTGTTGGTCGCCGTGCACGACTAGAGAGAAGGGCAGAAGGTGCGAGCGGTTGAATACGGACGTGTATACGTCTCGATAAATGGCATTGGCAGATGGCACGGCGGTTACTACGGCTCGTCCACGAGAGTTACGTGACACGAGAATGCCGCGTCCAAATGGCGGTTCAGAGTCGGAGCCGATTCTCTTCGGAGCTAAGTTAAGCGCATCGGTTTTCAACTCGGACATGGCAGGAATTGAGAGACTTCTGAAGTCGGCTATTCTCTTGTTGGACATGTGAGAAAGGAAGCCGGACTCGATAGTGACGCTGGGTAGCAGCGACATGGCAGCGGGCAAACCGGGCCCGTTGGTGGCGGGCGCCGCGCCCCACACGGGCCGGCCACGGGGCACGTTCGGCAGCACCGACCCGCCTGGCAGTTCATCAGGATACAGTTGCGGCGCCAGGCTCTTAGTATCGTATCCTAATAAGTTCAGCCATGCCAAGTGATCTAAAACAAAAAAAAACGACATGAGTCACACGATAACAAATTGGTCGTACCTATTATCAGTCGGTAAGTGGAATTGAAATATTTACCTGTTGGCTTCTTGTTTTGAGGTCTCCCATTTATAGGATCATTTCCGTTGAATCTATAGAGATGCAGTTGTGTGGGGCTGTGGATCCTTTCAATAAGGTTCTCCCATATCGGAGACATCCATTGACCGATTAGTGGGTCATAAACTTTGCCATTGGCCATGTGGACTAGTGACGTTACTTGATCAAGGAGTCCACCACAGAAGTCCACGGGCAGATACAGGTACGGATTTGAATCGTAAACTATGTGACCATAAGGAGATCTCATGATTTCTCTAATGCCTTCTCCATATTGGTTGAAAACCATGACTGGCGTTCCACATTGGTCAGTGGCAATGTAATACTTGTGGCGAGCCACCTGTGAAAAAGAATCTGATTAGTAATGAACGAGTAATATCATTTATTTATGATTATTTTCGTTAATATTGATATTAGCACAGTAAAGTAAAATCTACTATACCTGTGTATAAATAAGATGACCGCGGTCGTCATAAACCAATGTCATAAATCTGTTTTCGCGTGGTGAATAGATATGGCTGACTTCATGAGGATTCTCTTTATTTGTGTAGAAGAATTGTGTTACGTTTCCAAAGTTGTCTTTGCGCGTTGAAAGTCTGGAAAAGCAAAAAGGAAAATTAGTTTATGTTTTGGTTAGTTTGGTTAAACAGTGAGACTACTAAAAATTCATTAAATTTACAAACCTATCAAGATGATCATAGTAATAGCGGACATCAAATCTGCCACGCTTCGTTGCCCTTATCAGTAGCCCTTTCGAGTTGTACTGGAACCGTTCTTCTCGTGCATTTTGGGAGACAAGACCTCGGCTATCGTATCTGTATTGGCCTTCGCCGAATTTAATAATGCGATCCATATCGTTGTATTCCATGGGGATCGTGTTGCCTCTGTAGGTCAAGGATAGCATGTTTCCGTTATCATCGTATCTAAATCCCCAAGGCTCTTGAGCTTCTACTCCAGTAAGTTGACCGTCGCAATCCCAAGTGTAATTCTTAACATTAGTGTATGTGTTAACTCCAACGTTTCTGGTGTGGGTGCGAGTCTGTGAAATTCTTCCATGTCTGTCGTACGCAAACTCCATTCTAAAAACTTCCATTCTATGAATGTTGACCGTAACTTCTTTCTCGAGGAACTGTTCATTTAAGACTCGAGAGAACATAGCTATCCCATCGTAGACAGAAGTTTCATTCCATTTCTGTTTGGACACAGTGAATTGGCCTAAGACTTCTGGTGCTCCTGTTTTAATGTTATAAACGATATGGTGCGGAATGAGAGTCTGACCACCGATACGACCTTGAACAGCAGTAGTTCTGTAGTTGTTGTCATACTCATAAATTATTTTCGCATTACTAAGGCCAGTTTTTGCTCCGTAGTCCAACCTCTCCTCCATCAGCAAGCCACCAACGTAAGTGGATTCCCAGCGATAGTCAACATCACGATCTACGTGTAATATTTCTGATGGCAGCCCACTGCTTTCTGAATAATGAATTTGCGTTTGTCCATCGCCATGAACTACTTCAGAAACTTTGTTAGTCGTGAAGTAACGGTAAACGACTCTAGCACCATCACCAGGAAACACAGTCTGCAGAAGTTCTCCTGTGTGAGAATAATGTTGCAAATATTTTTTAGTAGATCCTGGTGGTGAGTATGTCACTCTCATGAATCCAATAGAAGGTTGGACGCTGAAGGAATGGTTGGTCCCAGATGGCAAGATAACGTTCGTTAATCCACCATCGTCGTCGTACAGGTACTTGAAGCTCTTTTGGCTAGCCAAGGTTATTTTAGACACGAGGTTGCCGTCATTGTAATAAATGAATTTGGTACCATCTTGTGGGCTTGTTATTTCCGAAAGCATTCCGTGAGAATCGTAGTTGTAGGTTTCTTCACTGGCTCCCCACTTCCAACCGTTTATTCTAAAGAATCTGTCATAGGAAATATTTAGGGGGACTCCAGCGCCATGTGGTATGAATGAGAGCGGCAATCCTCCAGCATCGTAGGCAATTGTGAATAAGGGATTTCTATCTGTGTTGAAGAACGTCTCCCGGCTCTTGAATTGGTCAAATTCAATAATCAAAACCCTAGAGTCATTGACCCATATTTCTCTATTCAGAGTCTGTTGAGGATTTCTCACATCGCCTACGAGGGTATACAATGAGTACATGTTGTTTATTAGATTGTCACCGAATGTAGTCGTCTGGTGAGACCACATGTGAAGCATTTCAGCTTCGATAGGCAAAGCAGCTTCCAGTAGAGGATGTTTCGCAGCTGCTATACTCTCAAATTTACCAGTCCATGGAGTTTCAAGAAGCAAAGTGTTGTTGGAATAAATACGGCCTTCAGTGACTTGTTTACCATTGTTGATAGTGATCTGTTTGAATGACTGGCCGTGTAGCACGTACTCGCATTTCTTAGCCACACCTACAGGTATGCTGCTTGAAGGATTTGATACAGTTACTGCTAATCCATAGTTTTTAGCAAGACCCGAGGTAATGTGGACTGGTTCTCCAGAGGGCATTATAATTTTAGTTACACGGCCAAGTTCGTCGTAATTATAGATAACAGTGTCCCCAGCCTGAAACAGTAAAATATAACATAAGTTTTTCAAGATATCGGTACGATAAAAGCAATTTTACATGCTAAATTAAATACGCACCCTTGAGCGGCTGTTTAGCAATCCTGTATTAGCGTCGTAATCCAATTCAATTTCAGTTGTGCCCTTTTCAGTAATTTTAGTTAGGTATCCTATACCCGATATTTTCAGTTCGAGTTTGTGATCTTGTGTATTCTCTATGGAGCTGACCACGTTGCTATAGTCTCTTAGTAGTTGAATTTTATTACCAGAAGCGTCAGTTACGGCAGATAATTTTCCAAAACTAGTGTTTTTAGAATATAAGAATGAATATCTGGTCTTTCCAGAGGTCAGGTCTTTTGAGGTGATGTGTTGACCGTAGCGATTGAACACGTAGATCTCGGATGTGGGTGGATAAGGTATTCTGAATTCTCCTGTTTCATCGTGTGTCGGCAGGTAATGTTTCAGCGCCAAGATGTGCAGTGACCCTGAAAACCACATTGTGTTGTTAATTATCACCAAGTCATGCAATTGAATAAGGTTTGATTTAAGTCACGACTAATGAATGAGGTCAATGTCTGTTATTTTCTGGCGGGGGAAAAACGTGGGTCATCTCCAATTATGAATACTATGTAGATTAAGTTTAAAGAGTGAACATTTATAATATTATACCTTGATCAACAACGTTGAGAACTCCATCTGGGGTAACGGCAAGGGCAGATATAGTTTGGAATTTAGCATTAGACGACAATAAAGTCTCGGTGCTGGTCGGTGGTTCATCGCCAGCCGCGACGCTCAGCCGGCATGGGCAGCCTGCTCCTTCATCACGAACATTCGTGGGGACAGCCGTCACTGACACAGACGAGTTACATTCACAGCTCAACTCTTTCAAATTCTCCTGTAGTTTTCCAGCAAAATGCATGATCTTTCCAGACGGGTCAATAGATTTAATAGCATTCGTCTTTTTAGAATCTGACTCCGCTACGTATAAAATTCCACTAGGTGCAAAAGCAAGTGCTTGTATTGTCCCCAAACTGGAGTCCTCTCTGAATTCGGTGTCAGTTTTGTTTGTTACTTTGCTAACTGGTTTACTATCGCTACCCAAGCGACAGTGAGATGGCTGGCCAGCCACAACTTTGATTTTCATATCCACGGTAAGCTTCAGTATGATTCTGTCATCGATAAAGTAAAGTGAACCATCTAATGGAGACAGGGCAACACCAGTAGGCCACTGAAGTTGAGCTTCATAAGGAGCAATAGCGCCTCGGCAAGGTACGGGTGACCAGTGATTGTGATGTCCGTGGTGACCGACGAGCGTATGAATGATGCCATTTGGATCTACCGCTCTGATATTTGTTCCGTCGGCGATATACATGGTCCTGTCTGCCGCAATAGCAAGTCCTTTAGGATGCGAAAGTTTAGCTTTATCCGCAGGCCCTTCATCTCCGCAGTTCGATTCATCTCCAGGTACACAACGGTCTCCATTGCCAACCACTGGTTCCGAATTTAAAGATGGATCGCGTACTTTCTCTAGAGCGATTACTTTTCGCACTTGATGTTTCTCAGAGTCTGATATGTAAAGGTTCCCATCCGCTGGTGATATACACATATAGTATTGATATGCAACTTGCGTGGTTCTAGGAACAAATAAGAAATGTTTAGAAAGTATACTTAAGAGAAATAGGCTCTTTATTAAGTTTTGATTTGGTTTACTTAAATACTTACTCTAATCGAAGCACAGTAGTGACTACTCCTTCCGGAGTAATGCGGCGAACTAAGTTGAAGTCACCAACATACAAAGAGCCATCGGGTCCTGAGGTTAAAGCTGTCGGAGTGAGCAGACGTGCATCAGCTGCCTTGCCGTTGCAATGGTCTGGGCAGTTTAGAGCACGCTGAAGCCCAGTTCCCATTACAACCTGGGTAAAAAAATTGATTGATTGTTTGAAAATATTTTGATAGATAGGTTCAACGATTTGACTGTAGTAAATATACAGACCTGGACAGTTCGAGGGTATTGCTTCAAATGAAGAAGAGCTCCGTCACCTTTTTGCAAAATACCCTCGTGGAAGTTGTAATGGTGGTGAATATCCAAGCCCCAACCTCCGATGTCAGATATATCCACATCAAAGCCAGCCAGAGTTGCTGTTTGCGTCTCCCAAACGATTGACGTACAGGAGGAGTATTCGTAACCGATGGAGATCTTAGCTTGTGCTTGGCCATACACCTGATGACAAAATTTTGATTAGTATAATAAAATTGTTTTTACAATGTACTGGTACCGACATAATACTGGTATTGTCTTACCTTTTGTTTGTAAACATTCCTTTTGTTCCATGCGAATACATGTGTAAGATCAGGATCAGCCTCATAGGTGTGAGTGTGCAAGGATCCTTCTATCTCGACCCTGACGTGGACGCGAGCTAGCGCAGCAGGCACAACCTTTCGTGTCAGTTGAGCGTGTACGCAAGACAGGTAACCGGCAGCTTGAGACGAGCGATACGTCAGCTTCACGGCAGATCCAGGGATCCCAATACTTTCGCTGACAATCTGAGGAAAAAATACAAGATTATTTTATTTGTAAACTTCGTGTCAGAATTTCAATAGCAATGGATTCATGAAATCGTTGGTACTTATTTTCATTTTGATTCATAGATCACACATGGTTTCACCATAGTTTTTGAGGCTCGGAATAGAGACGTATCTTTTCACTTAATTGTAGTATACTAAATAAGAAAAACCGGCCAAGAGCGTGTCGGACACGCCCAAGGTAGGGTTCCGTAGTCATTACGAAAAAATCAAGTAATATTTTTCTAAGGATTTCGTATGTGTACGGAATCATCCAAGTTTAGGTATGTTTTATACCTTAGGCTACTATTTACTCTTAAACTACAAATAATTTCCAAGCAATCTTAGCCGCTATAATTTTCCTAGTAAATTTGATATATTTACTACCCTTCTGAATTTTTTCAAATTTTTCCACCCAACAGTTTAGATTTTAGAGGGGGGGACGGCCAATTTTAATGAAAATTTTCACCTTAAAGTTGAATATTTCGCAAACAGATCACTGAATAGAAAAATCATGTTAGCAACCCCACAATGATTTTAAAAGACCTATCCAACGATACCCCACACTATAGGGTTAGCCGAGAAAAAAAAAATTACCCCCACTTTACGTCTATGGGAGGTACCCTAAAAAAATTTTTTTTACCTTTTTTTATTCAATCACTTTGTCGGCGTGACTGATATATATATTGATGCCAAATTACAGCTTTCTAGTACTAATAGTCTCTGAGCTTAGCCGCGGACAGACAGACAGACAGACAGACAGACGGACAGACATGGCGAAACTATAAGGGTTCCTAGTTGACTACGGAACCCTAAAAATGGAAGACTATATATTAGGAACCTGAAAGCAAGATTTACTATAGCCTGGATTTATTCCAGTTACGAATCTTGCATACGTTTCGCATAGTCTTCGTGAAAAAAGAGTTACTTACTTTTAAATCTAAGTATCGTCATATTCTAAGAATCTAAGGCATACCTGTGCTTCAGGATATATGACGGTCGGTGTGGCGGCCGAGGAGGCAGCCGGCGCAGCCAAAGGAGGCACAGCCACCACCTCTGGTCGCAGTCTCTCGTGGTCATGTGCAGCGCAAGGAGGCGCTTGCACCTCCCACCACTGGGGGGATGGCGTCCAGTCCAGGCGTGGAGGTGCCCTGGAATTTGGAAAACAAACATGTTAATTTAAATTCAATAAATATCATAAAACTAGTGGCTCTGTGGGTTTTTCGTTTTATTTTTCAAAATGGCAGGTCATTTTTTTTTAAATCTTTCACCAACGGTACTGGCTGAAAATCAGCGATGGGGTGCTTTAAACGCCTCAGCATTATGCTGAGCCAGTGTCCGATTTGCAACCGCAATGACACATTCTATCTTTAGCTTTAGTGTTGTCTTTTGTTTTGTAAAATATTGATGATGTGTCTTGTGATGTTGTAAATAAATGTATTTTCTTTCTTTCTTTCTTTATTTATAATAAACTCCATAATAATAATCAAACCAGCTCACAAAATTTCACGAGAATTGGCTGAGAAATGCGATCTGTAGAGAAGAACAGCCGGACATCCGGACTGACATACGAAAGTATTTTTGCCTAATCTGGAACGGCGATTATGCGACCGATTTGACGATGTAGATGGCCTGAATAATTTGGATGTTTCCAAGTTAGTACTATGGTGTATGTGTGTTGTGACTGTTACGTACTTAATATAGCTCACTGTAGCTACAATTTTTTATGCTGCCTCAAATAGGTACCTACCTACCTATTATTTGAAAATATTTACCAGCTCTCAATGTCAACTTGGTAGTAAAGTGTGATATATGTGTAACCTTTCAGAATAAAAGTTAAGTGTACTTTGATGACCGATTAACTTATAGGTACAATGAAATATTTATTTACAGATTCTATTCGAACAGTTAATCAATTACCTCGGCGTCGGTACTTTGACGCTGTCATCGCTGAGTTCCATCTGCACTGGCGGTAGAACCACAATCTGGTTCCAGGGTACGAAGACAGTTTTCCTCAGAGGCTTAAACGGCGACCGTTGGAATTGGAGGGTCACTGCTCCTCCTCCGTTCACCAGTACGTCGAACCTAAAAAGTAAAACTCATGTAATTCCAGTCGTAGTATAAATGCGTATTGTTACTCTTACACATCATTTGATTAGGCAAAATTTGCTTAAGGAAATACTTATTTATAGTATTGTTAAAAACATGTACCTACAGATGTAGTGCAAAATGATTTTCTTTCGTACTTTATCGGAAAAGTTCGTATTTATCGTGCTCTCTCAATTAGCTTCAGTACCCATCTTACAGCCGTGTAGCCATCTTACATTTTTCACTTTGACATTTGACACTAGGGTGAGTGGAGGTAAGATGAAAATAAGATGAAAAACAGTGTAAGATGAAAAACTACTCTTAGCACCGGGTACTCGTAGTTTTTCATCTTATACTGTTTTTCATCTTACCCCCACTCACCCTAAACAATAAAGTTCCATATTAATGGATATGAAAACCGACGGTACTCTGACTCAACCTCGTATATGAAATTTTACTAAATTGGAATAACCACTTTACAAACAAGGCTTAAAGTGGTTATTCCAAATTCATAAAATTTCATATACGAGGTTAAGTCAGAGTACCGTCGATTAACGTCACTCATTTAATATAATCATTAATTGATAGTTCGGGTGCCATCGTATTCCGTCCGATTGAGATCAGAGTTGTCCCGAATCATTTTGCACTACATCTGTACCTAGGAATAATTAATCAAAGTAGGGTGACAGCACCAGTAATGGACAAGGAAAAATTATGATTTTTTTTCCGTAAACCCAAATTACAAGAAACGGACACACTACATTTTTAAATTATCAACACTATGCTCAGACAACTGATGATTATAACTAGTATACATATTATAACTAGTCCATACATTGAACCAAGAGACTTGCTGTGTAATTTTACATTGTCCTTAGGGATTAGTAGAGTATTTTCCGGTAATATTCTCGGTACCCGTTAAATTAGCGTGGACCATAGTTATTTTAATGTTCGAAACCAGAGGCCATATTGTCTAATGCGCGGACGAAATTCTATCGTTTTCACCAACTTAAACCGTTTAAAAGAAAGAGACAGTGACTGCGATAGCAAACGCTCGCGCGTTAGACAATAAGCGATATAGTTCGATAAAGAAAAATATGTAGATAATCTTGGATTTAAAGTTGCTTTAAAAAAAGTTGTTAGGCAATTGAGTTGACAAATAAGTGATCTCACAGCTGTCTATTGCCATACAAAATTTTTTGGGGATCGCGTTTCGACAGTTCATTAAAAGTACGTCAATTGATTGGTGGTGTCATAATACCCTATCCACCTATCCTATGTTAAATTAATAACCGATGACGCATTGTGATGGTGATGGCAATAAGAATACTCCGTGTTCAAATTAAAATCGAATGTCATAATAATTGACTCTATACTCTTATCGTAATGACGTCACAATAGGGTGGTTTGGGGAGTAAATAGAACAATGGAACATAAAGAGATATATTAAAATTATATTAAGAAATTTACCAGCTTTAACCTTTACAACCTAGTTAAGTTAACTAATACATAAGTATAAATCCAAGCAACCGTTACAAATCCTGCTTTGATTACTGCAAAGTTGCAAACGTTGCAACTCATAATTATTATAGCATTTCCTTTTTGAAGTGGATATATTCTGCTAGAAGACGTAGTCTAGTCATAAAGCATTTAGAACAACTTTTGATGTGTTACGGAGACTCAGTTTTTCGGAAGATAATTGATCAATCGACAATTGACTTAAGTATAGGTAATGTATATCGTGAATGCCTGATTATTAAATTTTATTCCGTTGAACAGCAATAGACTAGGTTACCGTATTAATTAACACCATGCCACTCACTCCACAAACTACCCTATTGTGAGTCGAGTCAAGTCATAATCATAATCATAATCAAAGTCATTTGTTTAGTATTAATCAAATGTATTATTATAATTCAAATAAGTATTTCTGAAAATTTCATTTTTAATACAAGCTTTTTTAGGGTTCCGTAGTCAACTAGTTAGGGTTCCGTAGTCAATTAGGAACCCTTATAGTTTCGCCATGTCTGTCCGTCTGTCTGTCTGCCCGTCCGCGACTAAGCTCAGAGACTGTTAGTACTAGAAAGCTGTAATTTGGCATGAATATATATATCAGTCACGCCGACAAAGTGATTAAATAAAAAAATACTAAAAAAATTTTTTTTAGGGTACTTCCCATAGACGTAAAGTGGGGGTGATTTTTTTTTCTCGACTAACCCTATAGTGTGGGGTATCATTTGGATAGGTATTTGAAAATAAATAGGGGTTTTCTATAACCATTTTTTGATAAAGTGAATATTTTCGGAGATATTCTCTCCGAAAGTTCAAAATAATGTGTCCCCCCTCTAACTTTTGAACCGCACTTCTAAAAAATATGAAAAAAATCACGTAAGTTAAGCTTAATAAAAACTTTCTAGGAAAATTATTTTCAACTTTTAGTTGAGCAGTTTTTTTAAGTTTTTGTAAAAAATATTTCTAAACTATGATTGTAATTTAACCGCCATTGCAAGCATTTTTTTTCTCTAAGTACCTATAAGATCACGCTAACAGTATCTTATTTCAAATAACAAAATATATTACATTTGAAAAACAATCATTACACATACTAGTTCTAGTAGACTGCAGGATTAGATTAGTTACCCAATTCGCCGATAGATGGCGCTGTACGGCCGACGTTGGGACCAAAACAACCACATTAATAAAGTATGCAAAGATTTTTTCGTACCTGCTACGGAACCCTATCTTGGGCGTGTCCGACACGCTCTTGGCCGGTTTTTTGTAACTGCACTTGGATTGACATCTAAACTACACATTCGTATCAAGTTGATACCAATAAACCGTTGAAGACTTCCCTCCCGCGGAGACGATTCTTGCTGGACCAGAATTTTACTACCAGATTATTATATTGTCACCAAATAAGTACCTATACCAAATTTCAGCTCAATCGGATACAAATAAGTGATCGAAAAAGGGTTTGAAAAATTTGAAACCACAAACAAATATACGAACGTTGCAATTTAAATAAAAGCTTGTAATAAACGTAAGTACTTCGATAATAAGTATTGGTAGGTAAATAGTTGATCGTAAAAAGTAATATGAACAAAAGTCTTCTTCTACTCTAGAACTACAGGTGTAGCGCGGCACTACGTTCTAACAAACTAAAGAGACCTTCGTTAGACCTAAAATAACAGACTCCCGTCTACAGAACTATACATCGTTAGCCCTAATCATCATTTTGACCTCAAGGTTTTTCGTTGAAACTGTAAACTTTTCAGGAGTGCTACCTTGCCTATATAATGGGGTCATACGATTAACTAGTTCTCGATTTTCACCCGATTGCCGAAGGAGGGTTAAGTTTTTCAAGCGTATGTATTTATGTATGTATGTATCATTCTTTGGCATGCCCTGCAGCCTGAACGGCTCAATGGATTTTGAAGTGTGAGGTGTCATTAGATTCGTCTCAATTCCGAGAGTGACATAGGGTACCTATATATTTTCCTGGAATTCCCTTGGGAACGAGAATTATACAGGCGGGTTTTATATTAAAGTTATATTATTCATACAACAGAAACATCAATTGACTTCAAATGTAACTGTAATTGTAAATGCTAAACTGATGTTGACAAAATTAATTTTGGAACACCTCAGGAGTACATTCAGACACAAATAGTATTTTTTTAGTAAAGTTTTGTTAGCTCCTTTTTTAGTCAGTTTAAAGTTTACTGTTTGTAGTTTCAGTACCTACATTTTAGATTAAATTATGATTAAAGCGAACGATTAATTAAAATATAAGTTATTAGAGCTAGTGAGGATATATGCGCGGGTAACATATTGGTACATAATTTTTTTTTACCACTTAAGTTATAATCACTTGATTTTGTGTTGATAATAAAGAAGAGGGTTTCATATCGCACAGTCGGGATACGAAAACATTCGTCAGTTACTAAATTGATTCCTTTATCAAGTCATAGACTCTTAGTACTGTTTGAAAAATGGGGAACGTCAATGCCATATAGTTTCGCTTGAAATACAACTCTGACAGGACTAACAATTGCTTTGGCGCAACCAAATGTCAACTTTAAGGTGACGAACCTTTTTTACCCCGACTGTACTGTACATATCGAACGTGATTAAACTGTTAAATGCGTATTGAATGATTTTTAATTCATGCACTCGGCCAACCGTCAGACCCGAAATTTTGTCAGGTGCCATAAACGTACCTATATGCGTTCAAGTGCCTGCTAAATTATGGGTACGGCGCTGGGCAAAAATTGCGAATCCGCGCATAAGCGTTCCCGGCAGTGAATACTTTAGAAGCACTATTTGCCATTATTGACACGTTAAAATTTTACTGCAAAGAAAAAATGAAAGTTTTGAATACTTTAGAAACGAAATTGAATATATTTGGCTAATCTTTAATTAGTTTACTCTTTATATCATGGCGAACCCGAAGTCATTGAACTCCAGTGAAGGGGAGGGTAAAGATTTATACAGAATTTAATGACCTAAATATTTTAACTATTAAAAAATTATAGCCGACTTCATTATGGCACAGCAAACACTAAAACGGGGTCTGTTTATTTTTAAATTTAATAACTCCCATAAAGAAGAGGCTTCTCTCGTAAACACAGCTAAAAATTATTTAGGCTAGCTCGAAAGTAGTTGAATCCCTTTTACTTCGTTTATTAGCAATAGAAACAGTAACTACTACATATTTATAAAATAAGTAACAGCAAGTAAAAATTAAATAACAATGTGTTAGACAGAGTTATTAATATTGATACTAGCTTTTTCCCACTACTTCGTTCACGTACATAGTAAATTAACGGTTATTAGTAAAGTAATTGATACTAATAATCCCAAGAATACTGTAATAAAATAACAATCAGCAAAGTGCGTGTCGGCCCAGAGCCACTTTGAAACAAATATATAAAGGCTTTTTTTCCCTATAGCCCGGTGAATTTCGAAAAATCACTTCTCTATGTCCCTCATGAAATATAATATGTGTCAAATATTAGTTCAGTTTCTACACGTATTTTAGTATTCAGTTAAAATAAAAAAAAATCCTATCCCGCCAAAATTTCGAGTAAACCCTTCTTAGTGCACCTTGATGACCTTTAAAAAAAAATATATATCTGACAAATTTTAAATCCCCAGCCCCAGTGGTCAGGCTGTGCGTTGTCTGAATCAGTTAGTATAAAAAATTGCGGGGAAAATGGAAAGTCGTAAAATTATTTTTAGCTATTATAATTAATTACCAAGTTGAACGCCAAATTTAAGTCTCTAATAGGTAACGAACGAAGATATAGCCACTACGAAACGAAAAAATCCCTTTTATTCCATATTCCGTGGTAATTTCCGAAAATCCCTTCTTATCGCACCTCTATAACGCTCAAGGAATTGACTACCTTCCAAGTTTCTAGCTCCAGCGATTTACGCTGTGCGTTGTTTATCAGTCAGTCAATCAGTCGGTCACGTTACTCTATTATAGGTAAGTATATGCTGTAGATCAAGGTTCTTCAACCTTTTTGAAGTCAAGGGCCTAGTATACTCTGATATTGGTTCGGTGGGCCGCAACATAATAAAAACATTCCAAGTTAAGTATGAAGTATCTTTTTCTATTTATTTTTTCAACTTCATTTTTTTATTACTTTTACGGTCATCCCGTGAAACCATATATTTCAAACTAAATACAAACTGAAATATAGATGCACAGAAAAAACCCCAGAAAAAAGACCAATGCTGGGAATCGAACCCAGGTTCTCAGCGTTCCGTGCTGCGTGCTTACCCCTAGACCATCACTGGTCTGGAAAAACATTCCATTCTAAACTAAAACTTTTTATCTGTAAATAGGTATAATTTGTAGACATGTGAATTTAATTTTGTCAATACAATGTCGGGCCGCCATGGATGCAACCGCGGGCCGCCGGTTGAAGACCCTTGCTGTAGATTATAGGTATAAAACTCTTTTTCTCTTTATTTTTGATCGATAGGTATCGATCAAAAAAAAAGAGCAAAAGAGTTTTTTAGTAAAAAAATCATGCCAGTTAAAAAAGTTAAGTAAGTGTAGTACTCTGTCACTATCACTAATTGGAAAAATGTCAAGCCGTTCCAATATTGTTGTCTACTGCAACGATTTTATAAGTAAAGATACGTCATATTGTGCTCCAAAACAACCGAAAAACATGATCTGAACGCAACGGCAGTAGAGACACACAAACACGTCGCATACGTTTGTCGTTTTCTTCAACGTTACATGAGGCTAGAGACTACACTTGTCGCCTTTTTTGTGTATTGATTTATTACGACAAAGTACTAAGTGGAAAAGCTACTTCCGAGCTCGGCTGTAGGTAACGTTTACCGACTGGTTGATATCGTACCTACTTTTAACCGAGTTAAATTGACAAGATTTCATATTTAAGACTATAATTTGATTCGTTCTCTGCATTCTGCTTGGAAAGAGAAAGACGTTTGTAGTTTTAAATTTTTACTAGGATTATAAATTAATTTATTAAATTTTTTTAAAGATGTACTTATTCTAAAAGGGCATAACTCCAAAACTACCACACAATAGATCCATTACTTTAGTCTAGTCTCTATTAAAAAAAAAGTGATTACGTATATCTGACGTTGACGTTGTGTGTGGTTTGCTTGGGCGGTTTGGTTCTTTCTTGCTTTTCGATCACAACCACGGGCTCCTTTAAAATCTTATTTAAATCAATAACACGTCGTTCGTGCTTTAACATTAATAAAAATAGATCATTTATGTATCTGTCAAGCCTAAATGTTAATGTCAAATTTAAAACTATGACAGCTCTTTTTTCTGGTGAAAAAGGCAAAGGAAACATATCTATTATGCGGTATTATTGGTAAATTCAGATATATTTTTTTAATTGAAATACAAAGAAATACATTCTTTAAATATGGAGAAATAAATTATAATAAATATTTTTACGTGTTCAGGAGGCAAAACTCTTTCGATTCCTGTAATAATTTTCAGGTGTCAAAAAAATGCAATCTTGTCAATTGGATTGTGCGCATTCTAACTGAACATTCACAGCATGGCAGTTATGGATCGTACTCATTATGTGATAAAATATAATGATTAAATTTAGAATCGATTCACTTAAAGTTATTTAAGAAGACCAACAAGTTATCGATTTTTCACATAAGTATTTTTTATGAATAGAATATCCAGACTAAATTACGAGCTTCCTCATTTTTTGGAAGTTTTTAATGTTAATATTAATTGAAACACTTAACCTTTTAAACTTTTGCATGTTCGATATTCGTCTCTAGCGAGCTCATTAAGATTTGTGGACTGCTAGCCATGTCCGTAACTTCCCCGCTCGTAATAAACTCCACAAAATGTGATCTTAGATTTTACGAGTGTCGTAGATTATCGCAGCACGTTAAGAGACTAAACTTTAATGAGTGTAAAAAGACGAGCACAAATTCTAAAAGATATGAGACATTTCAAAGCTTCGAAATAGTTCTGGAAAAAAGTCTCGCACGAAGCCGGGTCACGACCGCTCGTAAATTATAATCTCGAAACATCTCGATGACTGGCATGTCTTTGCTGTCGTATTTAAGTACAGCGATGTGAGACAACTTAATGTTCGATCGTGCATGAGTTTTCATAAAGTAATCCTTAATCATGTTTGCCGTTCGATTTGCTGCTTAGAGAGAAATGCGCGTAAGTTATTCCATGTTGAAAATAAATACAAACAAACGTTATGGTAATCTGGATTAACCGTGTCATTTGGCTGTATTCTCGTTCGCATGAGCCTTGTTTCGTTCCGCCGGTCGGTAATTCGATTTCATACTGGCGGTATGGACGCGCAGGTAATTTATAACGACCGTGGCCGAAAAATTAATGATGGTCGCACGGACGGTACTACAAACATTGTTATTGATTGTGTTTAATTCTTCTTCAAATTTTGCTGTTTGTCACGCAATTCAATTTTTCCACGTTTAAGAACCGAGGAAAATAGGCATCTTAGATTACGTTACGATCGTTTTACACATAATGAAGTTGAATATTTAAATTCTTTGGAACGTGAGCTTTGAGTTGTGGAATTCGGAATGTCAAATGAGTATATACAGTCGAATCATTTGATTCTTGATCTGTGGTTTTGGTGTGAACTGTGATGATTTTTCTTTTCACTTTTTCACTTTTCACTTTTGGCTTTTTAGACGGGCGGATAGCTTAGTTGTTAGAGAACCTGACTACGAAGCTTGAGGTCCCGGGTTCGATTCCCGGTCGGGGCAGACATTTGTGTGAATAATACGAATGTTTGTGCTCGAGTCTTAGATGTTTAATATGTATTTAAGTATGTATTTATCTATATAAGTATGTTTATCCGTTGTCTAGTACCCATAGTACAAGCTTTGCTTAGTTTGGGACTAGGTCAATTGGTGTGAATTGTCCCGTGATATTTTTTTTTTAATATATTTTTTTTATTCAGGCAATTCGATGTCAATATGATGTCTTCTGAGGGAATGTTCTACAGTTGGTCATGTTTTATTTGGTCGTAGTCGTATTTTAAAGTACCTAGTTAATTTTGATTTGATTAGTATACTTCATTAAACACTATTTGATTTTAGTTTCACTATTGTGATGTCAAATTGGGATCCTATTTCTTTTTATTTTTAATATTTTTAAATACTCGTAGGATTAATAATTATGTCCAATTTATTTGTATATGTTACTTAATGTAACATTTACAATGAACCAACACGATCTTTTATTAACCATCACTGACGTAAGTTTCATATAGTATCCACCACCACCGTTATAACAGTAATAGAACGCTATCACATGACAATACTCACCATCCTCCCTGCCTGGTTAGAGTGAATCCGAAGCGCGCCTCTCGGTCCACAGAGACCCTGATGCCGATGATGCCCAGTCCTTGGGGTGACACCACCTGCCCTCGCATCACGGACACTCGGCTGCACAAACCACCGCATGTCAAACCGTGCCACCGCACAAAACACAGCGCACTGGACCATATCGTTCACGCAACTTCTCGTAATCTCTGATTTAAAGACCTAACTTTATTTGACTCAAAAAGTTAATATAATTTAAGATCTAATCATATCTTTACGTCATATTTCATTAAGTAAATTCCAATGAAAGCTTTCGCTACAAATAGAATTATAATTCAAGCCAAGCTCTTGTTTGCGGTTCTAGTCAGCCTCTAATTTATGTTAGGCTTAATTTTACGAAGTTAAATGGATCAAAACAATTAAAATGAAATTAGATTGCAGATAAGCTTTGATAAATTAAACTTGTCTATCCACATAACTTGAATAAGGTTTCATTCTGTTACATAATTTATGGGTATTACTGTGCGGAACGTATTGCCCAGTGAGCTTCCTCGGTCGTTATTGAGCGAAGTATACGTGCTATGCGCTTTACTGGCAAAGTTTGTAACAAATGCTGTGAGTGAAGTAAAATTTAACAAAACCAACATGTAAATAAAATAAGAAGTCTTTAGCATGGCACATTCTCGTATCAGGATCAGCTAAAGATCTAGGATAAATTTCAGTTTACTAAATTGTCGATTGCAAAGTAAACAACAAAAACTGAACGTAAACTAGAAGTAATAGTGCTGGTAAACGGAAATCCACCTAGAAGGATGTGTAATGCATGTAACAACTGCCACATATACCATAGTCATAAAATCTTGGTATGTAAACTGTAATTTGTATGTTTCATATCATTATTATTCTCACGACGTCTGAAATTGGTGCAAGGTAAATTTACCAAAAACGCGTAAAACTTAGCGAGGCTTTACAAATTGACGTTACTAAATAAATTGCACGTAATAAGCATCAACTAATTATTGACTACTTACTGTACCTAACAAATCAAAACTAAAAAATAGCTTAAAATAGTTACAAGACAAATAAGTAATGGTGACAAATTATTACCAAATCCCGCCGTCTTCTAAATGCTGCCTTCAATAAAATGACATGCCTACAATTTAAGGTAGGTAAATATCTAAATTTAAACCTGTAAATTTAAAATACGAGTTGGTACAAAATAGAAATACTTAACATATATGTATTTTCAGGTGTCATAATAAGTATTCGACCATCGCTAAGGACTCTACCACAATTGCACAGTTTCTCTATCAACCAAAAAAGTAGCCTGTGGTTCTTCCTACTATCTTTCTCCAAATGCACGGTTTCCACTCGGCATGAGGAAAAAAAACTGTGGTTTCCATTGGGGTCCGTCGGACGGAACATTAGAAACTCAAACACGTGGTTGAGTTAACGGCTTAGAATTCGTTACCTGATGAGTGCTAGGTAAACTGTACATCCAAACTTTTAACGTTTGTTAAATTTTAAGTGCAATTTAAATTATTAAATTTATTTTAAAAACATTATTTGTAGATAATTGACAAATACGTAGTCATAGTATCATTTTCTTATGCTATGGTATGTTGCGAGAAATTACTACATGAATATATTGTAAGGGGGTAAACTTTGTTTATTTGTTTGTACGTAAGGCTAGAGAATTGTGCAAGTAGGTAGACATAAAATCAAATCTTTTAATATCTTCACCGCTATTTGTAGACACATAGATTATCCATATTTATTTAAATTAATTAAATCCCAATAAAAATCCGTCACACTTAATTCTAGACTTTAAAAAGTTCATCGTTTTTTTTCCAAATATGCACAAGATTCAAATTTTAGTAACAATACACTTCTAAAAGTCAGCACATTACGTCGTCAAGAGTGATAACGTCGACGCAGTTAATTTTCATTGCACCAATTTCCGAGTGTTAATTACGTCGATGACCGGCTGATGGAAGCAATGGTTGTAATTTACAATGTCAACGAGACCGGGATCTCGCTGTGAAGTAGTCGGAGTACATTCAAATAAGTTGTGTTTTGGTTAGTCACAGGGGTGAGGATCTAAACACATAAAGAGCACGGGCGAAGGGTAGGGGGTTGGTTAACAGATGAAAGACGCAGACAAAGGGTAAGGAACACATAAAAGGGTAAGTTTATTTGAAGCTCAATTTGCGTGTTCGCTGGAATTTTGCTCAATTGACAATATACAATTCGCGTCTCGATCGTATATTTTACAAGACCTACGCCTATTGAATTGTGTTTTGAACGTTTTGCGTGAAAGCGTAAATGATTTTCCTAAGTTTTATACAGTATAACAAAAGTATACCATTGTATATAAATATGTGAACTATTATATAAGCACAGAAGACGAGACAAATAAATATTACAAAGAAATACGATTGTGGCTGCGGCAAATCATATTGGAAACGCGAGATAGCGCGGGCGCGGACAGCCGCGTGATTTAGTGCGGGCCGTGAGCGGCCGCGGAGTTGTCGCAGCCACGGAACATTCAAGACAAACATACAGATGTTACATACACATAGAGAATGAAACGAATACAGACAAAGGATTGAACGAAAATTAAGAAGCATCGGTGGCGCCGTTCGCGTGTCCGTTGCGGACAGGCGGCGGGCGCCGGCATCACACACATAATGCAGGAGTTGCAACAAAAGGGAAGAGGTCAACAGATACTGAACACTGAGGGGCGAGGGCGGGCTGACTGACACTTACCATGGTGTAAAGGAATTCCAGAACTCGCTAGGAGTGGCGGACACACGGCGGCACAGGGACACAGAAAGACAGGACAGATTACTACACAGATACCTACATCCCTCAGTGCAACCCCACCCCGGCTCGCAATCACTCCGGCCGATTACGCTGTCTACATTGGTTACCTTGCGTTTAACACTTGCTTTATTAATCGAATCAATTAGGTGCGCACTGTCTCGTAGAGACGAAGCCCGTTTGCATTAGAACAACACCACCACTATCAATATTCAAAATTTGGTAGAATTTGGAATAATAAACTCGCATGTATATAGCTGCAGGTTGCACCAAGATAATGTCATACGGAGTAAACAGGCATGCTGGATGGTGAATGCACGAAGGATCTCCGCAGAGTTTACTCAGGTTTTATGAAACAAATGCCAGAACGCAATATAACCACTCTAGACTCTTGATTCAACTTAAACAAAATAGTGAAGCGGCTTGTGTTTTAATGCAAACAAACTTACAGGCGCTTTTGCATATAAAGCGAGGTGGGTTGACTACGATTTTATTTAGTTTTGCGTTGTCTCATTATACTATCAAGATCGGATTTGATCATACTTCGATAGTCTCTATCTTTACTTTATTTCTTTTTCAAGGCAACTAAAACTTTCCGAATATACTTGATATATAACTCTGATCATGAAAGACGTACACATAAATAAAATGTCAAAAATAATAAAAATAAAGCGGTTCGTATAAGTTTCCGATACTAAATATTTTTATTGTGTCGAGCTGATAGCTATTCCAGTAACAATAGAAGGCACGAATGTCTGTCATGATTCGAGTATTGTGAGCCTTGTGCCAACAGCATTCGCTTGTTCAACTGGAATACAAACAAGACTTCGGAAGCCTTTGAGCGCTATATCAGTTGTATTATTTCAGTTAATTATAATCATAAGACGCTTTGTTTTGTTTAGACAAACAGGTAGGGTTAGACACACACAAAGGATAAACATTAGACAATACACAACACATCGGATCTGGTGTGAAAAATAATAAATACCAAAACATTATAATACGATGAAATCATGGTCAGTGGTGAAACTTAACCATGCTAGGATCGCAAATGATAAATCAATATTTTACACCGAGAAAACAGGAAAATCAAAAACACTTCCACCAGATGACAAAATAAATGGTAACTCACAAAAGTATCGTTACTGATCAAATTAAAATAACCACACCAAATCCTCGGAGAGGTTAAGGAAGATGAGCGGGATCACAAATGGTTCAGGTGCTAGATCCTAATTACTATGTTATTATGATTTTGTTCTTCTTACGTATTTATATTACCTATTCATCGATGATATCACGAATCTAAAATCATTGTAAAGTGCAAATATTAATTTATGATTTGTGCAAGGAACCGATAGGCCAGTCCTATGCCGACTTGTAAAAGATACCGTTACGATTGAAAGGTTTAGTAATTATCGAATTCTTTAGAGCGTGGAACGATATCTTTCACGTGCATGAAGTGATTTGGTGTTTGTTAGATTTTGTTACTCTAAACTATATCGAGTGCACTCACCTCTCTGAGTACTCGTCCATGTGTGCGTAGCTCTGGACAGAGTTTTCCTCGATAAGAAATTTGACTCTCTGGTAGAAGGAAGCGGTGACAGAGGGTGGCTGTTTGCGAAGCAGGACCTCGACGGGGTCGTTGGACGCGAGGCACATGATGTGGTCAGCACACTCGGGCCTCGAGCAGCATTCAGAGTCCGAGCAGTCGGTCATGCCATCTTCAAAATCATTTTCCATTTGTCAGGAGACAGCCAATTGCGAGCAACGGATGTTGTCAATTTATTTGGCAAGCAGGTTTGCGTTGCGTATAAAACAGTAATCGGTATACAAAGGTATTATAAAACCAAATTATTTGTTTAATTTGTTCTTAGGGCTATTCCTACCTTCGTCGTTATCCTCGTTGTCGGTGCATGAGAGCTCAAGGGCGATAGAGCAGTCGGTGCCGGCCCACGCGTCTGCGCAAGAACAACGGTACACGCCGTCCTCTAGCAAACATTGGCCGTGACGCGAACAGCCGTTGGGGCAGCCAGCTGTATCAAATATAATGTTGAGGATTTGGTACGAACAGACACCAGTCCAAGACAAGACTAGCAGCAACAAAATTCAGTTTTCTGACACACTAGGATTCAAAATCATTTTCACCGCCTCTTTCTGTCACAATGTTTTTTAACATGAAGGCAGAAAGAGGAAGAGAATGCGACCGTGAGTGTCCGAATGTGAGACAATACGGACTCTGGATCTATTATTAATATTATTATTGTGAGTAATAGAAAGTAGTATAAATATAGAATTATTCAAGATACGCACCGAAATTATAAGTGCGAAAGATGTACTTGTTTAACGTAGGTATTTATTTATTTATGTAGAGCCTATTCACAAGAACAAAATAGTTAATAAATTTTGTACATAGAGCTTTTTTGCATTGCATCACAATTGCACCTTTTTTTTATACACAAACTGCACATTTTATTTGACCGCAATCACACCTGATGGAAAGCGAAAATGAGGCCTACGATGGAGCACGCTTGCCTAGTAAAAAGCATAAAGCATAGTAAAAACAGCTTGAAACACTCTTACACAGGATGTACTTTCCCTTATCCTATATCACACGAAGAGGCAAGGACAGACAAACTCTACGTCATCAAACACATCAAACACATCATCATCATCATCAGTTAGAAGACGTCCATTGTTGAACAAAGACCTTAGAAGGCCACAATGAACCACAACAGAACTGGCCATCTGTTCCACCAGTTGCCTGCAAGTCCCGCAACTCTCACGTTGTTGTCAGTCCACCTAGTGGGAGGCTTGCCAACTCCTCATCTTCCGATTCGTGGCCGCCACTCGAAAACCTTTTTCCACCAACGTCTTTACGTAAGACACCTACTGAAATTTACGTAAGTCCAATGACCGTGGTCCTGCCGAACCAGTACACAGCTTTAACATGTGTTTAGTTAACTTACGCAGTGTACAGTGTCTCCCGTTCCATCCCTGTGTGCAGACGCAAGTCCCGTTCTTGCATTGGCCGTGATCGTGGCAACGAGAGTCGCACGGCCGTTGATCGCAACGCGCGCCTGTCCATCCGTCGTCGCATCGGCACACGCCCTCTGCGCAAACGCCGTGCGGACCGCAATCCAGGGAGCACACCACTAGAAAACAACGTACAAGTTAGTTCGCGTAAGTTTTGGATTGAGAAATCAATTACTGTCATAAAATTTATACTATTTCTATGTAAGTATGTACTTGAGGAACATAAGGGTAGTAAAAAAAAAAAAAAAATATCACGGGACATTTCACACCAATTGACCTAGTCCCAAAGTAAGCTAAGCAAAGCTTGTGTTATGGGTATTAAGCAACGGATAAACATACTTATACAGATAGATACATACTTAAATACACGGTACTTGTGTACTTAAATACACAATTAAACACCCAAGACCCGAGAACAAACATTCGTATTTTTCATACAAATATCTGCCCCGACACGGGAATCGAACCCGGGCCCTCAAGCTTTGTAGTCAGGTTCTCTAACCACTAGACCATGTGGTCGTCTAAAAAAAAAGGCTTTTTTATGTAGAAATTACGTCATGTTATACGGCTGGGTCTATGCGAACTGTTTTAGTGTTACTAACTTGAATGTAACGATTCGATATCTGCTTAGAAATAAGCAAAAAAAGAGTATATATTAAAGGACTATTCTGGCCTTATTACCTCGAATACTCCTACGTGTATCTTATTTGATAATTATGTCTGTGTCTCACTGTAATATTAATTCAGTAATATATAATAAATAAACCGCTTTCGCGCTACATTTTATTACTCAAATATAGGTTCGGTAAATAAACGGTAAACGTTCAAAATGTTGACATAACTTGAAATATTCTAGTAGTGAAAATTGATTATTTTTCAAAACAAAACACACCGGCAAGGAATGTTAAAATAAAAAAAACATTTCCACTTCTTCATTATGCGTGTAGGACTTTGTTGTCGTGATTGATGCAAATAACTGTGCTAAATTACACATTTTTATTATTAATAGTCTTTCAGCGACATCGCGGCGAGACGGATATGGGTCATACACAGCGTAAGAAGCAAAAGTTGTCCCTCCTGTGGACGGAAAAAGTGAGTGAGTGACTCCGAGTTAGCAAACTTAAGATTTATTTAGGTAAATGGGACGAAAGTTAGCCGCGTCCCACAATCCGATGTAGACTTGATTTAAAAAATATTGGCTATAGACCCTTAACTTTTGTCATGTCCACAGGAGAGATGCGAACAAAAAATTTGTATGACCTATGGGTCACGAAACGAAATATAACGAAACTATAACGGTTCTTCGTTAACTATGGAACTACGGAACCTTGAAAACGAGGAGACCACTCTTAATGTAATTTAACTTGCTCCAAACCGGATAAACTATCATAAGAAAATAATTACCCTTAGCGCAATCATCCCCCGTGTAAAGCGGGTCGCACACGCACCGGCCCGCGTCTAGATCGTACACGCCGCGCTGCGAACACGCCGGCAAGCAGCGTTGCACGCGTGCGTCACGCTCGCTGCACGCCGCGCCTCGCCAGCCGGCACGGCACACGCAGCGCCCACGCACGCACGACCCGTGCCCACCGCAGGAGGGGTCCAGGCAGTCCTCTGGAGAATTCAGATACATTTATTGAAAAGTTACCCAAAATCCTTTAACAAGGAGCTGGATTGAAGCGGATACGTTTATCGAACTAGGTATATTGCGTATCGGTGCGCTGTATAATTTTTCGTCAGAGTTATGTGTGACTTAGGTCGGTAAAGCCAGTCAGGATATATGACAGTGACGCTTACATATGCAAAACTGGTAAACTGAGCTATTATGAACGTCCTGAGTACCTATTTGGGATGGAAATATACAGATAACGCATTTAAAAATTGACACTCTCCAATGTTTTGGTCATCCATTTCAATTTATATGTCCTGTCCGTGGTTGGCACTTTAATGCGTATCCTAGATCAGCGTAGATGCGTATTCAGTCTAGCAAACATGATGTATAACGTTAAATCAACAATTTGGCTTTGAGATCAGAAAGACAACAGTGTATTTCCAAACTAGAGTGATCAGATAGGATTATATTCTTGACATGCAAGTTTAGTGCAAGATAGTCGTTATTCAGTTAGAGTAGTTAGACTTGCAAGTAGTTAGAATTCAACTTGCATTAGAAAAGAAGTTTCAGAACATAACTTAAACTTAACTCTACGAACTCTACCTTCGTCACACTTAGGGCCCTTCCATCCTGGTTTGCACCGACAATGCCCTGCTACACATTGTCCTTTTCCGGAGCAGTCAGCGGGCTCGCAGTCGTGAGCAGGGACGTCGCACTCCGCTCCTTTCCAGCCTTCCGAACAATGGCACACTCCGCCCGCGTACGCACCGTGCCCCGAACATAGTACGGGACATACGCCTGTCGACACAAAAAACATAGTGATACCTGGCACCTAGTCCGTAAATAAAACATGTTAAAGAATAGGCTGAATTTAACTTACTTTTGGAACAGTCATGACCCTCGTAGCCGTCCATACATTCGCATTTTCCCAAATAGCAAGAACCGTGACCAGAACAATCGTCAGGGCAGGAATTCGTAACGCCTTCGGCTTCCGAAACTACCATCTCAACTTTATGTGGCTGCAATTCGTCATTGTACATCGAAATAAACCATCTTCCCGTGTCGAGGTATTGTAATATACTGACATTTACTCTCATATCGGTCGATCTTTTGCTTATCGTATGGTTCCATCTCTGAAATGGGCTAATCGTGCTCAACAATGTTCCAAAGTCGTCATGTTCGCGGATGTCGTGTCTGTGCGGACTCCGTCTCCGCCGTAGCCTATGGTCGACCCTGCCACCTCGAATGAATTCCACGAAGTCGTATTGTGTAACGCTTGGGGCTACATTCCTCCTGCCGTAAACGGCAAAATTAGCTCCCCAGGGTACGGTAAAATTAAGGCTAACATATGCTGGCTGTTTGTTGCGAAATTCAGAACTCCAGAACTGGTATGCAGGTATTGTGGCACTATGTAATTCGTCGAATTCTCTAACTTCTAGCGCGGGCGACCAAGGTGGCAGAGCGGCTTGTTGTGCTTGTTGCGGTATCACCGCCGACTCTACCGCCGCCTCCGCCGTCGTCGACCAGCCACCCAGTGATGATGTTGATATAGATTCTGCAAAAACACAAGCGAGTTATAATAAACAATAAATCCTTAAAATAGGAAAGTAAAACTAATTTCAAATATTTACATACCATCCGACGGCGATGATGTTGATAAAGCGTCTCTAATTCCTTGTGCGTGTGTAACTGCTTTTACATCTTGAACCATTACCATGCAATTGGAATTGTCTATATTATAATTATTTTTAATTGACGATAATGCTGAAACAATGAGAAATAATCGTGAAGTATTTCGAAACGCCAAACGAAGATTTTAACTAGTTGCTTAAGTTTTTTCAGTTAAGCTTCGCCCAACTTAAGCCTCTAGAATCTATCGTTTAATCTGAACTTCCAATTAAATTTCCAATAAGTTTGAGTCTTATCAGTGGAGGCCATCGATAATGCCCAGTAGCCGAAGTGTAATTCCTTTTGGTAGTTCGTGTTCACACGGGTGCTGTCGCGATTGATTACAAAATGCGACACAATGGAGTTGTCGCTCTAGGCGGAGATGATCGGTAGGTGTGTGGAGAGGGGTAAGGGTAAGTGACGTGAAGTCCCGTCAACTTTTAATTAAGCGGAGCACGGCCGAGGCGCATTTCGTGGCAGTGTGACGGAGCAATTGGTTCCGCCGCCGCGGGCCTGCCGCTGCGGCAGCTTGCCGAGCACGTAGGTGGCTCGGCGACACCCAACCATTTCTTGCTCGAGGGAATGTCGTTATCTATTCATTGTATTTCAGTCGCCGGCTATCGAATCGATCATAGAAAGCCGCGCAACGCAGCCTAATTGGATAATTCTTCACGGCACTAACTAAGAACAGCACGGGCTCAGAAGACGCGGACCGAGCTCCTTCGTTGACACGATTTACTTTTTGTCAAAACCTAGCGAAGCATAAAATAGCTTCAAAGAGAGTTCAACTAACGTTCCTTTTACACCTTTTATCAATTTTGAGCCAGCTACTAAATAAATGTCGGCAAACTCGGCGCTGGGATATTTTTGATTAAAGTCTACTCCAAAAGCTTCAATATAAAGTTGGTAAACACGATGTTGCAAGGGTGCAAACAAACGGCGCTTGTATTGTAATGCAAAGAGAATTTATTGTGTACATTTATTAGTTTTATAAGACGCGCGCAAGCGACCGGGATTTGTGCCTCGACGGGGATGCAATGTTTATTTGTTTCGGAGCGTGCGCAGGATGTGCGCCTAATAGACGAGCATGCGTTGCGTGTAGGCCATGTGTCACTGCGACGTACGGCGACACTAATTACATTTACGGAATCACTTTCTAATTTGTTGAAAGAATAATCACTGACGAGATGTCGAAGCTTTAGCAGGGATAAAGCTGACGGTGTAAAGTAACTTCGCATTTTTTGTCGATCTACGCGGAAGGGGACGCCCGCAGTGTTTTTCATAATTCTTGCGGATAACCCCAGGCAGTGTCAGAGCAATTAAGTTATCGTCTCCCCTTCAGGCGGCGATCTGTCCCCGAGATTCTCTTTCCGATAACCATCACAACGCGTCGATGCCATTTGGCCGCTTGAGCTCCGAGTTGAACAATTTACAACAGCTACGCTGCCGATAGTTTAATGACAATAATCTTTATCGGATCGGCAATTTAAAGGATAAGTAGGTGATTTATATTCAGCGTTAAACGCCTGAAAGTGATTTTAAAATATTGAAGCTTCCTCTAACTTCAAAAAATATTATGCGAAAGCAAAGATGTTATCTTGCATAACAAACTTTCAAATGGGTACTTATCAGTAAACGTTTTATAACCATTTAAACCTGAATGAATGTTACAATTTTAAATGGTAGTTAATTAAAATTCGGTGATTTATAACGTCATCATGTAACATTATTAAAATAATGTTCTAAAACCCGTAAACGATACAAACTGCATACCAACTATTCTATTTATTATTAAATGTTTCGATAGACATTTCAAGATGCGTATGTTAGTAGATAAAGTGCCCAAACGACGCAATTTCCGCCCACGAAAATAAAATATGGCAATGTGGTAAGTCGCGACTTTTCCCGATGATCCCTCGTAAAATCTATAAATTATCGCCATTGAATAGCGGTGACTAGGAAATGGAGGGTACTCCTGTTGACGACTGTTCGCCGCGCGGCGATGCGCGGGACGATTGTGTGCAGATGGACGATGTTTGCTATCTCTACTATTTTTCGAGTTAATACAATTTATTGTAATACGATTCAGCATAGATTGCATCGTGCAATAGGGGAGCGAAACTCGTTTGATGGAGTCCCGGGGGACATCGACGCGCCGTCGCACTGACTCGATATTAGTCACGTGATAAATCTCTCGAGCTCGTGTGCGTCAGCCTATCTCCTTCCATTATTTACGATATCTCATATCACCGTCCTTGTCCCCTGTACTTGTACTACAATCATTCGCGGCAGGGTCGAGGCCTCTTTGCCCTGTTTTATAAGAAGCGCGGACAAGTACAAATGTCTAGGCGAAGTGAAATGTGAAACTAGCAGTAATTGGAAAGTTAGCAGTTATTAATGCAGTTGAAAGTTCTTGTAGGAAGTTACTTAATAAAATTCAATAATAACGTGTCGAGGGAATCGCGTGTAGCTAAAGCGCAATCATATTCAAAGATTACTGCTTTGCACCCCAGCGCCTGAGAGTCGATTCGAAAGGCTATTGAACTTGCCTCGTGAATTATTGGCTTAAGATTACTACATAGATAGACACAGACTTTAAAAACTACTAACTATCAAGATTTAATGAGAATGAGATCCATGGATAATCTCAAAGTCAAACTTTTACCAAACGAGAATATTTTCCGAATATGTATTATTATTTCTTTCGAAACAAAAACTGTTACAAACAATTTGTTAAATTTCAAAAGCACTGTCATTTATGCTCAATGCTGATCGCGTTGGGTTTTAATAAAACATTTGGGGTCTTCACAGTTTTCAATTACATTAAAAAGCCGACGTTGCTGTTTGGCCCATTCATTTACCATGCACCATGGACGTAATGAAGGGTGCAACAGATGGTCCACATTTTTTCATTACAATAGTAAAACTACCGGCAACAGAACAGGAGATTTATGTCGGATTAAACTACAGAACGGCTTTTTATTCGGTACATATCCGGAACGCCAGGAGGCGTGTTCGACAAATATTTTATTGTGTTTCTGAAACCCTATGATTATGGGACTGAATTGCAATGAGGTTTAATGAGATGAGAAATATAAATGAACTAAAACAATTACTTTGCTCACCCGCGACCTTACAATAGTTACGTTTATGCAAGAAATGTGCGTTCATGCAGTTCCTCCACCTCCACACTGTACGAACACACACAAATCACATAAACCCAACCATCACCACCACCAAGCTACACTGTGGTGTGGTGGTGGTGGTGGTGATGGTTGGGTTTATGTGATTTGTGTGTGTTCGTACAGTGTGGAGGTGGAGGAACTGCATGAACGCACATTTCTTGCATAAACGTAACTATTGTAAGGTCACGGGTGAGCAAAGTAATTGTTTTAGTTCATTAATATGGACCTCCGCAAAGTAACGCCTGATTCAATAAATGAGAAATATAATCAACAATAATGATTTTTTTGAATTTTAAATTACTATTAGTCTTGTTTGATTTATTTGTGCATTGAAATTCAATTAAACAGAACTAGATTGTAGTACGAGTAAGTATGTTAATTTCAAAGTGATAGTAAACGTACAGAGGCGTGGGTAATGGTTTTAACGAATGAGAAAAATATCCATGTAGCGCCAAGCGGCATCAGTATGCGACAAACGTTCTTATCTACCGTCACTATTAATTTAATGGTATCTAAATAAAGTGAGATCCGATACGATAAGCTTCATTGACTTGAAACACCCTACATTGAATCGGCTGATTACATTACTTTAAAAAGCGTTGAAATGTAAGAGATTTATTTTATTAGACGTTTAGTAATCTAATCACGGACTTTCTCTCGAACGTAATTATTGTCTGCTTCAATATCAAAATCGATGGGCATTTGTTATAATTTGACAGAGTAACTGCCAAGCCTAGTCGGTTGTAGTCGGAGATAGACAGAAATTGCTGAATATGAAATTGGAAAAGTTGATAGAGGCATACGTAGCGTGTTGAAGGCACATTATTCAGTGTTTGTTGAAACTGTTTAGTATGGACGTGGGTTAACTTAAATTAAAGCGTTTGTTGCGAGCCAAAGGAGGAGCCGTTCACAAACGGCTTTATAATCGTTTTACCTACCGGAACATGTAAGAAACTACGAGGTGGAACTAAGACGCTGGGAGCTGTGTAAAATTTACCGCGAGTTAAATGGCAAACGGCTCCGGGGAGACGACGGTTTCGACGAAACACCTTTCTAAGTAATATATTATGATAGCGCAGTGTTATACTGAAGTTTTCAGGTAAATTGGTAGTAAAATGTACCCGCTGTATGTGCGGAGCGCGGGGAAAATGATCTTCCTAGCCAAGTCTGATGTATCTGACTGAACGAAGATTTTATCGCGTAGCACAAAATTAGAGCATCCTTAATTTTTAGTAACTATGAGCAAGAATTCGTAGTAATTTTGTACAAAATCTAGTGCCAACATTAACTTATATAATTTGCATGATATTTTTATTTGTATGCAATACTTTACGAAGAAAATTCCTTGTGTACTTATGGCTTGCAAAGTGCTACGACCAATCAACACGTTGATTCCGGGAAGGCTCTATACGGCTTTCGCGTGACGGCGGCGAGTCGTGAACGAATGGCTCAACTTGTACTGTACATGTGCAGTTATTTTTCGTTTTCTTTAAATACCCTGATGTTCTTTTGTGCTTTAGTTGCTTCATTCTTATTCTTCTTAATTGCACGTTAAACGTTTATGCACAGTAAACTGCCGCGGTAACTTCATGGGAACAAAGTTTTTACAAATTACGATAAAAAAATCAAGACGGAGAATTAATGTAGAGCTGAATTTTCACTAAAATTGTGATTAATTATTGGTCTTATTTTTAGCTTTCGTAATTTTGCAGAAGGGCTTCGTGGGGTAAATGCTCGAGTCGAATGTAGGACAACTCTAGCACTCTGACAAAACAGTGCCCCATGTCACCACATATGCTATTTTTGTGATTCCTATGTGTCTGCGGTCTGGAGTTTTAACGTTACGAGCTCTCGTTTCTGGTTGATTGTACCATTCCTCGCAATGGCTAGGAAAACTGAACTCAGACACACTAAACAATACGCTCGTGAAAGATGTGTTTTGAGCTTCCAAAATTAGTCATTTGATATTTCATAAAATAACTTTGTATTCAACAAACTGATGTAATTCAGGTTTAATTTTTCCCGTAATAATGCAAACGAATTACAGTGAATACAAATGTTTTATTTATGTACCAAGTACAGTATGTACTATGAACTATTTAGCTCTCCGTGTCGGTGCCGTAGAATAGAATTGCAATAGCTATTTGTTATCTGTTGTCACCGTGAAAATGTAAGCCTGCGACTATCTGCAGGCACCGTGTTTATGTTGATCCGTGACATGCCGCAGTTAGTAGCAAATGCTACAATGCTCAGTACAGCTCAGACATTATCTACACAATGCTAGTAGTTTCCAGAATGCGCCATTGTGATAGAACAAAATGTAATTTGTTATTTTAATAGACGCCGTTGTTTATGGAATGGATGGGTCAGACAGATACTCGCATTGTGGTAGCTTAGCTATAGTCATTCGCCATAAACGAAGGAAAGATGCGATTCATAAAGCATTTGGTAGGAAAGTATAAATTATGATCGGTCGTTCTTTGGATAGGCCGGGATGGCGATCGTCCGATATGCTCGTCGTGAAATAATATAGGACGTGGAAGTGTAAGATAATTTATAACAGCGCTAACACGGGCGCGCGGGCCGGGCACGCAGCGCGCGTTGCCTTAGGTTAGGCGCATCATTTATATTGTTCTGATGTTTGTTTAATTTTTTACTATACCCTCTGTAGATGCCGGTTGCGTTGCGAGATTAAACAAAGAATGATGAAAGACTAATGGTTGATGTCTGTTTTCGTTGCAACATCGATGTTTAATCAGCTCATTTGAATGGTCGAAGTGGATATTCAAATTTATCACCTTTTGTAATTGAATTTCGATGTGATGACGGAAAACATTTTACAACTGTGATGTGGGTATGTAAATTATTTAGGTACATATAGAATGGTTCACTGCAGCAAAGTAGGTGCTTTGTCGGCACGACAGAAAAATAAAATTGAATAAACGCTGCAATTCTAGAGCGAGGGATTATTACAATTCACTGATTGTTGCTACTGTTTCATATTAAAGTGTAGCCGCGGGGTCTGTGCGAGCTGCTGCGCCAATAGTTTTAAATAGGACAAAATAAGAAGTGCGCCTTAATTGGAGCGAACCCATCGCTCCCGGCATATTGAAGGTTTAACGGTGAGATATTTGCGATTTTATAATAGACCGAGCTTTGTACGAGTATGCAATGTAGCTGTTAAGGTAGATTAGGTATACACATGAGCACAATTGCTTTTTATCCATAAAGACCGAAGAAAAGTGCAAAGCAGAGACACATTAATCAGTCTACGCAAATTATAAAATCATTTATTAGCACCGAGTAGTGCTTAAAGCTTTCAATTAATTAATCAAAATGTTTCATCGTATTCCTGTCCATTATAGTCTGATTGAATTTGCTTTATTGAGCTGGTTGCATTAGCCAATTGCTTTTAGTTTTTATATTTAATGAAACTGGCGACTGCCTACGTCTGTGTCACAAGCGCACGTTAAATGGAGTCCGCTCACTAATTCTAATGGATTGAGTAAGAATAAAGTTATGAATATTTTAAATCGGCATTCCGTTTCGAGTGAGTTAATAAAAATACTGCCTTAACGATGCATCGATGCGTCCCGCTGGCATTTTATAAATAAAGACCTGCTGGCGTGGTTGATTGTTTATAACTGCCTGCCGGGTGACAGGTCGCCGGTTGTCATTATACTAAGAACAGTCTTTGTCTCAAGTTTCGGCGTTATAACGTAAAAGACAACAACTTAAAGATCAAACAGATTTCTATTATAACTGTGAGATAATTAATTCAGTAGCTGTAATTAAAACAGTAGTAAATGCCATAAATGCCATAAAAGCAACAAAGTTATTAAAACGACATCTCACCGTGTCGGTTTTGAATTTATGTAGAAGTAACTAACAGTCACCTTAAATCATGGTAATAAAATAAGTTCATGCATAAATGTAAGATGTTTTAAATAACTGTCGACAATCAGAAGCCCATTCGCGATGCATGTGCATTGAATGCTGCGGGCGATACACGGCTGATTGTAATAAGCTACCTACGCGGCTTCCTAGGCAACGCTACCATTAGTCCAATTGATGTATACTGTATTGATCAAAATGATAATAGAAATACGGGCTAAAATTGCGCCAAGAAATATTCAATGACGATAAATTATAAAGCAGCGTATATCCCTTGGACTTAGTCTGTTAGTTAACAACATATTGTTAAATATGTTACGATACAGAAACGTCGGCAAACTTTGATATCTATAATATCGCGAATGAATTTCCCGAAGATAAGACCTGCAACCCTACAACTTCTCAGATGAAACTTAATTTCAGAAGTTACAAGTTGGTGAACATGGAAACGCGATAAACTTTTTACTTAATGGAAGCATGCATAATGAAATTATTTCGTGAAACTTACGAAATCATGTTGCTGAGTATTCTGAGCAGACTGTAAGTTTTCTATTTCATGCATTACAAGTGACTGCTTTTGTAAGCCGACAAGTCAACGGAACTTCTTTAGTAGGATAAAGACAGTAGAATACGATGATGTCAAATTTATTCAATTTTATATTTATTTTTTTAATTCTTTCTAACTACTAGCCTTTACCTGCGGCTTCGCTCGCGTGAGATCTGACGGTCAAATTGAAATTCTGGAATGTTACTACATACATAAATTCTAAGCGACTAAGCGGTTGCGATTTAGAGATTCTAGATACCGACATACCGATCTTGTTTGAGTATTGATTTAAAAAGTTGCATATGTATCCTTTAGAAAAAGTAGTGCTGCAACTTTAGAATCCTTTGTTGTCTACATCACCCAACTCTATATCGCATCCAGCGCAACGACTACGGAGAGTCGGATACGAGCACACAATAACTCCGCTGATAAGACTCCCAACAAGGTCGCGACATTTCGCTACAGAGGTCAAATCAACTTACCTATAAAATAGGCGAGCATTGCCGCTAGTATGACGCAGAGGCAAATCATGGCGATGGCTAGGCACTTCCACGTGCAGCGATGCTGGCACCGCTTGTCTATGTGGAAGCGGGAGGGCGAGTATACCGGCACCGGGCTTGGCTGGCTGGCTCGTAGAGGGAACACCGGCATCACCAGCGGCTGATTGGCGAGCTGACAGTGACCTCCGCCGAGCGTGCCCCCGCCTAAGCCGCCCGACATCGCAGAACCGCCCAATCTGTTGAACAAAGAAAAAGGAAATTTCAGTTACGTCACCCAATCCTTTCGTCTCAATTGTTTTTGTGGAACGACTAGTCTACATCTGCAGCTTCGCCAAAAAAGCCGCGCTAGTCTAGTGATTTGACCTGGCCTCTCAAGCTGGTCGTGGGTTTGAGCCTGGGCTCGCACGTCTGAGTTTTTCAAAAATTATGAATTTATGACCGAAATTATATTTGTTTACCGTGAGCTTTTCGGTGAAGAAAAAATAGCGCTGTAAAACCTGTATACACCTACGAAACAATTTAATGATGCGAGCGAAGTTTCTAATTCACCCTGGACTCGCGTGAAAACTATAGACCAAGCCGTCTCATTCTGAGAGCAAGCCTGTACCCAGGACTACATAAGTTTAGCATGAACGTAACAATGGTACTTATGTTTGCGTTTTATATCTCAAGAAGAACAAGTTTGAAATATGAATACTTAAATAACAAAGAACTGCCAAGATTGTTTCAAACTTTGAAATCTTTTCTCACAGGTATATCTAACGTTAATTTCACGTACCCGCCAACTGTGCCGCGGCGAATCTGTGCCAAGCCATATGGCAGCTCGTTTATTGCGGTCCCTTCTAGACAATCAAAACGTATCATTATTAGGAATTTTGACAAAAAAAGATCATCGAGGCGTTTAAACACGTCCGCCCCGCCGGGCCATTAATCAATTATCCGAACTCCTCTGTCACGGCTAAATTTAAAGTCGAAGGTGGTGGGGACCATATGGTGTAGTGGCCAGTCCAGCGCCTGCCAACTGACGCCGGTTATAATACTCATGCCGTAAAAAATAATGCCAAAGTAAAAAAGAGAACAGAAATAATTGGATCAAGTTTAGCAAGAACGAAGCGTGACTTCGAAAGGGTTTGTTCCGAGGAGGCTCTTGACTGTAATTTTCTTTTGAATAGCGGTCGAGAAACGGTCGGAGGAAGGACGAATTCATTAAAACGTGTACAGAAATCACGATGCCGGGTCTGCAGGGCACGCAGACGTCGCCCTCCAATGGCATTTAAAACATCCATCGCAATTTCAATTAGACAACGAAAGAATATGAGAAATTCGATTATAAATTGTTAGTATAAAAACTACTTATATAGTACGTTTGGACACGTAGCCGGTAGCCGTAGTGGCGATTGTGATGATCATTATGTCCGCACCATGTTATAACTGTACATGAAATTGATTTTTTAAGCCCATCATCATTACGATTTTATTGCTTATGATCTTCATTCGGTGCTATTACTAACTCAAGTGCATCATTTCCGCGCGTTACCGAAATCAGACACACAACACAATCTTTTGTTTTTGTGTGAAGGAAATTTGGTGGTGAAGAAATGAAACGTTGCGCAATAACCACAGCGCGTTTTATAATATATGCTTATTCAGTTTCAGAGCGGAAACGAGCAGTCTATTTTACTACACAAAAGACGAGCTCTCGAATAAAGCAGATCCCGTGAAGGAGAGAGATGGCTAAGACAATTAACGGAGCCGACGACAGTGTTATTGTAGGACAATACTGCGATATTTCAAGCGCCGCGGCCGGCGGACGGGTGTTCGGCGGGATTTTGACAGCCGCTCGTCGTGAGCTCTTAATGAAGCGGTAAATAATGAGGAGAGGTGTTGCGCTACGCGAGAGCCGTGTCTAATTAACGCGAGAGAGCCCACGACCAGTTTACATACACGGACCGCCGTTGCCGACATACTCAGCTACAAAGCTATTATTTTGAACGGCACGCCCGCATCATTCAAGAGACAACAACGGTAACAGTAGGTATATTGGGCATCATAAATAGCCGTGAGTACGGCTTGGTGGAGCATTGGAATGGCAAGTCAAGCCAGGTAGGAGCGCGGACTCGTTAGCCGTTGTCGCGCAGTTTTTATCGAAGGAATTGCTCGTGCAGCGGTCAGTTCTAGTCTCGGAACGGGCTGCACCGACCTCTAACTTGGAAACCAGATGAAACAAAAAGAAAGAAACGCAGGCACGGGCCGTGAGAACGCGTCTCCTTGGCCGCGGCCGCTCCGTGCCGACCATTTATCTTGCACAGTCGTGCGGGAATGGACCGGACAGCGATGTGCTTTTATTGCATCGCGCCCCTAAATATAGGCTTGTGGTGGCAAGGCAAGCTTATAAGCCTAAAATAATGAACCCGATGAACTGGTTTACTGCCATAACGTACAATGCTTAGAATTTTTACACACGTGCTTTATAAAACCATTTTTTAATGAATTTAGCTCGCATAAAACCGAGAAAACTGTATTAATTACTAGCTGTTGCCCGCGACTCCGTCTGCGAAAAATAGGGGTATGAAAAATAGATGTTGAACGATTCTCAGACCTACCCGATATGCATACAAAATTTCATGAGAATCGGTCGAGCCATTTCTGAGGAGTTTGGCAACAAACACCGCAACACGAGGATTTTATATATTAGAAAGATTGTGTAATTATAGTCGACACCGACCTAGACGTGAGTAAACTATGAGTCAGAGAGGTCACGTTTATTAGGCTGTAATTAGAATTTAAATATTTTTCCGCGCAGGTAGAATGAAACAATTGTCATTAGCATTTAGACTTGGGCAGAAAGTTTAAGAGCACTGTGAAGTACCTACAAGCGAAGCGAAAATTGACCTTGTTAATGATTTCGACCCTTTAAACCGAAATTAGTTTTGCAGGAATACGTTAAAATGGTAAAATTACACGATTAAATAAAAATAAAAAAATCGAACCAAGCTTTTGTTCTGACTGGCAATTACTGTCGTATACTTATCAAAAATTGGTCTTCTACGTTTAAGGGATGGAAACTGAAAAACCTCCGTTTGTATGAAGAGCCGTCGCTAACATAATCTTTTTTAGTATGCAAAACATCAAAAACAAATTACTTATATATTGGATAAACATTATTTTTACTTTAAACAACTTACTTATTCTGAAATATTCAATTTAAAATGATACAAGTTTTTTTTAACGCGGATAAAAACCCGATGAAAAACACCCCCGCACTCTATTCAATGGAATAGGGTATCGCTGAAGAAGTCTTTGAAACTACAGCAACACTGTTTTTCTCTTTTATAGAGGCATCAATAGGCTACTAAGAGCATTCAAAGTTATTATCAGTTTCCCCCTCACTCGGTCTTCGTCACTGTTTGAACAAAAAACTTGGTGTGAAATAAATATAATCAACTTATTATGACAAAATGTTGCTTTGTTTAGGGTGACTTTTTGTGCCACCGCGGTGCGAGATTATATCGTGATCCCTGGAGGTTAAAGTGTTGATAAAAAAATTATCTCGGCACTCTGGCGCTACTTTTAACTAACCTTTAGTGTCGACACTGCATGAAAGTAATAAATTTAAAAGAATGCAGGGTAAAAATGTCAGGTACCGTTCAAATAAAGTTTACGGTTGACTGGTTTAATATATTTATCCAACACAGGTGGAATGGCACCGGCCGTCGGCACCAGCTTGCGAGCTATTTGCGTGTTCATTCAGCAGATGAACTATACTTGATAAAACCAATTTCGCATTAAAAAACTGCTCTTTTCGACGTATTTGGTTAGACTGCATTATCACTCACATCAGTAGGGCAAATGCTTTGAGACTATTTGGGTGAGGCACATTGCGTGTCGCGTGCCAATGCAGTAATTAGGCACCGTTTTTTACAAATTGCACAGAGAAACAGAGGGATGTTGTATTTGAGTAGTGCATGGTAATATTATGCTTATCGAAAAAAATTACCACTATGGCCCGAGAAAGATAGATTTTTTTGCATATAATTAAAAATCAAACATTTTGGTATTATTACTAGCTTTTGCCCGCGACTCCGTCCGCGTAGAATTAGTAATTTGCTTTTTCATCAATTACGGCTCTCTTTAGTTCCGCGATATAAACCCCCCCCCCGCACCCCCGACCCCCCCCCCTCCCCCTTCTTCGCACCCCCTCCCAACCCCTTCCCCCCACCGAACCCCCCGCACACCCGTGTTCAAATTCGCCGCCGTACTCCCAAGTCAAGCGTGCCTATAGACGTTTTACTTCAAAAACCCCCGATTTTGAAACATTCTTCCGCTCCGCTCCGCTGCTATTAGTGTAAGCGTGATAATTATATAGCCTATAGCCTTCCTCAATAAATGTGCTATCTAACACTGAAAGAATTTTTCAGATCGGAGCAGTAGTTCCTGAGATTAGCGTGTTCAAACAAAAAAACCTGTTCGATAAATTTTTAAAATAGACGTATCATTCTTATTTGTGAACCGATTCAAATGAAACAAACACTAAATGTTAATCCAAGAAAATACCAACATTTAAAAACCGCATCCTTCTAGGTTAAGCCGTTTCTGAGATTAGCGCGCACAAACGCACAGACAAACAGACAAACAGACAATAATTCTAAAAATCATTGTTTTGGGTTCTATTGCGCTAATAAATAGCCCTAGTGACAGTTTTTCTCAAATATCTTCAATGTACAGACACCGACTTGTTACAGATTTATTATATGTATAGATAGATAGATTATACGGCGCTTAGGTACGTGTAATATTAAGAATACAAAAAATATTTCGGTGTTCACGGAATTTAGATCTCGGAATATAGTAAAACAATGTACCCTAAAATAGTGATTTTTCCGCAAATATATGCTGTCAGTAAATAAATTTACTATTATTTATTACTTATCGAATAAATTACCACTATGGCCCGAGAAAGATAGATTTTTTTGTATAATTCAAAATCAAAGATTTTTGGTACCTACATATTATACCGCGCGCTTACATACGTGTAATATTAAGAAGCTAAAAAATATTTCGGTGTTCACGGAATTTAGATCTCGGAATATAGTAAAAAAATGTACCCTAAAATAGTGATTTTTCCGCAAATATATGCTATCAGTAAATAAATTTACTATTATTTATTACTTATCGAATAAATTACCACTATGGCCCGAGAAAGATAGATTTTTTTGTATAATTCAAAATCAAAGATTTTTGGTACCTACATATTATACCGCGCGCTTACATACGTGTAATATTAAGAAGCTAAAAAATATTTCGGTGTACATGGAATTTAGATCTCGGAATATACGGTAAACTGGGGTTACTTTAGGAAATTTTGAGGCTACTTTGATAGATTTAAAATGGTTATAAAAACGCAAATATTCATAGCTCGATTGAGCAAATGACGTAAAAAGTTAGATAATTTATCAAGGTAGTTATTTCACTGCCATAGATGGTCTAAAAAAATAAGGACTCGGCGTAAAAACTGTTTTCCAAAGTAGCCCCTGCATTTGAAAGTAACCCCAGTTTACGGTAGTAAAAAAATGTACCCTAAAATAGGTGATTTATCCGCAAATATGTTATCAGTAAATTCAATTACTATATTTTTACGAAAGAAATCAGTTTACTATGGATGAAAAATTTCAAAGTTTAAAATTTAATAATTTAAGTTAAGTACAGCTTTAACAGGCGCACATAAATCTCGTCGATCAACGAAAGGTCCACTATATTGAATAGGTACCGAGGAATAAAGAAAAAGCCTCATGTATACGGCACCGCCTCAATCCATTCGATTTTCTTTTTATTGAAGGCTCTAAAACGCCCCTTAGCTACGTTCTATGCGAGGGTCGGTCGAAAAGCGGTTCAGAGATATTATCGTCTTTAATAATATTTTGTTATAATGTAATCGCGTAAGTTTATGTTCGGATATCTTCCAACTAATTGCTCCGTGGGCTGAATGGGGAACAAAGAGATAACATGAAATTACCGTCTGGAACATCGGCCGAGCCTCGAAGCTTACAATGATGATTGTTTCGCATGATTCATGTATTGAACACAAATTAAGAACGTTAATGGCATGCCTTTGCGAATTAACAATGGTACATTCAAGAAGATATTTTAGTGTTGAGTTGGAAAATATTTTAAGCTTCGGTGTTCTGCTACAGAGTTGCATATAATACGCATGTAATTCAGTTGGATCAATCTATTTACAAGTCGTAGCGTGTATCCGAGGCTTTGAAGACGGCCGGTCCCTCGCCCCGATCGCAAGTCATGGGTGTAAATTCAAGAAAGCCCCCAATTTAAAGCGGAATGTGTAACAATGGCGTTCGCCCCGCTATGCCAATTTCCTCCCCCGACAGCGCTCGCTACAAAGCAACGGAATAAAATTATCATCTATATGACAATGACATCGTTCGAAAAGAAGTTTTAAATATCGTTAAAAGTAAGTGTTTTCATATTATTGGCTACTTACATATTTCAGGAGGTTCTAGAATTTGAAAGCATTTGTAAAATAAGTCTGAACCGAGCGGCGCTCATGCGTCTCCATTAAACGCAGTCGGTTAGACACGCCCGAATCCCTCCTGTTAATAAGCCTGCCTCATTCGAGACCAACCAAACCCAACGGATTTAATTAAAAAACATTTGTCAAAATGGGCTTTTAAACAGGCATCTTGTTCCACGAAGAGTCGAGTTGTTAATCTATTGCTTTATTAATTATTAGTTACTTGTAATAAACTACGCAATCCATGACAGTCGATTAAGATGGTAAGTGACTCCAATCGATTGAAAAGATTACATAAATACGTGTTGGTACGGGAGAATAACTAAAATAACATAAAAATACATTTACTCACAGACAGGGTCAATTAAAATCTGTTACGTCGAATCCGAATAATACGATAATTAAAACAAAATCTTGTTTTGATTTCAGCGATGGGTTAGATTGTTTGTTGACCGGTTGTTCGTTATGCTTAAATATTGACTTTGTAGATTAAAACTTCCTACCCACATACTTTTGAGTCGAATAACAAAGGAATTTAATTTAAGCGCCTCGACTTGGCAGGCCCGTTAAGGTTGAAGGTTAGCGCTTGGCATCCGAAGTCGATGTTCCGAATACTTTATAGGCGGAGATGTTTCTTTTTTAGAGTGCGAAATAATTAAAGCCACCAGACTTGGCTATAGAGATATGATTTACGCAAAATCGTGGTTATAATTTTAGATTACGAAAAATGTAAAAAGAAGTAGGCAAAATTTTCAACATTTCTGAGGCAGCATGCTAAATGGCAGGCGGGCACTGAATACCGAAGCTTGTTTGCATTCATCATAACGTATTTTGCACTTCCTTACTATCTATTCTATCACCACATTAAGGATCGACGTTAACTCAAAGAATAATTATGATTAACATAGATTAGTTAATCTTTACGACCTCGGGTGACACAAATAATAACTATTCCTTTACAAAAAACAAAAACCAATTATTTAATTGATATAATAATATGTATTTTGACAACCAGATGGCCTAGTGGTTAGAGAACCTGACTATGAAGCTTGAAGTCCCGGGTTCGATTTCCGTGTCGGAGTTTGTATGAAAATACGAATGTTTGTTCTCGGGTCTTGGGTGTTTAATATGTATTTAAGTATGTATCTATCTATATAAGTATGTTTATCCGTTGCCAAGTACCCATAACACAAGCTTTCCTAGCTTACTTCGGGAGTCAATTGGTGTGAATTGTCCCCTGATATATATTATTATTATTATTTATTATTTACTATTGTCAGTTTCAACGTGAGTCATATTCAAGCCAAAGAAATATTGGGCAAAATTCGTTGATTAATTTAGCTTCAAACATTAGTTAGCTAAAGCTTGTTAGTAAAAGTTAGAAATAAAATGACAATATATTTATTGAAACAGTGAGGTTTTGCACAAAAAGAATTTCACTGCGCATGATTTCATACTTTTGTATGATGGTATTATCTAGGCTATCCTGTTGAATAGAAACTTACATTGTTTACGCGTATCTATTTAAAAAATCGGTCAAATGCGAGTCAGACTCGTACATAAAGAATTCCGTACTTACCTCTGTATAATGTTTTAAAAATATTTAAGTAAAAAATATATAAATATCGAGTAAAAACGCTGAAAAAACACATTTCTTGTATGCCACCCCTTTAATTTTTATCATTATTTTATTTATAGTATTTGTTGTTATAGCGGCCACGGTAATACATAATAGATAGAGCTCTGTGACAGACGGACGGACAGACAGACAGCGGAGTCTCAATAATAGGGTCCCGTTGGTACCCTTTGGACACGGAACCCTAAAAAGGTATTTTAATTACACATTTAGATTCCATTAGAATATTTAATTTTAACTCGAAATTTAAATAAGTTGAAATGGATAGATATAAATTAAATTTCTGTGTGAGTGTTTCCGTGTGTGCATATGCCCGTGAGCGCGCGCGGTTGAGTGATTAAAAAAATATATAAATATTAAAAATTTAAATATTATGGTATGGTTTGACCAATGGCCTCTTAAGCAGAGGGTCGTAGGTTCAAATCCCGGCTCGCACCTCTGAATTTTTCGGAATTTATGTGAGAATTTGCATTTGTAATTTACCATGAGCTTTACGGTGAAGGCAAACATCGTGAGGAAACCTGCAAGCGACCTGCGAAGAAATTCAATAGTGTGTGTGAAGTTCCCAATGCACTGGGCCCACGTGGGAACTACGGCCCAAGCCCTCTCATTCTGTGAGGAGGCCTGTGCCCTGCAATGGGACGTATATAGGCTGGGATGATGATGAAAAATTTAAAACAGTCAGCACGTAATTCTATAATAAGCTTAATGCAACGCAATGCAAAGCGCAATGATACAGCGATTCAAATACTCCCGGATTCGTTGAACTCGCCACTCATATTAATAACTCTTATAGCGCGATGGTTGTTTTACGCGTCGCGGTTAGGTAATGCTGATTCATGAATGGGAGAGTAGCTGCTAGTGCAACGCTCGCGTATATTTAGCAAACTTATTTTCTTGGAAATATATCAAACGACGGAAGCTCTAAGATTCGAGTTTCCCAAGCAAGCTGCGCCTAATTAAGCGGAGTGGGTATTGAGGATTTTGTGAATGATTAATTTTTGCACAAGAAATCAGTCGTGGCGTGTTTTGAAAACTTGCCAACAGAATGTACCTACTCTAGCTGGGTGCTTCAGTTTGTACTGTCTCAAGCGAGAGCGTAGTTTAAGATTGTTGTTATGCATTGTAATTTGTGTCTCTGTTTGTAGCTTTTGCAATTTACTATTTTCTGCTGCATTTGGCTTTAGGGCTTAAGAATTATTCTTGTTAAGTCTTTGCTGTATAAGTAATTGTACTGCCCAAAAAGAACTTTAAAACTAAAGTATCAACTATCATGCTTACCTTACCCTACTCATTCTAACACTCAAAGGGCCCCAACTTAACCTGTTAACATATTTTAATTTCACCTAGCTTTTATGATGGTAAAGCGAATCCTTTAGTCAAGGACGTCGTTAATGCAAATACCTAAGTTAGTTAAGGTAAGCGCAGCGAACTGAGAATAGGCAGGTAACAAGGAAGGTAATCTCTATGCATTCGCTCCGGGTGCGCTCGGTGTAAATGTGCCAGGAACAGGTTTATCGCGAGAAATGAATGGAAGTGATAGCGAGCAAGCGGCCAATTACTGCCCGCAGACTGCGAGGATCCGCGCGTAAATAATCTCGAGCGTGCGCATAAACATACGCTTGATAATGCGAGTGAGTGCACTCACACTTTGAGCATCGTCGTGAGCATGATTCAACTTATACAAAAGATTTCTTAGTGTTACACTATAGATAGTTTTCATCTAAATATAACAAGCCAAACTATGGATACTATCAATAGTGCGTCATGACAATACTATTGCAGTTTTAGTAAGCAATACTATCAATAACATAACTGACTAGACTGGTTGACACTTGTAGAGAAACAATATTACTGACAACAGGTGTCAACCAGTTTAGTCAGTTATGTTGTTTTTGTAAACATCCCTTCAATTGGTTTGGTACTATCTATCTATAGTATTGCGCTCTGTCAAAAGTATTGTCTCGTTCCGAGCTATCGATAGTTTTTCGATAGTCTGCTATCAGTCGGCAAAACTACGATTTACCTACTAAGTTTGGGCGCCCATCGACGTTCCAAAATTACAAACCTAACCACTCAAATTTTCATAATCCAGGGAATATTTTTCCGTGATTAAACTATTAATGCACATTGACAGCGAAAGTTTATCATCATATTGTAACTTAACCTAACCCAGTTATTTGATAAGTAACAATAAAATTATGAAGTTGCGAATATACAACTCACATAAATAAATTATAATAATATTAATATAAATTTATTTGTTGAAATAATTTGTATATTTGTTAAATAATATACACATACATGTAATGATAATGAATGCTTGCTTCTCTGTGAGACTATGGGTGCGGGTGGGATGGGTGGGTCTGTTCTTCTGTACCTACTCGTAGATATTTATTTTTTAATTTTTTGAGTGATAAGCTGTTTGTTAATTCTCAGTGCCTTAATGTTAAACTGTTATATTGTAAAAGTTATTTATAAATAAATAGTAGTTGTTATTAAGATAGGCATCTTATCTAGGGTTGTAAACTACTGATTACGCAAAGTACACTGCGGTGTTAGTAATAAACAATTTTCCATTAGCCGGCCGGCTTGCTGCGATGTTCCCGCTCATTTCCAATTTCCATACCCTACGCTCAGGCGTCTAACGGAGAGCCCTCGCGATAGCCTTTTATTACTGGAGTTTGTCGTTGAGGATATAATTATGGTAATACCGTGGAATGCAAATTAAGTACTGCAATAAATACAAGGCGTATAGCCTAAGCCGAAGAAAGACACCCGCACCTTAACCCTATACAGGTTTATATTAGTAACAGTCGCGGCAATGGTTCGTTAATCCTATGTATTTATTCATTGATTCGTATAATAGCGTTTAACTCGTACCTTGCTAGTGAAATTTCCCGTTTATGTACACATTTTACGATGTCATAGCGAACGCTACTAAAATTTACCTTTCTTGCGAAATGGCAAAGGATGCTTGTAAAAGTCTCACGCGACGAATTCATAATTAATAGGCTGTAAGACGGTCATGACTAAAGTTAGCCAAGTCTTGTTAGTTGTTCAAGAAAGCTTTCATAGTAAGAGGGTTGTTTGCGCGAAATTGTATGACTACTTAAGCAAATAGCCGAAGGACATTTGTTTTTATCCGCAAACATGACCTGATTTCGCGCGCTACGCAGCTCTAAACTAAACGCTTGCCGTTGTTCAGCGGAACGGAAAAACAGTTTTGCAGGAGGCGCCTCCCTCCGCGGCCGCTCGTATTTCACCCGAGTTCAATATTATTTCGACAGTCGCCGGCACAAAGAGTAGGAAGGCCGCGCCGCCGCGGGCGCCTTGCGTATCGCTCCACAATATTGTCCTCCCGCCCGATGCCTCGGGTTACACTGTAAATATTTTTCGGCGGTTGCCTGATTGAAAAATTTTATCGCATTCCACCCCCACTTCTTTCGATAATGGATTGTACTCGCTTTTAGGCACACATCTGATATGGGTGGCAGAAGGTGGTATGCCGGCTCTCCGGTGGCTTCTGTACACATACCGAAACATTACAGATATACGAAGCGGGGGCAGTATTATTATGTTTTGGCTCCAACCACACAGTATTGATTAGCTTTATCTGTATTGAACTTTTCAGTGACATAAATAAAGATAGCTGGTTTAGGTAAGTACAATAGAGGTCATAAATATCTACTTATTTATACAACCATCGCGATAAATGTTAAGTATATACCAAGTATATACCACTTTTTGACAAATGACATAAAGTTGTATAGATATTTTCGACGTCTCGATGACATCAGTAAATCGTACCACTTTGAAGTAGGTAAGTTAATACATTGGATGTGAACGAGTTATGTTTGTTATAGTTTGTATCAAAATGATGAAAGTATATTCTTCCATCGCATTTGAACACGGAGCAGTGAATGAGGTACAAGACAAGAACACTCATACGCCTTTTCATAAGCAACTTTCAAAATATGGACGCTCGGACCGGCTCTGGACGCTCGGACCGGCTCTGGCCGCCCGAGCCGGAAAACTTTTGATGTATTATGGTATTATTTTATAGTCGGATGGCATAGAGGAACATTGGAAATATTTCATCATGAATATTAAATGAGAATTTCAAAACACTTCCTTGACAAACGAGTCGTTCTTTGAAGTCATTCTTAAATTTAAAAACACACATAAGGATTTTGAATAAGGATGGGTTGAAAACAGATGCTGTTCGTTCTTGGAAAAGCGACCACGAGCTAGGGCAGATGCCCCAGTTCTGGCCACTTTAAGACTGATTCTCTATTCCAATGTCTGTACCTTAGTAAACTCAACTTAAAGTTGAAAATGGCCAAAACCGGCCCAGTGGCCAGAACCGGGGCATCTGCCCTAATTAATGTGTGAAAAGCAAAGGCGGCCCTTATAATAATAAATAAATAAATAATAAATAAATATCACGGGACAATTCACACCAATTGACCTAGTCCCAAAGTAAGCTAGGCAAAGCTTGTGTTATGGGTACTAGGCAACGGATAAACATACTTATATAGATAGATACATACTTGAGTACATATTAAACACCCAAGACCCGAGAACAAACATTCGTATTTTTCATACAAATATCTGCCCCGACACGGGAATCGAACCTGGGACCTCAAGCTTCATAGTCAGGTTCTCTAACCACTAGGCCATCTGGTCGTCTTATATTACTTAAATTATACGAGAAATTGACCATATTTCTAGCTACGCTGACTTGCTGCCGAACCTTTGTTAATCACTTTCTCGAATGCGGGTTTTGTCAATCATCATTGAATTCACTTTCTTGTGTAAATGTTTTCCAATGGTCTTTGGTGTGACCGTCGCGTCTTGACGTATGGGCGCGGGGTTGTGAAGCTCACCACGACAATATAGCTCTAATCATGTTTGTATTGGGCGCTGAGAGCGGATCGTCGCTCACCCGCGCCAATATTTAGACAGCCGAAGATACAAATGAGGATCCATTACTGGATTTCGTCGATCTGGGACTAATGAAAGACAAATAACTTGGAGTTCTAAGCATCAATAAGGGAGGTTGTATTAATCTGATCAACGCCGGCGAAACTGACCGATTAATCACGTAGTTACAAACCATGGAAGAGCTCGCTTGTTGTGTTTACTTCGGTTCTAATTTGTTTCTAGTTTCTTCCCTAACTAAATACCATACACCAGGGCTGCTGTGATTTTATAATCTCGCGATCAGAGTCAATACAATTCTAAAATGTTACGAAACAACTAATAATAATAAATAAAACAATGACAGGGTACAAAGCAATAAAACTTTATAGTCCATATATAATTATCGTGACATTCAAAAGAAAGCTTAGACGAATTATAATAAAAATGCAGTAAAAGTAAAAGCTACCACAAACGGTAAAGGACGCTATAAATATTAAGCAGTTGACAAAATGGCGTGCAGTGCCTGCCACTATTACGGCGGAAAGAGGGCGAGCTGATTGAAGTTTTTACATTATACAATGTATTACTGGTTTAATTTTGAACCTAAAGTGTTACATGAGACAGCAGAATTGTGGCGGAAAAACCACATGGCCACAGGGGCGCGATCGGCACGAGCCATCCGTTGCACTACATTAAATCATCTCTAAATTTGAGGGACCCCCGTTCGGAACCAAAACGAAACCCGTTCAAAATTTTCTTTCACTTCTAATAAATATGAAAGGACAAGTCATGGCAATAACTTATCAATTAGATACGGTTATTTTCGATGCTGGAATTGCACCATTTGGACAACCCGCATTTTATTGCCCGCTACATTTTAAAATGATCAGCAATAAAAATAATGGAAGTACGTGATTTAATGGGCAGCGTTTGATTTCATTTATAAAGATGAGGTAGGAAAACTTATGAATTCTAAATCAGGGCTACTGTAGTAGCATGTAGAAGTTTTTAAGAATCTTCGAGCAACCTACGATATAAATTAAAATATTATTATTTAGAACGCACAGGATGCTCCAGCATGGTTTCACCCTCGCGCTGATTGCACGGTTGACCGGCTCCTCAAAATAATGAGGGCGGGTAATGGGTCATACACTTTCTAGCACCAGCCGATTGAATTGCAAAGCAGGTCATACATGGCCATTGAATATTTACACGTCTAATGACTGTAACGTTACCCCGCAACGTATCAACTGGCATTTAGCTACTGTGAGAAGTCAAACGGGTTGACGTGGGGAGCTTTTTATACCGCGATAATGTGTGCACTCGTCGCTTTAGTAAGACATTTTTAATTGATTGATTCAAGCATTATTTTGCCAAGTCCATATCAATGAACTATGATCTTTTACTTTGCTAATCTATAACCACACGGTCCAGATTCATTAAGGTGGATATTTCTGTTAGTAAAAAGAAATTAGTCAACCAAATCCAGTACTTGTTGAAGTCTAAAGCATTTATTTACGCTAGCTTTTGCTAGTTCTCGTAGCTAACTAAAAAGTTATCTGTTCAATAAATAAAACATAGCCAATATTACGTAAACATTTCAATAAATTTTCCTCACAAATGAACTTTTCATGATACAGAATCATGTAAGTCTGATTCAATTAACTTTAATAGGCAGTTAAACAGATATTCCCATAAAGAAGATAAAAGGTATCATGATAACATCGGAGTAAAAAACTTAAAAGCTCCAATAAAATTAGCTTACTAACAAGATACCATTTTGAATTGTATATTTTTTTACGTAAATATAGTACCTAAATTAAAAGATAAAAATGTCGTTTAATGTTAGTGAACGGTTAATACCTCGATAAAATTACTATCAATTTAGAGAACAATAACAAGTATCATAAAATAAACAAGTCAAATGTCACTGCAAACGGGAATGATGCCAAGTAGGTACCGTAATCTCGTCTTTCACATTCGTATACAAGCAATTATCACCATGTAGTCATGTATTTTAAGTACATCACTAAAACGACATTAACGGTATACAGGCAGTCTATTTTAAATTGAGAAATTAACTTGTTTTTCCAACGATCTTCATTCCGAATCGCCCACGCGGACACGTATTAAATTTTATAGAGGCAGGCAGGTCAACCAGCAACTTCGTAAATTTACCACCAATGCTTTACAGACGTTCATGTAAAAGTGTTTCGGGATCTCACGGGTCGCACTAATGTTTGATGTACGTTGGGTCGTCAACCCTACTGAATCAGAAGGGATTAATGTGTCTCGGGTGTTATTGGTTCCTCTAATTACGTTCACGGTTCGGTTAGAGTTATGGTAATGTTCGGCAGCCTTCGTAGATACGGCCCGGCGTCGTGTCACTGATACTTACGACTCAGAATTTAGGGTCTGTAGGGCGAGCCATTCGTTAGTCACGCCCGATGACGTGTACCTTGGACAAGACCAAAACTGTTATTAGAAAGATTCCGTCGAGACCTTTTTTCGGTGCTTGTCTTAAAAGGTTTTTTTATGCTCAAATTATGAAGGCAGTTAATGTGTTGCTCGGTTTTTATGTTTGTTCAAGAAAGCGGGGTTAGGTTAAATAGGGCAAGCTATAAGTGCCTTTTCATTTTACGTAGTAGTAAATTTAACCAAAAGACATTCCTTGGCAGCGTATGTGTCTTCTTTTAACTGCACATTGCGGAAAATGCATGAATTTCCGGACATAAAACAAAGACACTCGTCACGCGAAGCATGCAGTACCACGAAGTCCTAAAGGGTAGAAAGGGGCGTTTCGTAGTAAAAAGTGAGTTAGGGCGCTCCTTTGTTTGTATACGGCGCGAGTTAAGTGTTTAGATAAGTGCAGCGGAGAGCCGTGTTATACGCATTTGTTATCTCGGAATATGGGAGCCGGACAAATGGAGCCACCCTGTGTGGTCCGCTGTTTGGCAGCTCTGCGCCGCGAGCTTGAGCAAGCTCCCGTCTCTGTACTGCGCTTCAAATCTTGTCCGAAACATGTATTTAAAGCCCGTTCTTTACGCATTCTATACATTTTTGTCAAATATGTTACGTGTACGAACGTTAGTCATGCGCATGCTGGGTGATGTAAAATGAGGTTCGAATGGTCCTGATTTAACTGAATGCTTTCTAGAATACCAACTTACTACGTACATGGCAAAGTCTATCATAAATCAAACTAGCTTGCTTGTTCAAAAAGTATACTATAGGTACATATACATGTACTGTATACATTTCTGGTTTAATAACAAGAATGTAGTTAAGTTTACGTCCACTTTGTTCACCAAATAGCCTGCGTTTTTGAACACCGTTAAAATTTGTCGTGTTTGTACGTTGTAGCCTATTTAACAGCGTTTTTTATTGTGGGGGATTGAGGTAGGCTGTCCTTCTGAATTATAAAATATTCAAATAAGGAGGGAATAAATCCACGCGAGGAAACGTCGACATTACATATTACTGCGGGAATGCCAGCCGCCCATTCATTACAGTTATTTATAGGAGGCAGTGTCAAAGCGAGGCTTGTATTTATTCTGATGGCAGTTTGTTTATTTTTAAACGGGTTAGGCTAAAATATCCTAATCCGATAAGCGTCCGGTGAGCCGCCGGGCGATCCGCGTCCGAAATAGTCCGCGCCACCGCTGATTTGCTCAATACACTCGATGTCACTGTCACTGAACCAGTTTCTGTCCTGTCACGAACCTTAACGAGATGAAATATTAAAAGTTCTATATTAGGATTTTCATTAACTTTTGACATCTGAATATATCCAGAAATGTAAAACGAAATGACAGAAAGAGTAACAAACTCGGCAAATAAAATATTCAGATCAATCTAATAAGTGAAATTTTAGTTAAAAACATTATCCTTCCAGTCATTAAAATTGCTGTAGAAGTGAATCTCGGAAGACATTTCGTCACTTGTTATGTCTTGTGTAATCATAATAGACAAAAGTCAATCAATATTGTGCGCAGACAATAGACATCTCTTATTCAAAACGGAAACTATTACCGTCTTGCCATTGTATTCAGGGGCCTCACCTCAAAGAGAATATTATTCAAACGAAAAGTGGTTTGTTTACAAACGTTAGAAGATTATATTAGGGATAGCCGGTGACAGGAGATTAGGATTGTGTATGTGTGTGTGCACGTGGAGAGAGCTCGGGAACGCGCTGCCTGTCGATAGAAGTCAACCTGAAAGATTTATGTCCAACTTTGTGACAGTGGAATCAATGTGGACGTTCCCGGGATTATCCTTTGTCCCAAATACAATATCATACATTGTTAATAAGCTTTGTTGTGGGTCGATTGATGGATATCCTAAATAGAATAACCCGGTTGTACGATCAAGTATTATTTGTATGTCGTCAGTATGTCTGGATTTTGACTTATGGCTAAGATTTATTTTGGATACAATTGAGAACTTTGCCAACACTTCAAAGAGAAATGTTTATAGTATATACGTTTCGGACACAAAATTGTAAATTTGCACAAATATGGATGGCAGTTTGCTTGAATAATGAAAATAAAACTAACACGCAATATGATGCATATAAAAGAAGCCACTAAAGCGTCACGTTATCGGCTAATAGATCTGTTTGATCGCATCCATCCAGCAGTGCAGCAGAGTTGTCCTTAATGAAACAATTGTATTGGTATTACACATTAAAGTTAAAGGAAGATAATTGAACTTCCTGCAGCGGGCAAAGATGTGATTGGTTCAAAGAGAGCGATGCTCGGTGCCCCTCTCATACGCGCAGAGCACGCGGCCATGCGATATCTACTGCTCGATGGGGTGTTTCCTCTAATTATACGACCTATTAATAAGATGCTCCTCCAGGCCGAACAACAATCGATCACTATGCTCAATAATAATGACTTTGTTAAACTTTAAAGACGGTTCAAAGTTTAACGGCGAAGGGTTGAAGTTGGATTAGAAAATAATTAAACTTGAAGATTCAAATTTTACAGACTCGGAGCGATGTTGAAAAAAGTAATCGAATGGATGACCCTCTGGTATCCTCTGATAAAAAAATATTAATGAACAGCGTATTAAAGTTTTCGTTGTAATATAGAACGCAGTGAACTTAAGAGTGTCAATTTCGTGCTGTGAAGAATACACGTAAACAGAAAGTGTTTCGCTCAAGACTAAAATGTGTTACATCTGCAAAATTTATATAATTCATAACTAGTTAGTGCAGTGTATTGTAGCTTCAGGAGCAAAAGGAGTCACGGTGCGCATCGCTCCAAGCAATCTCCGTAATAACAGGAGAGGGTTGGTACGATTGCCAATATTCTACAAACCCCGGCTGCAACTTATCTTCAAGTAAATATCACTACTGTTTGTGCGCCAGCTAACTAAATAGCATAGTGAGTGAGCCTCCGGCTCATAAACATAGGTCTAGCTAGCTAATGCTGAAAGAGCTTTATAACTTTAAGCTGCGGAACATTCATTATAAATAGCTAGTGGAACGAGTGGAATCATAAAACTTATATTTTATTACCTGATAATACTAGGTTCACAGTTCGGATGACATTCGGCTTTTCTAACTATAGGTATGTAGTACTATGTATCTGCCAATTGAAAACGTTTATATATATTTTATTCAAAAAGATAATTGTAAAATGGGTAGCGTTATTTTTTGTAGTATAAAAGTAGTCAATAAGATTAAAAAAGGGCACAGCGTAAGAAATTGTAGTGGTAGAGCCATGTTGTAGCTAGCCGCTGCATCACAAATGGGCCGGCTTGTCTGGGGCAGTACCACCCTCTCACAGAACACCGGCGTGAAGCAGCAGTGCTCCTGCTGCGTTTCGTACGGTCAGTGAGAGCGCCGGGGGCCCAATACCTCTCCCCCTCCCCTATTCCCTCTCCTTTTCCCAGGGCCGACAACGCACTGGCATCGTGTAAAGTGCTGCGGGTGTCTATGGACAGTGGTGATCATTTAACATCAGGTGACCCACTAGTTAGTTTGTCTGGCCTCTTAAACATAAAAAAAAATTTGACTCTACTGTGGACACAAAATTAGCAACTCCGAGTTAGCAAACTTAAAATTGATTTACATGGACCGAAAGTAGGCCAGGCGTCCCACATGCTGATGTAAAAAAGGAAAATTCTTAGATGACCTACGGAGCCGTAACAACTAGTGCACAGATAAAAGTCACTCGTTTTGGAAACCGCTACGATCGGGAAATTTTGACTAGGGCATGCCCAACCAGTTTTAGTAGGTAGTATGGGAAAAAAACGAATTCTTCGGTTTTGTGATACAATAAAAACCGGTTCTTGACGACCTATTTGTGATGGAGATGGATTTAACCGATAGAGACAGTTTGAAAGAAAACAAGAGAAAAAGGTCACATTTGTCGTAGAACCGATAACCGTTGGGATAGACGAGGTCTAGAGTGGACATCACGTATCGGACAATAAAACGGTGATCTGCGCTAAGCGCCTCGCAGTGAGTGGATACGGAAAGCTGCAGACCAGGAATAGTGTACCTTAGGAGATCTATACCTGTTAAGCAGTGCCCTCCGATAGACAGATGATGATGATGATTCTTAGATAGATAAATCTATTACAACAATATTATCATAGGTTATATAATTATGAATGCCTGGGCGACCGAGCTCTGCTCGGGCTGAATCTCGGTACCAAGCGTTTTCCCAGAGATAAGACCAAGCTAGATCAATTTTTCATCCCCGAAAACCCCCACATACCAAATTTCATCGAAATTGTTGGAGCCGTTTCTGAGATTCTGATATAATATATATATATATATATATATATATATATATATATATATATATATATATATATATATATATATATATATACAAGAATTGCTCGTTTAAAGGTATCAGATAGATAGATAACCCTTCTTGCAAGAGAGTAAAAAAGCCGTGGAGGCTAAATGTTCAAACCATATGGCTTCTCAAGCACAAGTTCGTGGGTTAAAACCCGAGCTCGCAACTCTTAGTTTTTCGGATTTTTTTTTATGGGGCAAACGAGCAAACGGATCGCCTGATGGTAAACGATTACCGTTGAAGGTCATATCGGTCCGGGAATACCGCAGCAGGTACTTCATTCCAGAGCTTTGCTGTGCGAGGCAGGAAATTTCTGGTAAAACGCACAGTAGAAGACTGCCAACCATCCAGATAATAAGGATGGAAGTGTTGTCGCGTAGGGCGGTGGCGGAAGGATGCGGCAGGGATCAACCCAAATAACTCCTCGGAGCACTCTCCGTTGTAGGTACATGCGATAGAAGATGCACAGTGAAGCTACATCTCTACGCAGCGTCAAGGGGTCAAGTCGATCAGAAATTCGTTGGCAGCCGACTATTCGAGTCGCTCTCCGCTGTATGCTATCCAGAGGGAGAAGCTGGTACTGGGAAGCCCTCGCCCACAGATGAGAGCAGTATTCCATATGTGGGCGACCCTGCGCCTTATAAAGCTGGAGGCGGTGGGCTGGAGTGAAATACCGTTTCGATCTATTGAGTACGCCGAGCTTCTTCGAGGCTAATTTAGCCTTACCCTCCAAATGGTTGCGGAACTGGACTTCACTCGAAATGTCAATACCAAGGATTCCGATACTGGCTGTGGTAGCTAGGAGAGTGCCTTCGAAAAGAGGTGACGCGACAAACGCAGACTTTTTGCGGTAAACGCGCAAACCTGTGTCTTAGTAGGGTTAAAACGGACTAAATTAAGTCGACTCCATTCTGAAACTTCTTTTAGGGAAGTTTCAATTTCAGACACAAGTTCACAATTTATGTGTGAAATTACATTTGAAACTTACCAAGAGCTTTACGGTAAAGGAAAACATCTTGAGTAAAAATGCACACACCTGAGAAGAAATTCGAACCTTCACAGTGTGTGAAGTTAGGCATTGGGCTCTCGTGAGAATTATTGTGCAAGCCGTCCCATTCCGAGAGGAGGCCTGTGCCCTGCAGTGGATCATATATAAGCTGGGATGATGATGATAGTCCGTCATCCTTTTCTGACTACAGACCAATTTCTATTCTCCCTTTCCTATCCAAAGTTTTGGAGCGTCTAGTGCATCAACAGTTATCATCATATCTAAACAGAAACGACCTCCTCAATCCTTTTCAGTCTGGTTTCCGTCCTGGTCATAGTACGGCAACCGCACTTGCGAAGATCACCGATGACATCCGAATGGGTATGGATAATAGAAAACTCACTGTTTTAACTCTATTAGATTTCAGCAATGCTTTCAACATTGTTGATTTCGACATTATGCTTGGAATTTTACGCTCTCTTAACATATCTCCTGCGGTTATTGAATGGTTTCGTAGTTACTTAGTCGATCGTCGGCAAAGAATAAAGGCGGAAGATTCTCGATCTTCCTGGTGCAACACTCTTGCTGGTGTACCACAAGGTGGAGTGCTATCTCCATTATTATTCTCTATTTTTATAGATTCTATTTCTCGTAATCTTCTTTCTTCGTATCACCTTTATGCTAATGACCTACAAATCTACTCTCAGGGTGTGATTGGCGATCTTCCGTTGGTTATCGAGTCTGTTAACTTGGATCTAAAGAATATTTTGAAATGGAGCCAACGATTTGGCCTGATTGTTAACCCGACAAAGACCCAGGTCATTGTTATTGGTAGCTCGAAACTTGTCCCAAGAGTCGACTTTGCATCTCTGCCACCGGTGCTTTTCGACGGAGTACTAATACCGTTTGCGCATCAGGTCAAGAGCCTGGGTGTTATTTTAGACCGCACTCTGTCATGGTCTCCTCATGTGTGCGAGGTGAGCAGGAAGGTGTTTGCTGCGGTGGGATCTTTAAGACGGCTTCAGAATTTCCTACTTTTTGCTACCAAGGTTGCGCTTGCTCAAACTTTGCTGCACCCTATATTCGACTATGCTGACATTTGCTATCCCGATCTCCTAGAAGAGCAGCTTAATAAACTTGAGCGAATCCAAAATCTATGCATTCGGTTTATTTTTGGTCTGCGTAAGTTCGATCATGTCTCTAATTTTCGATCACAGCTCAAGTGGCTCCCAATCCGCCTTCGCCGTAACTCTCACGTTCTCCACCTTCTTTACGGCATTCTCTTTAACCCTGCAACTCCTCGCTACCTCAAAGAGCGGTTTAGCTACGTAACTTCTATTCGATGCTCTCAGAACTTTCTCCTTACCGTGCCTCTCTCTAACTCCAAATTCTATGTCTATTCTTATACTGTCCAGGCTATTCGGTTGTGGAATGCCTTGCCGATTGACTTACGACGGGCAAAATCTCTGTCAATCTTTAAATCAATGCTTAAGGTGTACTATCTGTCTTCTTGTAATAATTAGCTTTGTTATAGTTTATTTATTTATATGTGGCTGTTTATCCCAATGCTTATATTTGTTTTAGGCGTGTACTTATTATATGTACGATATATGTATGAGTAGATGTACTATTTTTTGTTGCGTTTTAATTTTCTGATCCACTGTTGATGCACCACCTGCTGTAAACTAGTCGTTCCTTCTTTCTGGTAAAGGGTTGCCTGGAAGAGATCGCTCTTAAGCGATAAGGCCGCCTATTGCTTACCTTGTAACTTACTCTCTGTGTACCTGTTTTCTGTATTGCTTACTATTCCTGGTGTACAATAAAGAGTCATTGTATTGTATTGTATTTAATATTTGCTATTTCATAAATGAAGTTTTAGTGTATGTTGATACAAAGCAGACCCGTATGAAGGGAACCGGGAGCGGTTTGCGTTCGGAGCGATCGTCTAAACGCTATTAACTAACTTGCAGGTTTGTGTTGGAGTTTGATGGGTGAACTCTGTTTGCGCTGTCCGGGCCGTATGGAAATCATTTTCTTGCTCAGTCAAACTTCCCGGCTCCACACGCGATCAAATATTTACCGCTGAAAGTCTTGCGCATTCGGTGATCGTGTCTGTTCAGACTTATCACGCATTTGCTCCCACGTTTAATATTGAAGGTAATTAGGACTTTCGCCTTCTAGTGATTTACGTCCGTTATTAATGTGTAATGAGTTTATAAGTTTTGTTTTATAGACATTGTTTCCTTCAATACATATCCCCTTGATCTATTTCTGTTATTCAAACATATGAATAGTTAACATCAAGTTGTCCAAGCTTCAATTAATTTCCACGCTAGCATAATTTACATAAATTTAATCATAATTGTGTGCTTTGTTCGCAATGTTTCAGCACAAAAGTATAATAAGCAGCTCTCTGTTGTTTTGCGAGAGCATAATCTGTATAGTATTAAAACAGAGAGACGTCCTTTCAGCGCGGAGCATGACCGCTGGATTAAACAACAAACAAAACAATACCTGTCTGAGAGGCTCACGATTGAGATTGAAAAGTTGTGGCGGGAATATGGACAAAGGGACTCCAAGATTACAACTTGAACAAGTTCATAATTATTTTGTTTCCTTTGATGTCTGCTGCCGTTTTTGTTTCGCGAATAAATTCATCTTCAGATCTAAGATCACCCATCGAAACCTTGAAACTATTTTTGAAATTGGTAATAGTTTCACTAAAAGGCTGGCATTTACAGAACAACAATTGAGTTTAGTGTTAGTTTATGATTGCCATGTGGAGATTATAAGTTATAACTTCGCAGCAAGGCAAGCGTACCTGGTGAAGTGTAGTTGAACTGAATGTCGAGCCGAGTACTGGTGACGCGGGCTCTCAGTTTTGAGGGGTGCCTGCCGCGGCGATGCTATCTGTCTACCATTGTTGCGTGCACTTAACCGTCATATAGCTTTGCCTTGCGTTGTATTCTAGGCTTGTTAACACATTGTAAAGAAAATTACATTCCGTATCTACTTACCTCAAGCGTGGCGCTAAAGAAGTATTTCCGTTATCGATTATCGCTCTACCATGTCGAAACTCGTTGGTTAACATTTGTTGTGGTTTTGATGGTTTTGATAATACAAATATTAATAATAATAATAATTGTTAATCTTACTCAATCAATAATAGTAGCTTTAAATATTAGATTCTTCTATTGAGAAAAAGTATATTTACAACACAATACTTATATTATATATGTACAACTATCCTAGACTAAAAAAAATATGTACAATAAGAAAAAAGAAAACAAAAATATAAAATAATGATAATTATAACTAAAACATATTCTGAAAGCTAGTCCCCTTAGGCAAGGTGCCGAAGATGCTGGCAGCGTTTCCTCTTTGAATAGCTAAGCTAATTCTTTGTCCGAGGAAGCTGCCAGCTCTTCGGTCCCCTGTGATAATAATAATTGTAGTTCTTGTTATGGTTTCACTAATAGTTTTACTTGACATAGTGAAAATTGTTTAAAATTCTAATAAGAAATAATATTGGGGATTGGGCTGACTAGAGCAATGCGATTTTCTTATCAGTGATGTTACTTATAATAAAATACTATAGAGTACCTAACAACTTGTACAAAAAGCTTGTCATTCCAAATTTGGATATTCAGAGGCACAGTCATCTCACCCTCTATGACAATATTATGAATATGTACGCGAAATAGAAGACAATACTATTGGGGTAAACAAGTAAAGTCGTCTACTAAGTAGACGGAAAGACCGATCATATTTTTAACAATAACAATTACGGACATTATGCAAGCATGTTGCGATATTAATAGTTGGGATTCACCCTTGAATCTGTCTAAATTAAACAGAGCAGCGATTGGGGTGTCACAGATGGCAGTAACTGCATTCATAGATGCGATCGTTCGAACGTGCGGCGTTTTTCTACAAAATAATGATTTATGGCGGTTCCTGTAGGTGAATGTTGGGACAAGCACGTCGAAGTCCACGAGTCAACCGCAAACCATTAGCACACGTGCTATCCTGCATATTGTATCTCTAATCCGCAGAACGGAATACATTTCGGAACGAGATTGCTTACTGTGAGAACATCGATCGAAGTTCCCAGGGGGTACCCCAAATAAGAGCCGCTGAATTAGTTTTGTGTAGTGCCTTACTTTAATAATGTTCTGTGGTCTTCAGAGGTTCGCGGGGATTCCATACCGCCCATGTTTACGCTGTAGTGCGGTATTATATGAAATAGATGTTTTTTGGCTTCAGGCACTTTATTATTACTTTGAAGAGCACCTACAAATACATGGGGTGGGCACTGCTGGGGTCGGGAAGGTAAACAAGAGCCGTCAACTGATTCAAGTAGGTAGTCAATTGTATTGAATACTTTCCTTATTTCGTTCATTTTCCTTTTCATTGCTTTATTTTCTTTTGGTTATGTTCACATAAATTATTTTTACAGTGAAAAGAAATTTCTCAGTAGTTGCATTGTTTGTTTGATAACCTTAGCACTGAACTGGTATCATTATGGAAATATTCTATTTTACCCTATTAATCAACCGGCTGTGTGTCAGTTTATTTCTACCTATTAATGCTTTGCTTGTTTCATTTTTAGTAAATAATTGATTTCTTCTTAATCTTGTTTGAAACGATTAACAAACTCGTAGAGCGTAGATAGCGGATAACCGGTTGTGTTAGCTCATGCTTGGGAAGAAGCCCGCAAGAAAATTCGGTATGGAAGTTGATTAGTAATGAGCGTGACTTACCTGTTGGTTGTTAGATGGTGGCTTGGCTGTAGATAACTTAGACTTACCTCGGGTCTGCGAAGGGTTCGGCATAGATGTTTCGCACGGGCTGGCGCCGCGGCAGAGGCGGCGGCACCGGGCTGAACCCCTCCATCATATCCTCCCGCTCGCTGTACTTAAGCGATTTCATCGTCATCTCGATGGCGTTCGATATATTGTCCACTTCACAATCCCATTATTTCCATGTCACTTGTAAATCCGCATTTAACACTTACATCGCTGTTAACACTCCACGAACGTTCGTAGAAAACTTAAATATTCACTTATTGTCGAAACATTTTTCCATTATCACTTATTTTTAATGTCGAACTGGCTTTAATTTGTTTCTAGAAAAAAAGGTTGTTCTAAGGTTATTAGTTTTTCGTGTTGTTTGTTGTTGTGTACGCGTGTCGGCGCGGCCTCGCCTGGCGGGTGCGCGCGGCGGACTGCGCCCAACAGCGGGCGAGCGACCCTTGTCTCGACTCACACTAGAGCTTTTGTCGTTTTTTGCGCCCGCGCCGAGGTGCCATAGAAAAAGCTCGCCAAGTTAATAGACAAAAAAATGTGACATACGAAAGACGAGGGATCACGATGCAACGAACCTGACGTAAGTGAATAAAACTAGATCCGATCCGCCCATGTACGATAATGATACGGTTAAATTTTTCATTTTAATTTCGAAGCTTTATCTATTGTGTCGTGTGTGAATAAAAGCAGCTTTTCTATCACAGACAAGGGGTTCTTTGAGTGTTGCCGCATTGCAAAAACATACACTGTTGTAAATTTGATATTTAAGAGATTATATATAAATCATATCCCGTTTCAATGGAAATTATATTCGTAAAGCCATTTTTGAATGAAATTTATTTATAGCGTAGTATAGTATAAATCTTCCCAGGTGAATTTTTCGCTTCGAGCCCTTATCTTTCAAAACAAACGGTATGATCATAGTATTAAGGTTCAAATTTAATGTAATGGCTCGAAGCGAAAAATTCACCTGGGAAGATTTATACTATATCTTCAGATGAAAAGAGCCATTTAGACCAGTGCTAAGTAAAGGAAAAGTATCAATCGAATCGATAGATACTATTATCGGTCCAGTCGAGAGCCGGGGCAGGGTTCGTTCGACTGAATTACAGTCAATAATAAAATGGCCGCGACCGCGAGGGTGAGCTTGGCTGAATAATTAATGCTCAATGAATTTATCTATTTACGAGAAGAGTGGCGTACCGTGATAAAACTCGCGTTTTAACGACACTTATAACTTCCAGCCTGACTAACTAAGTAAGAGACAAATATAGGACGATGGATTATTTCCAGATTCCGCTTATTTTTTTGCGTGGGCTAGCGCGCCCATATCCAAGAAATAGTAAAGTGTTACGTGTGACTCAACAGAAATGAAATGATAGTTGGATATTAAAGAAGCTGACACCGTGTGCGGTAAGTGAACATGTGCTCTGAACGGCCTTTACACTGGCGTCCCCTTCGGGAGGCGGCTGGTAGATCTCAGCTCTCTGCATGTCAAACAATTACCCCGACACCGCTCTACGCACGTTCACAACGACACGAGGCGTGCACCCTTTACCGTTTTTGTTCTCAATTGTTTGTTTTATTAAACTCTTTACCCCGAGTTCAAATTTTATTTATGGCCCTCGTAATTGTACACATAGCTTGGCCGTGATTTATCGAATGTTTACTAATTTAGCGGCGCCAGTTCCCGTGTGAGCCCGATGCGTGACCATCAAATTCACACAAAAACTGATTCTCGAAAAGTACCGCGAATGGAAAGGGCCGCGATAAAATTATGTAAAAACCTGTACTATGGGCCTGAATTATCCCGCAAGGATAGAAATAAGAATATAAAAGAGGCTTAGAGTTTTCCTTGAGGCTTTTTGAAGAAGCAACGAACGAACGCGAGATTTACATACATACATACGAGTACATGTAGGTAAACATGCCCGCTGCCGATGTGTCTCCGGGTACTGTATAATAAATTGATTTAAGCGCTCCTGACAGCTTTAAGTGTGTTTTGACAAACATTGGGGAATTTAAAGCCCCGGTGACTAAACTTTGTTCGGTGCTTCGCCGGCGAACGTCTATCGAATGGGCATGAACTGAATTTTGGTAAAGTTACTGCGGAATTAAGTTTGTCAACTTTTATCCAAGGGCACCTCTGAAAAGCTCATGGAACATGCCATTTATACAAAGGCTTAGATATGACCGTTAAAGTGTAAATTGTGTTATTAATTAATATAAATGCTCGCAATGAAACCTGCAGTTTAAATATTTTATGAGTTTCTATCATTCATATATTTACAGCGATCGCTTGCTGGGTCTTTAGGAATCGTAAACTTCACAATAAATTGCTAAGTGGGCGATTTACATGGGAAACTATAAAAGGAAAGGACATTAATCACTCTAATAAAATTGAATGGAATAGTAAAATATCTCCGTACATATTGCATATCCCAGAGAATGTAGAACTATTGCAAACGGAAAAGGATCAGCCCCGGCTTTAGCTGGCGTCGGAGAATAGGATTGAGAACTTGAATTCACTTTAAAGACATTATGGATGGTGTCGTATCGTCTATAAAACGATTTCATAATTTTGTACATTCAGAACGGAGAAAGCGCGTTGTTATAAGTCAACCGCCGATTTGAATTGAGCTGTTTAATTTATTATTGAGCCAATCGTAAACTTTAGTAAATTTGCAGAAACTGTGTGTAGTGGTGAGTCTTCTGCAAAAGCTAGCGGTGCATATAAGGCAACTAGGAAGCCTGCCGCATCGCAGCCGAACGTTTTCCCATGGCGCAGAGACTGACTGATGTATTCCTGAGAGTACTGATGTATGGTGAGGCGAGTTCTTGTACTTGGACTTGTATCGGTTACGCTCGGTTCTCATAAAGTAACATACTGCAATGCACGCCGCATTCACTGTACAACAGTAAATAGCTACCTATACACGTTTGGTATTGCAATGTAACATTCTCACATTTTATTGATACTAGGAGTGAACCGCACAATGGTTTGATTATTCGTCAGAATGGTTTGAATGTAAAAGCTGTAACTTTGTTGAAGCTGTATCGTATACAACACTGCGGTAATTAACACGATACTGTGTTTATATATATGTTAAGAGCTTTGTAGTTCACTTTAAGAGAGCAGTTGTAGACTAATAAACACATTTTAAGCCGGTATATTTACACTTGCATTAACAAGGCGTCCGTTGCTTTGAACCATATTAACGTTCGGTCCTGCCCCAGATATATTTCGTCATCCGTCAACCGGCTGCGGCACAAAAAAACTAAACTATTTTAATTGGCGCAAGTTTGAAGTTTCTTTCTACGAACAAAAACAGTGTGAATGAATCAGTTCACATCACACTTCCACATCTGCAAGAATTTTGTCGTTTGAGCAAAGTTTCTTTAGAAAATATTAACGTAGGTCATTCACCAAGTTCTAATGACTAATATCTTGCTTCAAGAGCGAGCTTTTAATTAAACCTTCCCTCTTTAAGGCACCGCGTGAACAACCACGTGCGAAACATGAAGAAATTTGGATTAATTATAGCTATCTTGCCTCGTATTTGTTCGTTTATTTTCGTGTGTTAGCAACCCTAGGCAGGTTGTCGTGTGGGTGATGGTGCGTTGGTACGGCACGTGAGCGTGTGTGCATGTGGAGCACGTTTCATAAGATAAAAGACGATATTGATTCCGTGACGAGCCGAGAGCGGGCTGTGGGAAACGATTCCTGTCCGTTTAATAGATGCCCCGAGGAAAAGAGTGCTTCAACGCTCTTTGTTCAACATCAGCATTCTAAGGAAAGATTACTCCTTTGCTAAAAAGATCAATGTTCGTAACTAATTAATGTTACGTTGTTCTGGCAATTTTAAGTTTGATATTCAGTAGCAACATTCGCAACATGTTATTGAGTTTCCAAGTGTAATTAACGAGTTGCGGGCACCGAGCACTTTATTCCCAGTTTAGTGACGCGGTCGGAGGCTGCGGCGGTCACAGGACTTGCCACATTCTCGTCGGGTAATTACGCACGCCACGTCTCGTTCCCAAGCCTCAACTATTACATTTTATGCCTCATTTTGTAGTATATGATTTGCTGCACAGACAATTAATTATCGTGGGAGGAATGCACGGTTGCGGATTCAATTTATTCAATGAACCTTCGATGATAGCTTTATAGTTAACTGTTTACCTGTCATTCGATCAAGAGCGGAATCGAGTTTTTGATTTTAACTTTGGATTGAATAAGAAACGTTAAGTTTGTTAGGCTTGTGTAAATGATTTTCAGACACAAAATTGATGTTAAGAAGAGATCAAAGCGCGTCGGTAAGCGGTGATTAGATCCGACAGCGGTCGGCGGCCGCGGTTGTTTCGAGAGCGCCAGAGCCGAGTCCACCCCGAGTCGTTCAAAACAAATGCTGTCTTCGCGAAACGCCCGGAGATAAAAGTGCCGACTAGTGGCTTTTTATTCTCAACTTTTTTCCGTCGCTCTGCCTTTCTGCGAGTTTTTAACGGTTAATTTGTCATTAGCCCTGCATCTGTCAGCGTGGAGTGTTTCGGAGTTCGTACAGCCGTAAATTAATTGCAAATGTCGTTTACTTACACAAGTTCAGATTTTTAGGATCGTTATCTTTTAAGCGTTTTTTATTCATCCTAATACAAACTTCAAACTAATATTATTACTGTCTGTCCGTTACTTTTTCATGCCTAAATCGCTAAACCAACGGGACCTCGGAACAGGATGTGGACACTTTTTGTTCCGGAAAAATGCATAGTTTCTGCAGGATAAGTAGCGATAGCTAAATTCAGCGCAGACGAAGTCGTAAGCAAGTACTAGTTACAAATAGTTTTAAATTGTGTGCGTGTGTGTGTGTATGTATTTTGAAATATTTTGAAACACTTTATAAATGATTAGGTATATTTTTTTCAGGTATAAGACTGTACCACGAGGTAAAGGTGTTTTAGATCAAGATTTAAACCAAAGTAGATCCCTTTAGTTTTGTGATAATACAAATAGTGATAAGGAAGACCGACATTTTGATTTATTGACTTCATGGAGTAACTAAAAGCGACAAAAGAAAATCAATGGCTAAGCGGCCGGTAATGGCACCGCGGCGTCATTAATGATTATAATGGACAGGGAATTGTTTCTATTGCGTAATGGCGGGAAGGTAGGGCGGGCCCGGAAATTGTCCTCTTGTCGGGCCACAGCCGCATTAGCCCAGGACATTAGGCCAGCGGCGCCCGCGTCAACAATGTGTGCGTGTCGTATCATTTGTGACGTGACACGTGACATGCCACGCCACCTTTACCTCTGAGACGGGATCTAATGTAAAACGGACAATGAGTCAACAAAATTATGATGGATTCCACGCGTGTGAACCGGCAAGCGTGTGTCGTTAGGCTTAGCGGACCCATTAGTGCGATCGACGAATCTTGAAGCAATTTAGTTTGAGCACATAATTGCGAGAACAAGTCGAACCTAATTGATGTCCGGGGTCCGAGTTCAAGTTGCCGTTAGCGTCTTTATCGCGCGGACAGGTTCTCGCCATCGTGGGACTGCGAGGCAATATGGTAGGCTGCTTTTATTGCTTTGCTAATTGTGTTTTATCTATCTCATAATACACCTAACGGAACGCTCATTTTAAGCAGAACCAAAAGATAGACATCTAATTATAATGAGTCGGCACGTTTGACAGAAAATAAGCAAGCCAAAATAAAATGCACAACGCAACCCAAATTAAGTTCTGATGCTTGAATCTAAAACGTCGTTACGTTGTTAAATTTGCATAATTCCTCTTAACATAAGCTTTTGATATTGAAAGTTAAATTAGGCAAAAGATCTGCGTAAAGTTCAAGTTTGTTTACGCTGGCGTTATCCTCTTATTTCACATGATTCTCGCCGTAAAGTTTCATCTTCGAAATAATTTTCGAAAGCCTTATATGATAGGCGCATGATGAGATGGCCCAGTCAATATCTACTAGACTTATTATCAATTCAACTTACCTATAGCAGGATGGACATTCCATAATCAAATAATAAACTCATCCGGATCGAGATGCGATAAATTTTAATCATTATAAATTTCATTCTAAAACACATTAACAACAGCGGCTCCAATCAACAGTCGATTGGCTTGTAATTGGAGCCATAAAGATAACTCACCATTCACAACAAAATAATGAATCGGTGATGATACGAATATGGAATCGAAAGCATCCATCCTCGTCGTGTAAGCCATTAAAAGAATGATAGCAAAAGTATTCCATCAAGAACTCACGCGTCCGACATGATATATGCCATGTTCGTAACTCACAGTTAACACAGCTCCCTATGTAATTTGACTACAGTGAAAGCACATTTTAAGGAAACAATAAACACCAAAAACAATAAAGAACAAATTAAAGTCAGACACAGAGTAAGCGGCGGGTCGGTATATTGCGTCGTTTATAAAAATATTGCTCGGTATCACGCCACCGAGGGCCGGGGGTCGAAGCTACCTGCCAGTGCATGTGGAATACCGCGTGACAGGCGCGCGGCCGTCAGTTAGTCTTCGGATCGCGAGGCGCGTTACGATTTATGAGGGCGGAGGTCAGATTTGCGGGTCTGTGGCGGTATCGGTCAGTGACCGCGCGCGCTCCTCACAGCGAGCGGACCTCGCTGTTGGAGGCGTCGTGAGGAATGACCGCGCGGGCACGGCGGCGGCAGCGAACACGCGCGGATCGGGCGCCCTCCGAAGGCGGTTTGATGCCCTCCGCGCGACGCCGATGCGCGCGCAATCTACGCGACAGGATAATGCCGCCCTATCCAACGTCGAGCTATCGAGTTATCCACCATCCACCATCCAGCTTAACCCTGTCAACTAACCCGATAGACGTATGAAAGCTCGAACGCACTTTACTTGAAATGTTCTTTCTGTTTTATTTCAGAAAATGTTAAAACCATTTTTCGATTATCACGTCTGGCACTGGCTTATTACTTGTAAGTACATTGGAGTCACGTCTAGACGTTTACTTGATGGCACTGTTGTTTTTACATTTTGATATTTTAGATAAATCTTAATCGACAAACGACATCCCTAAACGGATTATGATTGGAGCATGCGTGGTAGCAGGGTTGAGGGTAGCAGTGGAGGGGCGCGGGGCGCGGGGCGCGGGGGTGTCAACCGCGGCGGCGCGACGCTCCGACGTGATCTTGACACGACGTATGCACGTTGCACGGGACATCAACATGACGCTCCAGCGACGGCTCAAGAGTGCAAGTGAAAATGTACCAGCTGATCTCACTAGCATACTAATTCATCACGACTAGTCTGGCTTACGTGTCAAAACTTTATTTAATAAATGCTTTTTTGAGACAGACTTAACTTAATTTTTCATAAAGATGGGAGTTTTAGTACACGTTACGTTCTTATTATTTAAATTTTCTAAGGGATTTCGTATAAACTGATAACTAACTATTAATTCGTAGAGTACTCGTTTCAGTTTAGCTAAGAATAGAATAATCACGCTACGAGCCCGGCATGAGCACAATTCTCACTTTAATCAGATAGGGGAGGCGCAAACTTATTATTAGTATTCAAGAAGTTTAGAAGCTAGATATAATTACGGGCAGCCAGCTAACCTGAATAAGAATGAAAAAAAAATAATTTTACTTTCCATTTTAGAGCAACTGTAGTCTTACACAAATGGGTATCTAAATAATGAAGAGGCATTCATTGTAAATATTCCTTTTCCATTTTAAGTACCTAAATAAGTTGAGGCAGGATAGCTATACCTTTACTGTTGTACCTATAGTACTTGTTTCAGAGAGACTAAGATTGAAATTACTTTTATTGAAATTAATTACTCAATTTAAAATAAATGATCATTAATTGTTCAATTAGGAAGAAAGCAGGAAAAGCTAAAAAACATTAACAATCGAAAATTTTAATTAAGTAATTGAGAATGAAGAAGATTAGATTTAATATCTTACCTTCTGTAAGTAACACTTATTCTGAGTAATTTGTTAGATACCCCGCAAACAGAAATCCGAATTGAAAAATCTCCGACTTTCGTATCAAAGTATCGATATCGTTCACAGACCGCGTGTATAAGTTTCTAAGCGTGCCTCACAGCAAAACGAACAAACAGACAGGCGGGACGTGTGGATACGAAACTCTTGGCGCGTGACTTTCGTTCACGCTCGATCGACTTTTAGCTATGTCGTCCTATCTGCCGGACAATCTATGAGCATTGTGATCTCCAACATTCAAATTCCACGCCGCATCAGGTGTTTGATGTGTCAACGCGCGTCGCGAACGAAAAAAACGTGCTCCGTGTTTGTCAAACCAGCTTCTGAGGCTTTTAATTTGCATCGGATACGTTCCCATAAAAAAAGGTCGAACAGAAGCTTGTCACGAGTTTAATTAAAAGCATAATTTTAGACGCAAAAGTAAATTCGAAAGTGAACCCAACTTATAATAATATAATCTTCTATAATGTTCTGCGGTGTATACTCGTATTCATGGTTGAATTATTGGAGCGGGTAGGGCTTCGCGGCTGCTCGCCGCGCCCTCGCGGTAAAGGGTTTTGTTTTCTTTATAAACAAGCGCGAAGGTGCTGCTAACGACCCCACGAACAAATACGAAATTCGATCTTCTATTACGCATACAAATGGCTCCCTCACTGCCACCACCTCTGTAGCGTGAACGCATTGTCTTCGTTCAAATCCGATTGCAGCGAGCGCTGGCCCTCGAACTACCAACTACACTTCAACTATGTCGATGTCTATTAGTTTATTCAAACCGCATCTTCTGTTTTTGACAGGATGTCTTCCTGCCACAATATCGTTAATTAAAACAAGTTTGAACTATGGTACTAATTGATTTGGTGGTTATACGATCCTGATATCGATTTTCAGAATAATAATTTCTAATGAAGAGCAACAATTTATTTAGAGAGATTTCATAGAGATTATTAATTAATATTGCTCGTAATTTGACTCTACCAACTGTGAAAATATGGGGTTTAATTTCATGACCGCAAATCTTTTTAAGATTAATAGCTTATTTGTAAATATAACAAACGAGAAGCAAGTTCAAATAAAATTCCAGTACCTCTTGGACACCATCATCAGTTAATAAGTTTTGATAACAATATATGATTTTAAAAGAAAAGGATAATAAGGGTCAACAATTTGGGTAGGTAAACACACGCCGGTCTCGCAGCTATTTCTAAAAATTATAGATTTTTGGTAAAAACAAGGCTTTTTCATAGAACCAGAAGAAGGATTTGCATAACTGCGACAGTTACACTATGTAGTATTTTTATGTTTGTGTTATAATGATAATTATAAAGCCGTAATAATCGAACTCAGAACATTACCGATGAACAAAAAGAATTCGATTAAAATCGATCCGAGACCGCCATCCATCAGGTAACCAATAAATTTGTGCAGGCACCAACCAAACATAGAATAAAAAAGACGTCCAAGGGAAGAGTGGTGGAGGGACGTAAATCGAAGCATTTCTATTGAGGGGCATGACGTCGCATAAACGTCGGGCACGAATGTTGTTTGTCACCGAGCGGTTACATCGCGGTCCCGCCGCGGCCTGGCGCGCCCATCACTAGTAGATACGAGTATAATGCCTGCCGCAAAAGGGATGACCGAACGCTACATCCAGCACTGAACTACATACATACGTTTGTTCAATACGTACCTTTGAATTAGAAAATATTTTAAAACATTTATTTCGCAATTGCTGTGTAGCTCGCAGGAAATCTCTAAGGTAAAGTAACTTAAGTTTACCTACCTTATAACGTAAGGTAACTTTCTGTTAATGTGGATTGACAACGCCCTCGAGTTAAAAATTCCCTACCACTATGCAAATAAATGAGAAAATCTATCCACAGGAAAATCTATCTGGGTTATGTATGTATGTATGTATGTAAAACTCTTTATTGTACATAAAACATGAAAATAACTAGTTAACAAGAGATACAGATGTACAAAGGCGAACTTATCCCTTAAAGGGATCTCTTCCAGTTAACCTCATAGCTGTTGCAGAACTCTTCAACTTAAAATACACACACACTTTTAATACAAGGCTTGTACTTTTTGAGAAATAGGCCCCTGGTGTGATGTTTAATGTAAGTAGGTATGTATTGTATATGATTATTCTATGTAAATTCGGTAGTTCTATGTGTTGCAATACCCACTTTATATCTGTCACTTTCTGTTTGCTTTCAGTAAGATGCTAGGAAGAATTAAACTCAACTACTATAAGATCGCCTATTGACAATGCAAATTTGTTTATATAGGATGTGCCTTGTTTCGGTATTGTGTTGTAGATAAAGTAATATAATTCAACAACCAGGTTTCGCATTCAAATTTTTTTAAGCAAATAATAGGTAGCACGGTGGTCCGACTGCCGGCTGCCGGCTTAGCCGGGGCTCCGGCGTGCATCTAGATTTAATCTGCAAGTCGACGCAGTGACCTCGGTAATTGCTAGAGAATGCTTTTAACTATTTCGAAACAGTGTTTTTCCCGTATTACGGGACGGGTCAGCCGGTGGTTTCCGAAGAGAGTACTAAATACATATTTTGTTAGGATTGTAGAAAACATTTAACATTTTTAAGCTTTACTTATAAAAAAATACAAAAAATTAAAAACGTGGATGTACTTGGTAAACATCTGTATCTGTAAACGTACAGTCAAGGAATTTAATTTCCTACCCACCTAAGATTGAATAAGTGTCGTACCTACAGCAAACTGTCACCAAAAGAGCTAGCTACGATGTAGCTTTGACGTATAGCATTTGACATTTCGACCTTAATGTATTGCGAATGTTGAACAACATTTTTAAGAAATGGGTAGGAAATTAAATTCTTTGACTTTAGATAATTAATTAAATAAATAAATAGATAATTCAGCTTTTTTCAAGTAATAATAATAAGCGCGCACTGTTGGCGTATGTAAGCGATTAAGAATTTCGGGGAGGTCGGTTGAATGCGACGTGGTTCAGTTGGCAGAACACCCGTTGGGGCGCATACCCGGGAGACGTGGGTTCAAGTCCCACCGGCGCACCCGGAAACTTTTTCGCTTTTAAATCTTAATAATAATAATAGTTAAAAAAAAAACTAAAAAACACGCATTGTCATCGGTCCTTGATAAGTAGGTATGCCAGATTTCGAGATAATCCAACGTTTTCAAGACTTAAAAATGAGGTAGCTAATTAAAAGTAATTTTATGCAACATGTTGATTGTTCGATAAAAATGATTAGCCTGGATGCGTTGCAAGAATATTACGAATAGAAGGTTTACATACCATACATACATAGGTTTTTAGGTTATTTTATATTACGAATCTTTGTAGCAAATTCTACTAATCTATACATCTTAAGATAGAATGCAGAGTATGCATTTCGGTACGTTTCATCCCATTTTCCTTACAAATAACTAACAATTGAAATCCGAGAGATAAGTCATCTCTAATATTCAGTAGGGAGCAGTGACTGTAGATAAAAAAACCTAATCCAAGCTTGAATCAAAATAAAGCAACGTACAAAGAATTCGATAAATTGCTTCACTTTATGTAAACTGATATTTTGCTGATGTACCTACTTTGTTAAACTTTGAACAAGCTTACTTATTGTAATCCAGTTTTTGTTCAGAAGGAAGGTGTATGTGCTTAAAAAGTTCGTACAAAGAAAATAGTTAGTTACTAACCTACTTCGATTTCATTTATACTTCAGTTTCGTTTTTGTTAAAAGTTGAGTTGATGTTCGAAAAATAACACTTACATACATAAGTTATTTTGAGTTAGTCTGAATGGCAGTATTTTCAGGTTTAAAAAGGGAAAATAAATTAAGGATTTGTGGAAAAATGGTATTAAATAGTAATGAAAGTTTAACAAGGCTCGCATTACGGGCCGTAGGCCAGGCTACGAAATGAGCGTAGGCGCACGATTTATGAGCCAACTGACTATTGTGTCGACTCTGATTACTCTTTATGGAGATTTGGCGTCCTAGCAGGCGACGCCCTACATGCTCCGTTTACGTACACAAACGGGTTGTATGGACGTAAAACTTTTATGCCTCTACCGCGTTTTACAGCGGGCCTTTTATTATTTAGTGAAAGGAGCGACGGTGATGTCATAAATCTCTGCTCCTGCTGAACTTTCGCCTCTTATCTCGGCAAAGAAATTATGGAACTTTCTGGCTTCCTCTAGACAAAGTGTTTGGCTTTTCGGGATCGCGGGTCACTAAAAGCTTTTCAGTTTACACAAATTAATGAGAGATTTTGGCGCCGCGAATGATTAAAATTACATGAACGTCGTGATCATTAGATAAATTTAATTAGACGGTGTTCCTTGTCTGTTCGTATAATTATGTTCCCTTTCCAACTCCAAATTCCATGTGTACTCTTTTACTGTCCGGGCTATTCGGCTGTGGAACTCCCTACAATAGACCTAAGGCATGGTAAATTCTAGCCCATTTTCAGATTCTTGCTTAAGGAACACTATTTATTATCTTGTGCAGAAAAAATATAGCCCGTTTAGGTATATTTACAAGTATTGTTGTGTATAATTTTATCAATGTGTTTTAAGATATTTTTTATATTGCACCACCTGCTGTAATCCATTCCTTGCTTGCTTTCTTTTGTTTGTTTCTTCGAAGCGATAAGGCCGCCTATTGCTTACCTCATATATTTTTTCCATGTACTTGTTTTTTGTATTGTTTTCTTCGTTGTATACAATAATGAGTCATTGTATTGTATTGTATGTTCTACCAACAGATTTTTGACGTGACAACGTCTAATAAATCGATGAACGCCGGCTGCATACACTAAAAAAACCGGCCAAGAGCGTGTCGGACACGCCCAAGGTAGGGTTCCGTAGCCATTACGAAAGAATCAAGTAATATTTTTCTAAGGATTTCGTATGTGTACGGAATCATCCAAGTTTAGGTATGTTTTATACCTTAGACTACTATTTACTCTTAAACTACAAATAATTTCCAAGCAATCTTAGCCGCTATAATTTTCCTAGTAAATTTGATATATTTACTACCATTCTGAATTTTTTCAAATTTTTCCATCCAACAGTTTAGATTTTAGAGGGGGGGAGGGACGGTGGATTTTAATGAAAATTTTCACTTTAAAGTTGAATATTTCGCAAACAGATCACTGAATAGAAAAATCATGTTAGCAACCCCGCAATGGTTTTAAAAGACCTATCCAACGATGCCCCACACTATAGGGTTAGACGAGAAAAAAAAAATCACCCTCACTTTACGTTTATGGGAGGTACCCTAAAAAAAATATTTTTAGTTTTTTTTATTCAATCACTTTGTCGGCGTGACTGATGTATATTCATGCCAAATTACAACTTTCTAGTACTAACAGTCTCTGAGCATAGCCGCGGACAGACAGACAGACGGACAGACATGGCGAAACTATAAGGGTTCCTAGTTGACTACGGAACCCTAAAAAGGATGTCGCAATGTAACGTACGGTCACGTGCAAAAATATCTATACAACTCTATGTCATTATCCATGAGGTTGATGTTTACCTACATATATTGACGCGATGACTGTATTACATGTTTATGCTTTCGTCTGTACATGTAATGTTACATGTACCTACAGAGCCGCGAAGGCCAGTATGTACAAGAGAGAGCGGCGAACGCCAGGATGTACAATGCGGGGTGCGGGGGGTGGGTCAAAGGAGGGATGAAGATTTCATTGATTTTGCCGTAGGATGCACCGTTTTCAAGATATTTGACAAAACACCGGTTCTCGTCCGATCACCGAGGTTAAACAACGTCGGGCGCGGTCAGTACTTGGATGGATGACCGCCTGATTTCATTTTTGTTTTTTGAACGTTTTGTTATGACGTTGTCACGTTAAACTATCGTCCGTAAACCGACTTTACAAGCAACCGGTTTTTTTTTCTTGCCCAAATACTTTGAGTGACAGTCTCTTTCTGACTTCTAAACATATATTATTATGCGCTGTGATTAAGTATGACAGGTAGTAGCAAGTGTAGCACACGTAGTGCCATTTAAAAATAACGAGTCTAACTTTGCTAGTCCTAATTGAGGAGAATATTCCAGGTTAGTTTTTAACAGTAGCAGTTTCTGTCGTTATTTATAACACTTAAGAAGAAACAAGCCGTAAATACTATAATATAAGTTTGTTTGTTTGTTTGTAAGTCTATGTGTGCGTGGGCTTTTGTTACTCTTTCATGCTAAAACAGCTAGACAGATTTGGATGAAATATGGTATGCAGATAGTATGATGTCTGAAATAACACACATATTTCGATATTCCGGAGGTAGTAAAATCTCGAAACCTCAACCTCTAAGTGAAAAGATATGAAATACTGCTCGGCAAATCTACACACAACACAAAAGAAGACCTTGGTGTAATTTTTAGGAATTCCCTTGGGATTTGCGTAGGATCCCGGAGACTCAATTTAAATGCCTAATCTAATGAATAACGCGTGCGATGTCACGAGTAAAGGCTAATAAAATGAACAAATAGCACCGAAGAAACGTTCTACACTAAGTAGGCAAATTACTTACGCAAACATCTAAAACGTCGATTAAGTCGCACAAAAAGTAAGTAATAATCGATGTAATGCATTAATCTCGCGTTAACCAGGTTCTGTGTGGGCCCGGGACAGCCTTAGCGCAGGTAATTAAATTACGTTTAACGTCCGGCGGCCGGACTCTAAATCATTATCAGACATGAAATTGAACTCTCGAACAACTCCGATATGATATGCCGGGATAGGACTTGCTGAGTTTAATAGCCACCCGTTAATAGTTTTGATCGTTCATAAAGGGTAAGGTAATATTTCATGGACACAAACATGATCAGTCAGGGAGATGAGTCAGGTACAACGTTTTTTTTGCAATGTAAGTGCTTATCAGAGAGCCAGTGAGTTCTCACAATTATTTTGCTTTGCAAGTAGGTTTTCCTCATCCATATCAATTTTGGCAAGTCAGTATTCTCTCAAAATTAGTTGAGAATCATACATAATCAACGGATCTTGAGGCACGGTAGTGTCCCCGTAAAGAGGAGACAAACAAAGTGCAAGGGCACTTCTACCTTTTCTCGAATCGCTTTGCCGTTTTTTTGAACCCTCATCACTTGGGTTTGGATTAATACCAGTTGAACAAAATTCTCAAGACATGATGTCAATAGTAGAATCATTAAACATACATTATAAAGTAGCTACATATTCTGACTACGGTGTAATTTGTGAAGTTAGGGCTTGTAGAGTTAGGGCGTGTAGAGTTAGAAGCTAAGCTTACATGAGATCTGATATTTTTTTGACAGTGCGAGATATATGGTCTTGGCAACATTTTACATGAAAATGTTTCTGGAGGGATCCTTTTTACCTTTCACTACACTAATTCGTTGTCAGGAAAGGCATAGCATCAATTTGAACAAATAAAATAGTAAATAGTTTTCGAATTTTAACTTGGCGCTTAGATTTGGTTACTTTTTTAAATATGCATTTTCTTTGCAAGTTTAGTCGTCGGTGTTCGTACAACCGTTTACATAAATGCTCCCTTCAAACGTTTGTTTCAAACGCTTTCAAGGTCTTAAGTGGTTGTATGATTTAACGCTCATGTCAATGGCTTCCGAAAGCGACACTTGTGCTTAATAAATGCGTTTTTAGGGATACCGTAATTCATTTAAACAAGTTTGATGAGAACATTTAAAGATATATGCGTAACAGGGTACAGAATTATGTTCTACTGAATCACACGTCCGTAGGCGTTGAATTAACGTCAAAAAGTGAAATCATAAAATAATTGGAGGTTCATGAAGTTGAAGCTTGGCGGGCGATATCCCGCAGCACTGCCGCTGTCGACCATAATTAAACAGATAACATAAAATTAAAGCTAACTCGTAAATATGTTCACTTTATTATCTAATAAATGTCACTAATTAATTAATTGAGTAATGATTAAGTGCCGTCTTGTGTGATGTAGGCCGGTCTACGAACGCTATCAATGGGCAGTTTATGCTACATTTATCTGGCGTAACTCGGTTGTCAGCGGGTCTGGCGCATTAAACAGCCTCATGGTCTTACAATCAACCAAATTTTTATGCTTTAGGCCGATTAATAGCTCTTTCACTAATCAATCAACTTTCGTACGGGCTTGTTAATGTAAAAACCCATCTTCTTTTATTAAGTTACTAAAGATTATTCTTTAATTAACGATTACGGGCCGCTCATGATACTTAGTGTGATATTTTTTAAATCCATCGATTGTAGCTGACAATTTTTTTTTTGTTTTTATTGATAGAAGGCAACGAGCATGTAGGTCATCTGGATGGTAAGCTATCATCGTCATCCATGAGATCTAGTTGCCGGAATTTAAGGGATCAATATATGTAGTACTTTTTGAATGCCCCGATATCATCGTTAGTACCGAAAGCCGCTGAATGGAGTTGTCTATGAGATTATAGTAAAAAAACATGCGGACTGAATGTTTTTCTAGCTTTGCGGAGAAAAGTAATTGCGTGTATGAAATTCCCAATCCGCACTGGACAGCTTGGAAACTAGGGTCCAGCAAGTCCTGACATTCTGAGAGGAGGCCTGTAACCTGCAGCGGGACGTATTAGACTGGGATGATGATGATTTGACAACTAAAAGGGAATAACAAGTGAATGGTCTGCGACTTACAAAAAATACGAAAAGAATAATTGTCTGCAAATTGTACGGTAGTAGAAGTGAGTCAGCTGTAACTGATAACATTCTAGCAGCGTCTGTGTTCGGTCGTTAGCTAGTCCGGCGGTTCTATAATTATTTAGCAGCGGGGATCTTTGCAGCGGCGCTAGTAAATCTCAGCTGGCTGTGACGGCACTTAATGCAGACTACCTAGGCTCCAAGAGATAAGCCAACAAGCCTCTTTAGCTAAACAAGAGGCGGCCGAACAATAAAGGCGAGGTAAGCATCGTGAAATATGGCAGAGACGAGGTGCGATAAGTCAGCGGGCTCGCTGGGCCGCTTCTTTTCCCCTAATTAGCCATTCAATTCCCGTAATCTTGTTTACTCGTCAGGGCGGCTGTGCACGGCACTGCCCAGGTGCGATAATGGCCGAGCTATTTGCATGCCGCCATATTGTTTCCCCATGTTCGGATCGCTCGTCCTCTCGGTACGAGTTGCGACCCCCCGCTATTTTGGCCGGGCTTATTGGATCCGCTTGCGATTACTTTGTATTGATCCCGTCGTCCATTATCTACATTCGTTTATTTTGGTATCAAAGTAATGATACTGGCTGATCCGTAAATCTAATGGACTACTATTTTGTACTGTTCGGGTTACGGATAGTTTCGCGTCGCGATGCGCGCCGAGTGCTTTGCAGAGGCCGACAATGTTAACATTAATTTGTAAGATTTACTGCCGCCATAATACGATTTTACTAACAAGTTTCTTGAGATTTTTTGTTTACATTCTAAGAAGAAATTAAAAATCGAATATGAAGTAATCCAATTGTAATTTTTGCTCCAAGATGAATAAAACCTTAGAAAAAAACACAAGATAAAACAGTTTAACATCGCCTTGTACTACTCGTATCAATAAGGCCGTCTTGGAGCGAAATTCAAATCTAGTATTAGCTTTAAGTGTAGTTTAGTAGTGTTAAAACAAATGTATGGAACTATCAAACTATACTAACGATTGACCGACTCCTACTTAATTTATTTATTTTTCTGCAGCAACTGACCTTTTGAACCAGTTTATTTAATTTGAAGGAAAAATGAATTACATAGATTATCATATCCATAGCTCATTATTTCATTATATTTTTCAATTACATTTTTAACTGAAACCCAAAATTGACCATATAATAAGATATTTCCATCATTTTTAGGGTTCCGTACCTCAAAATGAAAAAACGGAACCCTTATAGGATCACTTTGTTGTCCGTCCGTCCGTCCGTCCGTCCGTCCGTCTGTCTATCAAGACCCTTTTTCTCAGGAACGCGTGGAGGTATCACGCTGAAATTTATATCAAATACTCAGGTCTACTGTCCCTTGGAGCTGCGAAAAAATGAAACTTCTAAGCCAACGCAATCAAAAGATACAGCCGTTTCGAAACTCGCAAGGGAATCAAAACCTACAGGGTATTTCCCGTGAACTCAGAATCTTGAAATTTGGTACGAAGCCAGGTCTTATAGCACAGATAAAGGAAAAATTGCGAAAAGCATACATTTTTTTGTCTGGCTGTCTATATCATAAACCAATCTACAATGATCCCAAACTGCACACATTTTGCTTGGGACCAGGGGTCTGCTAAGACTGGATGTTCATAGATAATATAAATTTGTACGGAACCCTCGGTGCGCGAGTCGGACTCGCACTTGGCCGGTTTTTATTTCTAAATTCTAATCGTTGAATTGAACATTATGCAACTATGAAAATTTGATACTCCAATAATACGAATATCACATACTGTACACAATATTTCACAGACAGTTTTGTCATAAAAGAACTCGGGGTAGGTAGTTCTTATCCACTTATTAACCGTTAATTTCACTATATTTAAATTTTGTAGAAATAACCATAGGTACGTAAATACTTTTACTTATTTCAGTTCTTCCGCAGTTGCCGTTTTGCATATCTATGCCGGACATGTGACTAAATATCAATTTTTTTTGAAACAGGCTTCGTACTACTTGTCACATTAGCCTATAATCCCTCTAGCCTCTTCAGATAATCATAATCTTACGACTCTATTGAATCTTGTTCTATTTCCGTATCTGTTTTTGTAATGGTCTGTCCGAGCTATGATCATATCTGACTAACTTGCAGTTCTAGAAAACGTATAATATATTTTTCACCCTACAAGCTCGAAAAAGCTGCTTTTCTCTTCGAAAACTGCGTGGAATAACGCTTTTTTCCCGCTAGCGTGGTAGATGTTTTTGAAATTCGATTGTGACGATGAACTGCGGTGCACTAACGTTGTTCAGAAACAAGATTTGTCATAGGTACATTTTATTCTTCTTATTATTAAACATTTTAATAATGAATTACACTAAAATTTCTTTCAGTTCTATTAAATTATTTCAATGCGCCATTAAATTACATAAAATAATGGGATAAACAAGAAGAAAATAGATATTGTATGAAGCAAATTCAGAGCGCATCCGAACAAACATCATATGTTCTGAAACACGGTTTGTCATACTTTATGTTTTTAATATAGGTATTTTTATTGTTATTGCTGTAACTATTGGTTGTAACTAATTATAGGTTACACAACTTCACAACTATGCAATTATACAACTTCCTTCGTCGTTAATCACAAAAAATAATAAGGACAAACAGGAAGAAAATTCATAGCACACCCGAGGGAAAAAAGGTTTACTTACTGTGAATATTACAAACTCTAGTAATATTTGTTTTAACTTTTGGCACGTAACTCCTAACTGACTCACTTATCAAATTCCAGTTCAAACCCTTAGATCTAGAAAGCTAAACTTTTAAATTGAAGTTCTCTTTACTACAGAGACGAGAAAATTATGGATACTTATCTATACATATAAAATCCTTTGTCCTGACTGACGGATCAACGCACAGCCTAAACCTCTGATCGTAGAGACCTGAAACTTGGAGGGTGTGTTCTTTGTATGACGTAGGCATCCGATAAGAAAGGATTTTTCGTAGTTCTACACCTAAGGGGGTAAAAAAGGGGAGCAAAGTTTGTATGGGACAACGTGATTCCTTGGTCCAATCTACTTCAAATTTTGCATAAACATTCTTTAACAGAATTAATGGAAGATGTGTTTCGTATTTTATTGAAATTCATCCCTTGACGGGGTTAAAAAGGAGTAGAAAGTTATTTTGGGGGTGATTTGCTTCGAAGTTGATATCAATACTCCTTAGTGCTTTTGATTTAAATTACGTTTTATTTTGACACAATGCAGACGAAACGAAACTTCAAATTTGGCAAACCATTTGTCTAAGTTTGTCAACTACTTCCTGATCTGATCTCTGATAATAACTAATTACTTATATGTCTAAGTATTTGCATTTCACCAAGCTTTTGCTTTTACAAGCGCAGCGTGGGACGTCCACCAACGAGATGGACGGACGTTTTGGTGAAGGCCGCAGGTTCAGGGTGGATGCAAGTCGCTTCCAACCGTAATGATTGGGCGTCAATGAGGGAGGCCTATGTCCAGCAGTGGACGTCCTACGGCTGAAATGATGATGATGATGATGAAGCTTTTATGTGAGTTCAACCTTTTTCGAATAACATCGAATTGAGTATTCAAACATCATTGTTGAACTCGCATAAAAGCTTCGTGCAATGCAAATACATATAAAATGCTTTGTCCTGAAGTCCTAAATGACTGACTGGCGGATTAACGCACAGCCTAAACCGCTGTATGTAGAGACGTCCTTTGTATGACGTAGGCATCCGATAAGAAATAATTTTCCGGAATTCCCACGGGATAAGGAATATACGGGATGTATATATTTCATCAATCGAGAGTGACGCTATCCCCATAACAACGATTACTAAACTGTTCAAATTGGGCATCAAGTAGACTATTAGAATAGATATAAAGCCAATTTCAATAATTTTGAAAATTCCCACGGGATAAGGATAAATCAGGATTTATATACTCAAATCAACTGGATCCTATCTCCGTAACTCCGTAACTACAATTACTAAACTTTTCAAATTCAGTATAAACGTAAATGGTCATACATAACAGCAAAAAAACTTAATGCAGGATTTTTGGAAATTCCTGTGGGATAGATTAATCTCTGAAACTTCCGAGCCGATTAAAAAAATCTTTTACCAGTACAAAGTTACACTATCCTTTATTGACATAGGCTACTTTTTCCGGGAAAATGCAAAATTCCCAAGGGATAGAAAAAAAATTCAACTTCGGAGCTCATTTTAAAATGTCTTTCACCAATAGAAAAGATACACTGTCCTTGATTAACATAGGATGCTATTTTCCGGATAAATGCAAAATTACCGCGGTATAAAAAATAGTATATTTAACTTCGGGGCTTAGTTTAAAAAAAATGACCAATAGAAAGCTACACTATCCTTTATCGGCGGTATAGGCTAGGCTAAAAATATTTATTCGGTAAAATGCAAAATTCCCGTGGGATAGAACGAAGTGAATATCACTTGAGGGCTGATTTGAAAATTTCTTTCAACAATAGGAAGCTACACCAACCATTATTTACATAGACTACTTTTCTCCGTGAAAAAGCAAAATTCTCGCGGGAAAAAAATAAGTGAAATCAACTACGGGGCTGATTTTAAAACTTCTTTTACCGGTAGAAAGCTACACTTTTAAGGACATAGGCTACTTTTTCTCGGGGAAAATGCAAAATTCCCGCGGGATAAAAATAAGCGAAAATTTGCATAGAATAAGGACAAATTTGTTGAAATTCCCACGGGATAGAGAATAAACGGGATTTATAATATTCGTAGTAATTGATACTGATGATGATGAAATGATGAAATGATAATAATGATGGATGTTGCCGTTGCCGGATTTTTGTTTTATACAATGAAAGAAATGAAGAAGCTTTACCAAAAATTTGAATTCTACGCGGACGAAGTCGCGGGCAAAAGCTAGTATATAATGAAATTTCCACATGATAAGAAGTTCCGTAATGGTAGCGGATAATAAATTGTGAATAATCAAATACTGATTTATTTTCTTCTACGTATCTACTATTTTTCTCGCTGTAGTGAAGTAAAAAATTGTGTGTTTCGCTCGGCAGTAAAGTTATTCAGCATCTCGTGCCTTGAAACCATAGCTTCGCTCAAGAGTATTCAGGATAGCATTCAGGGTATTCGCTCGTAGTTCAATCCTGGAGTCACTCGCGCAAAAATAACTTTCCAGCCTTGCATGACAAATAACTATTTTAATTTCGAAGGTTTTCTATACGTATCTTATGATATTCATATGTCACTTCACTTTGTTACATTCCTAAATTACTTTCCGTTGCCAACAAAGACTTGTTTGTGTCATCAAAGTTTCTTGAACGACATTGTACGACAATTCGTTTGTAATTAAATTATAGCAATGTATTACACCATTTAAGTGAATAATGAAAGAAGTTGGACTTAAGAATTTCTGAGAAGGCACGATCCTATTCTTATTTTAACTGGCGAATCATTTTATGATTCTTTACTAAGTGAAAGCTTTATTAGTTTTATTACTTAAAAATAAGTTGTACCTACTGAAAAGAACCTTTATAGTCCTAACTAGTTGACCCGGCAAACGTTGTTTTGCCATATTAGGGGCATAAAAATAGCCTACAACCTATTCTCAGACCAACCGAATACAGAGAAAAAAAAATCTAATCACCTAATCTGTCAAGCCAACAATACTGTTTTGAACTTTCGTGATTTTTCACTCATAATTACTAAATAAATAAATATTTATTGCGTGATAAGTCCCGTTTAGTTTAGTAATTATCTGTCAAGCCGTTTCGGAGGAGTTCGATAACAAACACCGTGACACGAGATTTTTATATATTAGAATAGCTGTTGCCCGCGACTCCGTCCGCGAAGAATAGGGGTAGATATAAAAAATCGTGCGTGCAGTTCCTCCGCGCGGAAGAAGTGAAACTTCGTAATATGGAAATGAAAAAGGCACTTATACATCAATATGAACCTTATTGCAATAACTTAAGGAACTAAATTTACTTATGCATCTATGTGTTTAAATTACTCACTAGATGGCGCTTTTATCAAGTCTCATACATTTGCACAGACAGTATGAGTTCTGTATCGCACTATCGAAGTTTTTAACATCCGTTAGAGTATATACAATGCGAGATTACTTGCTTCGGCAGTACATATACTAATGCTTTCATACCCCCTCCATGGTAGCGTTAAACGTTTAACGCAACCTTGTTGGAAGTCGCATTAGAAGTTTCACTTCAAAAATATCCTACGACCTATTCTCAGACCTACCAAATGTAGAGAAAAAGTTTCATGAAAATCGGTCAAGCCGTCTCGGAGGAGTTCGATCACAAACACCGTGACACGAGATTTTTATATATTAGATTAGATTATAATTGTGTGCCCTTTACAGGGCGCCATGGACTGAGTTAAATATTGTGACATCTTGAAGTTATATGTAAATAAATTAATCAATGAATAAATGAAACTTCATTGGATCTACTTTACACGTTTTTATAATAAACAAATGTAAAATTACAACACACATAAATGAATTAAAATTTTGATTCGGATCTTGGTTAAAGGACAGTATTGGTGTCTAACTTACGACGAGCGGCGGGAGTGTCGCCGAGCGGAGCGCTGCCGTTGGTTAACCTAGCGACAACTTTAATACAAAGTCAGCCCGATCGAGGAGCTAATCGTAATCTCAAACAGTAAATTGAAGGCGATCCGTGCAGCGAGCGAGGCGATGCCGGCACATCTTCTATAAATACATTACCGAACACGCTTTATTACTCCGCCATCTTCATCCAATCCTATTAAGCGTCTGTTCGCAAACAGCTTTCTTGCGAGGCGTTCAGTTTTAGGATGGCCATTTTTTAAAATAGTATTAGGGTTCGATAATGGCTTTAACACGACGCCCCCGGCTAACGCCTATATTACGCCGCGGCGAGTAGCTCCGGCGATATGCTAAACGCTAGTCCGCTGACGCTGCGTCTGGCCGGCTTTCGATGAGATGCGATAATTTAACGACAACGCTTTCGAGAGATTTCCTTTCCTTCTAGCAGTTCCACGACGATATTACCCGGCGCTGTTCTGCAGACACTATCTGGATTTGATAGGACTTACACAGCTGGCGCCAGAGAAAAGTACCACTACAGGATTCTTTTGTGACGCTCGGTGCTCTATCTTCAGGACGTTTACATTTTAATAACAGAAGTTCTCTTTCCACTCTCACATTATCGTAAGTTTAAATTTAGATAAATGTGGCACTTCGTCCCATTTCTCCGCCGTAGGAAGAAAAGTTACAGCAATTCATTAGTTGTAAACTGACGCTGGCCATTGTTATAGTATTTTAAATAGCAGTGACGAATGTCGGCACACCAGACAATTTAGTAACAGGAATAGGGTGGCGTGATTTATAGAATGGAATAACTTGTGGAATCGGGGCAATTTAAATCCGCGACGCACATTACGCTAATTACCCACCTCCCGCCTCTAATCTCCGCATATCAGCGGACCTGTATAATTAGGGGCGACAGCATAATGTGCGCCACACAATATGTCTGCACAAACCATATGTCAATTTAATTTGACCCCCGATCCAAGATGGCGGCCTACCCTCGCGCGGTGTCGATTCGACAAATGCTTGTGGTTTACAACCATCTATTAATTGACGTGTTTTAAAAAAAACACTGCACCGGCTAGTGTCAGCATTCCGACGATGTGGTATGTACATGAAATCTGCTATTTGAAGTAGGTATACTTACAATGAAATAAGTGTAAACTGAAATAAATCTGACGCTGCACGATTTATTATTTAGGTTCAACATCTTAGGGTCTGGATCTTAAGCATTATACAAATGCCACAAGAGGTACATTTTTATATCTGAGGTTAAAGATCAAAGAACCCCTTTCTCGTGCCGACCTTAGAGATTGGTCAGTGTGAATAATGAAACTATAAATAACTTTCTAGGATTAAGATATGTTTCGCCGTGCCATTTACTCGTAGATACGAATCTGCGGTGTTGTACGTTTAACTATATTGACGTTAAACTGCTAATCCCAATCTCCACCAACAGCAGACCAATTTGTTTATATTATTCAGGCATATCTTTCATTGGACAATAATTCGCTTTAGTAAAGTTTGGCAGGTGCTTCAGATTTAATTTTGTGTACCTACGTGTTTAATTGTTTAAATTACAAAGTTTACTGAAACCAAGAGCTCCGCTTCATGAAGGCATATTAAGAGCCACTTGTCTATTAATACAAGTGAAGTGGTTTTACAGATACTGACTCAGACAGTCTGTTTTTGCCTATAAGGGTTTAGTTGGAAGTTTTTATATTTGGTAAATGTTTTCCCAAATTATCTTAGGTAGTTATACCTACTATATAAATAATAAATATCACGGGACAATTCACACCAATTGACCTAGTCCCAAAGTAAGCTAGGTAAGCTTGTGTTATGGGTACTAGCCAACGGATAAACATACTTATATAGATAGATACATACTTAAATACATATTAAACACCCAAGACCCGAGAACAAACATTCGTAGTTTCATACAAATATCTGCCCCGACACGGGAATCGAACCCGGGACTTCAAGCTTCATAGTCAGGTTCTCTAACCACTGGGCCATCTGGTCGTCTAAACTATACTATATGATACGCGAAAGCTATGAATACTAATGTGAAAAGAAAATACATTAGAAATTATTAAAAAAAAATTGTCGAATTCAAAATCAAAAGTTCGATTATATATATTTCACACAGATATTATTTAACTTTTACAAAGCGCCTTTGTTGATGTAGAATTCACGAATCACAAACAATATATTTGTAGGTAAGTAGGTAAAGTATCTATGGTAGGAGTCCTAATCTAATTTTTGTAAGCATCTAAAACACCGACAAACTAAACGGTCACAGGTAACTTAGTAAATAAACTTGTGCCCGAGACGTTTAGGACCCCAAGAGTTTTAAATACGACGAAAGAATATTTAACGACTTTTTCATGAACATTAAAGATACCACTTTAAATAGCCGTAGGCATTTCGAGCTTGTCAATAAAAGTCTTCTTTAGGCCATATAGTCAGTTTATTGCATTATTAGTATGTCGTCGAGCCGCCAGTTATGACTATTTTAACGGCTATTTAAATCATTTTCTAAGAAAAGCAGAATAAATGCGGCAGAGAAAATATCTGTTGAGAGGTAACTTGATATTGTGTTTGTTACGGGTCGGCATTATAAACATGATGTTTTCGCGCCGGGTTATATTAACGTCTATCTTCAAATTGAGCCCGCGGTAGGCCGTCAATGGATGAGAATGACATTAAATTGGTTAAATTGCTTTGCCGAGCTTTGTTCTGCAAGTCCTCTGGGATGTCCATTCGTCCGTCGCGACGGTCGGCCTGCTATGCCGCCCTCGATCGATTCCTGGTTCACCCATTCTTCCCCCTCTACCATCGATGAGGTGTGTTTCCGACTTGTGGTATTAACAATGCGTTCATTGACTTATACGCATATGGTATAGCAAATGTACACAACTAAACAATGATCGTTTTCTGTGCAATCCGTCACGATGTACCCGAGCCGCAGGTAATTCGTACGACAATCGCCATTGAACCACGAAGCGCTTCAGTAATTTAGCTGTGGTACGTAGACGTGTGGTGTGTCTATCAAATTGACGGATACAAGCAGAGCCGAAACCAATCAATCAGTTCGACGGAGCGTCGCGCGATAATTGAACTCTTCCCTCGAAGCAAAGCGATTCAATAGATAATTACAATCGCAAACCAAAAATTACACGCAGCATTTAACCGTAGGACCCTATTACGTTTCACAAAGCTGGGTCGGTCGCATTCGATCGGCGATCTTTGCTGGACGGCGGATTAACTCGCAACGGCTCACAATGAGGGCCTTGAGAGGAGACGAGTGGGGAGGGGATGTATTAATAATGGTCTACGTAGTGAATGGAGCACTTACACGGTCCGCCGGGAGCTGAATGTGTGACTATCGCGTTAGAGCAAATCGAATCGGCGCGGCCGACCGCTCACAGGCGCCGAATTTACCGTCTGACTGGAACCTTGCAGGAAGAAGTCCCAAAACCGATTCTCCGGTTAAAACGAAAATATTGTTCTCCCAAATCAACCCGCTCACCGGATGTGCTAACTGTACTCCTGTTATTCGCGCCGCCTCCAACTATTCCGAGTTATCTGTACATATAATAAATCTGTAACAAGTCGGTGTCTGTACATTGAAGATATTTGATAAAAACTGTCACTAGGGCTATTTAATAGCGCAATAGAACCCAAAACAATGATTTTTAGAATTATTGTCTGTTTGTCTGTTTGTCTGTGCGTTTGTGCGCGCTAATCTCAGAAACGGCTTAACCTAGAAGGATGCGGTTTTCACTGATATGTTGGTATTTTTTTGGATTAACATTTAGTGTTTGTTTCATTTGAATCGGTTCACAAATAAGAATGATACGTCTATTTTAAGAATTTATCGAACAGGTTTTTTTGTCTGAACACGCTAATCTCAGGAACTACTGCTCCGATCTGAAAAATTCCTTCAGTGTTAGATAGCACATTTATCGAGGAAGGCTATAGGCTATATAATTATCACGCTAACACCAATAGCAGCGGAGCGGAGCGGAAGAATGTTTCAAAATCGGGGGTTTTTGAAGTAAAACTTCTATAGGCACGCTTGACTTGGGAGTACGGTGGCGAATTTGAACGCGGGTGTGCGGGGGGTTCGGTGGGGGTAATGGGTTGGGAGGGGGTGCGGATGGGGGGGGGGGGGATCGGGGGTGCGGGGGCGGGTAATTTTTTTTTATATCGAGGAACTCTCCTTAGAGCCGTAATTGATGAAAAAGCAAATTGGATAAAAAAATAAGCTGCCCAAATTACTAATTCTACGCGGACGGAGTCGCGGGCAAAAGCTAGTTGAAAATAAAGACGGAAATAACCGCATGAGACACTTTTCAACATTTCTTACATTAACTATCCTTATTTGGGTAGACTAGTACAAGCGGCACTGGACACGGTTTGAGGTAGGTACTCACATACAATAAGTCCTAGTGTTATTACAAAAACCGGAAAAATGTCATTAATATCGTTATAATGCGTCTAGATATTTCAGCCGCTAACATTTTTCTACGTCACTGCAACTCCAAAAGGTAATTAATATTCGGCTAACTACTGATTGCAGTCGCCAAAATTCATGCAAAAAACCTTGATTAATGTTAGCTTTTCGGGTAGGTATACGTAAACTGTCACTCCGAATTCAATTTATAATATTCTACGTGGAGTTGTTTCAGTAATGATATCATGATAAACATGAATATTTTTCGCAGACGTCGCAGTAAGTTTAAAGTTAAAATGGAAAGTCGACATGGAAAAGACGAGAAGTTCTATTGAAAGTCGATTTTTGAAGTTGGTCGTAGGACGCGACGCGCATTCCGACGCGGCAAAGTAAAGTGACGCCTTTTGCATATTACGTATTTATTTACACGCCTTCGTTTGTATTTAATTATTTATCTACACATATTATCAGTCTTAAACCTGAAGTGTGTCTAGAAGCAGTTGACAATGTCCAGTAGTATAACAATATAACTATCTAACTGTGACAATTTTCTTCTTTGTAAGAGCAGCAACCTAATGTTTTTACAATATCACATACTTATGATATGATAATGCGCAGTTCCAAATTTGGAACATCTTCTATTTAATCAACACAATTTAAATAGGCCCCAATGTTAGAATTTAAATTAAATTCAGTCGGTACGCAAACGTCAGCTCGTTATGTTTTTTTAGATATCATAAGACGTTTGTTCTCGAACGACATGAGAACACGGACTTAAAAAAATATATCCGTGACAAAGGTTTGTTTTATCGCCATTTTTGTCGTCATTGTTTGAAAATCGCCATAATTGTCTTGAAAAACTTTTGACCTCAAACTTCTGAGTCCATTTTAGAGTAGAGTAGAGTAGTAGTATAGAAAATCGAAAACCATTTCGAGATAAATGCTTTTTAAATCGTTTTCTGTAGTTATTTAATTTTAATATTATGTAATGAATTTATTATATAATAAATAAGCAATGACCTTCATTTGACATTGGTGTAAATTGCGTGACCGGTTCAAGTCGTACTTTATTCTCTGTGGTTAGAATTCTTCACAATTTACCCCGCGATTGGACCTGCTGTCTGTCATCTAGCACTTTGTCAGTGCCAGTAAAGTGACACAGTGTATAGTGTACCACTACGCAAAAAATAATTAAAGGGGTTGCCTTATCGTACGCATTTAGATAGATTTAGAAATTTGGCATTGTGGGAGCCCTCAATTATAATCTGACGTCATCAACTAAAATAGTTTCAATAATTAATTTTGAAAAAAGCAGAGAACTAAATGACAAAATATTGAAATTAGTTTCTTATAATTGACTTTTCTATACAAAAAAAATATAAAAACCACTGGTAATTTTTCTTAGACATTCCCAATTAGAACTGGAAATACTCGTGTGAAAAAATCTTTGTGTTAATCTGTGTGTTAAAATCTTTCGTTATATTTGTATCAGTTGTGTAAAATGAAATGCACAAAAGTTCAATACTGATCTTAATATATAAAAGAAGAAACTGACTGACTGACTGACTGACTGACTGACTGACTGACATATCAACGCACAGCCCAAACCACTGGGCCTAGAGATTCCAAATTTGGCATGTAGGTTCCTTATAAGGTCTAAGGGTGCACTTAGAAAGGATTTTTATAAATTCACTCCCTAAGGGGGTAAAAAGGGGGTTCAAAGTTTGTATGGGGAAACAAGATTAGTTCGACTATTTTATTCGAAACTTCACAGAAATACTCCTAATGATAAATAAGTAAACAAGTGTTTCAGGTTTTTTGAGAATTCAACCCCTAAAAGGGGGGAAAGGGGTAACAAAGTCTGAAAATCGACATGGGTGTTGTTTCTATGGTTTATCGGGTCGCTGGTTATGAAAACAACAACGGTTTTAAAATCCGACGTGGCAGACGTAAAATACCATCTCCCTGGATGGGGTGCGATGGGGTTGAAATGTCTAAATATCAATATGGGTGTCGTTTTTAATGTATAGCCCAAACCACTGGACCTAGAAACTTGAAATTTTCTCATAGATACCTTATACAATGTAGGCATCCACTAAGGAAGGATTTTTGGGAATTCCCACGGGAACGGGGAAAACGGGATTTATATTTTCGATTCCAAGTGACCCTATCTCAGTAACTATAATAACTAGACTCTTCAAATTTGATACACAAGTAGGTATTACATTATTTAAAACATTAATTTCAGGATTTTTCAAAATACCCACGGGATAAGGAAAAAACGGGATTTATATATTCAGTTCAACGGGATCCTATGAACTATAATTACTAGACTCTTCAAATTTGGCATAGATGTAGGTAATTATAAATTCCCATGGGATAAGGAAAAAACGGGATTTTTCGTTTTACTGGTCGTAGAAAGCTGAAATTCGGCATGTAGGTTGTTTGGGGAGTGTAGAGGAGCATTGAGAAAGGACTTTCCAAAATTCCCACGGGAACGGGAAAAACGGGATTTTTCGTTTTACTGGTCATAGAAAGCTGAAATTTGGCAAGTGGGTTCCTTGGGGAGTGTAGAGCTGGATTGAGAGAGGACTTTCCAAAATTCCTACGGGAACGGGAAAAACAGGATTTTTCGTTTTACTGGTCGTAGAAAGCTGCAATTCGGTATGTGGTTGCTTGGAGAGTGTAGAGGAACATTGAGAGGGGACTTTCCCAAATTCCAACGGGAACGGGAAAAAACGGGATTTTACGTTTTACTGGTTGTAGAAAGCTGAAATTCGGCATGTAGGTTGTTTGGGGAGTGTTGAGGAGCATTGAGAGAGGACTTTCCAAAATTCCCACGGGAACGGGAAAAACGGGCTTTTTCGTTTTACTGGTCATAGAAAGCTGAAATTTGGCAAGTGGGTTCCTTGGGGAGTGTAGGGGAGCATTAAGAGAACATTTCCCGAAATTCTTACGGGAACGGGAAAAAACGGGATTTTTCATTTTACTGGTTGTAGAAAGCTAAAATTTCAAAATTCATAAGTACTGTAAGTAGGCTGCAAAGGGCACTTTAACCGACTTCTAAAAAAGGAGTAGGTTATGCATTCCACTTTATGATTTTTTTATGTAGGTATGTTCACCGATTTCCCGGTCAATTGTGGACCTGCTTGCTTGCTTGCCGGTATGCTTGCTTGCTTGATATCTTGGTTCTTTAGAATACTCATAGTACACGCGAGCGAAGCCGCGGGCAAAAGCTTGTCTTAATATATAAAAGAAGAAACTGACTGACTGACTGACTGACTGACATTTCAATGCACAGCCCAAACCACTGGGCCTAGAGATTCCAAATTTGGCATGTAGGTTCCTTATAAGGTCAAGGGGTGCACTAAGAAAGGATTTCTCAAAATTCACTCCCTGAAGGGGTGAAAAGGGGGTTCAAAGTTTGTATGGGGAAACAAGATTAGTTTGACTATTTTATTCGAAACTTCACAGAAGTACTTCTAATGATGAATGAGTAAACTCGTGTTTCAGGTTTTTTGAGAATTCAACCCCTAAAAGGGGGGAAAGGGGTAACAAAGTCTGAAAATCAACATGGGTGTTGTTTCTATGGTTTATCGGGTCGCTGGTTATGAAATCAACAATGGTTTTAAAATACAATGTGGCATACGTAAAATACCATCTCCCTGGATGGGGTGCGATGGGGTTGAAATGTCTAAATATCTATATGGGTGTCGTTTTTAAGGTTTTTCCCAAACCACTGGACCTAGAAACTTGAAAATTTGCACATAGATACCTTATACAATGTAGGTAGGCATCCACTAAGGAAGGATTTTTGGGAATTCCCACGGGAACGGGGAAAACGGGATTTATATTTTCGATTCCGAGTGACCCTATCTCAGTAACTATAATAACTAGACTCTTCAAATTTGATACACAAGTAGGTATTAAGTACATTAGTTAAAACATTCATTTCAGGATTTATCAAAGTTCCCACGGGATAAGGAAAAAACGGGATTAATATATTCAGTTCAACGGAATCCTATGAATTATAATTACTAGAATCTTCAAATTTGGCATAGAAGTAGGTAATTATAATATTAAAAAAACTTTTTTAAGGATTTTTGGAAATTCCCACGGGATAAGGAAAAAACGGGATTTTTCGTTATACTGGTCGGAGAAAGCTGAAATTTGGCATGTAAGTTCCTTGGGGAGTGTAGGGGAGCGATAATAAAGTATTTCCCGAAATTCTTACGGGAACGAGAAGAAACGGGCTTTTGCGTTTTACTGGTTGTAAAAATGTAAAATTTCAAAATTCAAAAATTTATACTGTAAGTAGGCCACAAAGGGCTCTTTCACCGACTTCCAAAAAAAGGAGAATGTGATGCATTCCACTGTATGTATTTTTTTATGTAGGTATGTTCACCGATTTTTCGTTCAATTGTGGACCGATTTTAAAAATTATTTTTTTATTCGAAAGAATACCTATAATATACTCCTGAGATGGTCCCATTGTCACCAAATCAAGATCTGACGATGGGATCTCAGGGAAATAGAGGGCAACCTTCAAATTTTGTAGGCACGCATTACGTTTTTCATATATTTTCTCAAGCTATTTAAGTGTTTGCGTCTGGTAGACATCATCTCTTATGTTGACGAGCTGATGATGGAAGGTAAAACTCCTTAACGGTTAGGAGTTAAGGATATTTTTTCAAATATTATTATGTACGTATAGACCGATAGTTGTATTTTTCAGGTTATCCAGGTGAGCTGATGATGGAAGGTTAAACTCCTTAACGGTTAGGAGTTATAGGAAGTTTCTTTAAATATCATATGCACGTATAGACCTTTAGTTGTATTCTTTCTGGTTATTCAGATTTTTAGTGCCAGTTCCGAATTCGTGAAAAACATTGTACACAAAGAAATACTGTAAAGGACCGTACGTACCTACCTGAAGTTTAGTCGTGCTTGCTTGCACGCTTGCTTGCACGCTTACTTGCTTGCTTGCGTGCAGGCATGCTTGCTTGCATCTTGCTTGCATGCTTGCATGCTTGCTTGCATGCTTGCATGCTTTCTTGCTTACCTGTATGCAAGCTTGCTTGATATCTTGGTTCTTTGGAATACTCATGGTACACGCGTGCGAAGCCGCGGGCAAAAGCTAGTTTCAGAAATAAAGTCATATTTTATGAACACGTTGTTCGGATTTGTAGTTACAATTTTTATATCTAGTCTTGCTAAATAGAGGGCATTAAACAATGTCGGCATGAAGTAAATACAACGTGAATGAAGAAAAAGTACGAATATATCCAGAGTGTGTTGAACCTTCGACAGAGCATCATGAAGACGTATTATAGTACCAGAAAATATCTAAAGCACAGCGCTATTTCCTTTGCAATAGGAGTTCCGTCCGCAATGAAGCCAGACAAAGTTTTTCTATTAAAACACGAAGAGAACACGTAGGTACTTCGTGAATAGAATATGTACACAGTTTTGCATTTTGCAGATAGTCTCATGAAATGTTTGAGGTTACTAAGGGACTGTTTATTTGATTTATTTCGAGAAATAAATTTAATTTCGAAATTAAGTAGGTACCTACTCTTGTTGTATGTTATTTGTTTGTATGAAGTATATTTATTAGGTATCATAGGTAGACGTAAGTAATCATGATACATTCAATGCTTTTAATAAAAGTTTATTTCATAGTTACCATACTAAACTTATTATTCTTTAAAAATAAAAGCTTTTAATAACTTGTTGTAGAGGCTAGAAAGTAAGCATTAGGTGAACGAGTTAGTTTGAAGGCCGACCCGAAGGGGAGGCCTTCAATAATACGGGTTCATCTATTGCATTTTTGGCCGAGACTAAACATTGTGCTTTTCACGACTAATGCGAGGAAATAAAAATCAATAATTAAAAACAGACATAATATGGCCGCATGGAATCTGATTCCTTTGCCTATCCGTGAAGGGATGAATATTATTAAAAAATTAAAATGAGTACTCATTGGCCAATTTATACGCGTGGTTGTGGTCATTGGGATTTTTAGTTGACGGACATATTATTAGTAAATTATAAATTATAAAGCATATCTATAATGCTGTAGACATGTATATTTTTTGTATGGAGATTATTAATTTCATAAGTGCTTGATATAGTCTAAATTGAATAGATATTTTGAATTTTGACATTTCAGCTTTACATTAGACGCAGTGTAAGTAGGCCTCCAACAAGATGGAGCGACGACCTGACCTGATTGAAGTTGCGTGATCGCGTTGGATGCGGATGGCACGGGACCGATCTGTTTGGCGAGCCTTGGGGGAGGCCTATGTTCAGCAGTGGACGTCTTTCGGCTAAAATGATGATGATGATGATGAACTTTTTTTTGCTATCGTGGCCATAGTAATACAAACTCTGTGAAAATTTCAAGTGTTTACTTTTAACAGTGCAAAAGATGTAGCCCTATGACAGACAGACTGGGGAGGCTTTGTAAAAGGGTTTTATTGGTTACCCTTTAGTTACGGAACCCTAAGAAGCGATTACAAAGAAGTAAACCAAAGTAAATTTAACTGAGCTTTCTGAAGACCTCCAACTGTCAACCATAAAGCAGGCTTGCACTTATACGGGTTATAGGATGTGTAGGTCACGGTAGCCAGGTGCGGCGCGTGTATCCGCTTCCGAGGCGCGGGCGCAGCTGCCCATACAGATTAATATTGGGAAAGTAAATTGATAACTGTACCTACCCTTCAATTACGAGTACGACCGAACTGGCCGTGCCTTTGTTTGTCGTGAGTATTGTTTTGTCCGCGGGTCATATTATTTAATAATCATAACTTTTTTAATAAAATGTAGAATGGTCATCATCATCATTTCGGCCTATATACATCTCACTGCAGGGAACCGGCCTCGCACATGAATTCTGAAAAACTTAGAGGTGCGAGCTCAGGATTTGAACACACGATCCTGTGCTTGAGAGGCCATACGGGAAACCAGTAGGCAACCACAACTTATAGGATATGACATCAAATAATAGTTTTATATATAATACTAGATTTTGCGCGTGGCTTAGCTCATGTGAACTATTTGATCTGTTAGGATCTGTTAGTTAAATTTTGAAAATTTTATTAAGATTCCTTAGGGGTTACCCATTAATTACGCCGTGGTATTTATTTACGTTGTATGAGGAACATCTGTTCAAAATTCATATCTTAAAACTTCGAAATTCAGAAAAAATTCTGAAGGTTGAAATTCTGCAATTTAATGTGCACAGAAAAAGTAGGTAATCTACATTAGGTATGTCATCCCGGAGATCTAGTTATTTAAATACCAAATGCCATCTAGCCGTTTCAGCGTAAATAGTAACAAATATTCACTCGCAAACATTCGCATTTATAATATTAACATGAAGTAAGTGGTAAGGTCAAATATATAACTGATGAATCAATGGAGTATTTTACTGACATGATGATGTCATCCTCGGCTAACTCTTTTATGAACCATATCGGTATGTTTCGTTATGTGAGCGAATGTGACTCGCGAAGCCAAACTTTGTGCTAAATGTGCGGTCACAGAGCGCTCAGGACACCTTGTAACGTTATTAATCTGTACTTACAATTTATATCGTGTTTTAGCTCCGTTATCGTATCTTTTTCACGTCCAGTTGTCGATCTTAATATCGTTAGAATCGCGTCACCTTCATTTCTCCAGAGTACTCGCAACACATAGAAAAAGGCCGAAAAAGTTAGTGTCTACTTTCATCGCCCCAAAAGTGATTGAAACGTGAAAATACGTAGTGAAAATCCAGTGAAACTGTGTTCTTTAGCTTTTGTGATGTTGCTGGACCCTGCAGAAATTAAGGTGACGCGATTCTAACGATATTAAGATCGACAACTGGACGTGAAAAAGATACGATAAGGGAGCTAAAACACGATATAAATTGTAAGTACAGATTAATAACGTTACATTAGAAATGAAGGTGACGCGATTCTAACGATATTAAGATCGACAACTGGACGTGAAAAAGATACGATAAGGGAGCTAAAACACGATATAAATTGTAAGTACAGATTAATAACGTTACAACCTATCTTAAATAATAATTAATGTACGCGTATAAGTTTCGGTTTAGCTTTACGTACTTAACTAGTGTTTAGCATCAATATATTTTCAAGAGAAGCTATTTAGAAGCGCGAAGTCAGATCGGACCATGTTTGGAAATAATCGAATATAATTAGTGACATAATGAGTCACTGACCAGCTATCCGTTGATCCTAGTTTAGCCTTGGCAACTGAAGCCAAAAAATCCAAGTGGGCATTAAGATTTTAAAATTCGTTAAAACGACACTAAGCTCATACCTACACGGTTTCGAGATTCTTACGTGGCATTCTTGAAAGGATAGTTTTGCATAAAGTATCATTTATCATCGCACTTGCAACCAAAACGTACGAGATTTAATGTGAGATTTATGATTTTCAATATCCCACACCGTATTTAAGTGGACATCAAAACGACTAAAATGAACTTCATACGCTCGGAAATAGACTGTCCCTACTTACTGAGAGGAGAATAAGAGCAAAATTTCCGCTGGCCGCCATTGCAGCGGGTCCGTATGTGTATTGTTGCAATTTCAGAAATTCCCATTATCGTTGAGCGTGAAAAGGAGAGAAATAAGAAGCGGCGGACAATAGCAGTTATGGGCAGCGTAGCGAGTGGTGCGGCGAGCGGCGCGGGCCGCGGCAGTGGCGGCGGCGACTGCCATTTAAACAAGGCATAGATCTATGCAGTAGAAAATGTATGAAATATTCTCAATTTTAAATAATTCATGGTACATTAGCATGAAAGTGGTCGATGTGGGTCATAGAGTCGCCAAGCTAAAATGGGCTTGGGCTGGCCTCGTGTGCCGACGACACGACGAACGGTGGAGCAAGCGCGTTTAGGAATAGAGACCCCGGCTAGGCAAAAGAAGTGTGGACAGACCGCCTGTCCGATGATCCAATGAAATTATGGAGATAGCAGGATTAGTGTGAAAAAGGGAAACAGATAACCGATATAGATGGCAAAAGATTAGAGAGACGTGTTGGGCATGGGCGAAAACGCGAAGAAGACGAAGAGATGGTACAGGACCAAACATTTAACAATAATAATGACAGTTAGGAACACTTTCGCTCACTAACATAATCTTTCGTTTATCTAGACGGCCGGATAGCCTAGTTGTTAGAGAACCTGACTACGAAGCTTGAGCTCCCGGGTTCGATTCCCGGCCGGGGCAGATATTTGTGTGAAAAATACGAATGTTTGTGCTCGAGTCTCGGATGTTTAATAATAATAATATGTATTTAAGTATGTAAGTATATTTATTTATCCGTTGTCTAGTACCCATAGTACAAGCTTTGCTTAGTTTGGGAGTGACCTAGTCTGACCTATGGTGTGAATTGTCCCGTGATATTTATTTATTTTATCTATTTTGAATTACGTTGCCTAAAGCTAACTAACTTTAAGAAACTTCACCACACGATGAGTCAAAGGCTTGCCTACCCTGCCTCGTAATATCATTACTATTTGCTTAGCAACAATATAATTCTTCCAAATTACCGATGTCTTCGTGTATTCCGTCACGCATGTAATGTAATAAGCACATGTCCACGCCTGTCCGCTCTCGCGTGTGGCCAACACCTGACGCGTCTCCAAGCAGCAGTCCGCATGGCCGCGTCGCTTTATACCTCTACAATCAGGACCGTGTATCACACCACTGAATAGGATCCTTTGAGAAATAATTAAAAGTTCATATTGTATGTGTTACTTGGGACGAGTTGGCTACGCTGCTGTAGTGATTCAGGGTTTGTATCGTTACTGTATCTAAGTAGGTACTTATATTTATTGGTTTCATAATGCATCCATACTAATATTATAAATGCATAAGTGTCTGTCTGTTTGTTACCTCTTCACGCTTAAACCGCTGAACCGAGTTAGATGAAGTTTGGTATTGCGATAGTTTAAGTCCCGGGAAACCCGGGACCCATAATTCCATAAATTCAGGATCGCTCAGCGAGCTATGGAGAGAGCAATGCTAGGGGTTTCTTTGAAGGATAAAATCCGCAATCACATTATCCGACAAAGGACTAAAGTCATCGACATTGCTCAAAGAATTAGTTCGCTGAAGTGGCGTTGGGCTGGCCACGTCTGTCGCAGAGCTGAAGAGCGGTGGAGCAGACGAGTCCTCGAATGGAGACCACGGACGGGGAAACGTAGTGTAGGGCGTCCTGAGGCGCGGTGGACGGATGACCTTAAGAGGGTCGCTGGCGGCAGATGGATGCGAGGGGCCGAAGACAGAGTGTTGTGGCGCGCCATGGAAGAGGCCTATGCCCCGCAGTGGACTGCGATAGGCTGATGATGATGATGATGATGATGATGAAGTCCCGGGAAAGGACGTAGGATAGATTTTATCCCGGACTAATAGCATTGTTCTAACAGGATAGCGATAAACGAACTTTTCGCAGACAGAGTCGCGGGCAACAACTAGTTTTATCCTATATTTTTTCTCGTATCTTTAAGTTTTTAAATACTTATTGTTTAATGTTTAATGTTTAATGTTTATTTGGGCAAAAAACGGCACAATATAATGAGTAAACTTAGAAAAACTTAAGTAATACATAGGCCAGCAAATATGCCACAGTTAATTTATGCTAATGAAGTAACACGTAAAAATACAAACAGCCAAAAATGAGAAAAAGTGGAACGGGCGTTAAATAAATAGTATGTCTAAATATATGTATAAATCTAAAGTTTTGACAGAGAACCTTTAAACCTTATAACTTATTATTGTTTTTTTTACCAATTCCTTTCCTTTGAAAAAGAGATCTCAAAGGTAATTTTCGAAGTTTTAAGGTTGCCCATTCATGGTGCAATAAAATTTTGTGGTCTAAGTCTTAGACAAACCCCAAATGACATTTCTCTATAAACAGTGGTATGTTGAATGTATGTTGAATAGCCGACATAGCCCTCTCATTGTGAGAGGAGGCTTGTGCCCTGCAGTGAGACGTATATAGGCTGGGATGATGACAGCCGAATTCCCATATACAAGTAGGTATGTACACCTTGGCCTTAATTCCAATCGAAACTCAACGGTAAATGCGTATCGGATACACCTAGATATATGTATGTAACAAACTGTCGATTAGACTAAACCCAGATCATCAAGACCAGTTCTACAAGCCTACGTGCTACGTACACCATTACGTAGTCAGACAGCAATCTATGCTAGATACGTCTGGGATGACAAGCAGGAAATGAATGAAATGGCCGAAAGACCGTCATGCCGTTGGCCGGTGGGGCCACACCTCATAACCTATTCCTGTCTCATATCAAGATCCATTTTCCGCCATACTGATGCAATATTAAATCTCACGGCTTTTGATCAAAATTAGTTTCTGTGATCTGACAGATGTTTTGAGAGAGATGCTATAGGATTAGAGGTGCTGTGTGTTAGTATTTAATGGAACGACTTGTTTTTAGTTGGCGACTTAAATTGCCTATTCACCGACTCTTTATCTATATATATAAAAATCAATTGCAGAAAATGTATGTATTTATAACTTCAGGACGGCTGCAATGCACCGCACCTATTTGTCTAATATATTTTGTTGTGTTAGTACTTAGTAACTATGGAGAGAAGGTTTGTATAAAAGAAAATGTTGTTTTGTTTAATTATTAGTACACCCATAACCCAACAAATGTACGTCAAAATTTTTTTAATCATCTACTGCTTCTTAGTATATTATGGTGTTTTTCTAGTAACCTAGTAACTACGTTCAAAGTGAAAGAGATTCGATTTATGTTTCATATCTTATTTGATTCTATGATCTCTAATATAAATTCTTGGAATAGAGTGTCTACCTAATCCTCGATATTTTCGTGATTTTGAGTATCTATTATTAGATAAGATTAGATTTTCTTGGTCTATATACGAAAATATAAGATCTCATGGTTTCACCTCATTAGATTATTTATTAACGATATTATATTGTCTTTAAAACGAGATTATTGGAATTGATACTAATAACAAAAAACCGGCCAAGAGGAAATCAGTCTCAACTTATTATTTAGTGAGATAAATCGTAAGCATTGCTAAGTCAAGCTATACCACGAAGCAGTAAACCAGCTGTATTGTCTTTGAATCATTATAAACTAAAGGTTTTGAGTATTTTTCCAAGAACAAGTTGCTCCTCCATCAACCTACTCGTAGTAGCCTTACCTACTAGTTTAAATAATCAAGTACCCACGCGAAGTTCATAAGCATTTCCCCTCTTTAATGTCTGTAAACGCATTCCTTTTATGCTTGCATTCAGAAACCACAAAGAGGCGGCTTCTATATCATACCAAACCTGGGTAGCGGCGGTGCAAAAAGGCTTTCTGCGAGTGAAAAGCCGCCGATCGATTGGGTATTCCTTCGCCTTCTAATAACATTCCGGGACGATATTTCACGCGCACCTCGATCTCAACCGTGTACACCACTTAGTTCGACACAAAGCTACACGGACGATTTATTGTGTACAGCTTTCTACCAGATAAAGCATAGACAATGGGCTGTTAGATGGCATGGCGATCGACGATCGGTGGCAACACGTGTATGCTTTTAGCTCTAGACTTCAACACCCAATTACGTGCTCGCTGTCGTCCGCGTCATTCATCACGAGCAAACGAGCGATTTTTTATTAAACGGACGACGAGGTGAGGGAAAAAACAGGGAGACTTCTAACGAGTAAATGATACGGCGGCGGAGTTCGTAACTGCCGGTGACATAATTAAGGCTACAGTTACGTGCCTAAAACAAACAAATATGGCATTTTAAAATGGGATTGGGCTGTGAAGAATATCATCGAATTTCAAAAACGTTAACCGCATTGCAGGAAATAAATTCGCAACAAAAACGGGGCCACGAGCATATTTTTAGGGGAACGCATTCCACAAGATTCATATTTCCGTTCCGTTCACCGCTTGCAACTAATTATGTCACTTAAATTAACAAAAAACTTAACAGTTTTGCTTTTATCGCGCACCGTTTCATCAGGAGGGGTGTGAGTTAATTGTGTAAGGAATTCCATAAAAGCTGTAAAACTCGCATTGCGATATAAAAGGTGAAGTTGAAATAATAAAAAGTGTGGGTGCGAGGTTCGCGCGATAGCGGCGTCATTAAGAGACACGCGCCCGCGCCGCGGCTTCGACGGCGGCAGTAATGCGTTCACGTTTCACACGCCAGTAGTTACATTACGCGACATTTGCACCAGCGCGGATATGATAAAATCTTGGGCTGTCTATGCAAATAAAGATTGAGCTTTATTTTGCGAAAATACTTATCCACATACTACAAGTGAACTCAAGCCGTCCCCGTGGGAAGCGCTGACTATAAACCTTTACTTGTTACGATCCTGCAGACATGACCTACCCTCTCAGTTTTTACAATCGAGACTTGTGTTGAAATAAATGTTGCATACTGGGCCCAATTGCATAAAAAATTACAAGCTAATAGTAGGTATTAGTGAATTTCAATACAAAATAGTTAATACTATTAGCTTGTAATTTGTTATGCAATTGGGCCCTGATAAACAAACTTTGCGTATGATTAAAGTGGTACTGAGAGTCATACATATTCGACAACATTCGTAATCATAACGCAAGTAGCTGGAAAATTAAACTTAGATAGATGGAAGTCTACGTTACATTTCAGCCCGTATTCTGGGATGTGTCTGAGTCCTTGGTCTGAGTAGACGCTTGAAGGCTTGAAGTTAAACTAATATGTTACAAACTCGTCACACGTCAAATCAAGAGTCATCAAAGGAATCCAACAAACGTATAAAGGTCGAAGAACAATCAATTTTGTTTTGTAGTACGAAAATAATAGTCGGTTCGTCGCCGCAGCCTTTTCCCCCGTGACATCCATCGAGCCGCGTCGTGTGTCACAATGCCGATAGACATCAGTACCCGTCGCTACGTAATGCTAAAGTGATTTTTATTACATTCGATTCGGTTGCTTTGTTCATATTCCGAGCACTTGTATCACAATAATTCTTGTCGGGTATTGTGGTGGAAAAACGTATTTGGAAATTGCTTTGAACACAAGAATTTGGTAAGTTGTATTGTGTCAGCCATATCTATTTTTGCTACTGTACCTATCCGAATTGGTAATAACGTCAAATTATGTCCATTATTATGATCCTACAGTTAATACAAGTTGGATGATTATAATGTGTGCTTGAACCGATCTTTATGACTGTGTATTTTTTCCTTGTGCTGTTGCCGACATCTGGCTAGTAGCAATGTAAATAGCTCGTTAATACCTTTATTAATTAAGGTATGTACCTTTTATCGCGGCATACTCGTAGCAGATGCAAAGGCACGTGAGAGCACGCCTGCTCGCCTTATGCCAGTGCTGCATTTTGCAAGTTCGATACGGTTTCTATCGCTACCAGTGAGTGCATGCAGTGCAGCCATACGGTGCGTCGGCACGCGACCGCATACACGCTTTGACGATCATGGTTCGTCAGCCTGTCACGTAAGATATCCGACCATAATTCAATTAAATGCCAAAACGCATTGTTATCAAAATCTAATTAAACTTCATCTACAGTAATGATTTAAGAATATCTCCATCTCCTAATTAATTTCAATCTGCGAACAAAAAGCGAGCGGTCGGACGTCTGGGACATACCTAGTCCGAATGGAAGCATGTTACTGAAAGTGGCAGTTGAACATAAAGGAATGGAGAACGGTGTACCTCGAGATAGGCACTCTATGCAGGCTTGTAATTTTAGATATCGAACCTCCCTGCCCCCGCTGGCCTCCCGTATCACCCTGGCTTCGCGGCGGATTAGAATGAAAATACAACGCTTTATTATCTTCCCTTTGACCGTATGTCTTACCTTTGCCAATCCGCTGTTTCCTTTATTCGTTAAAGGTGAATGTATTGTTGTTTTTGTAAGCCAAGCTCCTTTCTTATTTTATTACCTTCTGGTCTTGTAATGTAAATCGAGATAAAAGCTAATTAAATCGTTGAAAAGCGCATGCTTAAAGTTTTAAAGGAGCTATGTTGTGATGTCGGTGGCATGTTTGGGAACGTGATCGTCCGGTGTCGGAGGGTAAGGAGTACGGTACGGGCTCGCGATGCGGGTTCGAGAAGGATTTTTATTAGGAACACGTTTTTACCGACAGTGGATCGTGCTACAGGCGGCATTTATCTCCGCGCGGCGCAGGGGTGTCTCTTTGTAAATCGTTCCCGGATGAAAGATTTTCCTCATTTTATTATTTTACATGTAATTTATGGCACTTTACAGGTTTATGGTTTCCTCGATTAAAAATTACTCAGGTTCAAAAAGCCAGTTTGTCATATTAAGCTAAGCACAGAGCAGCAAGTGTTTCAAGAGAATTTTCCGATTTTCTATCCATTTTGAAAGAAAGAAAGAAAGAAAAATATTTTATTTCAGGTTTCAAGAGTACCACCACCAAACAGTAGAAAACAATATTAATACACCTAATAAACAAGTTCGTTATGGTATGGTAGTGACACCAATTATCACCGAAAAAGGGATTTTCTCTAATTTTCGTTACATACTTATTTGACTGTACATAGTAAACACATAGTAAAACATGTACGAGTCGTTGTAGTATTTAATTCTACAAAATAATGAACATTACAAAGAAAAAGTAAAATAAAAACGCTTTAACCTAATATTATAGCTGCGGACACAACACAAAAATAAAAAAAGTGCATAGAGTGAGCCCAGTATACGCACACGCGGTGTTTCGTGTTTCAGCGATTTAGCGCGAGCGAGTGCGGAGATCAAAGGGCCCTTATGCATCATATTAAAGTTTTATTCGACGCCGCGCGGTCCCCCAACAAGGCAATTTCCTTTTCAATTACGCCTACTTGAAATAAAAATACAATTTTTATTTAGGTCGTGGTAATTAAAAAGGGATTCTGTAATCAAAAGGTATACCGTCAGTTCCGGGCGCTCCTCTCAATTTCGCTTCCGTTTGTTTGTACCAGGGCGGCCACGCCTTCGGGTAAAGTAAAGGGTAGGCACGGTAGCATGTAGCGCCCGAGTCCATAGATGATCATGTTTCAGTACATATTTAAAATGCACGGCCACCTTAAGCCAGCTTTGTTAATATTTAAATAGCCCTCGAAACAGCAGGACAACAACAGGCTCGTTAAAATTTGCTAACATACGCTAATTTCAAGGTAGCGTTGAATTTAATACGAGACATGTATGTATGTATGTGTGTAAACTCTTTACTGTACAAAAATAAGGAAAAAAAAGAAAAACATTATTGACAACCGTTGAAATGCATGTACAAAGGCGAACTTATCCCTTTAAGGGATCTCTACCAGTCAACCTTTGAGTGGATGAAAGGAGCATTTAGTAAGGGACCGACAAAGAGTAAGTAAAAATATTTTTTTTTTTTCTTTTGATATTGTGAGCAACGTAGGCAAAGTATGTATGTGAATGAAAATATAATATGTTATTTTTCATCACATATATATCCTAGCGAATTGAGAGTTAGATAACACGATTAGTGAAAATTTTATCGATTAGGTTTGAGCTTCTAAGTAGCGCCCAAAAATATATTATTCAAATTACTCCAAACCTACTTATAAAAATTCAAACTGCAAATTAAAAAATATATAGTTTAGCAAACTGGGATAAGTAATTTTATTTACACGCTATGTAACTTTTTATAATTAATTTTATACTTACGCCGCATATGATTTAGTTGGGCGAATTGCATGGGCGGAGTTATCGCTGGAATATTTAGGGCGCCTCGTCTAAAATTATAGATACAACATGCCAGAATAACGATTTAGAACGAATACCTTTCAATATAGGTATCATTAATGTAATGCAGCAGTTTCATCGTCATCATTTCAGCCGAAAGATATCCACTGCTAATAGGCCTGCCCCAAGGTTTGCCAAATTGAAGGGTCGGCGGCATCCGTATCGAACGTCTTCCGGACACCATAACCACGTCGTAGCTCCATCTTATTGGGGACCTACTGACATCGCGTCCTTCGCATCTTCCAGCCCTTGGTAGCTATTCGAGAACCTTTTGACCACATCGGCCATAAGTTCTACGAGCGATGTGTCCTGCCCACTGCTACTTGAATACACCAGATTACTTGAACATCATTATACGTATATCGGATAGTTTTGACAATGACGGACGATTACCAAAGGCCGTATTGTCTAACGCGCGGACGCTTGCCTTCGCTTTCACCATCTCTTTCTGTCACCATCTTATAAATACCGTTAGACAGAAAGAAATAGTAAATGCGAAAGCAACCGTCAGCGCGTTAGACAATAAGCCTACAGGTAGGTATATTAATATGTACGTCAGTAATCCGATGTATTTATTCTTGGTGTATTGGATTAAAATAATTATGTCTGAGTCTCACGGTAGTTTTTAATTTATAATTGAACGTCGTTAAATTGAAATAGATTACGTATTTATTTGATGTCTTTCTGTCTGATAAATTATTTGTAGTTAGAACATACGTTGATTAGCAGCTAATATTATGCCTGTTTATACTTACAGTTGCTTCAGGTATCTTTAAGGAAGTCTCAAAGAACATAAATATTAGCTCAAAAAATATTTTAATATAGAATTCCGTAAAAATGCAGTTGTCTGTTTTCTCTATGCCGCCGTTGACGTTGTCTCAGCCACACGTTAATTAAAAATTCGAACCGTTCGAACGCGAACGCGTTCAAGGGATTTTATGCAAAGCGGTGAACTCATCGTGTGTAGAGTATGGAGTTGGGTAACTCTAGATAGTCAACAAAGATGTGCTACAGTACAAAGTAACTCGGATGTGCGACCGATTGCCGCTCGGCGTCGAGTCGATCGCGCTTCCTGCGCCCCGGGAAACGCCATGTGCCGTATATACTTATTACACTATTCTTACGAGGCTTCCGGATTTAGAAAATAAGTCCTTCATAGTTCGCGTAATCCTTGCTCAATGGAGTTTGTTGTTGAGTACTCCGTGTTAGATATTTAAAGGGATATTGAAAGACAAGCACCGTGCAAGTGAAACTGTTTCATATTTTTTTGCGGAAATACATACCTACTTAATCTGTGAAGAAGATTAACTTAACACGCCTGTAAAGATTACATCACAGAATACCGTGGGGTGTGAACTAAATTCTGTTCTTCAATTGAAAAAAAAAATGTATCAAAGGATAGCCTACCATCACTATTGAGTTGTGTTTTAGAGTGTAGGTCGAATTCATCGAATACGGAACTATTTTTGACCATAATACGTGCTGGTCAAAATGGTATCCGAGAACTGGTTACAGATTTTGATTTCAAGATTTATTCGAACAACACTGGGATTTTTTATTTATTTAGGAGTCCCATTTCTCACTGTACGTACTTATCGAAATTTGTTATCGAATGAAAGTACTCGCTAGCAGTGTGAGCACATCATTGCAGTAGGTACCATTCCTTTAACTAATCAATCTATTTTCGTCCGTTAGAGAGGAGTGCGATGGGAGCGATTTATCGCGATGACCTGATTGAATTTATTCGTGTCACTTATGAAATATGCTCCAAGCGCTTCCAGATGTTAAGACGTGATAATGTTTTGAGATTTGAATCTATTACCGAGAAGTTTTCTAACTAACCAGCTTCATCGATGACTCAATTAGAATGTTCTGATACTTATTAAAAATTTTCCATATTGTTTATCAGAACTTGCTTATACTAGGCATATGTGTACTTATTTATGTGTGCTTATGAAGTTCTCTTGGTTATTATAATATGAAGCTACACCGGTAAATTTCTACGATCACAAAATCGTTATTTTAATGAACATAGTAGGTAAATGGATATTAAACTTTAATTTGGAAACACAATGAAATACTACGCCGGATCTTGAATTTTATGAAGAGATAAGTCCTCCAAACGCCAGAGACCCTCTTGAAATATTCTAAGAAATTTGCGATTCAAATGCGCAAAGCCGTTTTAAACGCCTAACAAATTAAAGGCGGACTCGTTAAAGCAATAATTACTGTTTATGTGATGAAATACCTACTATTTACCTTCTCAGTGGGACTAGCGTTGGTTGAACCACACATTTGCAGTGCGATGTGTTCTACCAGGTCGTTATTATTACAAAAATTGGAGGCGGAAAACAGAGGATTACCGTGTGAAATTTTGAGCGAGCAATGAGTCCCTGCTGTACTTACCTGCAGATGAAGTTGAACAGTGCGCTTATGCTTTAATATTTTACAGGAAGCTTCGCGCTGAATCGTCGAATGCGCAAACAAAGCTGGCGCGGCAATAACCGTGTCGCGGCGCAACTGTTCGCGTACCTGAAAGCCTCATAATCCGAAGTTGCACTTCGACCCACCACTCCAAGCACTCCTCCGCCAGTTCAAGCTTTTTAAGACATCTTTCCGCGTGTTTAGATTAGCGGTGATAGAGATAGATAAGTCGGGTTGTCATCTTTTTCTTGGTCCTAAAAAAATCTGTCGGGAAGAAAAATAAGCAGGCAAGAGATTTAATCTGTGAGCGTTTCCCTGTCTATTTAAACAGGAGTCACAGGAGACGGCGTCTTATCGACGCGGCCCGTACCTATTTGCCGAGCCGCAGCCGGCCGGGCGCGCCCGCACCGCTCCTCCGTCGCCGTAACTTCCCTTGTTTGCAAACTCGGATTGGATCTCGCGTTCTACTTTCACATCCGCAATCTAGTTTTATGACTTTAAAATGTTGACGCCGCTGACCTAAACACCGCCCAAGACTGTTGTTTCCGTTCCAAGCTACAGCTGATTAAGACAAATGGGCATCCCATCTTCGATTCGATAGTATTATTAATCACCGGGATGAGTCATTGTTGTGTTATCGTTTGTATTTAATTTAATAAGAGGACGTGGATTATTCCATTCTGAGAAATAACTGATCGGCCGGCAGAGCGATAGGATGTCGGCGACTTCACAGTGGGAGTTCGACATGACAATGAGATTCAAAAGATGTTTCTACGCGACAGCCGTGCCGACCAATGAATACCTCTGACCAATTGATTTTAATACCGCTTTGTATCCTCACAGAATGGGACGTGTTGATGTTGTCAGTGCGTTTGTTTCGCTAGATTTTCAACACACGATGCGTTCTGCTCTAAATTTTTAAAACGTATGAATGTTTAAACAAAATTTATTTTCACCACCATCGCTTTGCGTGTTTGAATCGCATGCGGTGATTAAACTTTACGTCTCCGTAAAGTTTATTTAAACTCTGAAAGGCGTATTGTAAACACGAGTGGAAGCATAAACAAATGCACTTGTAGACATATGTTGTGGAACAAGTGCAGCGCGATGCACCGGCGACTCGGGCGTGGGCGGGGAGCGTCTCACGGGCCTTTGTTTAGAGCATAAAATTATACGACATCAGTAAATTCTTTGTTTACCCAATAAATGAATGCACCCATGCGTCGGTAAGAGTGATCGACCTTGCGTGACTCCAACTGGCTAGTTATGATGGTCAGCTATATACGATTCGGTTGAAGGAGATAATAATATTAAATTACCCATAAAGTAGCAATAAGAAAATTATGTTAGTACCTATTTAATTTGAGAATAATTTAGTGCATTGTGTTTCGAGTAGCATAAAAAATATGTATGTATGTATGTATGTAAATTCTTTATTGTACAAAAATAAGGAAAAAAGAAATACATTATTGACAACCGTTGAAATGCATGTACAAAGGCGAACTTATCCCTTTAAGGGTCTCTACCAGTCAACCCTTGAGTGGATGAAAGGAGCATTTAGTAAGGGACCGACAAAGAGTAAGTCAAAATAATACAGTCGGACAAAGCAAAGGCTACAATACAACTTTTAGTAAATACAATACATAAACTCATAATATAAAGAAACCTAATAAAAATATACTACCATATACAACATATATATGCAAAATACATACAATAAATAAGCAGTGTTCTCAATATATTAAAGTGATGGTGTGAGCCACATCTTCTTCAAAGCTTCCCTGAACGACACTACGCAGGGAGATTGCCTAATGGAGGTGGGTAATCGATTCCACAGTCTAGCAGATTGAACAGTAAATGAATTAGAGTAAATTTTGGAAGAAGTAGAAGGACAGGCCAAAAGGAGATTGGTACTCGACCGCAAACGATGCTGGCTTCCTTCAGCCAAGTAGCTGAAACGCTCGTAAAGGTATAAAGGGGCGGAAGGATTAAAAAGAGTGTTGAAAAGCAATGACAGAACGTGGATGTTCCTACGCTCCCTGATGGGCAACCACCTCAGCTGTGCGCGAAAGTGAGATACGTGGTCGTATTTACGGAGACCAAAGATATACCGGAACACACGTACGTAATATTACGATTAAGTCAAAAAAGATGGTTTCGTTTCGTAGATTAAATAACGGCCAAGCGCGTGTCGGGACATGGACACGCGTAGTGTAAGGTTCAGTACTTTTTTCATACATTTCATTTTATTTAACCACTTTATCCGTGTAGTTGGTGACACTCTCTTTGAGTTCCAGATATTCATGGGCGGTGGTCATCATTTTCCATCAGATGACCCGCTTGCTCGTTTGCGTCCCTCTCATAATATTAAAAAATATACCTACCAATGCAAAATTATATCTTTCTAGCACTTACAGTTTCTAAGCTAACAATAAGCCACGGACCGACGACAGATTGACACATATAGGACATCGCGGAACTACAAGGGTTCCTTGTATAGAACTAAGGAACCCTCAAAACGGTCTCGTAAAGTCTGTTACGAGACAGGACGCTTAATAAACGACGGCTTTAAGAATAAATCCCCTAAATAAACTGGCTTTGTCAAAACACTCGACTCTACAAAAGTTGAAAGGAGAAACGTCAACTCTTTCTCAGATAATTCCCATTATCTGGTCTTACCTGAGGACAGATTTAGGCAACAATAGGATCGTCGGCAGATGTCTCCGCAAAACAAACTTCACAACAGACCTAAATCATCCGGGATGAAAAAAATCAGCATTAATTATACAACATAGAGTCCGCTGCGGTGGTGCGTAACAATAAATCGTCATCAATGACGTGAATCGCGGTACAAAATGTTAATGCCGCGTATTATGTCGTTCAACAATGACGCATTGTGCAAAGAGTCCAACCGGCCGCATGTCGGGGACACAACTTGCTAACGTGTGTTTGTATTTTTTGTCGAAAGACACCGTGACGATTTCGACGTACAGTATCAGGATTCCAGTTTTTTGTTAAATGTTTGATCGGATGCGACGAGTTGTCAAGCAGCCGATACGTATATGCAACTTTATCTGTATACTTAGAGACTAGGTTTGAGAAAAATAAAACTGAGAGGAATTCAGATTACCAAATAACAAGAATTTAATTGAAAACTATAGAGTCTTTTTTAATCTAAAATTAGTAGTGATTGATCTTTATCTTACCTGATTATAAATGCACATAAAATTAAAACCGAAGATCCTTACTTAAAAAGTACATAATCTTAGATTTGAAAACAGAATATGTTTTTAAAATATTGACTTAGGTACTTAGACATTTATGTGGCTGAATAAAGAAATAGAGTTCACGTAAACTTACTATTATTAACTAATAAGTAAAATGAATAGTCTTGAACCAATTAAAGCTACGTTTAAAACTTTTAACAACATCCTAATTAGGAAGTAGTTTAATACTTCCCGCCGGACAATAATTCACCGGCTAGTTCGGGCCATCAATATTGCATCAAACCATCCCCTATCAATTGTGTAAGCTCGAGATTACTGCAATTAATTCCAAATCCCTTGACATTTATCAATTTCTTCAGCGATAGTTGGGTCAGATATGTAAGAGCAGGGAATATTCTACAACGGTCTAAGTTATACGAAAGTGATGTCCAAGTGAGATTTAAATTACGCAATCCATGTAAACATGGGATCACAATGCAATGAATCTTGTGTGATTTTCCGTGGCGAGTAATCAGAAGCTGTTCTTTTCGGCCGATGGAAAATGCACCTCGACTTAACTCAAGTTTCTTTGCGTATTTGCTTTCTTTGCATCTTTACTATTAATAGTGAGTTATAAAATGTTGCAGTAGTCACTGTTATGTCACTTGGAGGTAGTCGAATAGAGGTCGAGTTTTCTCTACCTGGGATAGGTTGCGGGTCGGCCGGATTACGAGACGTTCTTCAGTCGTCTTTATCCTTTAAAGGCCGATATTGTTGCTTATGCACGGCCGCTCGCAGAAACCTTGCTTCTTTCTTAAGAAGGATTCCGGAATATTTGATTAGGGAACTCCTTATCTGGCTTTCACGAGCTATTAACATTCTTTCCGGTCGGACGAGAAACTTCTTAGAAACGTAAGTTATTTCCGTCCTGAACCGCAGGTAATGGGACGCATTAGACGTTTGGATGATTAATTAATGTGTGTTTGGGTGACGCTGGTGACCAACACACGAAAGTACCTAAGATAACCGTGTCGCGAAAATATTGAAGAAATGTTTTTTTTTACACTTATATCTAACATCCATTTAAACTTACATGCCATTTTGTGAGCATTAAATTGATGGGATGATTTTTATTTCGTCCAGTTTTTTTTACTCGTATGTAGTTTAAAAAAGGTTTAGTGGGTACTTATTAAATTTTACTATGTATTTTAGTAAGGTAAAACCGGCCAAGAGCGTGTCGAACACACCCAAGATAGGGTTCCGTAGCAGGTACGAAAAAATCTTTGCAGACTTTATTAATGTGGTTGGTACAGCGCCATCTATCGGCGAATTGGGTAACTAATCTACTGCAGTCTACTAGAACTAGTATGTATGTTGATTGTTTTTCAGATGTAATATATTTTTTTTATTTGAAAGAAGATACTGTTAGCGTGATCTTAATAGGTACTTAAAGAAAAAAAATGCTTGCAATGAAGTTTAAATTACAATCTTAGTTTAGAAATATTTTTTACAAAAACTTAAATACTGCTCAACTGATTAAGTTGAAAATAATTTTCCTAGAATGTATTTATTAAGTTTAACTTACTTGATTTATTATTTTTTTTTAGACTTGCGGTTCAAAAGTTAGAGGGGGTGACACATTATTTTAAACTTTCGGAGTGAATATCTCCGAAAATATTCACTTTTTAAAAAAATGATTAAAGAAAACCCCTATTTATTTTCAAATACCTATCCAATGATACCCCGCACTATAGGGTTAGTCGAGAAAAAAAAATCACCCCCACTTTACGTGTATGGGAGGTACCCTAATGATTTTTTTTTAGTTTTTTTATTTAATCACTTTGTCGGCGTGACTGATATATAGGTACTATTCATGCCAAATTACGGCTTTCTAGTACAAACAGTCTCTGAGCATAGCCGCGGACGGACAGACGGACAGACATGGCGAAACTATAAGGGTTCCTAGTTGACTACGGAACCCTAAAAATGTAGTTGATCTTTCTCTCATTCCCACTACCACAGAAGGTACTTACTTAGTCTTTCTGCACTCTAAAACCCATCTCAGTCACTATTATTTTCTAGGATTCGTGGATTTACTCGACCAAATAGTTACTAGGTATCAATAGAACATAGTAGACATAGGCTCTTTTTTGGGGATTTTCTTCTCATGATATTATTAAGCACTCCTTAGGTCAATTTAAACGCACACATTTTATGGCCTAAATAGGAATTCACTTAAAATATCCGTGCTTACTCGTTGCATGCATTTAATAACTCGCCGTTTTCCATAAGCATCTGCGTTCTGTTTGTAGTCGGTTTGTTTGTGCGAGATATAATCTTATTGATCGTGTAATGAGGGATGACAATACTTGTTATTTTATTCTAATGGGGCTTGATTGTCTTGAAACCAAATTCGTACTAGAAATACGTCAATTTAGTATCTTGCGAGTTGCACATAATCGCTATTTCGGACAAATATTAGGGAACGATAATATTTATTATCCATCCCCTCCAAAGAGTATGATGCGTTTTTGTGAATTGATTTAGATTTTATGCAAATTAAATTGCGCTAAACCGTGATCTTTCTGTTTAACGGATTGGAAACACCTTTGTTGTCTTCTTTAATAGCTAGAGAAGTAGTGCCGTTAAAACTCTCCCAAAACGATAAAATAGTGAGTCACTACAGCTCTGACCGCAACTAAAGCCAGGCAGTAAAGTCCATGCTAATAAAGAACTTTTAAAAGCAAACACAGGAGTGTGCGTCATTACATTACAGGTCGGTTGGAGGAAAACAGCCATGTTATTAGTCGGGCGAGGGCACAGATGTCGCCACCGTCGTTGCAACAAATAACTGCTATGGAGCTTCTGTACGCACACCACACACCAAAAATGGCCAAACTACAATAACACAGCTGCGCAGCATTGAAAGATATCTCTGCCCTATTAATATGTCTACCTACGAGTATAGCCACTCCCGACGCAGCACAAAAGGATTTATCTCGTTAATTCACAAGTATTATTTACGATTCGTTTCGCCTCTTTAGTGAGATGATTTGACGAGATCAAATTACGATACGCCCAATATTGTCTCATATTACGTATTGCGAAGCACTCGAGTTCGCTTGTGAATCTTATGAATTCATTTAATGTGAACTTGTACGTCAAAACCAACTCAATTACTTAGAGTGTTTGTAAATTAATCGCATAAACTAGAAGCAATGCCTTGGAGTTGTGATTTGGGACGTAAACAAGGGGAATTGTCTACAACTAACTGTTATTTGAAAGGTCGCTTAATCACTCAAGGGCACCGTACAATTCAAACACAAATATTAATTAATGTGGCGATTCTGGGTGACCTAATTCGAGAAGTTTGTCGTATCTAAATAAACAATTAAGCTGGAGCAGTGTCCCGCGTTCACGGCTCTCCCTTGCCAAGGAACTTCGTTCCGTCGTGCTGCTGGCCCCGCAACCCTTATAGGATGCTTGCTTCAATTAAATTAATTTGATCTCGAGTTGCATTGACTCAAAGTAATATTTTAGTAATGTGATTCGATGTTTTTACAACTTTTAACTTTTTGTTGTGTTTTACACAGATGTACCGCCGATGAATACATCGGGCGGGACAGCCCGGGGTCTGTGTGTATGTACTACTTAATCTATATGGGTAGATAAATCTTGCAAATTAAATTTGATCCACTCCCAGTGGTCACATTGACATGAAATTTGGGATTGATAATGTAGATTGGATTAAAGTGCTCCTACAGTCAACAAAAAGTACAACTAGCAAAAAAGTTCGTGTTTAAATTAACTTGTTTGTTGTTAATCGTCGCAACATATTTTACAATCTTAGAACTTCGTGGCAATTATATTTATCTCGAAAAACACGTTCATAATTTGGCTTGAGAATTTTGAAGAATTAAATTAAGCAAGCGGTTTATTGAATTATGTACAGGGTGAGTGTACGTAATTATTTTATAGAGTACAATAAATAGGTCATACTCAAAGGGCGTATATTAACCTCGCTACTCTTCTCTTTACATTCACAATATCAGAGAGCGATGAATAAAATATGTAACATTTCATTTCATTGGTCAGGTAAAAAATACACATTTAAATTTCACATAACAAACCCGTAACGAAAGTACAATATGTATAACGTAATAAATTTCCATATTCAGTAAAATAGCGGCAAGAACATTTTGTATGAACATTTTTGAACCGGCTTAATTACCCTTTCATAAAGCCGTCAAAGAGCATCCGGATTATCCGGGATGTCTAATAAAGGGTGATCTGAATAAAGCTCGGATCACGACACTACCATCGTCGTATTTTGCTTTAAGAATTTGATACAATACTTTTGCAATACGAGTAGGTACAACGAAGAAAAGTTTTCAAACAATATTAAAGCATACTTTTGATAAACTAAAAAAAATGTACCATTGTACTCAGCTACTTAAGTTAATACCCAATTATTAAGTAGGTAGTACCAGGCAATCAAACAAAAATATTTTGAATAAGAAAGTACTTAATGAATAAAGTATATTACGTGCGTGTCATGAATGCTGTAGTTTATGAAAATTTCATCTCAATTTAATATAATTTGGGTTAATAACATGAAAAGGTGACCGTAGGGATATTTATTATTATAGGGCGCTCCGAATAGGATAGGGCCAAACGTGTGCCTGACGAACCGTGCAAAATGATAATTAAGAGAAACCGCTCAGTCATCGTTAATGCGATAGCCGGCATGTAAATTACAACAGCAGCGCGGTGTTTATAACAATGCCGGTGCCCAGCGTCGATGGCGATTAAAATTTGATAGTTACGTGTATTATGAAAATGAAAAACCAGAGACGCAAGTCGCAATCTTTCGTTGCAAGCCACGACTAGATAAAAACAAGTAAGCGTAACTGCGATGCCTTGAAGTTCGTTGTATGAGTACGTTGCCAATGGAAAAAGTGTTTTTTTTTTTTGTAATAAATATGACCCGTGACTGACCACTATCTCTGCAGACAAAAAATGGAGATGAGACCAAAGGTGTATCTCACTGGTTCAGTAATAGTCTGTTCATTCTAGACTTGAAGAGCCCTAGGTTGCACTTATCTGGGAATACAGACGACGGGAGCGAATTCCATTCCTTAGCATTTCGTAGTAGGAAAGAAGAAATGAACCGCTTTGTGTGGGCTAGTGGAGTGGCATACTAACCACATATCGATGAAGACGCTCGCCTTGCCTGGACGTCCAGCATTTTGTTCATTGCATGTAAAGTTATCATCACAAACTTTATCTTTAAGTCATTGTTGAAATGAAAACCTCAGTGCAAGTGCATCCCACTGCTCTAGTTAGCATATGGCACAATTGCAGAGTTGCCGGTAACACGACAGACAATACCACCCTCAAACACACACAACATGGTGGCGGGCGCCGGCACAAACAAACACAGATATGACTAAAGTCACACATAACAAAGATGCGGCGTTGATTGTTCGGAACTTCTCTCCTCTATCTCGTGTAGACTGTTCTGATAAACGGATTAGCCTCTAGCTATAAGGCGAATCAAAGGATCCATGCCAGTTGAGCCTAACGAGATGGAATATTTACAAACAAAAGAATATATGAGTGGATATTTTGTAGATAACGTAACATATGACATTTAAATAGGTAGATAGGAAGCAAAATGTATCGGTTATTTTGTTCCGAGGTCTTTTTATGTTGATGATTGCCAGTGCTACGTGATTGACGTGGATCGTCATTTCTGGAGGGTTCTCTGCATTTAGCGCCAGTATTTAGCGAGATAATGAGCGGCTGCCGTCGATCGCTAGCTAGAGCGCGAACGGGGCTAACCGCGCGCTATGCAATACAAATTGTACAGAATAATTGATAGCACACAAATTTGTTTGAATTTGTTTTGCTCAGCTATTGATTGATTGAAAGTTTTAGAGCATCAGAAACGTGGATAGAAATGTTTATACTCAACCTCTAATGATACGGAAAAACCAAAGGGCGCACCTCCCCCGCATCTTCATTCTTAAATTAACTCGAGTGAAAATTCTTAGGGTTCCGCAAAGAAGCGTACGCAAATGTGACAGCGTAAGGTTGCGAGGGCCGGGTTAGTGGCCCTGGAGTGTCATCTCGCTAACACATTGTCTAGCGTCATTGTCTGCCGCGGCGGCGCGGGCTCTCTCGTTACACCGATGTTCAACTTTTTATTTACGCCCAAGTGCACTCTGAGTCTGTCGCGTCGAGAGCTGAATTAAGGTTCTCGGCGTTGATATGGGATCATTCAACCCGAGAATATCGAATTACGCAGCGCACTGAGCGCTTTGTTGGTTACTTGCACGTGATATTCCTTTTGTAGAGGCAAGGCCGCGAGCTAAACGGTTCCCTCGCTTGCAAGTTACGAGTCAACTACCGTACAACTTTTAAATCCTATGTGTACGCTTGAAACGCAATCCAGTGATCCCTTATTAGTTTCTGTATATTCGCTCTTCAAAGAACGTCTGAACTCTGTTATGAGTTCAACAGGCATCGAAATACCAAGAATTTGTATTCTTGGCTCTGATTACGTACACCTTAGTAGCTTAGAAATTTGAGAATCTAACACCTTCAAACGCTGATGCTTATGCTAAGTCACAATTAACACCACCCGAGACTAATTATTCACGGCTATCTATACTGCTAAAATAACCACTAAGTTTCGACCACATTGTAGTTAGTGGCCTCATTGCAATGTGTTCGAAACGTTGAGGTTATTTTTGAAATATAGATACTCATTGCTAAATGTTTGAAGTTGAAAGACTACCTAGAACTCGTTTAATGCAACTGATGATCCTCCATACCTTTCATGTTTTCGTTTGAAAGCGTTTATATAATGTTTTCAGTCCGGTTCAATAGTGGCCTTATTAGAGGACCGGTTGCGGAAATTGAATCTGGAGCTACGCAGTTTCCGGGCGGGCATCGCGCTTCCGATTCACTTGCGCTGAACAACCTCCGAGTTATTATTTACCTTTTATTGTCCTCTTTGCTTCATATTATTACTTAAATTTTACATTGTTCTGCATGCTCTAATTATTTTTAAAGCTGTCCTACCTCCTTATTAATAAAAGTTACGAATCTGTTATTTTATTGCAAGATATCACTTTGTCTACGTTTGGCTAAGACAAATGTCAAAAGGACAAAGGAATGCTATCCTAACATGTTATCTACCAAATCGTTTAAGTCTTGGTAAAGATGTGTGAAAAATGTTGTTTAATTACTATTACAAAATGTTAATTTATTTTGTACATTAAATTTGAGTCACATCAATCGAACCAATTATTTGATATTTATTGGCACCTGAGGACCGATTTTTGGAATCACGTCATGCGTAAATAACATTCGGAAGTGATGGAAGAAAAATTGTTCAGAATTTGAAAAACGTGTAGAGCGGAATAATTATACAACTCTATTTATTTAATCTTCTCAAGTAGTCGACATTTTTATTTGAGCTTAAATTTTGGAGCACCACAGGTTTTTATCACATTCCAATGGTATATTTCAAGTGAATTTTTCAAGTCAATTTGTTTTGTGTGCCTAACTTAATAAATAAATAAATAAAGTGACGTGGTTTAAAAATCGGTTCCCCACCGTCTATACAAAATGTATGTGTATTGTACATCCTTCAACACGCATTATATTTGATTAAAAATAACACTTTTAAATTTTGTACATATTTTTCCGGAAATTATTCATGACGTTTTAAAATATTTCAGCAAATGGTTGGATTAGGTTGAGTTACGTGAATTTTTTTGATGCCGAATACTTTGAACATTGACCTACAGATGGAAACATTTGGCAAACACTGTCAAAAAAATCCTGAAAAACATTTTCAGGGGTGTTAACAAAAAGTTTGCCCAACCAACTAATGGAATTCCAGAATAATTTTGCGACACAGTATTATACCTACAATACATTTTAAACAACACGACACAAAAATCTCAGATATTAATAGTTAAACTGACTACGATTATAAAACGACTCGTTAAGCATTAGAACGTTGATAAACGGCGTGAAAACTCTTGTATTATTTGAAACTCATCTCGGAACCATCAATTCCATAGCAATTCATTACTCATAAAACATTTCCGACGTCTGCCGGAGCACGTTGTTGGAAATCGACAATTTCTCGGAAGCGGCGATGTGCGCTGTCCGTTTTTGGTCTATAATACCTACTCGCACGACAGAGAAAACCTTCCTATTGCAGGGGAAAGTGGAAGCTTGGCACAGTGCCAGCCCGCTGCCCATCAAACGCTCCAAAAAATTATTATTTCATCTAATTTGTAGAGATATTTAAAGCGATATTTGACGACAAAAGGATTAAGACGCAACCAAAAGGCATACCCAATTTAGTTGTTTATTTCAACCACATCTTCCTCTCGAACAAATCCCGAGGAGTTTGAATAAATTATAGCTTTTAGTTTCGACGAATATTAATCAGTATTTCAAATGAATGCCGAGAAAATAAAATGAAGCCAATTTTAGCTTTCAACTTAAGAAAAGCAAAGATAATTGAATTGAAGATACGAAATATGAATTGAGTTTTGCATATTTTAGCAAAAAAAAAGTGAGAAATCTAAACGATTAACATTGTTTTAAAAGACAAAAGAGACGCCACAACTTCTTTAAAAAACTATAAGTTCAACATTTAATTTATTTTCAGTCAAATGTGAAAAAAGTAGTCTTGTGCTGATAAGTTTTGTTCGAGTACTCGTATTACTTATAATCGTTAATTTGTAAACTCTATCTAAGTGTAAGTCTTTGTTTTAAATTCGTACATACATATCACTGCATTTTTTTCTCAAACATAAAAACAACCACTTAACATGAGGGGGTGGGGGATGTTTGGTAAAGTTACAGCTTTTTGGTACTAAGAGTCTCAGAGTTGAGCTGCGGAGACAGACAGAAAACCAAAAAACACAACATACAAGGGTTCTGTTTAGATTTTTTTTAAATTAGACCCTAAAGAGGTTATTGAAGGTAGGTATATAATAATTAATATAAAGACACGAGGGTTTTGAAGTTACACTCATTGCTCTCAAATAAAAAAAATATCTTAGAATACTTTGCAATACGAATATGTAAATTTCCAAGTTTGCCGGACATATACGTCGTTTAGTGATATAAAGCTTTCCAATCAGACGCGGCGGGGCGCGAAAGAGATTCTAATAACATTCAAAACTCGTCCTGGGGGACGGTGTCAGTTTAATTACGGCCCAGGACTGTCCCAGCATTGCGATGAATTTATTTTTCAGGACAAAGGACGATTAAAAAAGTTCGTAATGAAAGTCGTCTGGTGATAAGAACGGGTGGACGCAAACCGTTACGAGATGGGATCGTGTTGTGTATGCTGATTGTGTCAATCGTCAGCACCCATTTTTAGATAGCATTCTTTGGGTGTCATTTAAATTACAAAAAAATCACAATGTTTATTGTGAAATGTTGTCAATTACTTTTTAACGCTATTGTAATCAAACCTAAGTACAAACACGGCTGAAGAAAGTATGGTCGTGTTAATAAATGACATGCGTAGGAGATGAACAATAAAGTGCGTAGCGCCGCGGGTGTCAGACTGCAGCGAATAAATTGACGCACACAAAGCCCGCTTAACTAGTCATATCGTTAGAGATGTGAATTTAATTATGTCTTGACGTTTAAGCTATAAATTGTAATTAGTACAAGTGAAATTATAGCATGAAACTTAATTCAGTAACAGGTCGTGACGAGAATTAATAAAATATTAATTTCGTAAACTTAGCAAACTCTCCCGGTTTTGGTGAAAACACTGTTTTAATAGACAACCAAGAAGTGATTTTATTAGTACTTTAAATAACGTGTACCTAAATCTAAAAGATAACACTCGTTCAAACTTACATCAAAGGCTCACTCACGGTATCACCCCTGTAATTTATTTAGATAAATTCGCCACATCAGGCTCACGTCTTCTCGCCTTTTGCGATGATCTTATTAGCTGCCAACTTTGAGAGTACGACTGGAACATACCTGTTAACAAAACGAAAGGTTGGATATGAGGCTAATGGGAATTAAAATTTTACGAGTCTAAGTAACGAGAAGTGCTTGGATTATGCTTTTGTCAGGGAGTCGTTAACGCGGTTGCCGTGGACGGCCAGCCGGTGACCCGAGATGGAGGGTTTAATATATTTGAAGTGGCGTAAAATGCACGGAGGGTACGTAGAAAAGCGCGGCACGGCGCAGGAAGAGCAGCTGATAACAGGTAGGGACGCCGGCGCGGAATTGGAGCCGTTATTTGAAAAACGCCCCGATAAGCCCCTTCTCGGCCCCAAATAAAGGTCTATTCCGTTTTAACGCCCTGTCCTATTATTTGATGCTGGTGTGAATACGCTTTTAAATTTTTAGCGTTCATTAAAAATTACGAGTTCGTCTTGGAATAGATGAAACATATCGATATAATCTTACTTAAACACGGCAGAACATTTTGGTCTTTGGGACGGTTGAATTGGGTTCAGAAAGCCTAATTACTGTAAATTGGACGTGGGAGTTTTTTAAACGGACCCTATAACTAAAGAGCATCCCTTGTATATTTTATAATGTTTTATTGCTGGAACTCAACCAAAGGTACAATAAGTGCAATAAAACTGAAGACAAACTGCGACAAAGTAAATGCGCAAGTAAGGGGCCGTTAGCATCAACCTGTATTTATTTGAAAATGCATAATGCACAAATGCATGCGCGCGTTCCTCCCAAGCCCAGCGCAGGCGACATGCGTGGGCGCGGGTCAGACACGAGGCACATAATTTATAGTTCGCTTTTTGGATGTGCAATAAGCGAATAGACTTAATACAAATGGATTAAATATTTAATCTCATACACTAATAAAATAAAATACAGAATATCCTGATGAATATTTATATTATAACGATCAAGAAAGAAGAAGTTTTTTTTTAACTTAAAAATTGAGGTCCTTCTATAGAGCAAAGGCTCTCCATTTTTGCTCGCTTACGGAGCATAGCCATATGTTTTTGCCACTGTGTACGCGCGGGATAAGCATCTAGGTCTTCGTCTAACTCCGCTTCGGCGTGCCTCTATTTCAATACCCATCGCGTGTATCCCATTCCGTGGCATTTTTGGCCCAATGTTCCGGATTCATTCGGCAGACACGTCTAGCTCACCTTAACTTGGCAGCATTTACGCCCACGTCAGCGTTATGGATTTTTGGAGTGCAGTTCAGTATTTTTGATCTGGTCCGTTCTTCAGATACCAAGTCAAAATGCTACGCTCCAATGATCTTTGACAACCTTGAGTGGGATTTTTGACTTTCTATAAGTGACCATGTTTGAGAGCTTTAGGTTATGATGGTCAGGATACACAAGTTGACGAGTTTGCGCTTTACAATACAATGCGAGTTTACAATACAAATGTTCTTTATTGAACACCAAAAAACAGTACAGAACCCTCTGCAGTACCTATTCATTAGCGACTTAGTGTAAGTGAGGATATTATATGATCATGGAGTTCTTCTGGACAATGATAGATTTTTTTCTGAAAGTGCTGGTAAAACACGTTACAGACATTGTAAGAGAGACATTTGCTGCCTATCTGCAGCATAAATAAATGTTCGAATTTTGAATCTGCATCTAGATGAGACACGTCAGAGAGTGGATTAATAGACGCGTTTTTGTGTGGAGTATCTAGCAGAAACGCCAATGTACATAGCTTAAATCTGTGTCAAAGCAATTATTTTCAATATTTCCCTACGAGATTTCCACAAATGCCTCCTTCATGTATTCCATGGCTGACAGTCTCGCCTACGCAGTCACGACACAACGCGCGTCGTCGTCGACTGCAGCGACAAATGACGCGGACACCACGGACAAACTGCCGGGCTTATCTGATCCAGCCACTTCGTGACAAACCTCTGCGCACTTTGCCAGCCAGTATTATTTCAAAATCCGAAATTGAATTAGGTAATACTGGCCATAAAATGTGCAGTCCACGTTTATAATGTGGAATAAAAGGAAAACTAATTGAACCGCAATATCGCTCGTGTTTTGTTTTTAAAGGACCCACCCGTGCAGTAGGTATTTGCTGTATGATTTTGTAAAAAACGTCATATAATCATTTTAAGAGTTCTTTACCTCAAAATAATAAACTAATTCCTCATAGGATCACTCATGTTTTTGTCTGTCTGTCCATCGTTACAGTTGCTCGGAATCTACTGAATCGATTAAATTGAGGTACACAAATGATTTCTCTGATCCGAACACGAATAAATAAATTTAAGAAATAAATTTAGAATATTTAGGGGCAAATTAAAAGCTTAAAAAATATATATATATAACTATCTCACACTTTTTATAATTGTAAATTGGGATTAAGTTATTAAGAAAATAAATGAAGATAAACCGTACTTTCCCCCTACTTTTCTTCTTAGAAACTACAGCACTTAAATATAACATAGTTATCTAATCTTAAAAATATGTCTATCTTAAAAGATATTGGGTACTTACCCTCTATTCCAATAGAATCTGACAATCTCGTGGACATTAACTGACATGAACATCGAATTGTCCAGGTCCTTAGTAATATTATGATTAAAATCCCTTTTTTATTGGTTTTCGATTATAATCATAACTTTAGGAACCTAGATAATCAGGTGTCTATGTCAGTTGGCTATAGGTATAGATTGTCAGATTACAATGAAATTAACTTTAAATCTTCCAATATTCCGTATCCGCTGTGCAGGAGTTGAACAGTTTTCTAATTAGCATTGAAACAAATTTGCAGTGTTATTAAGAAAATAATCCTATTAGAAGTACACACCAATAAAATTCATACAGATCAATCTCGTTTTGGATAAAATTTGGCTGAGAAAAACCAGCTTTCTAGTTTTCAGCTAGGTATTACTTTTTCAATTCGGCCCACATAGTACCAAAAATTGCAGGTGTGCGCTTTGTGACAGCGTTCCGGGGCAGCTTGATATCCGGTTTTCAGACTAATCAACTGGCCGGAATTTGAAGTGCACTCGCTATGGTTAGCGCCAAACCGGCCAGGAATCCAGGGCTTCCAAATACGTTCCGTTGAATAACACCGCTTAAAATTCTAAAGAGATAATTGGGACTAAAACTTCACCAACTCCTGGATGATTAAAATGTTTCGACAAATTGAAAAATTGTTTAAATTTAAAATTAAATCAGGCGAGGAAAGTTTCGGAAATACTTTTGAAAGCAAAAATACAAAATGGTCACCAAACGAAGCTTCAAAGTTCCATCGCGGCATAAACAGGATTGGAAGGGCGCAATTTGGTCGGTATTCAGAGTCGCGCCGCTGTAAAAGCGCGCCGTATCTAATTATTGTCGGGTTACAACACGACCCCTACTATGAAAATTTGACTAGACTTTTCATTTTAAACTTCTCCAAAAATGCAGTGTAAAAAATTGGTACTGTTTTTTTTAACACTCACAACGGAAGTCGAAGATAGAGTAGAAGTTAATTTCCACAGAATTGATATGGATTCAATATCCGTATATCCGTTACATGTCTGGTTAATATCATAACACCCACGGTAAGAACTATTTCCAATGAATCACCAACCTAAGTATGTGTATAAAAAATGGTTAACCGTTTTGAAAAAATTGGGAGCATTTGTTTTGTATTCAAATAAACAACCTCTCGCCCTATAATCGCATCGCTGTCCATCCACGTCCTGTCGTAGGTTGATAATATGAAAAAAATCATGCAACAGTTTACTATTGAAGCAGTAATGCCAGTTCTAAATCCTCTGAGTACCAAATATACAAACAATTAGTTCTTTATCGGTCATCGCCATCGCATTGACAAACTACTGTTTTAATTGTCTTCCGGAAAGTTGTTCCGTCGCATTCTGCAACAATTACCTAAACAATTTAAGTTCTAAGTAGTTTAACCTAGTAGGCTAGTAGCTGTACTGCGTGGTCTATGCGAGTGTCCGGTATCATGGTTGGGTCAGCGGGCGCCATACCACTGCCGTCCTAACTGAATTACTGGCGACGTTTTTAAAGCTTTTTGCAGCGGCGCGCCCGCTTCACAGCTAATCAGGCTAATACCGCGTGTCAGTAGAGCATCCTACCTCAGCGAGCCCCTGCCCAGCGACGAACCACGTTATTAAATTAAAAAAACGTGAACATAAACCCATCGCAAAAGTGGAAAACCTCTGAAATTCGCAGGTGTATTAAGGTAATGATTTCGCCGAAGCGATAATTCGTCTTGCCTTTTGTTTTGGCGTGGATACGCGTATGAAAAGTTTGACTATATTCGTAAATACGTGCTGTAGAGAGATAATTGCTTGACTATTCTATGAATGAAACGAGCACGAGTAATTTTGTTGTACGGAAAACAAAAGGTTTTTATCTATTCCCGCATCTGTATAGCAACAAATGCGTCTAAACATGCAGATCCGATTATACCTGATGTAAAACGTTTAAGCCGTCAATTGTTTCTATCAATCACTTGATACCAATTTCGTGTGAACGTCATTTTGGCAAATTCAATTGCGTCCGCCATTCATGACGCTGGTTGCAGAATAAAACACTGGGCCAGATGCCATTGACTGTTCTGACAGAACGCTTCGTGCGTTCATCTGTAGAGCCTCAGTTTAATTAATCTCTTAAACTAAATTTAAATAGTAGGCACGAGCTCTCGCCGAGATACTAATCGCCGCTCGTTTCAGACTAAATTAAATCGATCGATAGTCGAGAGCGCTGAAACAAAACGCTGTGATGTTGTCACGCTAGTGACATTTATTTGTGCGAGTGTTTCATGAATGGTTTTAATTTTTAAATATTAAGAAAGAAAAAAAGAACAAAAAGAAGGAATGGAGTTTGCACTTGCGTAGTTTTTATTAAAGAACTTATAAATCTTATAATTATATTAATGCCAGGTTATCTAAAGTCAACCAAGTTTTTATTTAATTTTTTACATTGAAAATAATAATCTTCTTTTTATCGGGCAAAAATATACTTATGTCGTAATTTAAAAAGCTTTCAATACTATTGTAATCGTAATACAACATAATGAATCTTTATTGAACATCAGTAACATCACATACGAGGGGCGTTCAATATAAAGTGAGAATGAGATGCAAACTCTTTTAATATTACGAAATTAAATAGTGGCCGGTAAAGCTAATCTATCTAGCTGATTGCTATGAAAAAAAAACTAACTGTCTTTTGTTTAAAAAAATATACGGTAATTTCTTTGCAATGCTATTGAGTACGTTAGCGAAAATGGAAAAAAATGAACTGCGCGCCGTTATCAAATACTTGTATTTGAAAAATTTTTCTACGTACCAGGTCAATTTGGATTTGCGGGACACTTTAGGGTCTAATGCTCCTCCGTATTCGACAGTCGCACGTTGGTGCGACGAATTTAGACGTGGAAGAACATCGACAATGGACGACCCCCGCTCCGGACGCCATACTACAGCAGTAACTGAAGAAATTGTGAAAAAAGTCGAAAACTCAGTTTTGGCGGATCATCGTGTCACAGTTCGTTTTATTGCTGAAAATGTAAAGATTTCAACGGGTAGCGTGCATAATATTTTACATGAACGCTTGGGTATGAAAAAGGTATCTGCGCGTTGGATACCAAGAATGCTTACTGACACGCAAAAACAAATTAGACTAGAGATTTGTCAAGAAGCTTTGAACCTGATGCAGCAAGACCGGGAACTTTTTTTGGCGCGATTTATAACAATGGACGAAACATGGCTCCATCATTACGACCCTGAAACGAAACTGCAGTCTATGACATGGAAAAGGCCATCATCTCCAACTCCGAAGAAATTCAAGGTGAGCCCATCTGCCGGTAAGGTCATGGGCTCTGTTTTTTGGGATGGTAAAGGGGTATTAATGATTGAGTAAATGAGCATGGAGCCACTATTACGGGCACTTTATACGCCAAACAAATAGCAACATTGCGCAATGAGATCCGCGAAAAACGGCGAGGTAAACTCTCGAAAGTTGTGCTGTTCCACCAGGACAATGCCCCGGCACACAAGTCCGCCGTTGCAATGGCTGCAATTCGTGATGCTGGGTTCGATATCCTTAAGCATCCTCCGTATTCACCAGATCTCGCTCCCAGTGATTTCTACCTATTTCCGAGATTGAAACAATACCTGAGAGGCCAGAAATTTGAAGATGACGACGCGGTAGTCGCTGCAGTACAAGATTTTTTAAGTACTCAAGATGAGACCTTTTTTAAAAATGGAATTTTAAGTTTAGAAAAAAGATATACTAAGTGTATTATGCGAAAAGGTGACTATGTCGAAAAATAAAATGACATTTAGTAAAAGTTGTTTATAACATACTCATTCTCACTTTTTATTGAACGCCCCTAGTATTTAAGCAACACAGAAACTAACTACATCGAGAAAAAATACAAGTATTATTATAATAAAGCAAGCTTTTTTTTTTTTTTTTTTTTTTATGATATAGGGGGCAAACGAGCAGACGGATCGCCTGATGGTAAACGATTACCGTCGCCCATGGACACCTGCGACACCAAAAGAGTCACAAGTGCGTTGCCGGCCTTTTAGGTAGGAGTACGCTCTTTTTTTGAAAGCTTGAAGGTCATATCGGTCCGGGAATACCGCAGCAGGAACCTCATTCCAGAGCTTTGCTGTGCGAGGCAGGAAATTTCTGGAAAAACGCACAGTAGAAGACAACCAACCATCCAGATGGTGAGGATGGAAGTGTTGTCGCGTAGGGCGGTGGCGGAAGGATGCGGCAGGGATCAACCCGAATAACTCCTCGGAGCACTCTCCGTTGTACATGCGATAGAAGATGCACAGTGAAGCTACATCTCTACGCAGCGCCAAGGAATCAAGCCCATCAGAAGTTCGTTGGCAGCCGACTATTCGAGTCGCTCTCCGTTGTATGCGATAAGCTTTCGTGCTTACTCAGTCATTCAAAGCACGAATCATTAAACTTCACTTGAAAAATAAAAAACGAATAGGTACGAGGAAATCATGGACTATTTTTTTTTATGTTTATCAATCCCTCTCACTAAAATATATCAAAATGTAGATAGTGGGATTTAATGCGGTTACTTTCACAATCTCCATAAAATTTATAGTTATTATTACATCCGGGATTTATCGCGATAATAACTAGCTGTTGCCCGCGACTCCGTCTGCAAAGAGTTCATTTATCGCTATCCCGCGGAAACTATGCAATTTTCCGAGATAAAAACTATCCTATGCCCTTCCCAGTAACGGGCAGACAGACAGACACACTTTCGCATTTATAATATTAGTATTTGTGATTTGTTTGAACGGGATCCTATTACTGAGACTTCGCTGTCCGTCCGTCCGTCCGTCTGTCACCAGGCTGTATCTCACGAACCGTGATAGCTAGACAGTTGAATTTTTCATAGCTCATTTACACTCGCGTACGAGTGGCGAGACGAACTGCGGGACGAGCAACGAGACGAGAGTGTGAATAGGCTCGCCTCGCGCCTCGTCTCGCGATTTGCAGGCTCGCGTCCGGAGCGACACGACGAGACGAAGCACGAGGCGAGGTAACGAGGCGAGAGTGTAAACCAGGCATCACTGATGATGTATTTTGGTTGCCGCTATAACAACAAATAGGTACTAAAAAACAGAATGAAATAAATATTTAAGGGGGCTCCCATACAACAAACCTGATTTTTACACGCTTTATATTAGCTTCACCTGTATGTTTGTATGTATGTTTGTAACCGACTCCTTAGGGCGCGATTTTGACCCACTTTCCGGTTTCCGATTGAGCTGAAATTTTGCACATATGTGTAAATTGGATGACAATGCAATATTATTGTAACATGGAGCTGATCTGATGATGGAGCTGGATGGTGGCCATAGGAACTATGTAATAAAACAACACAACCCCATCGAGTTTGGGCTCGTTTGATTCGTCTTGACGAGCACTTTGATCCCATATGGTAACCAGGGTCTGATGATGGAGCTGGAAGATGGCCAAAGGCACTCCACAATAAAACGACACAACACCATCGAGTTTGGGCTCGTTTGATTCGTCTTGACGAGCACTTTGATCCCATATGGTAACCAGGGTCTGATGATGGAGCTGGAAGATGGCCAAAGGCACTCCACAATAAAACGAAACAACCCTATCGAGTTTGGGCTCGTTTGATTCGTTTTGACGAGTACTTTGGTCCTAGATGGTAACAAGGGTCTGATGATGGAGCTGGAAGGGGGGTAGGTGGCGGGGTGGGGGGGAATGGGGTATGGGTTAAGGGGGTCGGGGGTTTAGAGGGTTGGGGGTTAGGGTGTGGCGGTTGGGGTTAGGGGATAGGGGGGGGTTTACGGGAAATAGGGTGGGGGTGTTGGGGGGTTCGGGGGTAAGTGATTTTGGGGGGTTGTGGGAAATGGGGAGGGGGTAAGAGGCCTAGATGGTAACAAGGGTTTGATGATGGAACTGGAAGGGGGGGGCGGTAGGTGGCGGGGTGGGGTGTGAGAGGGGTTGGGAGGAAGGGGAGGGGGGGTGGGTTAGGGGGGGGGGGTTCCGGGGGTTTGGGGGTTCGGAGTTCCGGGGGTTGGGTTTAGGTGGTTCCGGGGTTTGTAAAATGAGGAGGGGGTAAGGGGGGTTTAGGAGATTGGGGGTAAGGGTGTGGGGTTTGGGGGGTTTGGGGAAATGGGGTGGGGGATGTTGGGGGGTTGGGTTTAGGGGGTTTGGGGGTTGTAGGTGAGGGGGGTAAAGTTAGAAAAAAAAAATGCAACTAAAAAATAGAAAATAAATAATAGTTTCAAAAAACTAAAAAACACGCTTTAAAAAATAAAAAATAAATTTTAATAAATTTCAATTCACTATTCTTATAGTGCAGTAAAAAATCTTAATAAGCAATTATTATATTGTTATATCCAGATCAAAATTTGTAAGCAATTCTAAATATTGATAAAATAAATAATAATAGTTTAAAATATTTTATTGTAAAAAAAGCGTGGGGTGCTTTTTAAGATGTTATCAAAATGATAATCCTTGACAATTGACACCATGCACCCCACGCTTTTTTTACAATAAAATATTTTAAACTATTATTATTTATTTTATCAATATTTAGAATTGCTTACAAAGTTTGATCTGGATATAACAATATAATAATTGCTTATTAAGATTTTTTACTGCACTATAAGAATAGTGAATTGAAATTTATTAAAATTTATTTTTTATTTTTTAAAGCGTGTTTTTTAGTTTTTTTAATTTTTGCTCGTTTTTGTTCGATTTTGATAACGGCAACAGATATACCCTTTAAATATTCACAGAATATTTAGTTATATATTCACTTTAAAAATCCTAACTTCCTTATCCTAATCCTAATCCTAACTAATATTATAAATGCGAAAGTAACTCTGCCTGTCTGTCTGTCTCGCTTTCACGCTAAAACTACAGAACCGATTTAAATGAAATTTGGTACACACTATAGGCACGCTTGACTTGGGAGTACGGTGGTGAATGTGAACGCGTGTGTGCGGGGGGGTTCGGGGGTATTGCAAGTGGGTTGTCATTTGTCTATTAACCGAAACGGTAAAATGTTTAAAAAAAAATTAGTTAATCATATTCTGGACTGAAATTGTTTAGTCAACCCACTTGCAATATGTTTATTACTATATTTAATTTACCTAATACAAAATACTTTTCATCCATTAACCAGATAGGTGAAGGTCGTTGTATACTCGGATCCTAGGCTATTCTACGTGCGATGTGCACTGCCCACTGCCACTTGATTCTGACGATTCTTCGAGCTATGCCGGCGACTTTAGTTCTTGGGGTCTTCAAATTATTCTAAAACATTTCAGCAGGTGGTTTAGCCAGGGTTAAAAAAACCTTTTCACTTCTCATGCTCTTAAAATGTTACTTTAGTCTCTGCATATCGGGACTAAAGCTCATTTTTGATCTCAAGGGATTAAAGTATTTTTTTTTAAATTTACTTTGGAAACACCTTAACTACCAATCACGGTGTTAGTGAATGGAGGATTATCGCCATTTTCAGTGACTGTGTGTAGACAATTTTAAAGCCTTCCACAGATCGAAGCGCGCTGCGGACAAAGTTTTTTGCTAAATGTTTTTTTTGGTATAGTATTTGAATTTTGAACAGATGTATTGAGCGTTCGTTGTATTAAAGTAATATTGTAATTTTGTATAAAACGTCGTTTTTTTCCCTCGCATTCAAAGTGAAAAGTAGAGTGTTTAACGCAAGACTAAACAACCATAATGACACGCGCAATAACCACCCTCGCTGTGCTCGGGTGACTAAATATCTTGTATCATTGTGGCTTGTTTTAGTCCCTTGTTGAACAATTTACTATTGCAGAGGTGTTCAGTCAAACTAATTTAATAATACGGAACAATTTGAAGATAACGGCTTTAACACATAACGCTCATTCAAAAATATTTACCGTAAGCTCGTATACCCGTATGTATGAATGTTGGGGCTCACGTTTTCAGCCAACGAAATTCACACGGCTGGCTAGCCGCCACGCGCGAACGCCTCCAGCCGGTCTCATTATGCCAACCCTCGATCGTACGCCGTTATTGATCACCAATATATTCGATTTATATAAATAAAACCCTATCTATACGGTCTTGATTAAAGAATGTGATGATTGATAGCTTAACAGCACCGTCTATGCAAAGATTTTCAGGGATAACTCGTAAGCAGCAACGTTGCGAAACGTTTCATTTATACTAGGGTTGCAGGGAGCAGAGGTGGTTGCGGAGGTAGAGCTGAAAGAAGAAATGGAAAATAAAAGCGTGTTAAAAATGACGTCCTAACCTACGGTGCCCAAACATGGTCTCTGACCGAAAGTCAAAAGTCCAAGCTTAAGGTTTGCCAAAGAGCAATAGAGCGCAGCATATTAGGTGTGAAAGGCTAGATAAAATCCGGAACACCACGCTGCGCTCAAAAACACGCATAACCGACGTTGGGAAAAAGACTGCTAAGCTAAAATGGGACTGGGCTGGACATGTCTGACGCATGCACCCACAAAAATGGGCTCACACGGTCACTTGGTGGGTGCCGGAGAACGGCCAGCGACGACGAGGCAGACCAAGAAGGAGATGGCGGGACGATTTGGACGTGTACGCAAAGGACTGGCTTGACATTGCGCCGGACCGGGAGTTGTGGAGGTCAAGAGGGGAGGCTTTTGCCCGGCAGTGGGACACTATAACAGGCTAACAAAAAAAAAATGTCGATTCATGATTTACTAATTGATTGTTAATTGCAAACAGGTAGTACATACATGTACTAAAGTAGTCTTTTTACTAGAACTACTAATCTTAAGAAGGGGTAAACTTCATTTTATTCCACAAACAAAAGTTTTGCAGGTTTGTCACCTTTCAAACGAAATGTGTTCATAAATTAAACACGCGTTGTAAGTTAATGTCATAAACCTTCCTTACGACTTCGCAAAAAAATTACGGAGGCCGATGTGGAAGCGGAGGTACATTTTCGTACATTTTAGTTCTTCGGTTACGAAGGCGGAGGCGAAGTTCCGTTACAACCGCAGTTTTAACCTTAATCTTCATTATAAATAGTTTTAAAGTTAACGCGCGGGTTTTTTTGAAATCACAGAATTAAATAACATAAAGCAAAAATTATGAGACTTTTTTATGCCCGTAAGGCAGAAACTACATACGTGCAAAATATGTTTTTTTAACTATTAGTAAGAAAACAGGTTAAATATTAACTAATACTAAAAAATCATAAGGAATGTTCAAACTTCGGAAGATGTTTTAACTGTATGTAGCGTCCTAATAATTATTTCAAGTGGTTATTAGTGAAGTTTTCGGTTAACGAGCCGTCGACCCCATGTCTGGAGTCTGATGCTTTCAGCTGGAAACTATGATAATTTTCACAAGCGAGCAGAGTGTACCTACTGTGTACGTCTCGTATCAGTTGATAGACTAGTCTTAAACAGCATTGACTGAAATAGTTATTTACCATACAAGTGCGTAGAGTACTACATTCCACACATACCTAAATCGTACAACGTTTTACAATGCATTATGCGAGTAAACAAATGCACAAAATAAAGACAACTACCTACACAAAATCAAAGTAAATAAACAGTATAGCGGGTTTTCTTGATAAACAGAAACAGGTAACCGATGATATTCGAGAACGCTCTCTTGACGTCAGGAAATTAATAACTTTTCTGCGAAACGTGTAAAACGAAATTTCTGTTAAACGAAATTTTATGATGTTGACCCAAAGAACAGGGCATTTCTCGAACATGTGCGTGCATTGTAACAGATCTTTATAAATATTTTGTTAAACTTTCCAAAATCTTAATCTTAATAAACCTTTCCTTGGTAAAAACCAATGTCTAATTAATTTCAGTAAAAAGATAATTTACTTAGAAACCTTCGATAAGTCCTTAAGTACTGCTTCTTTTCTTCATAATTTTTTCACATATAACATTGCGTGTAGCCACGTAAAACAATTACTTAAGAATGATGTTAATTTTACTGCTAGCCTTAAGTAATTATATCGTAAGTAGGTACCTAATTTAATATCAGATTTTGTCAATATTGGCCTTGCCGGCATTATTGAGACGATTAAGTTTTCTACCATCGCATGGTAGACATACATAGACGCAGTATAATTTCAAACTAGCTTACATCCGCGGTTTCGTCTTATTGCAGATCTTTTCTTATATATTTTTTTCAAAGTAACATTTTCAATCCTTGACAATTACGAACACAAGTAACTAAAAACAGTCAAAACAAAATGATACCTATGATAGGTATAAATTTTACTGTTATTTGCAAGAAATTTCTCTTAAAAGCCAATTAGGAGGATTAATTATTTTATCTATCATTTTACCTTTTGCAGACAGTAGAACTATTAAAACTAAGTGCATCTGCAAACGACGAGCCAGACGCACGAGTACTATTGTAGAAAGACGACATTAATGTTTTTTGTTATTGTTTTTCAAACTTTGTCAGTACTTAGTTAATAGTGCTAACAACAATTTTAAAATATTTTTTACACAGTTTAAACCGCTTTGTCGTGTGAGCTAGTTTAAATCGAGAATGTTCTCAGCTACCAAAGATGAAATACATGCAAGTAAAAGCGGGCTCAAGTAATTTCTTTTGGAACGTTCGGATAAAGAAACCCTTGAATTTTATAGACATCAATCGCTCCCTCGCCTCAAGGGCTGAATCCCTATTTCCAAATAAATTAAAAGAATTCTTATCCTCTGCGGCTTGCTGAGGCTGCTTAATTCAGGTGTTCCATATACGGCTTACGTAAAAACTCCGTTGCCGTATGGGATTTCGCATGGTAACGCGCGCTTGCGGATGCACAGTTAATGTATGGTAGCAACGAAGTTGGTTGAGAACAATTATTTTTAATGTTTGTGTTTTATTTTGTAAATGGTTCTCATTTCGAATAGATTTTTTCAATATAATGTACAGTCAACCAATTTGATTCCTAGGCCACTATAGAACCTTGTCGTATTATCTACTAGATAATTACAAAGTCAGTGCGTGTCAAGGGAATATCAACTTTCCGATCACAACATGCAATAAACATAAAGAGTTTACAAGCGTTTTTGTTCCATGACAGGAGAAGAAAAAGAAGTTTTGACAGACGGACAGTGACAATTCAAGTTATTAAAATAAACAAGTAAACTCCTTTCCTATTCATTATCGAACTAAAACAATTACTTTGCTCACCCGCGACCTTACAATAGTTACGTTTATGCAAGAAATGTGCGTTCATGCAGTTCCTCCACCTCCACACTGTACGAACACACACAAATCACATAAACCCAACCATCACCACCACCAAGCTACACTGACGCGTTTCGAACTCAACCAGAGCTCATCTTCAGAGTTACCACAACCGTATGCTATGCTACCAAATGTTAAACTAACAAACCAAAACAAATGTTTTAACTTGTCACTGTAACTTCTCAAGTACCCACTTTATTTTTCTTATTCTCAAACTACCCCACAAAAATTAACTTTTATTGACATATTTAAAACTACCTTGAATTTTTTGTTTATTTATTTATAAGGCATATTTAATTAATACTAACTGTTCAAATTCGACCCAAGCCGCAGTAAAGGAGAAGATACTAAATTTACCTGTTCATTAATAATAGACCCCATAGTGTTGTACCTAATTATTTCCATGCATTCCAGAGCATCCAGACGCAACCCCTTGCCGCAATAATGTAACACTTCATAAGAATCTGAATCTAACAATGAATGATTTGATTCCAACAAATGTTTTGCAAAATTCGATCTATCTGGATGCTCATTCCTATATACCGAAACATGCTCTTTAAATCTAGTATTAAAACTTCGGCCTGTCTGTCCTACGTATATCCCATTGCAGTCATTACAAGTAAGCTTGTATACCCCCGATCTAGTTCCCTTATCTACCTGTTCTTTGTGGTTACATAGCCTAGAGTACAAAGAGTTGTTAGTCTTAAAGGCAACATTAATATTGTTTGATTTTAAAATGCCATAAATCTTATCAGACAAACCCCCGACGTAAGAGATGCTAGATCTATATTTGTTAGTAGACTGAGAAGGTAACGCAGCGTAAAGCATGCTATTTACTAACCGTGCCTGCTTCTTTTGAACTAAACTATCTACCATTGATTTTGTATAACCATTTGAGATCGCTATCTGATAAATAGTACTCAACTCTAAATCAAAATGTTCCTTAGAAAGAGGCACAGTCAACAATCTATTAACATAACAATGGAAAGCAGCCAGTTTATGCTGCCACGGATGATTAGAAGATGCTGGTATAACAGCATCTGTGTACGTGGGCTTACGGTATATTTTAAATTGATGTTTACCATTTAATTTTGAAATCGTTAAATCCAAAAAGTTCAACGAACAATTTTCCTCCAATTCTTTTTTGAACCTTATCTTTACGTGCTTGTTATTCAAACCATTAATAAACTCCTTTCCTATTCATTATCGTTGACAAATGTTCGCAAAGATCAAGATGTCATCATGACATATTATCACGCAATAATCACTGTCGTAGAAGATAAACAAATTGATTCATTATGATATGGTTCTATAGTGGCCTAGGAATCAAGTTGGTTGGCTGTAATTATGTCCGTCGATAACTTTGGGCCCTATGAACCGTATCAATGTTATCCGGTATTTTATGAAAAAAACTTCATGAAAAAGCTGAAACTGTTCAGATTATGCTTATTTTCTGAAAATAATCTAGTCTCACGTTAAACGCCTCTACAGAACTCACCAGCAACATTTCTCTGTCGGATTCAATCAGGCGCTAGCGCCGCACGTGTACGATTTTTGAATGGATAGTATTTCGTTAAGAGCAATTATTGAAGCGTTCAATTCGATAATAAATTTTTAAATGTGAATTTCGTTCGTGCCGCAGCACCGCAAATACCGCAATATAATTATCAACATCATAGTCATGTGAAAAATATCGGAGTGCATTTTGTCCACATTTCAGAATAATGGATCTAGGTAGTTGGAAAACAATATTACACCAAACACATCTTGAGCTGACGAGTGGATCTTGTGAGAATGATCGATTTTGTTCACATAATATTTTTCTCTAATTTTTCAATGATAGGCACAATGCGCTCGAAACGTTTCATAATTTTTCCATTTCAATGGCGTATGATGTCTGGCTCTTTTTCGTAATAGGTATTATAATTTTTTACAAGAATGCAAAATATTGGTTTCATTGAAAATTCTTATTTAGTAACGACAAGGCTAGGTAAATAGGTGATATCTGCCTTAATGTTTGGTAAAAAGTTATCAGACTCTTCTTATCGCTCGTAGAAATTCGTCGATCATAAAAATATTAAATCTAAGGAAAAATAAAATATCGAAAAAATTATAAAGTATTCTTGTTTAAATTTCTTATTGTAAAGAATTTTTAGGGTACTTATTTGAAGAGCTGTGTTATACTATGTGTCATATGTGTGTCCAAATGTTTACGGAACATTTCAGCAAGTGGTTAGGTTAGTTCGATTGGACACCCCTGTATAGATTGATTCAATATGTAGTCCGCCCCTTGAAGTTTGTCAACCACAATAAAAAAACCCGGAAAACATTTACAAGCCAAATTATAACAGTTCAAGAAAAAAACATATTACTTTGTTAGTTAAGCGATAATATCTAAGATTCGAAAATATCTAATACTAAAAGTGACTCTGCTGTATGAGTATTATCGCCTAAGTGACATAGATCCTTCCCTAATTTTTTCTAGAACTGGTATAAATTGACCTCTCACCCTGTACCAGGTTATTGTTAAGTTTTGGGACATTATGTATTTGGTACATACATTTTTAATATGTAACACGTTACGTACTTAGTATCTTGCATTCAACTTGATGAGGTAGGGTTGCATGTACCCCGCTAGCAGAAAAAAACATCTTCTGATTTTTTTAAAGCATTCTATTTTTTTACGACGAATTCTCAAGAGTTCTGTGACACTGAGGAACTTTTGTAAGCTGGCAAGTACAAACAAGACCTTTTACTGGTTGCGAAAACACAAGACAAAGTATGAAATGAAGAGATTCGATCGGTCGTAGGCAATTGGCGAATTGGTTCAATAGGCGTTCCAACTGGGTCGGAAGCAATTTAAAGTTTTTCCCGAATAAATACCTACGCCAAGTCAAAAATGCTCGCATGCTTTTGAATCTACTCGATTCGAACTGAACTAAAATGGAACGTAATAAAATGAAGAGAAAAAATGTAGACCAACTGTTGTTACCCGTATGTTTTCAGGCGGCAGATTAACTTTTGATTTTGAAACTGAAAATTAAATAATTAATATTGCTACTTCCCGTTCAATAGTGACAAAGAATAGTAATTTAATTATTTATTAGTATTGATATTGTATTATTTTTAAGTTTTGACATAAATAAGCGCTGAAAATGCAATGTTTTATGGATTAGTTACTCTCATTATAAGAAAAATGTGTGGACGGCAGTGCAAAAGCTAATTGGAGTGTTTTGGGAGCTTAAAACTTAATAATACGATGTTACGAGTATAAAGTGAGAATGAGATGCAAACTCTTTTAATATTACGAAATTAAATACTGGCCGGTAAAGCTAATCTATCTAGCTGATTACTATGAAAAAAAAACTAACTGTCTTTTGTTTAAAAAAATATACGGTAATTTCTTTGCAATGCTATTGAGTACGTTGGCGAAAATGGAGAAAATTGAACTGCGCGCCGTTATCAAATACTTGTATTTGAAAAATTTTTCTACGGACCAAGTAAATTTGGATTTGCAGGACACTTTAGGGTCTAACGCTCCTCCGTATTCGACAGTCGCACGTTGGTGCGCCGAATTTAGACGTGGAAGAACATCGACAATGGACGACCCCCGCTCCGGACGCCCTACTACAGCAGTAACTGAAGAAATTGTGAAAAAAGTCGAAAACTCAGTTTTGGCGGATCGTCGTGTCATAGTTCGTTTTATTGCTGGAAATGCAAAGATTTCAACGGGGAGCGTGCATAATATTTAATATTTTACATGAACGCTTGGGTATGAAAAAGGTATCTGCGCGTTGGGTACCAAGAATGCTTACTGACACGCAAAAACAAACTAGACTAGAGAATTGTCAAGAAGCTTTGAACCTGATGCAGCAAAACCGGGAACTTTTTTTGGCGCGATTTACAACAATGGACGAAACATGGCTCCATCATTACGACTCTGAAACGAAACTGCAGTCTATGACATGGAAAAGGCCATCATCTCGAACTCCGAAGAAATTCAAGGTGAGCCCACTGCCGGTAAGGTCATGGGCTCTGTTTTTTGGGATGGTAAAGGGGTATTAATGATTGAGTATCTCGAGCATGGAGCCACTATTACGGGCACTTTATACGCCAAACAAATAGCAACATTGCGCAATGAGATCCGCGAAAAACGGCGAGGTAAACTCTCGAAAGTTGTGCTGTTCCACCAGGACAATGCCCCGGCACACAAGTCCGCCGTTGCAATGGCTGCAATTCGTGATGCTGGGTTCGATATCCTTAAGCATCCTCCGTATTCACCAGATCTCGCTCCCAGTGATTTCTACTTATCTCCGAGATTGAAACAATACCTGAGAGGCCAGAAATTTGAAGACGACGACGCGGTAGTCGCTGCAGTACAAGATTTTTTAATTCTCAAGATGAGACCTTTTTTAAAAATGGAATTTAAAGTTTAGAAAAAAGATATAATAAGTGTATTATGCTAAAAGGTGACTATGTCGAAAAATAAAATGACATTTAGTAAAAGTTGTTTATAACATACTCATTCTCACTTTTTATTGAACGCCCCTAGTAGTTTGTTAATAAATAAAAACTTGTAACAACGCATATTAGTACATACTACATAATATCTACTACCTAACGAAGAAATACTTTTTCTAGGTATATTGCTCATATCATAACGACAAACGATATATCTAAAAACCAAAATGAGGTAAGCAGCAGAGGTAAGCAGCAAACATAGTAAGAAATATAAGAAAATTTTACTGAAATTCTACGGATCCGAAGGTCTGTGGTAAGCAAATAAAGCTGTAGCGCTGTCGACGGGCTCCGAAGTACTCGAAATAAATAAATTGGATCTATTGACGTGGTCTGAAAGTTGTTCCTTCCAATAATTACTTCAATATAATCCAAATCTTAAAACTTTATTAAGAAATATAATTGGAAGCTCACTACGGTAGCTCGACATAGATTCATTTACGTAAATCAATAATGGTCTTACCTAAAACAAGTCTTAAAAATGTCTAAAATGGTATTTTTTATCAAATGTGCTAAGCACCTGTTTAACGATTGTCTAAGTTTTTGTGGTAACATGATAATACTGCTTACAAATTATAGTTTGCTGATGACCAAAAACTAACACCACATGTCCGTTGGCTGGCATAATAGTTGGGGTAGGTATATTTTTGGACTCTACCACTACCACAGAAAATAAAAGCCAACGAAATTGTAGTATTTGAATATTTATACCGACGAACTTCGTCTGCAACTTTATAACAGTAGAGATTGTCGAAAGTGAACAAAGAGAGGGCGCTGCTAGTCGGCCTTTGAGTCGGTGCGAGTTTCCAACGGCCAGCTAACGAAATTGTTCTTTTACCCTTTATACGGTAGTTTTTTGCTGCATAAAGGTGGTTCAAAGCGTGACAAAGAGCTTTAGCTAAATGTCAAAAACTCTAAGTAACACGGTAAAGTGAATTAGACGCGTGAATTAATGTACATTTTATTTGACGTCAAATATGTTTAACTCTGTTGTGTTGTTGTAGGTATTCGACTGAAAAAATAATAAGTATGTCTTTACAATTCAAGTCGGGTTTTACAAAATAGCTACACGTATGCAATTTTCTTTGAAAAGTTGTCAAATGCTAAGGAACCTCGCAGACGGACGGAGGTGACAAAATGTAATCTAATATATCAAAAAATCAAATTTTCGAAAGCACTTCCAGTTTTTCTCTCTAACCTCTAAGTCTGCAGTCAACCTGTCAATCATGTCATGTAGGACTCGCATGTATTTATTACCTACAGTGATGAGGTACGTACAAAAGTGCGTGGTACCTTTCAGGCTGACTTTTGCACCCACGGAATAAAAGCCTAAACGAAATATGTTTTTCACTCAAACCACGGAAAAGGGCCGACCTCGAGACAATTTATCAAAAATCAGATTACACAGGAATCTGTCAGGGCGACAAGTCATCAAGCGAACGCTACACCCTTCCTTCGGCTTGGCACCCCGCTATGTTAAAGGCTTATCTCGACTTTTGATAGTTTCACTTTATAAAGCCCTTTACAAAAGTAACTTATTGACTACACGTTTGGTGAGTTTCGAAAAATGTTTTTTTATACTTATTACTTACTTACTAGTTTCTGTACGCGATATTGTTTAGAATACTGACATAAAGAGCATTGAAATGTTGGGTAGGTATGAATAAAACGTAAACTACCTACAGAAATACTTATTTGTTTTCAATTTACTTATAGCCTTCCGGAATCTTTTCCGGATTTTTTCTAAGGGTTCTTGCCATTAGGAACAGAAAGTTTGAAGCTTTAAGGTTGGTTGGTTTGTGTGAGTAACGTGTATCTGTCTATAAATAAAAAAAATGTTTATCTGAGGCCGATTTATATTATAACTTCATTAAAGTTTTACTCAAATAGGTAGTAACAAGTTCATGTCTTACAGTTACCTAATAAGGATAGAGTAATTTTAAATGGTTTATATTCCAGCTTGCTTAAGCACCATGTTTCTCACCGACATAGTTAAAAAGAACATAGCTACTTAATCTTTTTTTATAAACCTTTTTTAATTTTCTTGCGAGTTCCGTTAAGCCACGTTAAGCCTCTCGGGCGCTTATTTTCCAAGAGAATAAACTTAAAAACATGAATATTATTTAAACCTAATTACCCTATCTCGTAATTGCCTTGTTTTGACGTCTACCCTTTGAGAGCTCGTCGGTTATTTCCCGACTCGTCAAAAGATATTAATAACCATCTAAGTCGCCGGCTGTCTTCTTTACCCGCAGCTCGGTAGACGCATAGCCCAGGGTTGTCACTTTAGGTGACAACATTAAATTACAATTATTGCCACGATTACAAAATCATTGTTTACTACAACACCGACCATAACAATTTTTCAGGTCCCAAAAGGATACGTTGGTCTGCTAATTTGTACAATCAACGTAAATTGAAGTTGTTGTTTTTAACAATAAAATGTTTGTTCAGAGTTCAAATCAATGCAAAAGTTAAAATACATTTTGTTCCTTATACCACCCCTAAGCTTCACCCGCACCCCCACCTCGCGGGTCGTGTTTTTCGCTAATACCCTTTCGGAGATGATAAGATGATGGCTTTACAAGCAAGTAGTAATTACGCTCTTCCAATTAAAGCTCTTGGAAGTATACTGTCGGGGAGAGAGTCGAGTCACTGCCGCCAGCGGTTCCATTATTTACCAACCTACGGAGTAGATTAGAGTGTTTTATCGACGTGCCATAACAGATTTTGTTGTGTGTAAATGCGCTCGGTATTGGTTAGCCGGTATTGGAGCGAGGCATATATTCGGCTTTGCGGATTTTAGCTTGCGACATAATCCACTTTCCGCGTGAATATTTTGTATAAGCCTGTTACGTAAGCGTTCATATCCACGCACATACCTTACTAATGATCCAATTGAAACGAGAAATGAAGAAATAAACATTTTTCACATAAAAGGGACCGTTTATATGCATTGTAATATTCTAATTCTGTAATATTTCGAATTTTGTACGCAGTTCACTCGTCGCAGATACAAAAACGCCAGTGATGACGCTTTGCGCTATAAGTACAAACGCTATTGAAGACTTTAAATCTTTAGCTTAAAATTGAGCTTCTGTCGAAATCAAATCTGTTTGTCTGGAAATCTTTATTTTAAAGTGGCAGTGGAAGTCGGAGCGCCGGCGCTCGGGTGACGCGCGCCCTGTAATTTTCCCGCGGCGCTCTGCACCGGGCGTTCGCCAACTAATTTGTCATCCGAATATCAAATTACGCGTGAAATGGCGCGTAACAGTAGACCTGGTGCTCCGATACCAAGGTTTAAAACAAAATTTAATTCACCGTCTGGTTGCAGCGTTGTAATTGCAGCGTCCGCTGACAACAAAATTTCAACTGAATCGACGTTATTTGTTCTTACGTAATTTAATTTTACTCAGTGAAACGATGTGTTTTCTTTGACTATTAATTGCGATTCTAACCATAAAGTGGTAATAAAGTTTCAGCGTATCAGTGTAAACTGTTTTAGTATAATTCGTATGTAGATGATTTTTTGAATAATTGGAACCAATTTTTAGAAAAGAAAACATTGAGCGATCGCAAAAAGATAATTAGATTGAGCGCCGAATGTTCAAAGGATGATAATGTTTCAATGGGTAATCTATATATATAAAAGAAGAAACTGACTGACTGACTGACTGACTGACTGACTGACTGACTGACATATCAACGCACAGCCCAAACCACTGGGCCTAGAGATTCCAAACTTGGCATGTAGGTTCCTTATAAGGTCTAGGGGTGCACTAAGAAAGGATTTTTCAAAATTCACACCCTAAGAGGGTGAAACGGGGGTCCAAAGTTTGTATGGGGAAACAAGATTAGTTCGACTATTTTATTCGAAACTTCATTGAAGTACTCCTAATGATAAATGAGTAAACACGTGTTTCAGGTTTTTTGTGAATTCAACTCCTAAAAGGGGGGAAAGGGGTAACAAAGTCTGAAAATCAAAATGGGTGTTGTTTCTATGGTTTATCGGGTCGCTGGTTATGAAAACAACAACGGTTTTAAAATCCGACGTGGCAGACGTAAAATACCATCTCCCTGGATGGGGTGCGATGGGGTTGAAATGTCTAAATAAACTAAATGACTGTTGATATATCAACGCACAGCCCAAACCACTGGACCTAGAGACTTGAAATTTTGCACATAGATACCTTATACAATGTAGGCATCCACTAAGGAAGGATTTTTGGGAATTCCCTCGGGAACGGGAAAAAACGGGATTTACATATTCAGTTCAACGGGATCTTATGAACTATAATAACTAGGCTGTTCAAATTTGGCATAGAAGTAGGTAATTATAATAGTAAAAAACAGTTTTAAGGATTTTCGGAAATTCCTACGGGATAAGGAAAAACGGGATTTTTCATTTTACTGGTCGTAGAAAGCTGAAATTCGGCATGTAGGTTGCTTGGGGAGTGTAGAGCTGGATTGAAAGAGGACTTTCCAAAATTCCCACGGGAACGGGAAAAAACAGGATTTTTCGTTTTACTGGTCGTAGAAAGCTGAAATTCGGCATGTAGGTTGTTTGGGGAGTGTAGAGGAGCATTGAGAGAGGACTTTCCAAAATTCCCACGGGAACGGGAAAAACGGGATTTTTCGTTTTACTGGTCATAGAAAGCTGAAATTCGGCATGTAGGTTGCTTGGAGAGTGTAAAGGAGCATTGAGAGAGGACTTTCTCAAATTCCCACGGAAACGGGAAAAAACGGGATTTTTCGTTTTACTGGTCGTAAAAAGCTGAAATTCGGCATATAGGTTGTTTGGGGAGTTTAGAGGAGCATTGAGAGAGGACTTTCCAAAATTCCCACGGGAACGGTAAAAACGGGATTTTTCGTTTTACTGGTCATAGAAAGCTGAAATTTGGCAAGTGGGTTCCTTGGGAAGTGTAGGGGAGCATTAAGAAAACATTTCCCGAAATTCTTACGGGAACGGGAAAAAACGGGATTTTGCGTTTTACTGGTTGTAGAAAGCTAAAATTTCAAAATTCATAAGTTTATACTGTAAGTAGGCCGCAAAGGGCTCTTTAACCGACTTCTAAAAAAGGAGTAGGTTATGCATTCCACTTTTTTTTTATGTAGGTATGTTCACCGATTTCTCGGTCAATTGTGGACCTGCTTGCTTGCTTGCCTGTATGCTTGCTTGCTTGATATCTTGGTTCTTTGGAATACTCATAGTACATGCGAGTGAAGCCGCGGGCAAAAGCTAGTACATACATATAATTTAATCGACCGCGCGTCCCGGCGAACCGGCAAATCAAGGGAGTGCAGATTGATGAAAATGGTACGTTCATAAATTGAGTCATATTATCCTCATGATTTTCCGGTGCCCCTGTTATTATTGCGTGCCCTTGTATTCCGACAGGCGATGAGGATTCATTACGGCGAGTCTTGGGGGCCGGTCGGAAGATTTTACGATGCGCCAAGTGAAAGCCATTTCATGCACACGCGGGGTTGCTATGGAAAGTGCGTAATGCGGTGCCATGGCGGCGATTTATCGCCGACGCTGCGTCCGGGATAACGCTCTTGTACTGACATTAATATCTTGTCATTTACCGGGAACAGGAATTATATTGCATTAATGTTTGAGCAACGATTTCGATCTCACTTGTTGATAGATTATGGTAGGGAGGCAATTTAATTTCAGCGAATTATTAATACACTAACAGCTAGCTTCTGGAATTAGACACGTTATGTTTATACTTACATGTTTATATGTACAGTATGTATTAATAACACACTTACAATTGACATTCGAATGTAATCTAATTTTGAATACAGATTCACTGACATTCAAAACGATAGTTAATTAACGTAGATTTGGTTGTCCACAAGAACGAAATAATCATTTGAAGCACTTAAACCTTTCAACCATTTCAAAAACCAGCAATATACGTATCCCGTATTTTTTAAATGCAACTAAAAGCAAAACTCATAGCATATCAGGAGATAATGCCTTCCTGCCTGGCGGCGAATCGTTGCTAGGGGTACTTCACTAAGGGTTATGTGTTCTGAAATGGCGCAAGACGTAATGGTACCTAATTAATAACGTCTATCATATCTCTATTGCTATAGCCCGCTGCATGCTGCGAGGGGCTTAGCGTAAGAGGATTGGTTATGGACGCATGATTTGTTCTGATCGTTAGCGAACGATTTTCTTATGCTGTAGGCACTAGCGATTACTGGGAACAATGAATCGAGAATGTCTGGATTACTTTCTTTTAGATTGTGTACTAAATTCATCTTCAAATTCATCTTAAAGTATCAAAGTTTTCGTTGATGCCTCGTCCAAATGTATCGAACTAAATATAGTGGCAGTACTAAAAGCCTCTTGCACGGTATAGGTTTAAAAAACTTCATCGTCAACCCTGGACCAGGTGCGATAGTTTTGTACATCTACACTAGCAAAAATAACCGAAAGTGTTGTTAGACACAAAAAGACAAATGGCGGCATACAATATCTGAAATGGAGTATAGTGCTTGATACTTCTCTGTATCTGGTCCTACATTTCAAACCCTGATTGCATTTTAATAATGAACCAACTTGACAATAACGGCAAATGATTCCACATCCTGTTGTTTCGATAAATGCCTCATAATTAGCAATATGATTGAACGTCACAAGTAATCAATATGCTTGACGTGTTCCGTGTCGATTGTGAACGGACAATGGCGGTGCGAGCGCCCACCGAACATGAGGCTGCCATACCTAACTGCGCGTGGCTATTATGAACTATTGTTCTCCTGAACATAACGAAAAATACACCTCAATTTCATTAACGAAGGCATGCATTCATGTTCAACGGAAATATGTAGATTTGTATCCAGCATAAAGGTACGTGGCATAAATGCATTTGAAAGCGAAGTTGCTTTTTTGGTTTTGCATCTTCAGTTACAAAAAATGACATGAGTTAGAAGCTAGTGATGATTACGAGTTCCCAATGTTTAATAATTAAGTATATGTAAAGTATTTGTTTTAGAGATTGTTCTTGATTTAAACTGAGTTAGATGTAAGTAAGTAGTAACTAATAATAATCTAAGAATCGCCTGACTCAAGTGGCAGTAGGCAGAACACATCGCTCGTGGAACTGAAGGCCGATAGGGGCAAAAGATTCACGAGTGGCGTCCACGGACCGTAAGACGCAGTGTAGGTAGGCCTCCAACAAGATGGAGCGACGACCTGGTTAAGGTTGTGGGAAATATGTTCAGCAGTGAGCATCTTTCAGCTGAAATGACGAGGTTCGGTCACCACAAGAGGTCCACGAAACCAAGTGAGAAAAAAGTTATTCTCGCTTGGTTTCTCTAGATAGATTTTTTAAAAAGATGTCGGGGTGGTTAAGCTATGTTTTTACTTAGAAAAAATATGTAGGAGCTATGATCACTGAAAATTTTCAAAATTGTCTAAACTTTTCCGTAGGTATATTTCATACAAATGTCCTATAAATATTCACAAACTAACGGAGGTAGTTCACGTGGTATATCAATGACTGATTTCGGGGCTTTGTTCCAATTGCGAATTGTTCATGCAAATGATCTTACAGACCTGTCAGGCTCTGTAAAATAGTATATTCAAATTTGTTGGGATAACTAAAATCAGAACCCGAAGTTAATCATAATAGAGCCCCAGGTGGCGCACTACATTTTCCGATTCGGCCTCGTGAAATAACGTTACCCTCGAAATCATATCAAAATATATCAAGAGTTTAAAGTGGTGGAAAAACTCTATGGCGAATTTATTACCCGTTGAAAGATACAATACAATTTAATCATCTACTCACACGCACTTTCTGGTCCTAAAAGCAACGGCCCGTGATAAAAGCAATTAAAACTTTAACAACATCAACTCGCTGCTTTTACCGAATTATTAGACGTTAAATTAACGTAATCAACTTATTTCTCTATTTCGGGCATATTATAAGACGCTGGTTTGTTTAGGTACAGCAATTATGTGTTCAAAGACGTGTTCAGGTGTATTTTTGGCAAAATATTTTGGCATCCTATATCTTTAATCATAAAATCATAAGAGATCCTAAATACTTCTGAAGAGGATGCCAAATGCCAATAACGCAGGCTCGATAGTAAAGATCCTAAAGTTTCTGAATATTAAAATAGTCACTATACTTGAAAAGTTTAGGTAGTTAAATAAATGTAAACAAACTTTCCAAATTTGGTACATTAAAGAATTCAAAACATTTTATTTATCTATCATTTTGATACAAACTAGACTAACATACGTTAATACAGAATTGTAAATGTTTAGATAGTTTAATAGGAGAATTACAGTATTTAAGACATCAGTTTGACATTGTTTTGTTTACATTTAGTTAATTACCTAAACCTTTCAAGTATAGGGTTGCCCAATGATGAATCCGAATTTGACCAGCATTTAAGGATTCAGGTAGGTCGGTGGCCAGAGTAGGTATAGATACTGGTTAGTTGTTTTTGAATTGAACCATACTAAATGTGAAAATTCCTCGTGGAAACAGGTAAGATAGTGGTCAATTACGGGTTAGTTTTATGTAAAGAAAAACCCTAAGACACATTTTGTTGTCCATTTTTTAAATAATTTATTTTAGGTTTAAATGAAACTAATCCTAAGTAATTATTAGGTATTCATGCAAATCTGAGATTGTAGGTTTGTTTGATTGTTACGCTTTACGCTTAAAGTACGAGATCATCATATTCATCATGTTGAAATTTGGTAGGGTGATTAAGTAGGTAGTTTAACACCGTCCTAGGAAGGACCAGTTTTTATCCTGGATAATTTAATAGTTAACGCGGGATAGCGACTAACGATTTTTTTGCAGACGAAGTCGCTGGCAACAGCTGACCTGTTATAAAAACTACCCGTGTATGTCATGTTTAGTTATAATATCAAATAATGTATGTAGTACTATGCAGTTAAATATGGAGTCGGTTAAAAAACAAAGTCGTTGTATTTGTGATTTTAGTGATTTATTGATTGAATCTGTTTTGAATTATTCGAATGTTCCTTTTAATTTATTACTAAGAATGGAAAGTGGAATAAAAAAATATCCTAAACCGATGTTTTAATATATGATATTAGCCTACATAAACCAGTCGGCGTTATTGGTATTTACAAAGTTTTCCGTTGCGAAGCAAATTTGTTTTTAGCTTTTATGACAGATAATTTGTCAAGGGTAGCTGTGCTCAAGTCAAAGATAATTTATCTGTCTCAAGCGCTTTATTTATTGCGACGCGTTCGCATCTTTGTTGAGCCCCTTAAAGTTGGTGGTTAATGGAGCTACTTGAGGCAGAGACGTCACTCACTTTTGCTGGCGGCTCGGCCGGGTGTGAGGCGTGTTGGTCAGTCTGAAAGCCGCCTTATTTTTTGCTTCCATTCAAGAGAAGGGCTGATGGAAAACGAATGAACAGGGTTTATGTCTCGAATGGACTCGTACCTTGAGATGTTGACAGGGCAACTAAATCTTTGATAACGGCCGCAGTTATTTTATAAAGTAAATTATGTAAAAGGTTCTTAAAAGTTCCAGTTTTTGCTATCTTGTACCTATTTTAAATAAATGAAAACAAAATACGTAATTTCAAGAACTAAGGTTGTGGTTACGTTCATCAAAACGCAAGTCATCATTCTAAACAATAGTTGCAATCAAAAAACCAATTAGGTTTTTTATTTTGTAAACACGTGCATAAGGATTTAGAGGATTAAAAAAGGGAAGCATAATTCAATTTGTGAAAAACTTCATTGTTTGCTTATCTGTGGGCTTCCATTACCTTATAAAAAGGGGGGTAATTATGATTGATGATAGAATATGATTCGTATCCACTTAACACATCGTAAAAGGGGTTATTTTATTGCGTCCTCCTGCTCCTGCGAGGTCAATGACTAATGAACATAGTGACTCGACTGTTTTAAAGTACCTATGTAGTTGTTTTATAATGAACGAGGGATCACGCTTAAAATACTCGGAACGATAAGCCACTTGAAAAACATCTGCTTTTCTAACGTTAATAACGTTTTTAATTATAGTTATCTCGCTCATAAATTGTAATTTGACCCTGTGGGTTCTATATAGACTTCAATAAGAATACTAAACTTTAAAGGCTAATGATGCAAAAACTCAGACATTCGTTAAAATTTTCTCATTAAGCCATTTTGGTTGTATACATTTAATCTATACTTATGATTTTTTATACACTTTATAAACAAGTAGTACTGCAACATTGTCTTAAGTTTCTAAAAATAATAGCAACACCTAGGTACCTACCGAAAAAAAGTATTCGTGAATCCATACAAGAATATGTGAAATAGACTAACGAGAAACTTTGCTGTTTAGGGTTATCCGAAGCTGATATATTATTTAGGTTCAATTTGAAAGCTAACTCGTTTAGAAATGACGGTCTTGTATCGTGAATAAGCAATATGCGTGGGTGTATGGTCGGCTCCCTCATAATATTAATGACTAGGCTGTTGCATGCTCTTACAGGCTCTTCCTACGTGTTTAGTAGTAAATCGTCGGGGATAGTGCAAATCCACTTAACGAGCATTGGGTAATTCCGCGTATCTGACAAATTTAGTCAATTTCCAATTTTTACTCCAAATTCGTCAAAATAAGTTTTAGTTAAAAATTAAATTTTTAAAACCAGTTTTTTTGCTGACTATTTTTTGCCCCTGATTATCATCTAGGACCAAAGTACTCGTCAAGGCAAATCAAATGAGCCCAATATACAATATATATATATATAGATGCGATCGTGTCGTTTTATTACAGAGTTCATATGGCCAACTTCCAGCTCCATCATCAAATCAGCTCCATGTCATAATAATATTGCATTGTCATCCGATTTACACATTTTTGCAAAATTTCATCTCGATCGGACACCGGTAAGTGGGTCAAATTTAACTTGCAAGGTTTGATGACATGTGTGTATATGTGTATAACGGGACAGGTGAACGTAAATAAAAGCTTGTGAATAAAACAAATACGATTTTGAAACAATCCTCTGTAAAATTACATGTAGTGCAGATACGCGGTATTTACATATGGTAGATAAGCGAATTTGCACTATCCCCGACGAAATAGATTTAACAGTAACTTAGCTAAGGCTAATAGTATAATGACTAACTGTGTTTAAAAGTATATTAAACATCAGTGAGGAGGACAGTAGACAGACGTACTGACAATACAATTTAAATTAAACCAGATACTAAATGAAGAACATATTTTATTTTATTATTATATGAAATTTGTAGAAAGGAACTAGCGGTTCATTTAATGGTGAGTGATTGGCGCTATTCATAAACACCCGCAGCACCAGCGGGATGCGTTGTTATGCATTAGGCATTAGGTTATGAAGCAGTTGTTCCAGTAATTTCCCCTGCTATATTACTTCTCCTTTCCAGAACCAAAAAGAGAGTGCATTCTCTGATACCAGGTCGATGTTAGCAGTTGAAGTCGGATAGACCTTGCCAATGTCCCACCACTCTGACCACTCATACGACACATATGACGTCTTACACTTCATCTTCGGCATGTACATGTCCCACAGGCCTACTCTCAGATCGAGAGGTCTTGTACTTAATGTCGCCGGAGGTTTGATCGCGACTATCTATATTCCTAAAATTACCTCGACGATTCAATCACATTGCTGCGGCCGTGGTCATGAGTTCACGCACATCACTGAATTGATTTGCTGATGATGCAGTTTCCTTGTGATGTTTTTCTTCATCAAAAGGCTCATGTTGATTTTCAAGCGTAATTCCGCACACAAATTCCGAAAAACAAGAAGTTTCAAGTCTGGATTGGAGCCCAAGAGCTTCTGCTTAAGAGCCCATTGCATTACCATGGCTTTTATAGGAAGGTAAACACTTCAAGCACAAAAAACTCAAAAACCAACAGAAGGCAACTAAATGCAGAATTCCAGTGACGTTTCAAAGGCTACTTTGCAAAAATGCATTGAAGGAAGTAAATCGAATTGGCCATAATGCCATTGCGATAGTAACACAAAGCGACACCGTGGCACCTTTCGCCGTACCGTTCCAGCTAAAATGACTGTGCTATTTCGGAGAAGCCAATTTTATCAGCTGAATTAAACGTAAAATGTATATTTTTTTAAGCTTTGTCTCGAGTGGAGACAAAAGAATTACTCTATGGAGCTGTATTTTTTGTTACATTTTTGTAATTTTAGGTAGATAACGTACAAAGATGGAATGCCATTTTTTGTGGCAGACTAAAAAGTCACATCACGTTTATGTTTTCAATTTCAAAGAAAATTTTAGTGTTCTGAATTTCGACTAAATTCACTTGAACCAGTCTGATACCTACTAATTGGGAGGGCCTAAAATATATTTATAAAGTAAAAAAGAATACATAACTATTACTACATATAGACGACCAGATGGCCTAGTGGTTAGAGAACCTGACTATGAAGCTTGAGGTCCCGGGTTCGATTCCCGTGTCGGGGCAGATATTTGTATGAAAAATACGAATGTTTGTTCTCGGGTCTTGGGTGTTTAATATGTATTTAAGTATGTATCTATCTATATAAGTATTTTTATCCGTTGTTGTATGTTTACCCACAACACAAGCTTTCCTAGCTTACTTTGGGACTAGGTCAATTGGTGTGAATTGTCCCGTGATATTTATTTTATATTTATTTATTTTATACGGGACTTATCACGTATTTATATATTTATTTACTTCGACGTTTTGGCCACACTGTAGGGGCCGCGGTCACAAGTTGAGTTAACGCATTGGTCGACTCGTGACCACGCCCAATGAAATATATATAATATAGTAATAGCTATGTATGAAAGTTTATTATAAAATAATACATAATGGCCATTTGATTTAAGTAGTATAATAAAATTATTGAACGTGTAATTTACACATTGGTTTAGTTTAGGTTAATTTTAATTTAATAGAAATCCTGTAAAGTTGACAATTTCTGAGATAATTGCATTCATTATATTATGTATTTTGTCCACTATACTTTTCAAACTTCATGTAATTTGCTACGCATTCTTACAACATAATAGGTCTACATTTTCTACCTCCATGACAAAACAGTCTATTTATTTGCAGGTATGCGGTTAGGGCGTGAATAGGGACAGTAAAGCATTTCCATGTCACGTGGCAGACTCACATTGCACGCCAACTGCAAATACCACCTAAATACATAGGTACTGTAAGTACTGGAATATCCACATGAATTGGGTCATGTGCTCGTAAGCCTCGGTACCAAATTAACCGCTCTAATTTAGATACTCTTAAAACCTGAGTCAATGATTGTACTCGTAGGTTATGCTGGTGATAGAATTAGTTTTTCAGTTGCAGTTTTAGAACTTAGATTAGCTTTGAACAAAACTATTTAAGCCTGTGGGTTTTAGGCGCAAGCAATACAGAAGAGTCGTGGGCCGGGGGCGTGTCGCGGCGCCCCTTGAATCAGTTTTGATACTAAATGTATAGAGGCGTCGCGATCGAAAGCAGATAGAAGAGATAGGGCCTAGACGCGGCCTGCGAAAAAAACGACGCGGACTGCGACGCGCCCCCATCCCACGTCGTCGTCGTCTTAAAAGGCGCCCTGACAAAAGTGATGAAAATCTGTGTATTGCTAGAAAACTAGAGCTCCAATTAAAATTGAGATTAACCAGTTAACAAGATTAATTAGAGCTGTCAGTTTCTACTACTCTACTCTTATTTCTGTATAATGTAGTTGTCGCTCAGTCGCTAAGTACTTTCTAATGGTATTTTCAAGTGATGTAACTTTAAAAATCGGTCCTCTATATTTTATATTTGATGAATTGTACAGCGACTAAACTAATGGTTGTTGCTTAAAATTTCATGGACTTAATATATTTGATGAAATCAGATACCTACTTAGCTACGTATAAAACATTCACTCACGTAATGCTATTAAACGTGATAAAAAATATTAAAGATACAGAATTATCGCAGTAATTGCTAGGTACATTTTCGCGGTGAGTTACTTAAACATGTTTATTTTAGTTGCAGCACTAAAACAAGGCCCGAGAGCCGAGTACGCGTGCATCGGACGTTCGCCGCGGCGGCTAGTTTCGTTCCTAGCCAGGTTAATTGTATAAAATTATGACGTCACTGGGGATGCCAGCTCGCTAGCTCAGGTGAAGTTGAAACGTATGCAGTTTTTGAACTTTTCAGTAATTTGATCCTGTTTTATTCTCTGCGACGACGTAATTTTCGAAGAGTTTCCTGAAATGCTTACGGTGCAAGATTACAAAGAATTTTAAGTTGATCCTTGTTGCTACTATTTATAATTTTCGTACATAAACTCGTGTTATTAGCAGAAGATATACATACCGAATTAAATATTTACTTGCATAATTTTTCTTAAACAGCTGCCGCTTAGCAAAATTGATCGCCGTAAATTTCTCCCGGAAGCATACAGCATTATTTTATCTCACTAAAACTTGAAAAGCTTGAAACTTCCGTCTTTGAAGGAATCGCAGAAATTAAATTTCATTGCGCTTTAAAGAGAAAATAAAATTACTTTTACATTTTTAGTTTGGAGAGAACGGGTAAGCAAATTTGGTCGAATGTAGGTAGGTTCGTAGTGCTAGAGCATCAGTGGGTAAAGTGCAGGTAAAAAGAGTTGGAAAAAAGGACACGGGGCTCGTTGGGAGAGGAACACGTTCGCTGAGGAGTAATGCATTTTGCGACGTTTGCCGGCGCTTGCTGATGACATTTGTTAATTGCGCTTCTTAAATTACACTAACTGAAACTGCTAGTTCTAAACTCGGCACCCGGGGGCTGTTCCAACGCTACAGCCACAAAATAATACGTTGAATTTATAATCTTGACTGTTTTACTAGAGCTGTTATTTAAATTTTTATTTATATTATAGCTGGTTTTAATTTTCCATTCTCAACTGAACAGTTCTCTTTCATTTAAATAGTAACATCAATTAGTTTTACGAAATAAATATTTTTTTACCGAACAATGGCCGATATGTTTTAAAATAATTTACTATTCGACACAAAAAAGTACTATCACAGACCAATATTAAAAAAAAAACTGAACAAGTTATTTGAGAAGATTGTTCTTATAAAAAAATCAAAAGAAGAAGCTGAATAGTTCTATTACACGAGATATTACAAATTATATTTATGAGGAGAAATTTGCCATACTTAAAACATTAAAATTAAAATATTATTCATTTATAACTTAAAGTGATTTTCTCGTGCTAAGTTTAAAATTAATATTCCAGGGCGTCTCTACTTTTACCGAGGAACGGTGAGCGGCGAGGGTGTATCAATTTTTTATTCGATTCAAGATTCACCTTAAAAGGAGTCTATAACTTTATATAATTAAGGGACAGAAGAGGGGTGCTATTATATTTAATTGCGGACCACACAGTCGATTTCATTTAGTTTGACACGTGGAAATTTGTCTGGTCGCGTCGTCGCTTGCCGCCGCCTATTCAATACGCTGACGGAATGCAGAGCATTCGCGATCCTTTTGATGAGAGCTAAGATTAATTTCGGAGGGTTTGAAGAGCTCAAAGCTCAAAGGAAATTTTAGAATATAAGTGCATTAATAAAGATTTTTTTCAGCCTCTCGATAGGCACTCTGTCATCGCAAAAAATGTCTTTATTAAATTTGTTATGGGCTTTTACCAGCGGACCCGTACGGTTGATTTAATTTTAAAGTTATAAAGGTAAAAAGCCAAACGCTTTTATTTTATTTCTATTCAATTTGGGTCGCCAATTAGAGCTTCTGATTATGGTGGGTCGTTATTTTGGGTTGAGACTTGGTTGGTACATATTTTAAGACGCAATTTAAATAAGGTAAGATTTTCTTAAAGCCCCCATAACATGCTCTTCATTAAATTCAAAAGGGCAATAAGGACAGTTTCAATTAGGTACATTATGATAAATTTATTATAGGTATGTAATTCCTCCTTCTTTCTAAGAAAGGGTTGTCTGGAAGAGATCGCTCTTAAGCGATAAGGCCGCCTATTGCTTACCTTGTAACTTACTCTCTGTGTACCTGTTTTCTGTATTGCTTACTATTCCTGGTGTACAATAAAGAGTCATTGTATTGTATTGTATTGTAATTTCTAAATAATTTGTAACGTAATGTAAACATTGTGGGAGGCCTATGTTCAGCAGTCTTTCGGCTGATTTGATGATGATGAATATTACTCTCTCTCTCTTCTCTTCTTCAGCCCATAGCGACCCAATGCTGAGTGTAGGCATCCTGCATTGCTCGCCACTCATCTCGGTCCAGTATAAATCATCTAAATTATCACTTCGATGCATGATATTTAGATAGAATATGTTCGTTGAAAAAGTAATCTTTCTATGAATCTTTAATATAACTCTAGAAATTTATTGAATCAAGTGTTACTTTTCGGGAGGTCCAAATTAATGAAATGAAACAATTACTTTGCTCACCCGCGATTTTCTAGAAGTTTAAACAAAACTAGCGAAAAGTGTCTATCACTTGTGAGACATATTTTAAAATGTTTAAAACGGGCAAAATCGCAATTGCATAAGTTTATTTATTTATTTATTTTTATGCAATAAAAGTACTTAGTGGGTTTATGTTAAAATAGCACTACACGTTCTTTCTACAGTAGGTAGACTGCGATGGCCTTTAACGAATTCCCGATATTATTGTGATTAAATGCCATTGTTTCTACTCTGTCAAGTGCATTAATCTCTAAATATCACTAAGGCAGGATTTTACCAAACTTTTATTGCAAGGTTAACGTTATTCTCAGATAGTAATGTCAAACCGCCGTAGTAATTTGGCATTACAATCTGAGAGTAAGCGTTATTCTCGGAATAAAAGTTTGGTAAAATCCAGCCTAAGTGGTTGTATTGCTTTTGCTGAATACTTACTGACGGCCTTGGGACTATAGCTTAATTACAAATTTAAGCATTTGTTTCAATATTTATACTGGAATGCTATGGAATTTCTGCGAAAGTGCCATGGCATGAAAGGAAAGGCATTCCATTGGCTGTCACGACTAGATGACTGGGGCGGTGATGAGATTAACTGGTTCTCAGCTGATTACCGCACACTGAAGCTACCGAACAACGACCAACCGATAGTGTCTTTTTCTACTTCGATATTGGCAGAATCATCTATACTATCGATAGAACTATATTTTCAAAAATTGAAATTGAAGAGGTTAACTGATATGGGTGTAACCTGTGATGGCTGGAGCTGGAATGGCCGGTGGTGGAGCTGGACATGGGCGAGCGCGCGGGGTATGAGGCTGCGCCGTGCCCGCCCTCCGACATCACGAACTCTGCAACAATACAACCACAATATAAGAAACTTCATCATCATCATCTCAATCTTTATACGTCCCACAGGGCACAGGCCTGGTCAGAAGGGCTTCGGCTAGCACAGCAAATGCAGTTCATAAAGTCAATACAAATTAGTTTCCAGTCAATAGTTAATAGTTAACGAGACATTTATTTAATAGTTTATACAATTCTTTCCTCCAAACATGGCAATTATTAATTAAGTAGAATTTTTTTGAAGGAAAATTTTTCAGACATTTTATATAGGTAACAGATTAAGTAGTGAATTCGTATCAACGATTCGTCTTACGAAGATATCGTACGCGTAACGACCCGTGCGAAATTATATCTGAAACTAACTACGAGCTTTTTTGTGAAAGGAAGTATGAGGAAATATGCACAACACCTGCAAATCAGTGCATTGTTGTGTATGAAATTAAATATTTAGATAGGTATCATATAGGGAGTATTGCACAAGCTTTTACACTGTCACAATAGTCTCAAATACTTACTTTAACATGACGATGCTTGAAAATTACAATAATATTCATTCTCATTATGATACTTTTTAAATTAAAAGATAAAATATTTGGACAACACTAGCCATATTAAATATACATTTATTCATAGAATACTAATATTAAGAAACAATAACAATGAATAAAACTTAACTATATGTATACAAAATATTTAACTTAAAAACTACTAAACTAAGGGGCTGTTTCACCACCCTTTAATTCATTTTAACTGACGAATAAATGTGATGCCGTCTCCGTCTATTCGAACAAAACAAACAGAGACGGCATCACATTTATCCGTCAAATAAATTTGATCAATGGATGGTGAAACAGGGGGTAAGTCTAAAAAAGGTCCCCGTCCGTGGCATCATCCCCAAAAGGCTGGCAGCATTCGGTTGTTGAATGGCGATGGTGACTCGTTGACAGAGATAGCTGCCAGCCTTTTGGTCTCCAGTGGTTACGAGCAGACGCTTTTGCACTTCTTTAATCAAGTTGCGTGCGCCGGGACCCCAAAGACCCAGGGTCTCAAAACCGACATGCAACAAAATATTTAGATCTCATACATGATACTGTAATATTCATTGTACCAGACTCTACATCCAATTTATATGTATTATCTTGCTTTGCAAACGCTGCTCTATATTCGCAAACAAGCAATTTATTCTAAAGAACTCTGAGCATGATGGCCCGTTTGAAATAACAAGACGTGGCCACGTCCTCGCTTTAGAAGCTTCAGTCCGTACAAATTGACCACAAATAGAGTAAAGCCTCATTTTATTCTACATCGAGCGCGGCGGGGCAGGGGAGGGCTCGCGGCGGGTACTAACTATCAATCCTTCTGTCACACCATCGACAGCGCATTTGTTTGTTCTCACCATTTTTGTCTCAGTGCTTCTTCGTTCCTTTCTTTATATTTGTGTGAGTATGGCTTGCGGCCGGCGCCAGCGATCAATCTGCCGAGAACGGCCTCTGAGCATGATGGATGTTGGATCGAAGACCGAATGCCTCTCGCCGCTTTTACGCCTTGACAACAAGCCACCATACATTTTATTGACGACCATTTTTTACGCACACCAGCAGTGGCGCGGTTTGTTTTCGATGTCCTCGCGGTCTAATGAATTATTTAACATTGTTATCTTAGTCTTGGCCGTTGTTTATGTGAGTAGCCTTTGTAACGTATAATAAGGGTCGGCCTAAAACCAAAATCCACTTTAAATTTGTGTTCAGAAAGAGTTTTCGTTTAATTCTGTAACATAGATTCTGAGTTTTAAAAACTCTGAACAAATAGGCTATCGTTTCAAGTTCTAAACATCAGTTTAAGTAATATTCTGCTATAGCTTCGATTGTCTTTATTAATGCGTCCTTTGATATGTCAATATACCGTCTAACTTAAGATCATAAGTAAGTAAGCATCATGCGTAATCAAATCAAGCTGTGGTCATCAAACAATTATCTTTGTTCTGATGGATCCCAACCTTATAATTGAGTTGAATCTTACAAGATGTTTAAATGCGTCTAGGACTCCATAAAGATGTTTTTGTGTTTTTCGGTTAATCTTTTAACCTTTGAATCTTGTCGAAAGCACCATTATTAGAGCCACCTCTATTTTTTCTCAACTCACAAAACGTAACAAACGTACAAGTACGAAGACTTCCGACCATCCGAACCGAATCGTATGAAAATCAATGGAAACACGTCGCTAACGATTTATAAACACCATTCTCTATGTTATTCTTGGCATGAATGAGTCATGGAATGATTAATACACCTTCGCATTGTCTGTTTACATTGTTAAGTGTGCGGAAGCGCGAGGTGTTGTTATAATTTTTGACTAATAGCCGTGGAGAGCGGATGATGGCCGAGTACCTACATCTCGTAATAATTTGGCTGCCTACTCCTTTGAGGGTTTGGCTGAATTCAACAACGAACTATAACAAGGTTTTAATAACGATGCAGAAGTTGTTTTTTTTCATTAATACTTGTTCCTTTCTAAGTAATTGTCGCAACCAGTCGAAAACTGCCAAGTATAGTGTTGACCCATCATCATTGGACAGACGAATTTTTTTCTAAAACTTAACGGTTCTTTCTCGTGCGATGGTGGCTTATTTTTTAAATTATATTAATATTCATTCGTAATAGGTTATTCCTAATCCTTAGGATATCAAGCTTATTTCACAAACAAAATGAAGCCAATCCCATCTCGCGCATTATTATTGAATTGGTTGAAATCAGAAGAGCCCATCAAGCTGACATACTGCCACGCGTCGAAATTCAGCAAATATAACTTGTATTCTGTGTTGCTTGTAATCTTGCAAATGTACGCCTTCTGTTTGTATAATATGCAAATACGGTGAAGCGGAAGAAATGAAAACAAACTCGTCGGATCTTTGCGATTCATTACATACGATCTGATGTTTGTTTACTTGTTTCGTGAGGACGGAACAGATTTTGCGACCTCTCGACCTACCAAGTTGACAAAAAAGATAGTTCACACCGTTTATTAAATTTGTCTGTACATAGCTTAAGCTGTCACTCATTTTTTTATTCCAACTATTTCTCCGTGAGCATCAAAAAGCCAAATACATACTGTATGTAGTCAGTCTGTATTCAATCAAATTGCAGCGATCTATTTTGCGAAAAATCTTTCAGATATACATAACATTGTTTTCTGATCATTTTACCTTTGTTTGTTAAACTGATTTTTGAAATTAATACGTTTTCCGTTCAAACTCAAATATTTTTGAATATCGTTATTTGCGAAAATGTATAGGGGTATTTTGACGTCAGAATATAATAGTATTTTATGTAACTGTTGTATAAGTGAGGTCTTAAAAGGCGAGTGACGTGAGTTGCGATGCGAGCGAATGCGAGTATCGCAATGGAAGACGGCACGAGCCGTTAAGACCAAATTATACACCGTTGCATACAATATTTTCCCTGCGACTCGACTCTACTGTACTGTACTGTACCCTACTGTAGGGTACAGTCGGGTACAGTAGGGTAAAATGGGATATAGTTGGGAACAGTAGGGTAAAATAGGGTACAGTAGGGTACAGTCGGGTACAGTCGGGTACAGTAGGGTAAAATGGGGTACAGTCGGGTACAGTAGGGTACAGTCGGGTGAAATAGGGTACAGTAGGGTACAGTCGGGTACAGTAAGGTAAAATGGGGTACAGTCGGGTACAGTAGGGTACAGTCGGGTGAAATAGGGTACAGTAGGGTACAGTCCGGTACAGTCGGGTACAGTAGGGTACAGTAGGGTACAGTCGTGTACAGTAGGGTAAAATAGGGTACAGTAGGGTACAGTAGGGTACAGTCGTGTACAGAAGGGTAAAATAGGGTACAGTAGGGTACAGTAGGGTAAAATAGGGTACAGTAGAGTACAGTTGGGTACAATAGGGTAAAATACCCTATTTTACCCTACTGTACCCAACTGTACCCTACTGTACCCTATTTTACCCTACTGTACCCGACTGTACCCGATGTACCCGACTGTACCCTACTGTACCCTATTTTACCCTTCTGTACACGACTGTACCCTACTGTACCCTACTGTACCCTATTTTACCCTACTGTACACGACTGTACCCTACTGTACCCTACTGTACCCGACTGTACCCTACTGTACCCGACTGTACCCTAATGTACCCTATTTTACCCTACTGTACCCGACTGTAGTACAGTAGGGTAAAATAGGGTACATCACAGTCGGGTACAATAGGGTAAAATAGGGTACAGTAAAGTACAGTCGGGTACAGTCCCTACTGTACCCGACTGTACTTTACTGTACCCTATTTTACCCTATTGTACCCGACTGTACCCTATTTTACCCTGTTGTACCCGACTGTACCCGACTGTACCCTATTGTACCCTATTTTACCCTACTGTACCCGACTGTGCCCTATTTTACCCTACTGTACCCGACTGTACCCGACTGTACCCTATTTTACCCTACTGTACCCGACTGTAGCCGACTGTACCCTATTTTACCCTACTGTACCCGACTGTACCCTAATCTACTCAACTCAGCAGGTCTAAACTGGGATTTAGTGTTGAGTGTACCCTACATTTAATATTATGTGGCAGCTAGGTGTATCGTAATAACGACATTACGACACAAGTGCTGTTATGGCGAATAGATTAAGTATAGACTTTCTGAAGTTATATTATCTATGTTCTTATGTATTTGTTCGCGACCATGTAGAAACCAGATAAAAGTACAGGAGCAGGAAAATATAAAAAATTGAAGGATTCTGCTTATTATCATTTAATGTGGTAAGTACCTAAGTATATTTGCTTTGTGACTCAAAGTCAACGCCATAATGAAATAGAAGACTTTACCATTAGCCATATTAAAATACTATTCCATCTAAGTTTCGTAATCGACGGAAAATGAAAATTGATTGTCCCTAACTAAGATAAGTTAAGAAAGTTATGGAGGAGTGGAGTGGAGTGGAAGAGTCTGCCGTACGAAAGCAAAAATGCTCGTCGCAGGTTCCTACGAACTAATTATTGTTCAAACAAGAAACTTAACGAGTGTGCCCATTAATCACGACGTTCGTTATTCTTTCCAAGCCCCACCTCGTGGTTAGTTAGCAAATGGACACGGTCACTCACTCCTGTTAGTACCAAATCCATTTAGGGTTACTAGGTTTCCTTTAGTGTATAGGCTCTGGTGTCGTAAAACTCTGCTGTGGATAATTCAAATCCGTTGCTTATTATGGCAAGTGAACAACAGCCTTTACATACGAGGGGCGTTCAATATAAAGTGAGAATGAGATGCAAACTCTTTTAATATTACGAAATTAAATACTGGACGGTAAAGCTAATCTATCTAGCTGATTGCTATGAAAAAAAAAACTAACTGTCTTTTGTTTAAAAAAATATACGGTAATTTCTTTGCAATGCTATTGAGTACGTTAGCGAAAATGGAGAAAATTGAACTGCGCGCCGTTATCAAATACTTGTGTTTGAAAAATTTTTCTACGGACCAAGTCAATTTGGATTTGCGGGACACTTTAGGGTCTAATGCTGCTCCGTATTCGACAGTCGCACGTTGGTGCGCCGAATTTAGACGTGGAAGAACATCGACAATGGACAACCCCCGCTCCGGACGCCCTACTACAACAGTAACTGAAGAAATTGTGAAAAAAGTCGAAAACTCAGTTTTGGCGGATCGTCGTGTCACGGTTCGTTTTATTGCTGAAAATGTAAAGATTTCAACGGGGAGCGTGCATAATATTTTACATGAACGCTTAGGTATGAAAAAGGTATCTGCGCGTTGGGTACCAAGAATGCTTACTGACACGCAAAAACAAACTAGACTAGAGATTTGTCAAGAAGCTTTGAACCTGATGCAGCAAGACCGGGAACTTTTTTTGGCGCGATTTATAACAATGGACGAAACATGGCTCCATCATTACGACCCAGAAACGAAACTGCAGTCTATGACATGGAAAAGGCCATCATCTCCAACTCCGAAGAAATTCAAGGTGAGCCCATCTGACGGTAAGGTCATGCATGGGCTCTGTTTTTTGGGATGGTAAAGGGGTATTAATGATTGAGTATCTCGAGCATGAAGCCACTATTACGGGCACATTATACGCCAAACAAATAGCAACATTGCGCAATGAGATCCGCGAAAAACGGCGAGGTAAACTCTCAAAAGTTGTGCTGTTCCACCAGGAACGTATTGCATATTGGAATATTAAGCCCTGCGTGATGATCTGGCTATGTTTTACACGGTACGAGTAAAACAAGATAACTACCTTATGTAGTTAGATTAGTCTTTCAGTAAGCTCTGAAAATATTAAATTTAATATTAAAAGACTTGAACTGTGAAGAAATAGTAAAAGGGAAATTATTAGTAATATCTTTGATGTAAATGTAGTAGCAGTCCCTCCAGGAATTCGAACTACTTTATTATTAGTTTTACTGTCATTTGCTATTACTGTTAAATACTAGACGGAAGGAAGGCCACACAGGAACTAGCGATGCGCGGCGGGATGACAGCTTCCACAAAATGCTTCTGCGGAAAGTGTGTCGTGTGGAGGGGCTTTATGAATACCATATGAGGAGACCGCTATTTTTACATAAAAAAATCGGTACGGAATCAAAGTTCACATGTCCGTTGCGGCCACCTTAATTTTCCTCTTCGGCCCGCGCTCTGAATACCAAAAGAAAGGACGGACATCAGCTACCGGAACACTACGATCCTTTGAAAATAGGCCACGTTTATTACACTGTTCTGTAACAAAAGTGTTTTGTTTCAATCTATTTTTATTAAAAAGAAGATTTACTAAAATTACTACGTGAGAGGACTCGGTTAAAATTTCCGTGACGTTCTTAGAGAAGCCGACATCGCCGAAGTAATTTTGCTTATTTCGGCTTAAATTGCTTGATCTCGTTTACGGGCCTTTGAATGTTGTTCAAAGTTTTCACAAAGTTTGCCCCTAATTTATTGTTCACCATCACTTTCTTTTGTTTATTTAATGTAAGTTAACAACGTATAACATTTCTAAATGAGGTTACAAAATATAATTTGAAATGAAGGCTTAAAATTGGTACCAAAGCCACATTAAACGAAACTCCATTTTCACAATGTAACAAACCCTATTTGTTTCAATCAAGTCTTAATAAAATAATACCGAAGTAAAATGTTCCGTCTTTGAATCCGATCCTGTTCTGTAAAATGATTCCCCTCTACGAAATTGGTGTAGATAACAAATTACAGTTAATTCCACATACATCACTCGGCACTCGACGCGAACAAAACTCAGACATTCCTTCGGACTAAGAATTTAATCTCAATTTAAATGAAGGTAATTCCCTTAGTAACTTTTCAACACAGTCGCTAATAACGAAACTTGCGGTTAATAGCAGTGGCGCCGCGAGCGAGGGGAGAGGGGCTCGTTCAAATTTGAGACAATTCAATGGGAAAATCTGCTTTTGTGAAAGTTACATTTGTATGGATGTTCTGAAAAGTTCAAGCACAAGAAATAGCTACAACTACATTGTTATATCTACCTAATCAAAACTTTGAATCGAAATAAGGAATCTAAATAATTAATTGTGTAATATGTAAGTATTACTGTATTCTATTTTAAAAGTAGCTAGAGTGCTTTTACGAGTTATTATCATTAGAGTAGATGGTAGTAAAAGATGCAGAATCAGATTTATAGATACGTTTAAGTGTACTCGGTATAGGCACTTCCAGTAAAAGGAGGCTTTCAGCGCACCGCGGTGCTAACATATCGAATCTTTATGATGTCATTAAACATATTTTTATGGGGATACTGCGGTGTGTGCTATATTATTACTCCGAGGGAAAGCAAGCGTCTCGCTGGCATTTCATTGGCCAGTAACTCCCGATAGTGAACCTTCATCGGTATTGACAACGTTTGTGTAATAAAGCTTTTGTGGTGAATTATAGGAACGCGCTCGCAATCGCGAGAGCGAAGCATTACAGACCATAATAAACGAATTTTACGTTCATTGCATTATGTTCCCGTATCGCTAATTCATTTTTATCGTTCGACATAAATCAATTTGTAGCAAAATTATTAGGTACTTTCTTGATACATTGTGTACTGAGAGAAGTAAGCTTATTCAATGCTATCCTTTTTAGACTTTCACTGCCATTAAGGGTTGTGTTTGTTGAAAATAAATAACAAGTCAGTTCGTCTCGGGCGCTCACTGGTGTCGGCAGAAACAAGCCTAATTGAGTTAGTTCACTTCGCAAACAACTCGAGAAACGTTCCTATTGAAAAGTTCCCGACGGGCTTGAAAAATTACTAATTTACATACCAGTGTTCCAACGGGTTTTCTATGAACTATCTAATTTACGTCCGTCTCTTTGGATAGGTATATTTAGCTTTGAACCTTGCTCGGTAGAAAACGTCTGTAAAAGTCCGTTCACTCTTTCATTTGATTATAAATTTATAAGCCTTCAGTATGTGTTGTAAAAATATATTTCACTTATTGTTAACGTGCCCTAAACAAAAAACGCAAAGAAGCTGACAAAATGCCACGTCAATTCACCAAATTACGGAGTAATTGAACCGAATTCCAGAGTGAAGCTCATGTAATGAAAGCAGATAATGGGAAGCGAAGAGAAAGCAGGGGGCTTATTCAATTCGTTCGCAAGCTCACCCTGACACTGACTTAAGTAGATAGTTAAGATTTAGCCCGGAAAGCGCCAAGTAGCGCTCACTAATGTGTAGGTACTCAGAAAGTAGTCTCTCTTCAAGAATTGGCGCTTAAGTACCTCCAGCGGAAACTTGCCACCCATTAGTTACTTGTGAGAACACATTATAGTTTAACTTTTGTTTCTGTTAGTTACGAGAAGCAAATAACGACACAGAAGCTCTTAAAGAACCTCTGTCCGAACTAGGAGATGCTGCTGAAATATTAAAACATCCATCAGATCTTCAATGTTCAACAATATTAGTTGAGACATGCTTTGGTCAGATACTGATATTGTGAAGTTGCTCCGGTCCAGTCAACAACCTAAGCGTTTCAGCTAAATAACACCAGCAAGACGGTCAAACAACCGTGCACTTTACTTGATTGGATTTGAGGTGGACTCTCCTAGCGACATTGCTTCGATTTACACTACCTTAAAGCTAATAATTTTACAATAGATATACCTAGAATTTTCCCTAACTAAAGTAACAAGATCGGGTAGAAAATTTGTATAACTGTAATGTGTTACAAGAAAATTAATACAATTAAATTATAAATAGCAATTTGTTATTAAGAGCACAGAATTTTTCCTAAGTAGCACGTAAGAAAAATCAGCATATACAAAATAAGATCCCTTTAACTCTATTTACGAAAAATTCGTTTTCCATATTTTCCTAAGGATAAAATACTGATCCCATGCATATCTGATTCGATCTTCATTCGTATGTTTGCGTAAAATGTCCTCTGTAAAGGAATCTACATAATCAGAGTCAGCGAGACGCTGTCGAAATACGAAACCAGCTGTTGTGTAGGCACTGACATGTTCTTATCACGTGACTACAAAAACTTGCTCGAAGGAAGACGGGAAAAGGTTCTAGAAATCACAACGTACGTTGAATTGGATTTGACAAGCTAGAAAAATATTCAGCGTCTTGCAATCCGATTAGAGCTGTTTGAATGAAACATTTTGAGTATCGAGACGGAAACTCTCGACGTCTAAAATATATTAATTCTGGTTTGGGGGTAGTTGCAATAGAGAGATCTCTCTCCAGGCAGATGTTATGCCTGGGGACCGAAGTCCAATGGATGAAAGTTGGAAGTTGTATTTATGCAGCCGAGTTGAGAAACTTCGATAGCGTGATGTAGGATTGTAGTTGTTAGTTCCTTATGTGATGACTAGATGGCGCTAGTAGTCGCTACATCAGCCCCCCTTTTAGACCGGAGGTCGATACGAATTGCAGTGGAGTGCAGTCTGTGCGTCATGTGGGCGCTTGCAAGGGCCAGTCGCTCAGAGCCTCGTCGGCGAGCATTGTTGTTCCTCTGCTACTTCATCTACATGCATGCCTGTTGCGTGATTGCTCAGAGCCTTGTTGGCGAGCGTTGGTTACTTGATTGGCAAGTGGAAGTAGTGGGAGGAGGATTTTTTTGCGAACTGTAGACACCAGGCAGATAATAGATACATGCTAATGGTGCACAGTGCGGTGAGTATGGCTTGCTGTGAGACTGCGTCATCGTCTTGTGTGTCTGAAGGCTGCGATTTTGTCCAATGTCGTGGGTCACCAATTTGGGGGTGGTAACCATAGAGAGATCTCTCTCCAGGCAGATGTTATGCCTGGGGACCGAAGTCCAATTGATGAAAGTTGGAAGTTGTATTTATGCAGCCGAGTTAAGAAACTTCGATAGCGTGATGTAGGATTGTTGTTGTTAGTTCCTTATGTGATGACTAGATGGCGCTAGTAGTCGCTACACTGGTACTTCTCGAAAAGTATCGCGGAAGGGCAATACCCTAACGCAATAAAACGTATGAAGCGAGTATTATTCGCATGATCACATTTCCTAATAAGTTCGATCCCACAACGCGCTCAATGTGGCGAGAGGTAATGCGTATGGTTCGACTACCGCCGCACGTCACTCCCGTGTCCGCTTGCCCAAACATTTGCAGCCTCTTCCTCCACTCTATTATATTTCCTATTTCTTACTTTACCAAAAACCTGTTTCATCTTCATTTTTAGTCATTATATGATTTGTCGAATCATTGTGCTTGTGATTCTTATTTTTAGTAAAGTTTCTGAACACGATTATTTTCCTGAGACCGACTCACGTTTAACTTTTTATTATTGGTTGATATGCAGTATAAATATACTATTATTATTTTGAGTATAAGGATATAGAATTAAACGTTATAGAGATAAAACGTAAATAAAAATATTACGCTACTTGTGTATTCTAGACTACCTTAATTAAGAATTTATTTTAACTTTTATTAGTTGTTGTTGTAGCAGCAATAGAAATGATATTGTTTTTAATTTTTAGTTGGCCATCTATTACAGATACAGCCCTGTGGCGGACAGACTGAAAAACTGCCGGACGGACAGCGTAGCGACTTTGAAAGGGTTCCGGTTGTCACCCTTCGGGTGCGGAATCCGAAGCATAAGTTGCACCGAGTCAATATAATGATAACATGTCAAATCAGCCGTCAATGCTCCGATTACTTAAATATCTGCAACCAGAAATGTACCTACTTAAAATACTAAACTTAGTAAAACGTACGTAAGTAATAAAATTCGCCTTACAGAAATTTACCTAACCGTATACATTTGACATTGGATTTGACAGTTGGTTTGACATTGGTTATCTTTATAGTAATTTGGTGGAACTCCCGCTAAAAAGTACGTATGAATGTAAACTATATTGTAAAGTACAAAAAACAAGCAATAAAGCGAAAAAGTACAAAAGCGAAATTATCCCTAAAAGGGATATTTTCCCTCCCTTCATGCTAAACTAGCTAAGATAGGAATACTTAAAAAAGATAGGCGAAAAGCAAACATTTCCGAAGGAAACTCGTCCCTAAGCCCAAATGCTTTTATTACGGTAGACTGAAACTAATAACAGACTAATCTTTCAATGAATTACTCTTAAAACTGATTCTGATTACAATAAGTCTGCACGGAGCACGCTCGTGGCTCGTCACGGATTTGGGCGTGAAATAACGCGTCGACCAGCGGCTTGCGGTCGCGCCTGCAGGCGACGGGGCGCGGTCACTTCGAATTATCGCGTCGGTAATTAGAAATCCAATAATTGTATGATATTCTCGTGTTATAGATTATATCATAGAGTCATCTATTCAATTATATCTTACTAAAATTACCTTAATTCATTAAATTACGCGAAAGTTTGTATGGATGCATGGATGTTTGTTACTCTTTCACGCTAAAACGATTTGAAGGCACACATTGTAAGATACTTTTTATCGCGGAAAATTGCATTGTTCCCGCTGAATAGCAATAAACAAATTCGTTTCAGACGGAGTCGCGGGCAACAGGTAGTTAAAAGATATTACGAGTATAGAGGTTTTTTTACCTAAACTTTGATTTGAACTAGACTCACTTGCAACACTTGGAAATGACGGTGTTTTTTTTTTATTTTTTTATACAATACTAGCGACCCGCCCCGGCTTCGCACGGGTACAACTATATTATGCATGTATTATACTTATAAACCTTCCTCTTGAATCACTTTATCTAATATAGCTTTTACCCGCGGCATTGCTAGCGTGAACCAAAATATTTCAGAGAAGCAAACAATTATGCAAGCAAGCCTGAAGCAAGCATGCACGCAAGCATGCAAGCAGCATGCAAGCAAGCATGCAAGCTTGCAAAAAAGCATGCAAGAAAGCACGTAAGCGAGAATCCAAGCAGGATTCTAGCGAGCATGCAAGCAAGCATACATGCAAGCAAGCAAACATGCAAGCAAGCATGCAAGCAAGCAAGCAAGCAAGCATGCAAGCAAGCACGCAAGCAAGCACGCAAGCAAGCACGCAAACAATCATGCAAGCAAGCATGCAAGCAGTATGTAAGCAAGCTTGCAAGAAAGCATGAAAGCATGCATGCAAGCGAGAATCCAAGCAGGATTCTAGCGAGAATGCGAGCAAGCATCCAAGCTAGCATGCAGGCAAGCATGCAAGCAAGCATGCAAGCAAGCACGCAAGCAAGCACGCAAACAATCATGCAAGCAAGCATGCAAGCGAGCGTGCAAGCAGCATGCAAGCAAGCAAGCTTGTAAGAAAGTATGAAAGCAAGCATGCAAGCGAGAATCCAAGCAGGATTCTAGCGAGCATGCGAGCAAACATCCAAGCAAGCATGCAAGCAAGCATGCAAGCAAGCATGCAAGCGAGAATGCAAGCGAGCATCCAAGCAGGCATGCTAGCGAGCATGCAAGCAGGCATGCAGGCATGTAAGCGAGCATGCAGGCAGGCATGCTAGCAGGCATGGAAGCAGACATGCAAGCAGGCATGGAAGCAAGCAAGCATGCAAGCAATCAAGGATGCGTGGAAGCATACCAAATTTCGTCTTAATCGGTTAAGTGGTTATTGATTCTCCATACAAAGTTTCACCCCCTTTTCACCTCCTTAAAGGGCGATTTCCGGGATAAAAGCTATTCTATGTCCTTTCCCGGGACTCAAACTATCTGTATACTAAATTTCATCTAAATCGGTTCAGCGGTTTAAGTGTGAAGAGGTAACAGACAGTCAGACAGACAGACAGACAGACAAACAGACAGACAGACAGATACACTTTCGGATTATAATATTAGTATGGAATTAGTATGGATAGACTGCTGGCTCTGTGAGCTGTAGTAGATCTCGCGAGTTTTATGAAATTGTTTTATGAAACGCACCTCTCTCGACCCCTTTCTAATCATACTCCCCAGCCCCTGTACCGCGCGGGCGAAGACACATTTAAACGGTCTAGCTATAATAATCTACTCTTATAATTCTCTAGTGGCTATTTTAACCTTTTCAATGTCATGCTTAGCGAAACGTAAAGCTACTTTGAACCTCATGTCCGTGAGCAATCATAAATTGACCCTAATTTTTTTAATTGGCAGGCAGGTCCCACCGAAATGATCTGTATTTTATTTGGAATGTTTATTTTATCTACACTAATCTATTATCTTTATAAACATTTTGGGATAAATAAAGATAATTAAACTTATATATAAGTATGCTAATTATAACGTACCTACATGACTCAATCACTATTACTACATAGTATTATAACAAAGTCGCTTCCCGCTGTCTGTCTGTCTGTCCCGCTTGTCTTGTCGTTTGTCTTTCTGGCTTAGATCTTTAAAACTACGCAACGGATTCTGATGCGGTTTTTTTTAATAGATAGAGTGATTCAAGAGGAAGGTTTATAATGTATAATACATGCATAATTGCACCCGAGCGAAGCCGGGGCGGGTCCCTAGATTGTCATAATTTCCAAAATTAAAAACTAAGGCATTTATTTATATTGACATTTTTAATTTCGTAATATTTTTTGAACGGAATGTCCGATTTCGATAATTCAAAAAGAAATCAACAGGAATTGAACCAGTCTTGAATACGAAGTAATTAATTTGGATAAGAATTTATACAAAGGTGTGGATAACATGGTCTGATTTTGATAGGCATTTCTATCATCTTTTAAAATGTAAAAAAGTAGTAATAGTGACGTAACTACAATAATTGGTCATATGGTCTCGCGAAGTTTTTTGTAAATATTGATACGTTCTATAATATTGTAGAACATTTTTTTGTTCTATCATCAATACTTTCCGCAGCGCTTGCGATGATAGACATTTTATGGCTAATTTTTTTACACCTTGGGTTGGTTTTAGTAAGATTTACCGAGGATCTCTAATTTTTTCTAGTAATAAATATAGCCTATGTTACTCAGTGATAATGTAGCTTTCTAACGGCAAAAGAATTTTTGAAATCGGTCCAGTAGTTTTTGAGTTTATTCATTGCATACAAAAATACAAAAATACAAATCTTTCCTCTTTATAATATTAGTGTAGAAGTGTAGATGTAGATGTAGATGTAGATGTAGAATTAGTGTAGATAGGCTTGTGTTTGACCACAATCACGCCTGATGGAAAGCGAAGATGAGGGTGAAAAGTTGGATCACGATCATCGGGGCAGATATTTGTGGGCAAGGTTTGTGCCCCAAGTCTTGGATGTTTAATATGTATTTAAGTATATGTTTATTTATAATAAGTATGTTTATCCGTTATCTAGCACTTATAGTACAAGGTTTGCTCAGTTTGGAATTAAGTTAATTGGTGTTAATCGTCCGATGATTATTATTACATATTATTATTATTTTTTGTTAACCGGCAGTTAACTATAAGAAACGACTGACTAAATCAACCTATATTTACCCATTTTTTAAACCATTTTTAATTACCGGTGTTTGTTGTTAAGTTTATTTATTTACATTTATTTGTAAAACTACTATATTAACTACTAGACGGAAGACCGCAGCTTCGCCCGCGATAAATTAATTTTCTCGTAGGAAAAGATATTTTCCCGCGGTAAAAAGTAGCCCATGCCACTCAGTGATAATGTAGGTAGGTAGCTTTCTAACGGCAAAAGAACTTTTGAAATCGGTCCTGTAGTTTTTAAGTTTATTCGTTACATACAAAAATACAAATCTTTCCTCGTTATAAGTGTAGATGTAGATTGGTACTATATTTGTTTAGGATTCATAACTAGTCATAATTTGTGACATATAAATAAGGTTATTTTAAAAATCTTCTCTATTCTATTTTACGTCACTAAAATCCCCGTCACAATCACAATACACGTCATTTTACTCGCCCGATGAGTCTTATTATTTATTGAAGGCAAGGGCTCGTCGGAAATCTGAATAATTCACCTGTTATTTATTAATGACGACGGGATAGGCACTTAGAACGTCTTGTTGTTCCCCGATGTGAATACAAATGTCCATTTCCGTCCACGCGAACCTCGCATTAAGGAGACCGTCAAGTATCAGTGTGGTGCACTTATTGACGGACCCGCGACGCCCACGGAAGGTATCTTAGGTATATCTAATAACAGACCTAGTAAATGGTTTACATCTATTGGTCAATGAAATCGTGCCATTGGATTAGTGTTCTGGGTTTGCTGTGCTATTTAAACTTGTTCGTAAAATTATGTCTTGTAATGCAACTATTTGGTGAGTTTTCTTTATAATAATACATGAAATGTATTCTGTAATGTATAATGACGGAATTATAATCTGTTTTTAGAAAAAAATATTTTCCTGGCAATCGTGGTCTTTTCGAAAGCGCTGGTAGACTAAAAAAAGACTTGTAAAAGAGCCCTTCACAGCCTAATTACAGAAATATTTTTTTAATTCTGTATATGTAGGTACCTCTACATAATAAGATACAATTTTTTCTTTGTATGGAAAATAAACCTTTTTTCTGGTAGCCTTTCGTAATAGCATATTATGTAAGACGTTAAATCCTAATTAATAATTGGGCGAAATCGTAGCAAAACTATTAAATACGTGCAAACAGGACATGTTAAAAAAAATTTTTGCCAACCATTTCGTTTTGGTCTTTCAAAAGGAAAAAAAAAATAACTCGCCTGTCTGGTATTGACACTCACATGTTAATTAAAACCTGTAGGGTGTTATTTATTGAAAAAGAAATATTTAAATTTGGCAAGAAGCAAGCCACACGGTTACTTATATAAAGAAACTACTTTTTAATGATAAACTAACATTTGTAGTTTGAGAATCGACAGAACATTGCACATCGCATTATGCAAATACGATTTTTTCAACCGTGAAGCCAAGTTGTTCTTAGGCCGACGTATCTTTTCGTTGAGCAAGGTTTGGTGCTTTTATAAGTTTATGAAAGAATTTAAGTAATATAATTGCACAAACCTCGCTGCGTAAGTCCGATTCGCACTTAACTGGACCTTTTATCGAAGCATGCTCTTCTTAGCTAGTTAGCTAGGTTAGCTTTTAAAATTGTATAATGGTTTCACTTGTACTGTAGCATGTGTTTATGCCACTTACTCATTTAAGAAAAGAAAATCACACTTTCAGATATAAATCAATCATGACGTATCAATCAGTCATTTTCACAACAAAAACGACGGTTATTTAAGTGTAGTTTCCGGAAACGTAATCATCAATCAGAATCACGCTCTTCGGAGGCCCGGTTTTCTATACATTTCGATATTTGGTTTTTTCTATTATAAGTGAATTTTGTCGTAGCAGTTGCCACCACAATTCAGGCTAATACCAGTTTTTGTGACACTAAACATGAAAAAAGCTTTCCCCATTTAACGGAGCGTAAATGTGTACTCCATGTTACCGCCCGCCCTTAAGCAGACATTATTAGGGGGGTGTCGCACGGAGGGCGTAAAATTTTGTAGCGATTTTTTCCTTAATACCTTTAAGCTATACTGTGTAAGGTCACGTCGGGGATGTAACTTGTTCCGGCAGTATTTGCAATACTGATCCAAATAACAATGATCCCTTATTTTTATAATGATTTCGAGAAAGCGAACGTGTGAAGTTAAATACATAGGTTCAAGATTGGTAGATTGGTTTTGAGTTGATTTGGTTGTTTGTACTATAAATACACACACATGAATGATATAAATTAAATTTTATCCCTATTGGTAGGAAAGTTATCACAAAAAGTAGTCGTATCGTGCATCTTTGTTCGCACTAAAATGAGTAGAAGTAGGTCCCGGTGCACATGTTACCTACATACAAATTTAAATTTTCATGTAAAATAAGTGAGGTGCTTTATAATATTTTCTTTATTAACTTTTCCTTAGTATCAACCCTCTTCGGCCCGATGAAGTAAATGCGCCGTCAACAATGCATTTAAAGTGCGATTAATTCGAATAACTCATATAATGCCGATTCAATTTGTATAACGTGAAACGTAATAGCCGAGCACGGGGTACGGACTCACTGGGAGGTGCGGAGGTTCTTTTTAATCGTAATTAGCAATATTTGTAAGCGGCACAAAGAGTCGCCACGGGTCGGGCGGCTTCGGGACAAAGCGCCGGCAGCGCACTACAAAGGGCTTAAGGTTTAGACGTCGCCGCCCTGAAAATTTGTTTCATTAAGCGGACCAGCCTAAATTTTCTTTTCCTCTTACACCGTAGCGAAATTCCGGTAACTGAATTTAATGTCAAATATTTCCTTGGCTATCCGTTTACCAAAGCAATTTTTTGTTTAAAAAAACCCAAAGGGTAAATTGTTGGTAGCCTATCGAATGACCAAAGTGTTTTTGTGCACAAAGACAGCCCTTCGTTGCACTGTTTATTCTCAAAGTATCGATTTTAGACCCTTTGTTAAATTGTGTTTTTTTACAGAGTTATCCAGCGATATTAAATTATCATGGCTGATAGAAGGATAGCATTACAATACAGTTGAAAATAATTAATTGGTCCCAAAACTCACGTATTAAGTATGTAGACAAAATTTGTGTAGCTTTGACGTAGTGGACGAGTAGCAAACATAATTAAATGACGCGTGTTGCGTGTCCGAAACGTCTGCTCATTCACACCTTAATTAACCGAAAAATGTTGTTCCTGACTACGTTCGTAATAAATTATAATAACAAAAAGATAGTAGCAAGAACTGTACAGTATGAAAATTACAGCGGGCAACAATACACCTGCCCCGTACGTATCCAGGGATGAAAGGATAGCGGATTACCGTCATCAAAAGCACGCCAAGTGTTGTTCTTGATATAACAGTGTTAAATAAAAAGCTGTTCTCCGCGAACAAAGCGGTACGTGAGGCAAATTATTTATGTATTGCCGCGGTCGGTCTAATTACGTGAGGCTTTTGTTCTGGAGCCCTCGCAGCGACCCGCCAGCCGGCAGCCACTCGCTACTACCTTATACTCGCGCGGCTCCAACTGCGACATAGCGCAGAGCGAGAGCGACGAGTGACAGCGATGAGCGACAGCGATGAGCCAGCGAGACAGTCGATTGGAGTTAGAGCTATCTCTTAACTTGATTTTATTGATAACAGTACAACAGTTGGGATGCACCAAAAAAAAAATAACCTATAGTTTTTATATTTTTTTTGGAAAGAATAAGATATTTTAAGATACCATTTTCATCGATTTTGAATTTGATTGAGTATTTATTTTTTTATAATTTTTTTAAGAAATACGTTGGATGACGTCACAATGAGAGAGCCACGTTCCATTGCCTAGAAAAATTCAAGTCGTACATAACGTAATCTGTGGCACTACTGATTTGTCTTGTCACTATCAATAATACAAGCACGGCTTATAGGGTCCTAAATAAACCATGACAAAATAGTTTTATTTATTTCTCTTCTTTTAGCTTTGATTATTCCTGTTTGTATAATCGTGTGATAGTAAATAGATATTTTTTATTAAAATCTGATATTTAAATTATTTTATATTTACTTGTAACGTAGTAATTTAATAATTAAATTTCTAAAAATACATTGGGAATACTCGTGTACATTTCGGACTTTACGATAAATGACAACTGTTTAAAGCCAGGTGCGCATCATGTGATTAAAGTTCTGTCTTTGTTACTCTTTGCTATTATAAGCAGGACAGCAACATTTTAAACTGTCAATTTGCTTTAGAGTGTAGACCTGCTTATATCTGCTTTTGTGATGATTCACTGCAGGGGTCAAATGAAGGTCATCACTTAAATTTTCTTTATTTAATTCAGTTGATCATATTTTTGGAATCTGATTTCTGAAAACGCTTCACAAAGCCTATTTCTCCAAACGGTTTTCGATTTATTATACATTGTCAAAAATTGGGACATCCCAAAGTGAAATCAGAATAGTTTTCCAAAAATAATAGCTAAATCAGATTACGTAACGCTTGTTTGCAAACATTAGAGTTATTCTTTTACCTTGCTAACTCGTACTATATATATGTATTAATTTAAAACAAATAAAAAAAGCCGTGGTGGCCTAGCGGTTTGACCTCTGGCCTCTCTGGCCTGAGGGGCCGTGGGTTCAAATCCCGGCTTGCATCTCGTGAGTTTTTCGGAATTTATGTACGAAATTATATTTGAAACTAGCTTTTGCCCGCGACTCCGTCCGCGTGGAATTAGTAATTTGGGCAGCCTATTTTTTTTATCAAATTTCCTAACCCCCTCCCAACCCCACCCCCCCACCGAGCCCCCCGCACACCCGTGTTCACATTCACCACCGTACTCGTAGTTTTACTTCAAAAACCCCTGATTTTGAAACATTCTTCCGCTCCGCTCCTATTGGTGTTAGCGTGATGATATATATAGCCCATAGCCTTCCTCGATAAATGGGCTATCTAACACTGAAAGAATTTTTAAAATCGGAGCAGTAGTTCCTGAGATTAACGCGTTCAAACAACAAACAAACAAACTCTTCAGCTTATTAATTCTTCTAAAAACTGTTCGATAAATTCTTAAAATAGACGTATCTTTCTTATTTATGAACCGATTGAAATGAAACAAACACTAAATGTTAATGCAAGAAAATACCAACATATCAGTGGAAACCGCATCTTTCTAGGTTAAGCCGTTTCTGAGATTAGCGCGCACAAACGCACAGACAAACAGACAAACAGACAATAATTCTAAAAATCTATGTTTCGGGTTCTATTGCGCTAATAAATAGCCCTAGTGACAGTTTTTCTCAAATATCTTCAATGTACAGACACCGACTTGTTACAGATTTATTATTATGTATAGATTTACCATGAGATTTACTGTGAAGGAAAACATCGTGAGGAAACCTGTATACACCTGCGAACAAATTCAATGGTGTGTGTGAAGTTCCCGATCCGCACTGGGCCCGCGTGGGAACTACGTCCCACGTCTGAGAGGAATCCTGTGCTCTACAGTGAATCGTATATAGGCTGGGCTGATGAAGTAAACAGGTATTCTATGTTTCTCGTGAATTATTCTTCAAAACTTAACAAATACTTTCAATCAATGGAGCTGTTTTCAAAAGATTTACTTTCCTTTTAAAAGTTATAAAATTAAACGAATGCGACCACCCGCTTTTGCTTGTTGTTATGACCCCATCCCAAGTACTAACGTTGTAACAGTAGTGTACGGGTAAAGGTTTCCTAGATAACAATAACGACTTCGAGGTCTCATAAGAATCTCACTTCATTAACATCAATTTAAACCACTGTATTAGCGCAAAGCTGTGATAATAGGTACGTAGTTACAAATAAGTATACAAGATGTAACTTCATACCCGTAAATCCCTTAAGAACTTTAATGAATAAGTCTTTTTGTAACTAAAACAAAAAAGTTATTCACGTACTTATACGAGTATGGTAATATTATACTTGATGCAATTTATTTTTTGATAATTCCCCTTTTCGACTACCTTGGTCACCGCCATAACGACGACCGGATAGCCAAGTGGTTAGAGAACTTGACTATGAAGCTTGAGGTCCCGGGTTCGATTCCCGGTCAGGGCGGGTATTTGTGTGAAAAATGCGAGTATCTGTGCTCGAGTCTTGGATCTTTAATATGTATTTAAGTATCTATATAAGTATGTTCATTCGTTGTCTAAATAGTACCCATAGTACAGGCTTCGCTTAGTTTGGGATTAGGTCAATTGGTGGCAATCGTCCCATGATAAAAAAAAACTTTGATAATGATGATTTCAATTGAATAACCTGAGTACATGCCACAATTTTTTTAAAGTTTTATATTTGGGAATGATAGTGTTTTTTTTTGCGATACTTTTTATTGTGTTAGGCAAGAGCGCTCTATCTTAAAGTCTTAAACAGTTACGATTTACCATCAAACGAGACAGGCCAAATTCAAAGCCATGCCCAAAATACGTATGGTATTATATTCGGCACCAACACAATCATACCGAGGGTTAACTCTGAGCTGCGCGATCTCATTGAGCCTGTGCCCATGAATTTTAAAATGGAAATTGTTTCAAAGCGAATGGAACAATCGGGTTCGTTTAGCGTGTCATCACTTTTAGAGGGCATTCATTGTTACTATTGAATTTCACGAGCATTTTGATTGGAAAACAGTCGAAACCAATGATAAGGCTTGAAATTACATTAGAGATAAGTTGGTGGAAAGCATGATAAATAGATGATAACAGTATTTGAACAAAAAATATCGTGAATCGATTGAAAAGGCTTCTTGATGTTAACTTCATTTTCACCTGCATTATTATTAAGCAGATACGGTATGTTTATCACCTTGCCGCGCGAAATATTATTATTTTACGAATACCATTCCCTTTTACGATGAGAGGCGAGAGAGGGGAGCAATCAGAGCTGAGAAAAAGAAGTGGCATATGATATTCACACGTAATAAATATTAGAACAGCTGCTGTGATTGCGGGCTCAGGTGTCGGCGCCACGGACGAGACGCTCAGCCAATGAGCTTTCTCGTACCTTTTACTTTAACGGCCATCCTGCAAATTTGACCAATGAGCTTGCATATAAAGTTTATGTAACCATTTTATTCGTGACGTTTATCGCTCCTTTTACCTGCATAGTTATTATGCCAATTGGTTATTTTTTTACTCGTTCAGAAATAAAGCTTTCACATAAAGTTTATGGAACAAAAAACATATATGCTTTTAACTATCAATTTCAGTTTACACTTTCTTAGTCACAAGTAAAGGTTTTAATCGCACTTAAGGTACACAAATACTTATGAAATAAGTATTCAAGATCATTAACGTTGCACGAAATTGTAGGAACGGACCGGCAAGCCAACAAGTAAAACATTGTACCAACACACACAAAACTGTGTTACAACCTACCGGAAAAGTTTCCCAACTTTGTGAAGTACTCGGATATTTCATTACCGGCCATCGATATATTGCCGGGCACTACAAACAATCGGAATATGCCAATAGGTAAATAGTTTCGAAATAGGTATTAGTTTCAATGATCCTGTTAATATGCGAATATGGGTAAAATATATAAACAGATTCACGCATTTTAATTATGTAATTTCAAGTCTTTGGTGTGTACGCTTTTTTCTATTTTTATACAATTTTTTTTTACGAAATAGCAAAAGATTAGTCAACTCTTGTCTTCTAAAATGTGACGTAGTCCACTTGTTTCTCATTTACAGAAACCATAGAATGGTTAATATTATCTCCTAATGTACGTGATACGTCGTATTGTATCTCTATCAGGCACAGCGATGTCTGCTCAACAGTTGGTCACGCCAGCTGACGCAACCAGCGAAATCGGCGAAACCCGCAATATTACTGTGAAAAACATTGCAGCTTATGTAAGACACGAATAATATAGCAACAAAATTCGGATAACAACGTCTCTGCAGTAACAATATTACCAAGCTATTGGCAATTAAAATATTGTATTGATGAACAACGTTTTTTTTTCGTTGGTATTTTTACTTGATCAATATTGGAACGTTTTGACATCGCCGTCGTACACACCTGTTTAAAATTTGAAGTAAAAAAAAATTTAGGGGCTAAATTTAAAATAATCAAAATTCATTATTATTGATCGTTTGCTGTACAGTCAAGTATAAAAATATGGGTGCATACAACTTGCTTATAAATGTGCCCCATAACTCTTATGTCGTGGAATAAAGGTATCGGTACATAATGATGACAGGATTAAATCGATACATTATTTTTGCACTTAAACCTTAAACGTACATTCATTCAATTAATATTAAACAAAAAAAAACACATGGACAACAGGCAATTGAAATGAAAAACAAACAATTGAGGGTAAACACTAAGCGAAGATGAGCGGAGAGCGAAGCGTGAGCGAAAGTCGGCAGTGGAGTGGCTGGCACTCGCGGTGTGGGCGAGTGAGGGGGAGGCGCGCGGGCGGCGCGGCGGCGCTGGTAAGCAGACGGCGCGTCCCCCTCGCGCCGCTATCGATTGCCCCAGTTGAGAGTGGAGCGGAAGTAATGATAGAGCGGGATGCAACCACTGCCCGATCGGCCCTCGATTCACTACCGTACCAGAACAACCGAATCGCACCATCCTGTACCACCGTCCTTTACGCCGAAACAAGCCGAGCAAACAAGACAGCACTACCTAATCGAAAAGGCGCTCCACTGTCACACGACTCTGAATACACCAGCGGTTGCCCGACTCTACCTAGTAACAGTAGTGCACTACAATACACAAACAGTGTTCAAGATAATATTTAATCTTCCGTTTCTTTCATCTAACTTAATCCCCAGCAATATTGAGGGCTTTAAAATATTTCTACGTCGAGTAGATTATTGCCTCAACATAATTGCTCCGGAGTTTAATTGCTCTGTCTGATAATCGTTTCTAAGTTCTGTTTAAAGTTCATTGCGTCAGTTAATAGAGTCCCGAGATAAATTAGGCAAAAGTTGGAATCATCAAAGTAAACAAGTTCACAAAGTCGAGCGTGGAAGTGACATCCTGCTTATATCTATCTGAACGGATCCCGTAATAGCTTCCTCAATCTTGGCGTCAAAGTTCTCATAAGGCGCTTCTTAACTAAGGCGTTAAGGAAGATAGTTAGTAAGAGGCCTTGGGCAGGGTCTTAAAACTTGGTTGAAGCTTCGTAACTCGATCCCGGCGATGGATCAGGCCGCCTCGATGATAGCTCGCTGACAATACGTTATTACAATCATGGCATAATTTGTCCTAACTAAAAGTGGGGTTCAAATTTGTCAAAGCATTATGCAGCTTTGAAACTCACAAGTAACTAGTCAAACTTTCTATATATGTAAGTAGAACTTTCGAATGTGTTCATAAATATTTTCTAACTTTTTCAAGTGGTAATCATGAAAATATCTCTTACTAAAATTTAACAACAGGCACACCTAAGGCTTTTTTCTTCACTTCGATATACGTGGTTGTAAAATCCACGTTTTATGCCACGTCTTGTGGGTTAACAAAGTCAATATAGTGTTATTAACCCTCACGAGTAATGCGTCGTTGTATCGCTTGTGTTGCGGGGGATAGCGTTCCGATGTCCATCGTAAACCGGAGTTCATAAGCCATGACGTTTCGGACTCAAAGCCCATCATCAGTTATATCGATTTAGCGATAAAACCGTCGGACAAGCGAGCAGCTTCTTCGCGGCGCCGGTGAATTGCGATGGAATCTGAGTCGACGTTCACATCCAATGATAATAAAGTGTAAAAAGAGTCATCGTTTTAACGTCTGCTTTATGGGCACTTCCGGAGGGTCGTAAGGTTCAGGATGCGCCTAGATATATAGCGGCTGTTAAAAGTCTGTAGCCGATCAGTGCTCGCTTTGTTCTTACCAACCATGGGCTGCAAAGTGGTTTAAAGGACCGCAACTTAGGAACCGCAGAAAACCGAAACGCCGTGAGATTTCGCAACCTTAAGTAATTTTGTATTTTGCTGCTACGGCTGAATAAGTTTTTGTAAAAATATATATATATATATATTCACCCGATTGTCGATAGACGGTTATGTTTTTCGAGCGTATGTGTTATGTGTGTATGTATGTATGTATGTATCATTCTTTGGCACGCCCTGCAGCCTAAACGGCTCAATGAATTTTGAAGTGTGATGTGTCATTAGATTCGTCTCAGTTCCGCGAGTGACATAGGATTTCCCGGAATTCCCATGGGAACGGGATTTATACAGGCAGGTTTTTTCATCTAGCATTGAAATTAAAGTTATTTAACAACAAAAAATACAGACATACAGACAAACAGACAGACAAAACAGACTAACACAGACTATTACTATTACTATTAATACAGACTTCTTCAAAGTCAAAGTCAAAAGTAAATTTTTAGATTTACTTAATGTAGTTTTAGTTTATTTTATTTTAATATAGTTAGTTTTAGTTTTTATAGATTGTTAGTGTACCTATATGAGATATTATTGTGAGTTTTTTAATTAAACATTTAATTATCTAAACAGTTACAATACAATACAGTAATACAAAAGTAAAGATATTTATCAATTTAGGCTAACAAGCATTTATGAATGTCGAAGAATTTATCACCGGTTCAGAAAAGTCCTGTTGTTTTTCTATTGACGGTACCTACTTGATTATAGCAGTATCAGCGGATGTAATTTCAAGTATAGACAACCAATTTGATTCATAAGCCACCGTAGAACATTATCGTAGAAACAAATTTTACTTTTATCTATAAAAATGCCTATTGAGTGACGTAAATGCCATAATGACAAGGTTCCGTGGTGGCCTAGCCCTTTCGAACCCGGTTGATGCAATTGTGGCGTTTAATGGCAATTAAAATTGAACTTTACATCATATTGAAATTTGAACTTTACATCATTTTGGGGATTCCAAATTTAAAGATAATATTAGTACATATCACAAAGTCCATTATTGTAAAACTTTTCATACTTACTTGGGTTCGAAAGGGTTAGGAATCAAATTGGTTGACTGAAATCAGACTGCTGGAAGCGGGTCGAAATCGAGTTGCAGGTTTTTTTTTACAAATTATTAAAACGATCGGGCCTTTTTATAATTCAGCGTCCCTCAGATCGTTTTGACTGCCACGGCACAATTAGGAGACCAAAATGTATTAGACTTTATGACTCTGATTCTGCATTGTTTTATGTAGGTAGCAGTGGCGTGAAGTGAACATTTTCATTCGTCAACCTGAAGATTGTGAGAAGCGTGAGTTAGGTATGTCTTAGGACTCAAAATCTCGTAGCTAATTATACAACTGTTACCATACTAATGTCATCACTGATATCACCTAGAAAAATTTGGTAATCCAGTGAGAATCGAGTTGTTAATAACTATAAATTATTTTTTTTTAAAAACCCCCAACGCAATTAAGGGTTTTATACACCGTGAAATTTTAGTGGTTGTTTTCCCGAAACGAGGTGATTTAGTATCGATTGTACAATCGATTTATAATTACTATTTTGACTAGAGTCAAAAATCCAATTGTGAAAAACGAAAGTCGAAAATGACTGCAAATTCGTTGGTACCTAACCTATCGTACGATCGTACGCTACTTGTACCAACGAAGCGTTACTATTGGTTTGCGGTCATTTTCGACTTTCGTTTTTCACAATTGGATTTTTGACTCTAGTCAAAATAGTAATTATAAATCGATTGTACACTCGAAACTAAATCACCTCGTTTCGGGAAAACAACCACTAAAATTTCACGGTGTATGTTTGAAAACTATAAATTTAAAAATTTAAAAATCCCCAACGCAATTATGTCACACGTATGTTTGAAGATAAAAGTAAATGCCCATTATGCTCTCAGATCCCTTCCGTAGCTAACAAAAGAGCTGATAACTTTGAAACGGCTAAACCGATATTGAGAAACATATCTAAGAACCATCGCCAAGAAACCTGCTTTCTAATAAAAAAAACCGCATCCAAATCGGTTCACACAGAAAGACAGACAAACACACACACACACACACACACACACATAGCGGTCAAACTTATAACACCCCTCTTTTTGTGTCGGGGGTTAAAAATAAAGTAAATGCGGCTAAGATCCCTTCCGCAACTTACAAAAGTTCTGATTTTTTCGAAACGGCTGGACCAATTTTGATTAAACATAGCTATGAAGCATCGCCAAGAAACCTGCTTTCAAATAAATAAAACCGCATCTAAATCGGTCCACCTGCTTAAGAGTTATGATGCCACAGACAGACAGACAGACACACACACACATAGCGATCAAACTTATAACACCCCTCTTTTTGTGTCGGGGGTTAAAAAAGACGCCTTTGCGGCGTAAGTAAGGTTAAGACGTCGCTGGTACGTAGGTACAGTCAAACCATTTGATTTCTGAGCCATCGTAGAACGTTTTCACAGTAAGCATCATAATGATTTTCCTTGTCAATCAATGCAATGTTACTGTGAAATTTTCTGCGATAAGATTCCACAGTGGGTCGCAATTCAGTTGGTTTGACTGTACATCAATATTTGGTACGGTATTGCTAAAGACGATGTATCCGCTATTTCTGTATTATCCACGGACGCCCAGGCGAGAGGATCATACCTTCTTCACGGCATTCTCTTTAACCCTGCAACTCCTCGCTACCTCAAAGAGCGGTTTAGCTACGTAACTTCTATTCGATGCTCTCAGAACTTTCTCCTTACCGTGCCTCTCTCTAACTCCAAATTCTATGTCTATTCTTATACTGTCCAGGCTATTCGGTTGTGGAATGCCTTGCCGATTGACTTACGACGGGCAAAATCTCTGTCAATCTTTAAATCAATGCTTAAGGTGTACTATCTGTCTTCTTGTAATAATTAGCTTTGTTATAGTTTATTTATTTATATGTGGCTGTTTATCCCGATGCTTACATTTGTTTTAGACGTGTACTTATTATATGTACGATATATGTATGAGTAGATGTACTATTTTTTGTTGCGTTTTAATTTTCTGATCCACTGTTGATGCACCACCTGCTGTAAACTAGTCCTTCCTTCTTTCTGGTAAAGGGTTGCCTGGAAGAGATCGCCCTTAAGCGATAAGGCCGGCTATTGCTTACCTTGTAACTTACTCTCTGTGTACCTGTTTTCTGTATTGCTTACTATTCCTGGTGTACAATAAAGAGTCATTGTATCGTATTGTATTGTATCATCTTCATGGATATGTGGTTAGTATTAAACCGGCCCGCACGAAGCGGTTGGTTTACCATCTTTCCTAATACGGACTGCTAAGGAATAGAATTCGCTCTTATCGTCTGTATTTCCAGATACATACAACCAAGGGCTCTTCAAAACTAGAGTCAATTGAATAGGCTGCTACTAAACCAGTGAGATACACCTTTGGTTTCATCTGGACTTTTCATCACGGGTCAGTTTTATGTAACAATATTTAATAAGTATCTGCTTCAATTTCTTCTTTTTGTAATGGCCTAGTAGGTAGAGAACCTGACTACGAAACTTGAGGTCCCGGGTTCGATTCCCACGTCGGGACAGAAATTTGTATGAATAATACGAATAGTTATTCTCGGGTCTTGGGTGTTTAATATGTATTTAAGTATGTATCTATCTATATAAGTATGTTTATCCGTTGCCTTGTACCCATAACACAAGCTATGCTTAGCTTACTTTGGGACTAGGTCAATTGGTGTGAATTGTACCGTGATATTTATTTATTTATTTATTTACGAATAAGTGTTTTCTTCTTTTTTTCTTAAAAAAAAAATATGATTAGAATGTCCTCCGTATAATGCTTTGACGTCGTATTATAAGGCAGTTGTCAGTTTCAACATACATATAACATCGATTAACACAGTATGCCATTACATTATTGCCCCTGGCAATGACACTTGCAAAAGATACATTTTCATTGTATGCCGCTAGGGTTGTCACAATAAATAATATGGGGTGGCGCTCACGTCCTTCATTTTTAACTGATCAATAGGATTTAAAGCTTGTAGTTCACATAATAAATCACAGTATTTATAATTGTACAGAATTTGACTTGTACACGTACACGTATGTAATTTTTACAGTGCGTAATAATTTATCATTAGAAAGAACCTGTTTCTCAGTAACGTACCTATAATATATACTTAGTATCACTTTTTGAAAGTGTATTGTCAAAAACCGCTTTTCACTACAAAAATTGGCCCAAATTGTTTAGATGGGTACCTTACTTTTAAAGCTAGTAGAGATGGTTGTAATCAGCAAATGTAGGTATGTTAAGAATACGTTGAGCAGGAATACCGTCTGTTGTTACTCCATCTGTATCCTCCACTTTATTAAATAATATCAGTAATAATAGTAAACATGAAAAGTAATTGTCTAATTTTGCTAATGGACCACTATGTCAAGTTACATTTATCCACTTAGATTCTATGCGGTACTTTATTGCTATTACAATATATTTACTCGTCGCAAAAATATTATTTCTTATGAAACGCCAGCTATTGTCCACAATTCTAATACCAACGTAGAATTCGTCTTTACTCGATTTATGAAAAGATGTACAACGTACTTTTTGAGCGGACTGTTTCGTTCATTAGGCTTCTGAAAATAACAAATGCAACGCTCTGATTAGTGCAATTGGGACAACTGCATATTGTGATTGGTCGATTTTCGCTGCTTCTGCATCAAGTTGGTCACATAAATACATATTGGAGAATCACCTGTTAGTTTAGCTGAGGTTTTATAGCCAGCACTTCTTAAACTTTTCACCCGAATAAACATGACTGTGCCAAAATGAAATTTTCGTATGTTCCATTGTAACGATTGTAATAAATAATAATTTACAATAACTTTGATAAATAATAATAGTGATATACCTACTTAAAGTTTAATTGAATTAAATTTATCACAGATATTAAGCACATAAACAAGGGGCCGTTTAAGGGCCGTTAGTAGGGGATTACTAACGAGTGTCTATTAGAAGCCCGTCGCCGAAGGCGAGAGTTAGAATTCGAATGGTCATACGGCCAGATTCTGCCAACATGTTAAAAAATACTTACTAAAATTATTGCAAAACCATTTGATATAAATTTAAAATATAAAAATAACGAAGTTTCATGAAGCGTAGATAAGTTTTGTGTTGTAAAATTGAGTTACATACAGCTAAGTTTTTTTAATATATAAATAAAACGTTGGCTGACTTGAAACCTCCTTAGTCTGAAATGACATATCTACTAACTTGTTTGCAAATTTTAAAACTAAAGTTAGAACTCCCTTGGGAGGAAAAACTGTACGTAAATCCATAACTCCCTTAAGAACAATTTAGGCCATTGTCATTTAGTATACAGGCCTAGAATAACACCATAGACGAGCAAATGTGATAAAAAATTTATAACTTGACTTCGTAAATAACCTGCACATCACACTGGCGGCGTTGCCCCGTTGAGCGGCGATAACAACCTTTGCACCAGAATTGACCCGGTGCGACATTGATTTGTTATTTTACTAGAGTCCAGGCAGCATAGAATACATATTTATTTATACAAGGTGTTCGTTAAATAACTGAAAATAATTTGTTCAGAATCGAGAGTAGAATCCATTTCAAGATATTTTAGAGTACTTAGGTTGTGTTTTTTTTTCAATTCTTTTTTTACTGAGGTCAGTCTAATAGTTAATAATGCAACATAAGCCAATTAAATGTCTTGAATACCTACTAGAGTCGACCGGAGGGGTAGTACCCTGGCTGTTTTTGTAAGTATTCATTTTCTTTTTACACGCTTTATATTAGCTTCACCTGTATGTTTGTATGTATGTTTGTATGTTTGTATGTTTGTTTGTAACCGACTCCTTAGGGCGCGATTTTGACCCACTTCCCGGTTTCCGATTGAGCTGAAATTTTGCACATATGTGTAAATTGGATGACAATGCAATATTATTGTAACATGGAGCTGATCTGATGATGGAGCTGGATGGTGGCCGTAGGAACTATGTAATAAAATAACACAATCCCGTCGAGTTTGAGCTCGTTTGATTCGTCTTGACGAGCACTTTGATCCCAGATGGTAACCAGGGTCTGATGATGGAGCTGGAAGATGGCCAAAGGCACTCCACAATAAAACGACACAACCCCATCGAGTTTGGGCTCGTTTGATTCGTCTTGACGAGCACTTTGATCCCATATGGTAACCAGGGTGAGGGGGAGGGGGAGGGGGGAGGGGGAGGGGGGAGGGGGAGGGGGGAGGGGGGGTTTCCGGGGGTTTGGGGGGTTCGGTGTTAGGGGGGTTGGGTTTAGGTGGTTCGGGGGTTTGTAAAATGAGGAGGGGGTAAGGGGGGTTTAGGGGATTGGGGGTAAGGGTGTGGGGTTTGGGGGGGGTTTGGGGAAATGGGGTGGGGGATGTTGGGGGGTTGGGTTTAGGGGGTTTGGGGTTGTAGGTGAGGGGGGTAAAGTTAGAAAGAAAAAAAATGCAAATAAAAAATAGAAAATAAATAATAGTTTAAAAAAACTAAAAAACACGCTTTAAAAAATAAAAAATAAATTTTAATAAATTTCAATTCACTATTCTTATAGTGCAGTAAAAAATCTTAATAAGCAATTATTATATTGTTATATCCAGATCAAAATTTGTAAACAATTCTAAACATTGATAAAATAAATAATAATAGTTTAAAATATTTTATTGTAAAAAAAGCGTGGGGTGCTTTTTAAGATGTTATCAAAATGATAATCCTTGACAATTGACACCATGCACCCCACGCTTTTTTTACAATAAAATATTTTAAACTATTATTATTTATTTTATCAATATTTAGAATTGTTTACAAATTTTGATCTGGATATAACAATATAATAATTGCTTATTAAGATTTTTTACTGAACTATAAGAATAGTAAATTGAAATTTATTAAAATTTATTTTTTATTTTTTAAAGCGTGTTTTTTATTAAAACGGCAAAGCGCAACTGACTAGTAGGTACAAATTTAGAGTATACCTATAGTTAGAAATTAATCAGAATTAAGAACTTAGCAAAATGAAGTTAGAAGATAGTTTATTTGTAATATGCAATTAACTAATTTAAAATAAAATCTGGCCAAGTGCAAATCGGACTCGCGCACGTAGGATTCCGTACTATTATCTATAAAAACGGCAAAAAAAATCAAATTGTGCAAATTTCCTTAGTCGGCTTTTAAGATTTTAAAATCTTTAAATTTTTAATTAAACATCCCTAGCATTGTACGCGAGTTTTATTAGTACTAGATAGTTCGCGTAAGAAAATGAGAAGCAGATTCAGTGTCGTTAAACAAACGTTAGTGCTCGGGATCAGTCAATAATAAACTTTAGAACCCAATTAAGAAATGACTGAGGCTGGGATTTAATTTAGTCTCACTTTATAAACGTCACTGATTTAAATCGGGACATAATATCAGCATAACATTGTATTTGTAAACAAAGTGCAAATTTCTTTGGAAATGTAAGAGTTGATTATGATTTATTTGGAATCAGTTAATAGCAAGCTAAAAAGCTAAATTGAGACAAGCGGCCTGGTTCTATTTCAGTTTCTGTTAATTAATATTTAATTAATTCAGTGTTAAACCTTTTTGACAATAACGACTTTTTAGTTAGACGACCAATGGCCTTAAGTGGTTAGAGAACCTGACTACGAAGCATGAGTTCGATTTCCGCGTCGGGGAAAATGTTTATATAAAAATGTCTTGGGTGTTTAAGTACGTATCTAATCTATCTAATTATAAGTATGTCTATCTGTTGCCTAGTACCCATAACACAAGCTTTGCTTACTTTGGAACTAGGTCAATTTGTGTGAATCGTCCGGTGATATTTATTTATTTATTAGTTTGTTAATATCTAATAATAAATAAATGTAAGAGTGGAAAAAGAAAATAAAGAAATCAGTGGAGCCATTTTTAGGGTTCCGTAGTCAACTAGGAACCCTTATAGTTTCGCCATGTCTGTCCGTCTGTCTGTCCGTCCGCGGCTAAGCTCAGAGATCGTTAGTACTAGAAAGCTGTAATTTGACATGAATATACATATCAGTCACGCCAACAAAGTGGTAAAATAAAAAATAAAAAAATAATTTTTTTTTAGGGTACCTCCCATATACGTAAAGGGGGGTGATTTTTTTTTTCTCGACTAATCCTATAATGTGGGGTATCGTTTGATAGGTCTTTTAAAACCATTGCAGGGTTGCTAACATGATTTTTCTATTCAGTGATCTGTTTGCGAAATATTCAACTTTAAAGTGAAAATTTTCATTAAAATCGAGCGTCCCCCCCCCCCCCTCTAAAATTTAAACTGTAAAGTGGAAAAATTTGAAAAAATTCAGAATGGTAGTAAATATATCAAATTTACTAGGATAATTATAGCGGCTAAGATTGCTTGGAAATTATTTGTAGTTTAAGAGTAAATAGTAGCCTAAGGTATAAAACATACCTAAACTTGGATGATTCCGTACACATACGAAATCCTTAGAAAAATATTACTTGATTTTTTTGTAATGGCTACGGAACCCTACCTTGTGCGTGTCCGACACGCTCTTGGCCGGTTTTTTTATCTATTTTAATTGGCTAAGTAAAGTTTTTTGAAGAGGTGCTAATTACATTTTTTTTCGACAGTCGGCGTTCTGGAGATCGAGAAACTGCAGCTGTTTTATTTTTATCTCCTACTGTTTACTGGAAATATTTTTTGAGTGTTCGAGATAACATTTGTGAGATTTTATGGTTGACAAGCCGTTCGTGCTCAGAACTTAGTAGAAACAGAAAAAAAAACCGAAGTGAACTGTTACTGCTGTCAATGTCAAATCGTTTGCGTTTCGTTTGCTTTGCGTTTTGGTGTGCTCAGTGTGATTTTTTGACTATTTTTATCGATCTTCGCATAAAATCCGGACTTTCAATTTTACCGCATTTCTCCACGACTACTATTTTCGATCACTATTTTGGAACTGCTTCTTGGCCAACGCAAAGCAAACGAAACGCAAACGGTTAGATTTCATTTGACATTGACAGAAGCGACAGTTGAATTCGTTTTTTTTTCTATTTCTTCTTAGTACTGTACACGAACCGCTTGTCAGCCATAACATCTCACAAATGTCATCTCGAACACTTAAAAAAATATTTCTAATAAACAAAAGGAGATAAAAATAAAACAGCTGCAGTTTCTTGGTGTTGAAGTCGACCACTGTCGAAAAAAAATATAATTAGCATCTCTTCAAAAAACTTTACTTAGCCAATTGATAAAAGTTCTAACTGTAAAACTTGGATACGTAATAAGTAATTGATTTACCTTTAATTTATAAATCTTCTCAGGGATTACAGTAATAACACTCGGCCAACTGAAAGCATGTGCGTAGTTAGAACTTTGTGATTGAATCTAACTATAATTATGTTGACTACAAGCAGTTTCCCGTGGCTTCGTCTGTGTCTTTGTACTTTCATGGGATAAAAAGTACCCCCACGTTGATTTTAAACAGCGTAGCTTTCTGTTAGTAGGTATTTTTATTCATTAGTTACAGAGATTACCCCCACGAACAAATAATAATAAAATATCCATAGTTTATCTCCTTATACCGCTTTAGCCTAGTTGGTAGTGACCCTGCCTACGAAGCAAGAGGTCCTGGGTTCGAATCCCGGTAAGGGCATTTATTTGTGTGAAGAGCACGAATATTTGTTCCTGAGTTATGGATGTTTTCTATGTATTTAAGTATTTATTTATCTATATAAGTATGTTTATCGTCGTCTACTACCCATAGTACAAGCTTTGCTTAGTTTGGAACTAGATCGATTTGTGTAAGATTGTCCCCTAATATTTATTTATTTTTTTATATTTATTTTATTATATTAACTATAGAAATGCAGTAAAAGAGACCTTGGGATCGCAGATTAGTGATAATACCTGGTCAATAGAAACATGATTAATTACTAAAGCATGGCGATCGCGACGGTACCCTTCGTTATCCTTCTTTTAGAGCCGACGTTTTCTACTGCCATTAAAATTTTACGATCGAGCTGGCGAAATGAATGCCGGAATTAGGTTAAGGAGTAGCACGGGCTTGGTTCGCGTGACGACCGACCCATTCATTACTAATTTAATACTGGAAAAAACAACAAAACAATCCATTTTTCTTTCAACACTGAATGAAACGTATCTAGTTTCAATGCCCTGCCGGAATCAACTGGTATCGATTTGACCGTAATGGGTCGTGTATTAAAAATTGGAATATATGCTGATTGATAGGTAGAGCGACCAGGGTTATAAAGACATTTTATTACGTAGGTATTTTTCTTTTCAAAAATTCTGAAATATTCAGGGGAGATACGGGTTAATATTATTGTATTACTAAGGGTGTTAACAATATAGTACAAACAGATAGATCACGAGATTCTATATGACGTAAATATTTTTAAGTACCGCCAATAACGTTCAAGGATACCGCCACAGAAATAATAATAAAGAGGATAGAAGTGCCTTAGACGCGTGACCTTGGCGCCGCGCTTGTGACTCGTAGGTCACAAGCGCGCGACTTGTGGCTCAGTGCTATTTGAAACGTGGGTATGACAACAAGTGCTTTAAAATGGTGTTTTGCAGCATTAGCAATTACGGAAACTCGTCCACACTGTGTAATTACACTAATAAGGGGATTACATTTCATTGGTATGTATTAATTTAATGTAATAATGCGGATTATATCAAAATACAACTTGAGAAAATATTTCATTATGAAATATTGGTTTACACGTTATTAACACGAAACTTCATATACCATTGCTACTCATGCCCATAAAAACGCAGATCGTTTTGAATTATACGCAGCAATGTAAAGTAATTTTTGATAACCCTTCCGTCTTGCACAAAAGTTCGTGGTACGGACAAAAAAACAGGTCCGACTAGTACAGACATAATGCCGACGCGGCCAATAAATGGCGCCGTTGTGTAAATGTGGGTATGACTTACGTTGAGTGTTATTCAACGCTATCTCTAAGGTGTAAGGTTCATAATTGTTTGTAAGCAAAAATATTAGTAATTGTGTGTGTGATTGCGTAGTATGGTTCCGGTCTTTTGCATGTGTGCATTAACACAGTAAGTAGACGGGATGAAGCAGCGACACGAGTTCCGGAAGAAGATAGAAACTTATGCATTTCTATCCTCTTTATTATTATTTCTGTGGATACCGCGAAGGTTTGTATCGATGGATGGATGCACAGATGTTTGTTACTCTTACACGCTAAATCGGTTTGTCACACTGACATTATAACATAATTTTTATCCCGGAAAATTGCATAGCTCCCGCGGAATAGCGATAAACGAATTCTTCGCAGACGGAGTCACGGACAACAGCTAGTAGGTACAGTTATATTATACTATAGACAAAAAACTGTGAGACGTAAATGATGACGCAAAGATTATAGACAGAGACTGCAAGTATTTGAGATGTGGTGTTAGTGAAGACTGGAGGGGATGAGCTAAGCAAAGAGAGTGACAAATGAGAGGGTGAAATAGTTAAAAAAAAAAAATCTGTTTATTGCAATTAATGTTACAAAAAAAAAATTATTTCTTATACTTAGTTACAATCTTTAAGTATTTAAGATTATTATAACTAAGGAAATAAACGAAATAAAATAAATCTATTACTATTACTAGTACTAGTACGGTCAGCGCCACAAACAAGCGACCACCTCTGCACCCCGCCACCTTAATATCATGTTTAAATAGCCATATAAAACCATGTAGTCAAACAACTGAAAGCGACAAGGTACCAAGGCACTCGCTCGTTCATGGCGCAGACCGTACATTTATGTACTTAGATTTAAGTAGCCATATGAAATATATAACGACTGAAAGCGACAAGGTACCAAGACACTCACACGTTCATGGCGCCAATTGCACATTTATGTACTTACATTTAAGTAGTCATAGGTACTAAATATATAACGACTGAAAGCGACAAGGCACCAAGGCACTCACTCGATCATGGCGCTGACCGTATTGTCAAGTTCACCAATATCCGCACCGCCAACATCCCACAAATATCTATAGTTGCGGAATAAAGAAATTTAAATGTCAGAGAGTAGAATCATTTGAAGGTCATTTGAAGTGAAAAGATGAGATAATATAGTCAATGGCTGATAGAAGGAAATATATTATGGAGAAGGGAAAGTAGAAGGCAGAAGATAGCATACTAAGATTAAAATAAAGAAGAAAATAAACGCGGTGTAGTATCAGAAGATGAAATAACTCGTACTGAGAAAAACTGAGAATGAGAAATACTAAGAAATACAATGTTAAATTTTATATTGCATTGAGATTTTGTATAGAATCCTCAGCACGCAAATCCGACTTTCACATGGCTGGTTTTTTTCAACAAGTTATATTTTTTAAACTAGCGACCCGCCCCGGCTTCGCACGGGTGCAATTATGCATGTATACATATAAAATAAACCTTTCTCTTGAATCACTTTATCTATTAAAAAAACCGCATCAAAATCCGTTGCATAGTTTTAAAGATCTAAGCATACATAGGGACAGACAGACAGCGGGAAGTGACTTTGTTTTATACTATGTAGTGATATTGCACTTGTATCGCTTTCAAAGCTTGCTAGGCTATGCCAGATTATAACTTTTTTTAATAAAAAAAATAGAGCGTCTTAACAAAATTATACCCAAGTAAAAATTGCCTGGTATTTTTAGTAGGTACAATAATTATCTCAGACGTTTCATGACTCAGCCACTAAAAAAAAGAAAGTTTCATTCGTCTAAATCTATTACACAAAGCTCTTCTACGTGCGCAATGCAGATATAAAAGGTCAAATCTCTGAGAGATAAAAATAGTGCCTACTTAAGAGACCCACAGTAGGCATTCCACTTTTTATTTCGATCCCTCGTATGCTTTTATCCTCAAGCTTTTAACTTAAAGAACGAAGACAGGTGAAGACCTTTTACGAAAATAAGACTTGGTTGAATTGCTGTTGCTTGAATATAAAAATAATGGCCTGTCTGCCTCAAACTACATAAACTTATTAGGCTTCCAACTGGTTAAATCTCTGAAAACTTTAAAATTCGCACGTGCTCCAAAATCTAAGATAAAAAAGATAAGATAAGACAAGATAATTTATTCAATAATTTGCAGAGACAAGATAATTTATTCAATAATTTGCAGTGCAAGAATCTGAACTGAACACGTTGTTAACGCCCTACATAATGGAGTTGTGGAAACTAAGTGATATATATTTTGACCTCATAGTCCACCATGATATTATAGACGTGCCAACTGGATAACTGGATAGTCACTATCATGATCACCGACCTATGTAGAAAGTCACACTGTTGCGCATAAACTCAGTTTAAGAGGGCTTGGTGATTTCCACTCGTGTCACTGCGGATTGAGTACTTCACATACTGTTGCATTGCTTCGCGGGGCATACAGGTTTTCTTACGATATTTTCTTTTACCGTAAAGTTAATAGTAAATTTTAAATGTAATTCAACACATAAATTATGAAAAATTCCGACGTGCGAGCCTGGGTTTGACCCCGCGATCCTATGCTTGAGAGGCATAGGTTTTAACCGCTTTAGGAACCATGACCTAAATTTAAATATTTACCGGGAAACTTTACGTAAATAGGTAATAAAAGAAAAAAAAGTTTATACGTGACATTATGAAAATGAACATAATGGAAAAATTTAAAATACCTATGTCATAAAATGGTCCCAAATCAGCATAATGCTGGCATTGCGGTCGGAGCTGGTACAAACACGAACATTATAATACAATATTAGGAATTGACCGATTTCCTTTACTCTTTTGGGTTGGAACAAAAACATAATAAAGAAAAACAAACGTGTGATGGGCGCTACGCTAACTACCGTTACGAATCTTTTAATAAACTACATATTTAATTTGTATACCAACAGAACGTGTTAAATTAAATGTAAACCCATCGTTATCAGGGAAAAACGTCAGCGCTGTAAACGCTGAAAGCTGCTCCCCGATAGATTTTCAGTTGTTTCAGCCGGCGCCAGCCTTGGCATTCCAGGCACGCGCGTTTCTTTTGTTTCACTCGGTTATAACGAGATATTGTGATTCCGCGCCATTACAACACCGCATACACGAAGATGCGAATATCAAACACCGTATTAGATACACGTTTTCTTATTAAGACGTGGTACACGTTGAATAATAATGCTGCTATTGACTTGTTACAGGACGCGCTGTAAATAATACAAAGAATCATAAATATTAATAAGCAGCATTTATGTACCTTACCGTGAGACCACGAGATCTTTTCTCGGCTACGATATTCTATATATGAATTTTCCCTAAGAGGTTGTATACTTAAATCCATACTAATAAATGCGAAAGTGTGTCTGTCTATCTGTCTGTCTGTTACCTCTTCACGTTTAAGTCGCGGGACCCATTTGGATGCAATTTAGGATGGAGATAGTTTGGGAAGGACATAGGATAGTTTTTATCTCGGAAAATAGCATAGCTCCCCCGGGATAGCGATAAACGAAATGTTTTCAGACGGAGTCGCGAACAACAGCTAGTATGCTATAAATTTTGGAAAACCTTAATTAAAATAGCTAATCTATTAAAGTCATCTCTTCGAAATATTAATTTGCGCACTCAGTATAAATATAATTATGTTATTCCTAGAGCTCATAGCAAACTTATTTATAAAAGTGCTTTTTTGCCGCTATGCGTATATTTAATAAACTACCGGTCGAAATTAAAAAACTAGAGGGTAACAAGTTTAAAACAGTCCTTAAAAATTGGCTTATAAATAAAACTTTTTATGATGTAAAATAATTTTTTGTTCAATGACATCATTTAATTACATGTGAATGTGCATAAATAGCTGAAATTAGGAAATATTAGATAATAACTTTTATATTGTACGTCCGAAAAGGACAAACTGTTGAGACTTATTTTATGTAACCATCATTGTATGTACACAGTTTATACAATAAAGTTCATTTCTATTTCTATTTCTAATAAAAAAAATAGAAAGAAAGAAAGAAAGAAAGAAAGAAAGAAAGAAAGAAAGAAAGAAAGAAAGAAAGAAAGAAAGAAAGAAAGAAAGAAAGAAAGAAAGAAAGAAAGAAAGAAAGAAAGAAAGAAAGAAAGAAAGAAAGAAAGAAAGAAAGAAAGAAAGAAAGAAAGAAAGAAAGAAAGAAAGAAAGAAAGAAAGAAAGAAAGAAAGAAAGAAAGAAAGAAAGAAAGAAAGAAAGAAAGAAAGAAAGAAAGAAAGAAAGAAAGAAAAGAAAGAAAGAAAGAAAGAAAGAAAGAAAGAAAGAAAGAAAGAAAGAAAGAAAGAAAGAAAGAAAGAAAGAAAGAAAGAAAGAAAGAAAGAAAGAAGAAAGAAAGAAAGAAAGAAAGAAAGAAAAAGAAAGAAAGAAAGAAAGAAAAGAAAGAAGAAAGAAAGAAAGAAAGAAAGAAAGAAAGAAAGAAAGAAAGAAAGAAAGAAAGAAAGAAAGAAAGAAAGAAAAAGAAATACATTTATTTACAACAACACAAGACACATCATCAATATTTTACAAAACAAAAGACAACACGAAAACGAAACGAAAATAAAAAAAAATACGAATAATAATTATTATTAAAAGTAAAAGTAAAAAACACCACTAAGAATATTTAACTCTCAGCAAACGCGATGAACGAACATGTATTTATGTATTTTTTCTTGTTTATATTATTGTTACTTATTCATTGTTGTGTAATTTTTACATAATTATTATATTTTATGTTGATGTTGGTGAACTTACCAAAAAATAATCAAGGTGTTTGTATTACGGTTTCGTATCAGAGGTAAAGTAAGTTTAGTTTTAATTTAATATTAAAGTTTTTACTAACATTATGACAAATAATCACCTTTTCGATTAAGTTTTAGTACCCACTAAAGCAAAAAAGCGTAAAGAACTCCGTGTTTTATTTCATAGGCTAAAGTTGCCTCAGGGTTATGAGAAATAAACGGATAGTTAGATAAAAAATGGGATTCCTAAACTTCAGCCTAGGATGAGCTAGGCTTTGGTTAAAGGTTTTTTTGCAGAAAATACTGATAATATTCTAAAAACAAAATGGAATTTACTATGAATCGCAAGTATGAGGGAAAATAATATTTAAAAAAATATTTTGTTTGTTTTTGTTACTTCATGATTTGGACAACATAATTTAATTATCGTCTGTCGATGTGTACGTACCTACTAACGACGCGTAGCCATTTTATAATAATATAGAATTCCGCAGAAATATGCGGTTTCCTGTCTGTACAAAAATTCTCTCCTAAATAGACTACACCGCAACCAGGTAAAAGGGAAAACATATTCGCATGCCGCAAAAAAATCCAAAAGTAAAAAATGATTTTACAATGTGTCAGCTGCACAGCAATAACCATGGTTCTTCCCCGCTCTTTCCACGGATGCTGTCTGGAGAAAAAAAACATAAAACGTAATTGATGTAACACACAGGCTCTCCAACGATAATTCAGGAAAAATATTTCACGTTTACAAACCCTGTAAAACGTTGTTCGGCATCCGGCGGCTGCCGTAACGTAACACAACACGTTACGCAAGGCTCGTTATGCGACCCAGATAAGCAAGGGCGAAATCCTATCTTATTTGTGCCCTCGGATTAAAATTAAATTTTATAATGCCTCAGCAAATCGCGCCGCTACGCCGCAGAGTATTCCCGCTTATTGTCTAAAACCTTAATTTAATTTCATGTGACTTTGTAAATATTAACTTCGTTTAAATTTCGTATATTAATAAACGTGAAGTCTGAAGTTGTTTGGGATGGGTTATCGAATGTGACATGCTGTCTCCAAATTTTATCATTTATTACTTTTACTTCAATCTTAGTCGCTTTTTAATCTCATTTTCGTTCTTGTTTCTTGTTAAACAAATAAATATAATTCAGTGAACCTATTTTTACTATTTCGCATCTCATTATCTTTTCAACTCCTATGTTTAAATCAAAAACTATAGTAAAGTGTTTTCCATTGGTTTAGTAAAAAGCAAAGAAGTTTCTTTGATGGTGGTAAGGTAAAGACTTCCGGATAAAATCAAGGTAAGTACGGCAGTAGGTACGCCCACATCCTCCTAGATATAGACATATTTTATAACATAATATTTCATACAAGTTAGCTATGAAGTATATATATATTTTTTTTTTTTTTTTATTTTTTTTTTTTTTTATTTTTTTTTTTTTTTTAAATAAGTACAAAAAAAGATACTTCATAGCTAACTTGTTTAAAGTTGCACAGTAGCGCCATCTCTTGTCCAGGTGAGCGGTTAGTTCCGAAGGAGTGTTAAAATCTCTCGATGAGGGTGTAGCATAGATGTGCGTTTGTCACTGCATAAGGTGATGATTTAGCAGATTGAAATGTATGATGTATAGGAAAGATTCGTGTCTAATCTCTAGACCAGTGGTGGTGTAGGGGTATGGCACGCGGCACGGAATGCTGAGGACCTGGGTTCGATTCCCAGCATTGGTCTTTTTTCTGGGGTTTTTTCTGTGCATCTATATTTCAGTTTGTATTTAGTACGAAATGTAATATTTCATACCTTTTTTTATTTTTATTTAGTTATTTCGTTTATAAGTCATGTTCATTACATTAGGTGACATATTATACAGTAGTAGGCACTCAACACCCTGTTAGAGTACAAAAATGAGAATTCACAGACTGTTTGACGTTACTTCCCCAAACCAACGCATTGGCTCGCTCCTTATACACAATTCATAAACTCAAAGGATTAATTTATTATAGTGGAGCACGGATGTGCGATAATACGGAAAGGGAAGCCTCTATTGCAGTCGGATGTCGATACAGGAGAATAACATGTAAAGATCACAAGAGGAGGAAGATAAGGCAATCACATTGTATCACATCCGGAATACGAGCTGGATAATTTTCTTTGGATATTTCATAAATCATACATCAATACGGAGAATATGATATTTCTCCAAGTCTGCATGGCGACGTACGTGTGTCTCTTTAACATTGGAGACCGGTTGGTTTGTGTAACGTATGATTGGGCGGAATGCTACTGAGAATTGAACGGCATTCATGTGGCGCGATATCAAATTGATCAAGTTATACAAGTTTGGGAGTACTTGATGGGTATTTAGTTATTATAATATATTAGGTGGGTTAGTTTTTATAGTAGTTAATTAAGTTTTTAATATGTTTACGTTTCTCGGTGAATTGGTTTTTACTGTAATGCCGGGCAAACAGTGTTCACAATAAATAAATAAATAAATAAATAAATAAATAAATAATTAAAATGTATTGTTTAAATGTATTGTTTGTGCCTTTTGGAGAAGCAAGATAAGACACTGTTTCTACATTCTGTTTCTCGACTTACTTTAAAATTATTGGAATAATCTCAAGTTGGTTACGCGGACCAGAAAGTTGTAGCCTAAAAAATGTAATGCTATGGTTTTTCATAAATCGAAAATAGATTAATTTATATTGCACTTTTTAGTTTACTAGTCTGAAGCTATAACATGTTATACATAATATATAATAATTATAACAATTCATTCAAGTACAAATAAATAATACCAAATGAACTTTAATTGAAAGTAACGTTCGATAAATTAAAAGTAATAAAATTAAGTAAATATATTGAAACAGTGACAATACACAAATTACCAAAAATAATTAATAAATAAAAAAATAAACTCAATCTACAAAAATTTCGACCTAATTTCTTCTAGTGGCAGGTCTCCTGATCACCGGGGCCATCTAAATTTGGCACATTTTAGAAAAAATAATATAGAATTTAACAAAAAACTATAAGTAAAGAATATGTTCGTTGGATGATCAGTATAAAATCGCTTATGTGATGAAATTGAAATAAAATTTCTTCGACGTGAATTTTGCTGGTCTTGATCAAATCCCGGATGACAATTATTTGTATAAATAATTATAATTAATAAATTAATTGTAAAAGAACTAGATTTATTTCTTGAAATATACTTTTGATCATTTTTTATTCTGTAACCTCCATCTGATGATCCTTCCTGAGATTTTCGCCACTCATAGTGAATGTTTACGTCTACATAGATAGTGGATATTACCGAACACATCCCCAACGTCATTTAATTTAGATGAGGTTGCTTAACCTTTCGTAAGTAACCGAGGATATTGTTACCTTCATTCAGGTAAGAATATACCTTTAATGAAGCATCAAATTCTCGCCACGTGGCATAAAGGCTTCCATTCTTACAGGCCACCTCAAAAAGCGTCGGCCCCACAAGTGTCCATTAGTGAGACTGATGTCTTGTAACCCTATATGTTTGACATTCGGTGAAAGTTTCCATGAAAATGGCCCTGATAACAATGCCTCTTTTAGGGTTGCGCGTAATGTGCCGTAACATGTTTACCTACTCGTGTTTACCGCCAAATGTATTAGCGACGCCTTAATGAAAGAATACAGAGTAGATCATGTCTATATTTATATGCATTTTTACTTTGAAAAAATTACTTTCGAGATAGATTTAGATTAACCTGATAAGTCTAGGATGAATAAGCATATACTAGGCAAGCGTGCTCCACCGTCGGCCTCATCTTCGCTTTCCATCAGGCGTAATTATGGTCAAACGCAAGCCTATATTGTATAAAAAAATACATTTCACAACTATGAGTTTTTGATTTTTGACAATGTGAACCATATAGGAAAAAAATGCTGTACTTACTATAATCTACTACAGGCAAACAGGAAAGTGTAGTATTATTTTCCTATGGTTCATATTATCAATATTGAGGAACTTCATAGCTATGCAATGTATCAGGATTTACTTCATAATGGCCGGTGACTGTTACCACTGTTGTTGTAATTCAGTATAAAAAATTTCACAATGGAACCACAGGTGCAGCTTACTGGCTAGACTAATTTAAAAACACCAAAAGCCTGTCCTATTTAAAAATAACACTAAAATATAGAAAAAAAGGAAGAAAAATTTCGTGACAACCAAATGAAATAAAAATAAAATAAAAACTTCGAATATCACGAAATGGTCCCAAATCAGCGATATATGCCAGTCTTGCTACCGGCGCTGATCTTCCTTTGGGACCATCAACTTAGAACCAAGAACTTATATCCGAATGAAAACGTCTTGGAACTGAAATATAAAAATTTTCAGCCATGTGCAAGCGGACTAAAACGAGCGAGACCTCGTATCGGCAGATAACCACATCCATTGAGGAAAGCCTCTTGATTCCAACGTTCGAACAAAGCTTTAAACTCAACACTCGACATTTACATATTTGAAACGAAGAAATAAGTTCTGTTTGGATCTCGATTTGCTTCATCGAAAACATAATTTGATGCACTTATTTCGTATCAAGCGTAGCGTCATTTTAGGTTGGTTAGTTTAATTTTCTAATAGCTTTACTTATCTTTATATAAATTAGTGCTGGGTTATCACGGTTTTTTTTAATTTTGATCTATTTTCTATTAAACTAGGAGTTTATAATAATTGTCCGGTGTATTGTGATTGTTTTGGGGCTGCATAAAATATGAAATGAAAAGTTATTTTTAGCATGAGTTTGGATGCAGCGTTCGAAGTTGTGTAACATAGCAAATATCTTAGTTATGCAAATTGCGTGCATATTTCTTAAATACTCCCTTAAATTTCATCAAGTTAAAATTTACTTCAGTAAAAGTTTTCGAATTTGTTCTGGAATTGCATGCGAGATATAAATAGGTTTTGTTTCAGCCAGTCTCTTTCTTACTCTCGCTCTTGGTCTTGTTCGATATGTAAAAATTTAAACAGACAAGAAAAATCTCAGTACCTACTTACATTTTTAAGTAATTAAGCTAGTGGCTTTTTTTATATGTAAACTAGCGACCCGCCCCGGCTTTGCATGGGTGCAATACATATAAACCTTCCTCTTTAATCACTCTATCTATTAAAAAAACCGCATCAAAATCCGTTGCGTAGTTTTAAAGATCTAAGCATACATAAACAGACAGACCGCGGGAAGTGACTTTGTTTTATACTATGTAGTGATAGAGAGTTTGAGTATTCCCCGCGACTTCGTCTGCGAAGTTTATCGCTATAAAAGTATCCTACGTGTTAACTCAGGTTATGTTATGAACTAAAGTTATGAGTACGCATGAAATTTGTGCATTAAATGCGCACTCATGAGCCGTTTTTGATAAAGAAGTAACAAAATTCTAAACAGTAGGTAGTAGGATTACCTCATTCGGGTATCGACCGTTTCGTTCCATTCCCTTAGGCCCATACTACACGGGCGGTTCTCCCGCCGCGGGAAACCGCTTATGAACCGCCGCTAGACACAATTTTATATGGAAGTTGTATGGTGCAAACTACACTGCGCAGCTCCGTCGAGCGGTTTCCCGCGGCGGGAAACCGCCCGTGTTGTATGGGCCTTATGCGTGAATAAAGTCTACTAAGTAACTATGCACATAACTTACGTGTTTGATTAGACTCAAAGCTTATTAATATCAACTGATTGAAATACAAGCATAACATATCTACATAGCCGGATAACACATAATAATTGCATTGCTCAATAATAATTCATACATAATGCAGAGCCGGCCGCGATGGGCCGTGAAAGTCGTCAACGGAACGGGAAATGTGCCAATTAACGTCCTACGTCAGCCGCCGAGGCCCCGGAGACTGTTAGAAGTTTTTCTAGAGGTCTTCAGCAGAATAACAATTTATTTTCATCATGCCAGTAATTGAATAACAGAAAAGTAAACAAAGGGTCCATTATTGGTGCGGGATTAATAGAATTACGATATCATTTCGAACCAATTTTGTTGTGTTTTTTTTATGTAAGCTTCCGGTTAAGTAAACGGTTGCAGAAATTTACTTGACAGCGGGTTTGATATTAGTTATCGTTATACAACGTTATCGCAGGGGCAAAAACGATTTGACAGTACTGAAAGATTATGACGAATAAGCAATAACAGAAGTGACACTGATATCTAGCAATATTTATCCCTACGAGTTCGAAATTTATCAACTTTATTTCTAATATCAGACCTTCATACTTGACTTGATTACTAATACATATTTAAAAATATTAACTACGCAATCGCAACGTCAAACTCTTCAGCCATTTTTCTTGCTTGATATTAGTAATTTATTAATTATTCGTAAAAACAATTATGTTCACAACGTAATTATTTAAGATCTATTACGAAATCCAAATAAAATCCAAGTAAATAAAAAATACACACATTGCTGGGTTATTATTCAAGTAGACACAATTATTTTAGGTAGGTGTAAACGTTTAAACAATAAGTATAATAGTAGATTGTACACCAAGGGGATAAAGCACTGCATTATGTCACGGGCGCGATATTGAATCCTGAGCGTATCGAGGGACTCCAGATTTTACTCCCGAGCGTAGCGAGGGGTTTTTAGTTGATTCCCGAGCGAAGCGAGGAAATTAAGATGGAGTCCTGAGAGCAGTGAAGGATTTAAGCGCGCCCAAGGCAAAATCAGTTTTATCCCCGAGGAGTATACTCTACTTTTCTCACCTTTTGCGAGACAATAAAAACCAAGGCTACTAGAAAAATACTCGAAATAGACCCAGAAGCACTGATTCTGACACTGACTTTGCGCCTTTCGCAGTTTTCCATTTGTCGAAATCTTTGTAAGCTTTTAAGTATTTTTCCTTCCACTTCTCTGGGAGTACATTATTAACAATTTCTAAGGCCGGCTTGCGCAGACCTGGGTTAGCTACTTAACTCCGAGCGAGTTAACTGCTAATCCAGGGTTAACAAGTGTCAAAATGTATGGAACTGTCATTCTTAACCCAGGGTTACCGATTTAATTTTTTTACCCTGAACTGTGCAAGTGGTCCTAAGGCGTCTAATTTAATGGAATCAGGAGTCAAATCACTTTCGTCACTCGATATTTTCCACAGAAATAATAATAAAGAGGATAGAAGTGCCTTAGATGCGTGACCTTGGCGCCGCGCTTGTGACTCGTAGGTCACAAGCGCGTGACTTGTGGCTCAGTGCTATTTGAAACGTGGGTATGACAACAAGTGCTTTAAAATGGTGTTTTGCAGCATTAGCAATTGCGGAAACTCGTCCTCACTGTGTAATTACACTAATAAGGGGATTACATTTCATTGGTATGTATTAATTTAATGTAATAATGCGGTTTATATCAAAATACAACTTGAGAAAATATTTCATTATGAAATATTGGTTTACACGTTATTAACACGAAACTTCATATACCATTGCTACTCATGCCCATAAAAACTCAGATCGTTTTGAATTATACGCAGCAATGTAAAGTAATTTTTGATAACCCTTCCGTCTTGCACAAAAGTTCGTGATACGGACAAAAAAACAGGTTACGACTAGTACAGACATAATGCCGACGCGGCCAATAAATGGCGCCGTTGTGTAAATGTGGGTATGACTTACGTTGAGTGTTATTCAACGCTATCTCTAAGGTGTAAGGTTCATAATTGTTTGTAAGCAAAAACATTAGTAATTGTGTGCGTGATTGCGTAGTACGGTTCCGGTCTTTTGCATGTGTGCATTAACACAGTAAGTAGAGGGGATGAAGCAGCGACACGAGTTCCGGAAGAAAATAGGAACTAAGGCATTTCTATCCTCTTTATTATTATTTCTGTGATATTTTCTTAATGTTTTATCTTCTTTTGCAGTTTTGATACTTAAAATTGCAGCGTATTGAAACACTCGCGGCTTTTGTTTAGTATTTTTGACTTTGTTTTGGTTCGGCCGCGGAACTGCAAATAAATGAGGTGCGGCGCGGCCCCCGCGGGGCTGAGCACGTTGAGCACCAGCACCAGCAGCAGCGCGGACTGCGCTGCCGCGACCAGCACGTGCACGAGCTGCGCGCCGGCCTGCACGCGGGGCGATTTTGAAATTAGACTTTAAGTGCATACCAATAAGATCTACGAGAAGTGAGAATCACATTACTGCCCGGCGGGTTATAATGAAATTCAGTACAACATTACTGCCCGGCGAAAACCAAGGGCTATAATGACTTACTTTGAGAGAGGTTTGCATGATATATAATAAGGCATTGTCGAGCAGGTGGTGTGAAAAACAAATTTCATTGACCTTTTCCAGCGAAAACTTCATGCTAAAACTTCCTAGATGCTTAGAACATGTAGGCAGAATATATCCGTATAGTAAACAGACATTCTGTTATATGTGTTCGTTAACTCATTTGTTCTTGCTCCCGCGATAACGATGTATGGTTATCGTTATGTCTTTGGTGCAAAAACAACGAAGTGTGATATAAATAATTATAAGTGCATACTATGATAGATTGACATAGGATGTCATGCACCTACCAAAAATACTATCTGCTAATATAATGAAATGCACATGAAAGTAAGACTCGATTAAGCAAATAGCATCCCATTCTCCTACTGTCAGTTGTTAAAAAAAGAAAAATAAAACTCGTGAAACTATAACGGCACTGGACCGGCCACTATGTCGCCTCGCCCCATACACCGACACTCACCATTAGTTTACATACAAATGGGTGTCGTTTTACATAATCCATCGCATACGATGGCGGTAATTTGTTGCAAACCGTCTGGATAAGCAAATTGATAGCACCCTGTATAATGCAGATCCGATAGCGTATCCGGCGGATAATAGAAATAAACTTCCACGTGCCTGTTTAGCGGCGCAAATTATCTATTATTTTATGGGTGGAAAATTAGTTGTAGGTTTTCACTTTCACTCAATTATCGATAGGATATCGGGTTGTGATTTGATTAATACTAATTTGTAGGTATCTTTCTCGTTAAGGTGTTTAAGCAGCAAATTGAATTATTGTTCTGTTATTACAAGTAAAAGCCGTGGCAGCCTAATGATTGACCTGTTTGCCTCTTAAGCAGAGAGTAGTGGGTTCCAGCCCACGCTCGCATCTCAGTGGCTATAGGTCTAACCACCAGGCTACGGCTTATTCTTTTATAGTATGAAGATAAAGTCAATTCTTCCTAGAAATTCCTATCGGTGCGTCGTCGGCGTCAAAATGCAAATATGTATGGAAGGTGGAACGGCTAACGAACGCGAGGCAGGCGGCGGCGCGATTTGTCTCGCACTCGCGACGCCCGGGAGCTAAGAATGATGGATTGTGACTTCCCATAACAATCAGTTTGAATAAAACGATTTATAAGTTTTTAAGCGAAAATACGCGTTGGCGTTAAAAATTGGACGGGTTCGATCGGAATCAATCGCTTAAAATTAAAAAATAAATTAATGGGTGCTTGGATGAGATCGCTTCAGAGAGATAATACCGCGTATTGCTTACCCTATATATTTTTTCCATGTAACACTTTCCCAATATTGTTTTTGTGAGGTGTACAATAAAGAGTCATTGTATTGTATGTGTCATAATATTGGGGGCTGAGATTTTTAATATGACATTTTTTATATGAATATACTGACTAACATCTTGTTAAAAACTCCATATAATACCATAGCAGAGTCATAATATTAAAGATTTTGTATGTATCAGAACCAGCAAATTAGTTTAATTCAAGCCCGGCTAGTACAGAAACATTAAATAAATATAAATATAAATAAATAAATATCACGGGACAATTCGCACCAATTGACCCAGTCCCAAAGTAAGCTAGGAAAGCTTGTGTTATGGGTACTAGGCAACGGATAAACATACTTATATAGATAGATACATACTTAAATACATATTTAAACACCCAAGACCCTAGAACAAACATTCGTATTTTTCATACAAATATCTGCCCCGACACGGGAATCGAACCCGGGACCTCAAGCTTCATAGTCAGGTTCTCTAACCACTAGGCCATCTAGTCTCTAAAATTAAATAATATTATTGTTCCATTAAATATGTATAGTCTTTTATTATGGACAAAAATCTATAAATCAAAACTTGAAACAATTTTTCAGTCAACTTACAGTATTTTTAATACAGTCGCACAAGCAGTAAAAGAGTTACCAACCACGGACCGAGAGATAATAAGTTAGAAACTCGTACTCGTATGTACCTTTATTTTGGCATTCGAAAAATTACCTCACAAGTTTCATCAAATCTTGTGTCCGCGTCTTAGGGCCATTACAGACGGACTGCATTCCAAAGGCAACGTAACTGCCAACTGCCCACTGCCCATAGAGGAATGGGCCCGTCTGTAATGGCCCTTAAGATATTCAAGATCAATGTTCACGAAAATCGGTTTTTCACAAATATCCATAGCTCAAGTGGTTTAGGCTGTGCGTTGCGTTTTGCCGGGAAGCACAGTTCTGTTGACCTACGAGCTACGCACTCTTCATGGTCTATCTTAAAAACAGTTGAGTGTATAAAAAATATTTCAGACATTTCAAGATAATTTTATGCTCTACAATTTTATTATTATTATTCGTTATTATTAGCCTATTCTATCCCACTACTGAACAAAGGCCTCCTCCCAATATTTCCACTGCTCTCTGTCCGCTGTATACGAGGGCCAGTGAGTCCTCCAAGAAGAAATCCGGTTCATCCCGCTATCGCCGTCTGGGTCTGCCAGGTCGCCTTTTCGAGTTGTTGGGTTTCCACTCGGTGATTATCTTGGCCATATATGGCCAGCCCAGTCCCACTTCAGCTTAGACGCCGTTCGAACCGCATCAGTGATCTGAGTCATGCTCTACAATTGTGTGGGAAATTTTGTGGCCTTTGATCTTGAATATCTTAAGATGCGGACAAAAGATTTGAAAAAATTTGAGGAAAAAATAAAGGTTTACGAGTTGCCAGCTTATTATCTCTCATTCCGCGGTGGAACTCCTATGTGGCTGGCTTATATTTCATTACTAACTCAAAACCTTGAACCAGTTAAAATATAAACACAGATTTTTATTATTTTTCTGCTGCAATGTTTTTGAACATGATATATCAATGGGTATCAAAATGCTCAGTTCGTAGCTCGGTGCCGGCATTGGCGCTGCCGCGACGCCTGCAAGTGGCGATATTTCAGCGCGAGAGCCTGTTTGTGAAAACTTTATTCACGTCAACAACACCCTGTCTGTCAACTCAGACCAAATTTGCACCGTTCGAATTGCACCCACAAAACTCACCTGGCAATCAGCAACCAACACAAACACCTGACGCCTGCCCGACGCTCGCTTCGTAATGTAGTCGCGAATAAATTTTGTTCTTTAACTTTAAGGAAAATGTTAAATATCGTCGGTGACAACACGTCAGTGGAAACTAAAAACTAAAAGAAGTTAAAGATGTTGCTTATTTATAAATACCTACACGTTCATCTACCCTATTTTTAGGGTTCCGTACCTCAAAAGGAAAATACGGAACCCTTATAGGATCACTTTGTTGTCCGTCCGTCCGTATGTCAAGAACCTTTTTATCAGGAACGCGTGGAGGTATCAAGCTGAAATTTATATCAAATACTCAAGTCTACTGTCCCTTGGAGCTGTGAAAAAATCTTAGTTCTAAGTCAACGAAATCAAAAGATACAGCCATTTATGCCGCAAATTTTCGACACTCGCAAGGGAATCAAAACCTACAGGGTACTTCCCGTGAACTTACCAATCTACAATGATCCCACACTGCGCACATTTTTGCTTAGGAGCAAGGGTCTGCTAAGACTGGATGTACATAGATACATATAAATTTGTACGGATCCCTCGGTGCGCGAGTCCGACTTGCACTTGGCCGGTTTTTTACAGTAGACGCTATACATAAAAACGTAGGGTAAAAGTTTATTTTTTCACCTCTAATGCAATATGAAAAAGAGGATAATAAGTAGGTACATGTATTTGTAGCCGACTGTATACAAAAGTCATAAAACTAATCAACTGTTGTTCATGTCAATAAATAGGTAGTACTAATTGAACTAAACTCTTGACGTAAACAGTCACCATTCTGCACTAAAGCATTGCTAAAGCATTTAGGTACCTACAAAGAATTTTATTTGACACGAGTTTCAAATATATGTCAAGGAGTAGAACACATATGAACTCATAATTCTTCGAAAGTATCTTAATCATACTGGCAGATTACAAAACCAAGTAAAATTTCCTCTCCAATTCAATCACCTGAAACCTCTCGAGTTATGAGCGCGACTTATGATATAACCAAGTTTAATATACCTATGCGTTGCAATGTACACAAGTTACGCTATAAATGCTATAACAGTATGTACCGCAGCTACATTCTAGGGCGAGGACGCGTCCAACTATCTCCCCCCTCAGTACCTTGATAACTAGCCAGAACAATCACTCCCCCTAAAGCTTGTGCCCAACAATTAACTCATGCAGTCATGTTTGCGGCACCTGAAATAGTAGTGTCCGTCACTAAATTCTCCTTAATATTTGGTTTAAGGTTTATAGAACCATTTTTTTACTATGACACGGAAGCAAACGAGCAAACGGGTCATCTGGTGGGATATGATCACCACTGCCCAAGAATATCAACAACTCAAGGAGAGTCCCTGATCTGTTGCCGCCTTTTAAAGGAAGTTTAAACCCTTTTCTTGAAAGCCCCGCTACCGTAATTGTCTGTAAACACTACTGCTCGAAGTTGATTCCACAATTTCACTGTACGTGGCAAGAAGTGCCGAAGAAACCGTACGTAAAGTGGTAGACCGTCATTTATCAAGACGGTGACGATCACTGGTTTCTCGTCCATACAAAGGTGCGTCAAAAATACTAAATGCTCAATACACACTTATTTAAGTTTAAAAAGCACATATTATTAAAAAAAGGTTAATTAGAGGATTTCAATCATTTATATTGATAATAAATTACATAAAAAATATGTTAAAAACAAAGTAGCTCCAAAGTAGCTTTTGATAGAAGACATTTCTTCTTTTTAGGCAACGTCCTGAGCCCCGTTATTAATGGATCAGAGCTCAGAAGAAGCCTGTTCAAGAGGTCTACATTAGTTACATTCCTGGACATCTTCCGGGTTTGTCGTAATCGGAACGCTTTAATGTCTTTGTTTCTGGCTTCCGCTGCTTCTTCCGATAGTTCACCAATAGATAATAGTGCATGCTCTATGACGGCGGAGCCATGCACTAAAACCTTGTGGACAGAAGCAGGCAGTTAATACCACGGGTAAGTTTGGATAATTTGTCTAGCAGTTTCTATGGTAAATTGCCCAAATTTAGCTGCGTTAACGTTATAGCCAGAACCCAAAGCCTGCAGAATGGTGGCACAACGTTCTAGCTAGTTTTTGTCGTTTTGATTGTCGAAAAACTTTCTAGCTGTATTACCATCATTTGAGGTCCCACTTCCTATGGCCTTAGGCTTATCTACTATCAAACCCATTTTTTCCCTAAGTTGGGATTGAATATGTTTTTTTCTCTCTGTTACTTGTTCTTTTGAAGTTTGTCCTCTGACTTGCCATGATTTTACATCTAACCTGTATGAAATATGTAGAAAGAATTCAAAAAACCTAATCCAGGCGTGAAGTGGTTGATAACCCAAAAGTGTAACGATCTTGATTTACGGAAATCCTTGTGCAGATATATTTTATTCGTATAAACAACTTATGAAAATTAATGTTTTCCTTGTCTTTTAATGACTGAGAGTTCCTTAAAATCATGTTGGATTCGGTCAGTTAGGTTCAACTTCTTGCCACCCTATTTATCCCAAATATTGAAGACAAACACGCGTGTAAACACACAATGATGCCTCCTCCATTTAATAAACATAAAAATATTAATCAATTAAAACAAAAATAAAATAATCTTGTGCAAAATTCAACAAAAACATAGAATATAAAGTTCGTAGAATTACGCTACAAAAGGTACACTTTGGCGTAGCACCCTGATTATTTGAAATAATGGACGGATCTGGATTAAATTAGATTTGATTTAGTAAAAGAAGTCTTATATCTAACTAATCTTGATAGATTTAAGATTAGACAACCGTCGACAAAGTACTAAAAGTCGACTTGCATTCCAAATAAACTAAATATATTTACGAAAATACCTTACTGATGTTGCAGCCAATTTACCACACTAAAACTCAATATTTAAAATAAATTAATACTTTAAATAATCATACATACCTTGTTTCTGAATATCCATAACAAAAACAAATCGCAACAAAGTAAATTTTCGGTATAATATGGGTAAAACAACGAGCGGTAATTGCGTGAGTGGATAGCACGAGTAGTCGCGGGAAGAAATAGCTCACCTTTAAATAACAATATCGGAATGAAGGTAATTAGGAAAATAAATCTTCTGATATTTTCTGATTGTTTGGACGTTGTAGACGTCAGAATAATGAGTTGTGTTAGTAAATTTGATATTTTTATTTTTTATTAGTATTTATTTTACTATTATATAAATATAGTAATGACTTGAAAATACAAATATTAAGAAACAGTGATCCCCACACTAGGCACAGCCATTATAAAAATTAAAACTAAAATTAAAAACTAGACTTAAAAATAAAAATTATAAATAAAAAATTTGCCCCAGATTGCTGCCTATGGGTAGCGTGCCCAGAAGGCTGGCAGCATTGCCACGTTGGATGGCAATGCTGATCCTTTGTGCTAAGTATAACGCAGCCTTCTGGTCACGCGTCGCCTCGACCAACCGCTTGGAGCATTCCCTGTAGACTCTGTGGGCGCTTTCTCCCCAAGGCCCCAGAGTCTCAACCCCAAACGGCTCAAATAGGTAGCCACTATTAATAGTTGCGTATTTGCGCCGTTTGAGGAGCTCGGCCGAGTTTGCGGCAAAGCCAGCCTTTGATGCGGTGCCATTAAGATGGGACGGCGCCAGAGTATCGCTACACGTCGCGTCCCAAACCAGCGGCCGACTCATCCTCCATGGCACGAGGGTCATGCCGTCGGGTCTCTTGCCATCATCGCGGGCAAGGCCGGTCGGTTCTAAAATGGCCGGCGCTCCCGCGCTGACTAGGGCCCGACGGATGACGTCGTTAAGGCTGGCATGGCGAGGAGCACGCCCTGCGCTTCTGACGCAGGATAAACCATGGTGACCCAGTTTGTCAACTGAGTCACCACAGCGGCAACGATGTGGGGCAACGTAGGTCACTCCCAGGCGGAGAGCGACGCAGATGCGGAAAGATGAGTTATCTAAAAGTGTCCCGATCGGTGAAGATGGCAGAGCTTGGAGCCACTGCCCGGATTCCCACTCAGCAACGGCGAGGAGCCGAGCACGCTCTGAAAGACTGGTTGACGTTTGGTACAAATTATCCCGTACCAGTCTACAGAGTGGCTCATCCCAAAGCCGCTGAGAAGTGAGGTTTTCGGGCAGATCGGTGCTTGGGCAGGCGTTGGTCCACGCAGTTCTGGCCTCAGATAAAAAAGGCATGTCCAAATGTTGTACTGGCGACTTTAGAATTCGGGAGGTAAGTTCCAGTGAACTGTAAACTGAAGACAGATATGCGGGGAGCGAAACACTGGAAATTTTTCTAATACCCAGGCCACCATGCCTAATAGGAAGGGAAGCCTGTGTCCAAGCGTGTTCATCCAAATTTATGTTAATGATCGAAACTAAAAGGTTCTGAATAATTTGGTCAATTTTCTCCAAAAGGGTGGGAAATTTCCAAAAGTGGCTGCACCTTAAGACATAGGTAAATTTGGGTACGAAAAGGCAATATCTTATAACTGTGTACGCTACGTGAGCATTTATTTTGGTCAAGCGCTCCGAAACTTCGTTCAGGTTTTTGATTTTGTTGTCTAAGAAAACGGAAAAAGATTCATCTAAGACAGGTGCTCCAAGGAGGTGAAGTGAGTTTTTGTCTATAAGTTTAATATTTGGAGCAAGGAGGCGGAATTTGGATAGTGCGAGTTCTTTATTTGTAAATGTATCGGAAAAGAAAAGTTCACATTTAGAGAAGTTCAGTTCTAGTCCGATACCGCGAAATTGTTCAATTAGAACGCGAAGGTCCTCCAGAACTTCACTTTCATCACCTCCCAGGGTGCCATCATCCAAATACCAAATATTAAATTTAGAATTTAACTTTGTAATGATAGGATGGATTGCTAAACTGAAGAGAGCTGGCCCAAGCGGATCGCCCTGCTGGCAGCCCACGGCCGAGGAGAGATGGTTTTGTTTAAAAAGTAATTTTGAAGGGTTGCTATAGCATTGCCAAATAAAATTGTAAATTTGAGGGAATTTTTCACGGGTTTGTGCCAGTAGGGCGGCTCTGTCGACACTATTAAAAGCGTTTTTGACATCGACCTTTAACAAAATTTTCCCAGATGTTTGTGTGATGTGGGTTCTCAGTGCGTGGACCGCTGCTTCGCAACCCCCCTTGGACCCAAAACCCAACTGGGTCGGCTGAAAATATTGGCTTAGGGGGCCAGAAGCAGCAGCGCAGCCAATTTTTGCGACAAGACGACGATATGTTGTGCCCACAGCAATTGGTCTTATACCACCGTCCTTCTTTATCAGGGCACATAAGTTGGCACCATATAGGGTGCTCGTAATCTCCGGATTTACTTGGCCAGCAAGCATAAGGTTGCTCAAGTCTGCCAGTGCCTTTAGGAGTAGATCTCCAGAATCGCCAGAGCTGTGGCCAAGGAGGTCTTTAAGGTGTTGTGGGGTTAAACCGTCCAGACCACCAGCGGAGCCACTCTGAAAAGACATGACAGACTTGAGAACCCCATCAGTAGAGGTGATGAGGTGAGGAGTTGATATGTCAGGAGGGTCAGGGAGGTTTTGAATTGAGGATAGCGTTGGGTGTTTGTTTTGTAAGGCTATGAGAGTTTCCTGATTATTGGGGGCTATACTATCGGTCGAAAAAAGGAGACGGGCAGCTCCTCTGATATCACCCTCCCCTACTTTGTTTTCAATATTTCTATATAAAGATGTATTATATTTGAGGGCTATTTTGTGAAGATCTTCGAGTGAATGTGGGTGCTGACAGTTTTGTTTTAATTTGGATGTAAGAGATGTGCTTTTGCTTTGGTCGGCTACGTGTAGGATTCGATAGGGGAAGGTGAGAAGTTGCTCCCAAGCCTGGTATGTATTTTTAGATAACACGGCTTGTATATCGGAAGCAAGTATTTGTGACACCGAAATCCGTGCGCCTCGCGGGATACGTTTGATTATGCGAGTGCTATTCTTTAAAAGACTTAAAGTTTCTGAAATATCGGTTGCAAGGTTATGTGAGGGAACGGGGGGGGGTCGGTGTTGTTGTTGAGTACGATGTTCGAGGCTTTGTGTTTTTTGCCCAAGTGTACTTTAAGCCCGTGTTGATTTTTAAAGTACCTGGTTTGGGAACACAGAGAGCATTGGATCAAATTTTGAGATGGTTCTTCTATAACTACACTGGTATTACCGTCGTTGTTGGAGGTCGATGGTGCATTAACGCCTGGAAGTGACCTATCATAATTCATATCCAATCTTAAAAATAATATAAATAAGTAAAATAATATAGTAAAAACACAGAGGCAAACTAGAAACATAAATTAGTAAACATCGTTGACTGTGGCGGTGACAGTGGCAGTCAGCAGGCAGTGACGGCTGGAGTCGGCGCAAAGCGAACTCTCGGAATGAGCAAGTTCAGTAAGACCCGTTGCTTAGCAACACTTTATCTTCTTGTTGACACAACTCTTTCACTCCACAAAACAGAAAAAGTATTCGAGAATTCCCAAAGTATTATCTCATGGTCGTTGCCCACATGCGTGTGTTTAAAGAGGGATGCCGGCCACGAGAAAATTGTGATTATAGGGGCGAAGAGATCGAAGAAAGTGGGAAAATCCACTCCAAAATACGAAGCTGTTGTGTCAAGTTGATAGATATTTTTTTTTTTTACTATTTATATTTATTGTATTTTAAAATTTTCAAATTATAATAGGTTTGTGGGTTGCTTCGAGTTCACAAGGCCTGTGGTGTTCATCAGAGATATCGAGCTCGTAAAGAAGATCACTGTAAAAGATTTCGAGCACTTCCTTGATCACGCTGTTCTCATCGATGAAAATATTGACCCATTCTTCGGTCGGAATCTTTTTGCGTTTTTATTTTTTAATTTTGTCATATGAAAGAAACCAGTGTGCGATGGAACAAAATCAGCGTAGGTTAATGAGTGTTTCAAGAGCTTTTTCACTATTTATTTATGAAGACGTCATAATTATTCAAAATTAAAATCCGTTTTAAATAATATTGAATTATTGATGGCATCGATGGCAATTCTATTTATATCATACTTATGACGTTACTTCAATGCGTTTTTCCAGTAATTGATTTGTTGTACTGGTTGTATTTGATTCGAATCATTTGTTTACATCACCACAATCACCAAGCCTTCGGGTGCTCTCACCTAAATCGCCCTTGCTACAGCTTCGTAGATATTTCTAGGGTTGGTTGTTGGTAGGTTGTGTATTACGTCCAAGTAATAAGCATTTTTATGTGATGACGCTATAAAGAAGGCAAGTATTTGGTCCAACCTAAGTAAAAACTAGCACACAATACAATTACCATGGTTGTCGGTAGGCGGCAGAGCGTTGCGCCGTGCCCGTGAACGGCTGGACGGCTCGATCGCGCGTCACTATTTACATATAAATGGACGTCCACCATAATCCATCTAACACAATGCCATTAATTTGTCCCGCGAATGTGTGTACGCAAATGAAACCTGAAATTGGTGCAAAAAGGTGTGTCATGTGCAGGTGTAACCGCGATTAGCTATTGTTGGGAAATATTCGGTTCTAAAATTTCCTGTCATAATGTAACATTGTTTTCGTGTCTACCCCTTTCAGGAGATTTACTAGCATTAATAGTTAAAATCTAATTCAACATTTAGCGCTTGTTATGATAACATAAATACGAAATGTTGTCTTCGTTGTATACGATAGCTAAGGTCGGTCGCAGTAATGTTAGTTTTACTCGCATGAGCCAGAAGCAACGCGGCGTTGTTTAGTTTGACTTAGGTTAGGCGTGGTTCAAGAGCGGGCGACTAGCGATCGTGGCGTTTGGTATTATAAGCGCTCATAGTAGGTATGCCTGGTGGTAACGTTTTCATCATGCTAAAGTAAAGAAGCGAAAAGAAACTTGTGTTCATGTATGGTTGATTCTTAGAAAGCTTTTATTTATCTTATAACGTTCAAAATTTGAAAACCACTCTTCGACCATTTTTTGGTATTGCATACTTATGCAAATCCTTTAACAATATCTACTACTATCAGTACTCTGGTAGTGAAACGGAACTCTTCAACGGTTAAAGGTATCGATTTCAATTTTGGTACGGATATTATTGACGACCTGATAGCCTACTTGTTAGAGAACCTGACTACGAAGCTTGAGGTCCCGGGTTCGATTCCCGATCCGGGCAGATATTTGTGTGAAAAATACGAATGTTTGTGCTCGAGTCTTGGATGTTAAATATTTATTTATCCGTTGACAATTTAATAAGTGCAAGATATTTTTGTGACAAGATTTGCTTGGCTTTTTACGAATTAAATGCGATAATTAGTACACTATTCAACCGTCTATTATAAACAAAGAACAAAAATTGTAACGTGTAGTTCACGTAACTTTATAAAAGAAAAAAGTCTACAGGAATGAAAATGGGGTCTATTACTATACCATACATTGGTGTATACTAAGTGTAATTTTAACAAGGTTTTCACAGACCTTGATACCCCGCTCACCGCTTGCATTAATACCGACCACTTACAGAGAAGTTAAATTAGTATTTCCAAATGCAAATCCTGTGCAGAGCGAGTAGGAGCGCAGCACCTGCGCTGACAGTTTGCGTAATAGCTCAGAACCGCCAAATTAATTTACAAAACTCTGACCTGTCTGGAACAACATAGTTTTTGATCCCAGCAGCCTCTTTTCCTTCAAATTGAACCGGAGTTTATTGGACACAGCTATTTTTTTTGCATTTGTCAGCGATTTTAAAACTCCAGACTTGAAGGTCATGGCTGTTGCAGAATGCTCCAAAAGGACGCGGTAAAAGAAACAAGAAGATTTTCTCTTTATATTTATTGTGCCTATACCTATCGAATTTACTCGTATTAAGCCAATCTAAGACGATGATGTATTTTTTTGGGGGTATATAAATATGACGTATTTTTTTTACCACAAGCAAAATCCTCAGAAAACTCCCGGTACAAATGAAAATGTGTGCTTCTAAAAATTTCACACTGTAAAATCGGCCTCGGCTTTCAAAAGAATACTAGACTAAAAATCAAATTCATGTTAGTTTCGACGAGTGCCTGAGCGTGAATATATTTGATGCTCGTTTTTTGCGACACGTGGTCTAGTCGCCAGGAATTCGATATCAGGGGTAGGTGAAAATAAAATGTTGATAAAATATATCTGTTGTTTCAGATATGAGAGGGTATCGAAAGCCTACGATATAATGAACAAGTTTTGTTTAATCGATTGCAACTCCTTACGATTACAGACAATCTCTCTCAAGACTCTCAGTTCTAATAGTTGTTAGGTAAAAACAAAATGTTAAATAAAAGTACCATGAAAACTGTACATCATTCAGTTTGTTTAGCTCACCCATATGCCTGAAAAGGTCTATTTACATTCGAAAATCTCTTTGTGGAACTGGCTAAAATAGTTTACCCACCTGTCAAACAAACCTCGGCATTATAAACATGAGCCCGCATTATTTAAAGTTTATCGCATAAATGCCAGACTCCATACAGAAATCCCAGCTGACAAGCCCAGAGAGAGAGGCGGTCCGAAACGAGGGATGTCTGTATCTATCCAATTAAAACTCATATTTCTCATTCCATTATTCTGAGGCAGGTGAATCGGGATAAACATCAGCATGTTTAATAAGAACGATCTCTGCGCCGCGGCGCCGCAAACAACTTTGAAAGTGGCCCGGCCCATCGCGAGGATGGGGATGACATCTCTTTGAAGATAAAGACGCGAGATAATTTTGCAATTTTCGTGGCGAGAGGCTAGCAATAGGTATGTACCTGCCTGTCATGTTCCTCAAATTAACTTTTGATGAAACCAACCTTTATGTTTGTGGTGACGAAAATTCCCTCTAACTTTATTGACGGAGGATACAGCTAATTTCCAATTTGTTTGAACTTTCAACATTGATAGGTATTAAATTATTTACTTTATCTTTTGGGGTGCTTAAGGTTTCGGCCCTATTAGGGAGACATTAAAGAAGCCATATTTGATTTCAAAATAGCTTCAACAGTTTTTTCGTTGTGCTCTTGATGTTAAACTCCATTCAAATGATTGAATCTCTCTTTTATGCAGAATTTATTAATTATACTGAACATAACAAGCTGTTGTGCTCAATTGCAACTGAATTGGAAAAATTGCTCAGAGTCAATTATTATTATTGCGTCAGAAGTTTTAAGGGTCTCATTGAACTTCGTATTATAATATGCAAATGTATTTCTTCAATTGACGAATAGGTACGATCACAAAGTTTGAGAAAAGTTACGTGAAGTTAAGTTTATTTAGCAATTATCTCGACAAACATTAATATCTTTAGTATATCTATATATAAACTGAGCAAAGCACCTGCACTTAGTTTACTCAAATTTAAAAAGAAAAACTCTTAAAAAACTAGACAGTAATCTAAAAAAAATTGATCCATGTCCGGGGAAAATATGTGATCTTTTCTTTCACAGACCTCAACAATCGAATGCCATGAGCGGTGAATGCGAAGCTTTGGCCTAATCCCTCGCCCCCACTCGGGCGGTCACGCGCACCCGCGCTTTCAATGAGCTGGGCCACAATCATCCCACTCTTGATATTATTTTGGAGCATCAGCACAATAGGCGTATGTAACATCTGTCGTCGTCGTTCAATATTAACAAAATTGTTTACCTTTTAGCATTCTAAGCTCCCACACTACTTAATGGCTCCCGTTAAATCTAGGCGAGAGTAGCATGCCGTCTCTATCTTGTACTACAAGTTAGAAAGGAAATGCGTGTAGTATCAGACCACACTCACTATATAAGCATTCATGTTTTTAAAACCAAGTTAAAAATGTAGTCGTTGTCCTGAAATCAAGTGTGCTATCTTAAAAAGATGTCAATAATTTGTATTATAAGTAAGCCAAGCTGTGTGGATTTTGTTGAATATATTTACACGCTATTGATGTTTCCATTACTTCAAAGAAAATGAACACGTCACATGTGACAGCCCTAAAGATAAATTTGTCACTATGATTATGTCAAACACAAAAATAATCCCGTCATCTATTTGACATGCCGCACCCCTGCAACGCGACTTGCAAATGTGGGGAGTTTTGTTCGTTTAGAAGTACGCAACTAAAAATGGCAGGAACAGAAGATTATAGACTGTATAGGTGATCAGACGTCGTCAACAGGGTGATATTTTGAAAAAGTTTCTGAGGGCGAGGGTTCGGTTGCCATGGTTAATAATACTCGCACTGAAGATATAATACCCCTGCAAATATGTTGGCAATTTTCCCGAAATCGTCATAGGCCGTCGCTTTAGCAACAGGTAGCCTGCTTTATAGCAAAGCTTTTTATACGATATGATTTCTTACATTATAACAACTTCGCGCGGTAGAAAGAATTCAGACGTGTTGCTAAGCTTCAAAGAAATAAATCGCTTTTAGGTAGGTTTTTAAGAGTTAAAGAATTGCAAAACACTTCTTTGATACCGACTGAAAAAGATTTCGATGTCAGTTTATCTCTGTTATATACAAAAAAAGTGCATGCTTTTTATTATGGCAAATTACCTGTTCGACCGAAGTTTTGTATTCGATAGGAATTCTTTCTACAGTAATTTATTTCTACAATAATTCTGGTGCAGAGCTGAGCAGTGCCAGTGCCATATTTAATTTTTCTATATAGCTTTTTTTAATCTCTAGTCTTTTTAGGATGGAAAAAAGGGAATTCGAATTGCACGTAAATTCCGAAAAACTCAGAGGCGCGAGCCCGTGTTCAAACCCACGACTCTCTGCTTGAGAGCCCATAGATCAAACCATTAGGCTACCATAGCCATAAGACATAAATTATTGACAAATAACAAAGAACGAAGGTACCCCCATTGTCTAATAAGCTTAGACGGAATACTGTATTTTCCGTTCGAGAAAAGACATGAATGTGCTAATCTTTAATAGAAGTTCGCGTCGACACAATCCCTTATGAGCCGACTGCGGCGTTATTTAATAAACTCACACGTGCATGACCGAGCAAAAGTAATTAAAACGACGTCAACGTCACTGGGTACTAGCAGTATAAAGCCTTCTTTGTACGAGAGGGCGCTGGGTGCGATTCAAAGTTACATTTTTAATCAAACGTTGACCACGCCCGAGTGTCATGTGCCTATTCACGAGTTGTAAAGGCCCTTCCAACGGTTCACTTTGCGCGGCGTATGGTAATGGCGTGGACACGGTAGGTATGCGATGTGACTTGACATGTGTCGGCCCCGAAAATTAAGTCCGGACATGGAGGGCGACTGTTTGCACGCGGGCGCCAATAACGCCCAGCGTTAGCCAGATTCTGTTAAGCTAAGGCCTATTCGCAGAGGCACGTAGTTAAAATGTTGCTGAAATTAATTAAGTGGCTGTATAAATAAAATAAATTAATATCACGAGACAATTCACACCAATTGACCTAGTCCCAGAGTAAGCAAAGCTTATGTTATGGATACTAGGCAACGGATAAACATACTTCTATAGACTCGAGAACAACCATTCATATTATTCATACAAATATCTGCTGGCTGGGCCTGGCTGGGACGCCATGATGTCCAATCAAATAATGTACGTCAGCTACCTTCTATTTTACCCTATTCAGTTTTTGTATGTACATCATGATCATGGCGTCCCAGCCCTATGGACGCGGCGAATACGTTGCGCATTTTCGGCGCAGGCATTGGGCATTCGCGGCGAACATGCTTCTAACTTCATCCTACATCGTGTGACAGAAAGAAATGATGAAAACGAAAGTAATCCTGAGTGCATAAGACAATAAGGCCTCTGTTTCGTAATTAAAAAAGCAACACCAAAAAGGTATTCAAAGGCAAGATAAATAAGTACAGATACAGTAATTAACAGGCTTGTACATCATACTAAATACAAACATATATATTACACATACATACATGCACATCATTAAATTACACATTATAATTAACTAATATACACACACAAATAAAAATTTGATATACAAGAACAATTAACCTACAAATAAAAACCTTAAAAAAACCGGTTGTCTGTAAAGTCGGTTTACGGACGATAGTTTAACGTGACAAGACAACGTCATAACAAAACATTCATAAAAGCAGGCGGTCACCCATCCAAGTACTGACCGCGCCCGACGTTCCTTAACCTCGGTGATCGGATGAGAACCGGTGTTTTGTCAAATATCCTGAAAACGGTGCATCCTACGACAAAATCAATGAAATTTTGATCGCCCCTTTGAACCCCCTGCACCAAAAGCAGTACAGTGACACGAACAGAGAACACGCCTAGCGGGTTCTTGGCATTGAATGTGTTAAGGGTCTATATAGCTAATATTTTTTAGTCGAGTCTGCTTTAGCTTGTGGGACGCCTGACCAATTTTCGGTCCATATAAATAAATCTTAAGTTTGCAGATTCGGAGTCGCTAATTTTATGTCCACAGGAGAGACAACTTTTGTTTCTTACGCTGTGTATGACATGATTTGGCACTAGATCAGTTATGGTGCCATTTATCACACATACGGGTAGATAATATTGAAGTATTCGCTATATCAATTTCATACTCGTATCACCTGTTCGTCGATATTTTATCTGCACAGAATTCGTTTATCGTTATCCCGTATCGAAATGTGCTATTTCCCCGTTAAGAAAGTAGCCTATTATTCCTCAATTTCCAAACTTATTTTTGCCAAGTCCATCAATTAACTCAACACAGCTGATAAAAGTCTAGGAACTGATTGCCAGCTATAGCAAAATTGTTTAGGGTTTTGCCGTGAAGAGGTAATAGACACATACAGAGAGAAAGAGTTACTTTCATATTAGAAGAGCAAACCAGAAGAGCAAAAATATTAATTAATTTTTGCACGTCTCTGCAGTTTTGCAAGCGGCAAACCTTAATGAGTCAAGTTAAGAGTCCTTAAAGCTACTTATCATCACACGCACGTGCAGCTAAAGAACTTGCGCTTTTTCAAAGCCGAGTAACTGTTCCGCTTGGGGAGTAGGTACACCTATGGAGCGTATAACCAATAGAGTGGTAGGTAATACTGGCCCTTGGGTTTCGAAAACTTATTAGTGTTTTGTAAAATTATGGTCGGTAAAAAAGTCACCGTAGTTTAGTAGTTTGACCTATGCCCTCTCAATCAGCGGGTCGAGGGTTCTAGTCTGGGCTCGCACTTTGAGTTTTTCAGATTAAAATTCATCATGAGCTTTACGGTGAAGGATAACATTGTGAGGAAACCTGCACAAAAATACGAAGAAATTTAATGGTGTATGTGTATGTAAAGTTCCCAATCTGCACTAGGTCCGCGTGGCAAGAAAGGATCAAGCCCTCTCATTCTGAGAGGATGTCTGTGCCCTACAGTGGAACTGTGAGACGTATACAAGTTGGGACGACGAGACTGTATAATGTTGCCTGTCAGTGTCTCAAGGGCTCATTTAATATGAAACTACCATGAGACTCACTCATAGTGAAATAAACGGATCACTCACGTCTCATAACGAGTTCAACTTGACATTTTTCGGGCTAATCTGTAGCCCTTCCTCTCGGAGTCGCACGTCACGGCGGCTGCCAAACGCGCACACAAGAGAGAGAAAGGAAGGACGAGAGGAAGGGTTACGGATTAGCCCGAAAGATGTCGAGTTGAACTCGTTTTGAGACGTGAGTGATCCGTTTATTTTCACTATGGTTCATTTAATGATAAAAATTCTCGCACTGAGCCTCTGCAAGACAGCCTAAACATTGTCTACATTAATCTGCCAATGCTAGTCTATCTAGTTGTAGTATCTGCTTGTTCCAGTCTCAACTGGTCTAATAACTCTAGTGTTATACTAGATCTGTGACTAACTAATCGGAGTGCAGAAACCACGGCATTGTTTTAGTAGTTTTTTTACATGATGACATTTCCACTCTATCGATTAAATACTCGGTGGGTACACCACTTTATCAGTCCCGAATATGGAAATTCCTCCTCGTATATGCATACATAAAACCTGCACATACCTATGTGAGCACATCAACCCCCACAGCATTATATTCCTATGAGCCATTTCATTTGGGATAGAGGCAATTTTCTGATGGTAGCACATCATTATTGTCCGAATATGACATAATGGAGCGTTGTAACGTGTCAAAGGGGATGGAATTAAGCCTGCAAACAGGGAAAACGGCATGTTGGTTGGTAAATAAAGAACTGCTTAACAATATTACGCATTATGTCTTGATATTTAAGCCTTCGGTGGAACTGCCTGCAATTTTTTGCGCGTACATCCTCCCTAAAAGATGTTTCCGAATTTATGCGTAGAGAAGTTAGTAGGGCGGCTCATTGCTTTTTCACTTGGTTACACAAATGTAGATGGATGAGGTCGTTCACGGCTCCACCGAAGACAATCGTCACCGATCGCTCAGTGTCTTCGCTAATTGAAAATTCTCGTCAGCTTCATTTAAATCTCGATTGACAATAGAAGGGGCACTGTCACTCAAAATTAAACCAGACTACAATTTAATTGTCTTTCACCTTCGTCACAAATCGGGACACAAATAGAGCAGCGGGGAACTCGCCACTGACTTAAGTAGGTACCTATGTTTTAAGGCAAATTGTGCGTCTGCAATCCCAGCCTATTGTTTGCGTAGTATGTCATAGCACGTTCACTTTCAATTTGGCCAGTGCTCAGGTTCAACACCCTCATCTGAACTCAAATCTAAAAGTTCGCAGTAGGTTAATTATGTCTTAAAATACTAACATTACAATATTTCCGATTGCTCCGTTTTTCTGTAAGCAAACTAAATATCGGGCAAAGTGGACGGAAACATTTATTAAAATACAAATTTCGTAGGGAATTCATAGGCAAATAAATTCTTACTACCAACCAATTAAGGATCCTTTATACCTAAATACGTGCCCCTTACTGCAGACTTGAGGAAGGAAGAGGGTGCGAGCGGAAGAAATCCTCGATAACAGGGAGTAAAGAGTGGAAAATTATAAAACTCTAGTGCTTGAACATTGCCTCAAGTGGATATATTTATAATCGCTCAATTCCAAAACGACATCGTTCAAATGATGTATCATTTTGCTTTGTTAAATCAATTTAAAAAAGTTTTGAAATCATTCTGGAAACTGCAGTGAAATGTTGTGCATATTGACTATTTATTGAGTAGGTAAAGTTAAGTAAAACTGACTTCATCTCCAGCCTTTATACGTCTCACTTCAGGGCACAGGTCTCCTCTCAGAATGAGAGGGCTTGGGTTGTAGTTAGTTCCCTAATGGGGCCAATACAGATTGGGATCTTTACACACAGAATTGGATTGCTTTACAGGTGTGTATCTGTGCAGCCTCTTAAGGTGTTTTCCTTTACCGTCAAGCTTGTGGTACATTTCAAAAGATATGTCGAATATAAATTTCGCAAAACTCAGAAGTGCGAGCCCGAGCTTCAATCTACGGTCCTCTACAAGTGAGTCATATAAAAATGATAACAGTAACATGTTTAAAGATTGTATAACTACAAAAGTTACCCACGAGATTTTAATTAAATTAAATTAAAAACTGCAAGCAACTTTCACCGTCCCATATTTTAATCGTTACAAACCAAATCCAACATTAGTAGATGTGGGTGTAAGGACGATCCGTATTAAAATATTTTAAGTAGGCTATGAATATGCAAAGACACGCCGCTCGGTGGCGGCAGTTAACGATTTGCACGTTTTTGGACCACTCGCTAATTGCAAATGTGAACGAACACTTATGGCAAATGTAATTGCTTTTACTGATACGAGACACACTGTTTGCCGTTTGGTTTTGCACACGGGATGTAATAAAATGATACCGGTTCTGATGACGCAGGTGAAATATTAAAAATATTATTCATGGTATCCTGAATATCGGCTTTTATGTGCCGTCGAAATGATCATTATTCTCGCGCGGCTGCAAATGTAGGACGCGCGCTTATAAAGACTGACGTCAGGTCTGAGTTGCAGATAAATTGATCAAACTCAAAGTGCGATACGCTGTAGTTATTAAGACTGCTTGTTGAGGAAGCGGGCGGCACGATTCCATGAGGCCTTTTCAAGTGTGATTAAGGTAGGATTGAAACAGGCAGCGGACGTATCTATTCAATTAATGCTCAAGTCTGGAGTTAGTGCCTCTATTTATATTGAACTCCGTAAATTGCCCGCATTCGCACAGCCTCCGCCAACCGTGAACGTTCGTGACTTGATTGCAACAAATTGAAGTATGCCTCTTCAAATGTACGATTGTAACATTAATATAAAGATATACTCTCTAAACTTAATTAAATATCTCTTTACATCCGTGCGCCGTGCTACGTTGCAAACTTTTATAACGCTAAAAATCTCTTGAAAGCGAGTTAGTGGAAATCGTCGTTCAAGAGGTCAAATATGAATTAAAAACTTACTAATATTGGATTTTTAAAGCTACTTTATCGGAAACCTTTTTAATATTGGAATGGAATCCGACCACGACGAGCAATTTCTCCAAATGGGCGCCGCTTAGCAGGCCATTTTGCGATTTCGATGCATTTCTGGATGGAAATTACTATAATTTTGTAGAAGAGGGGCGAAAACGAATTGAGATGCATTAGATTTCTGGGTGATAATGATAATCAATATTTTGAAAATGTTCAGTCTATAATATTTAGATATTCTGCGAAGGGAGCAAGATGCCTGAATTCACTGTTCTTCAAAATAAAATTTATTTTTAGGGATTTTTAAGAGTTCGATTCGCTTCAACACTGATATCAGGCAAGTCACAAAGTAATATGCTTTTGACTATAACTTTTATTAAAATACTAATTCCATACTAATATCTGTCTGTCTATCAATGAATCCATCAAAATTGATTTAATTCAATTCAATTCAATTTATTTCTTGCATATCACATTACAAACATAGATGTTATAGGTAAGCAGGTATACATGTGAGGGTACGTATCAAAATATAAAAAGTCTAAAAGTAATAATGGACGAAATACATAATATAATGGTCATTTGATATACCTAAAGCAATTTTCTGGAAAATTCTTAACTCTACAGGATTTTCATAAAATAAACCCAACCTAACCTAAACCAATCTGTAGATTACACGATTAAAAAAGTTCGTTTGATCAATAGTCTCATGGAAAATTTTAGTATGTATTATGACCATTATGTATTTCGTCCATTATTCGTTTTAAACTTAATATATTTTGATACGTTCCCTACATGTGACGCCCTGTAAAGACACAGCAATAATTAGAGGGCCAATTGAGTACTTATTTCATTTTACAATTATATTAGGCACAATTATATTATACAATTATATAATTACACAATATTTTAGGTACTTGAGAAGAAGCGGTTTCAATGGTTGTTATTCTATATACAGATATCATAATAAGTGTTCAGCGCTCTAAAAAATCTTTGCTTCTATAATATCTTTTTGGAAGTAAAAAATTATAGAGAACATTTTACAAATCTATTATATGGTAAATATTTTATCGTTTGGATTTCTATTAAATGTGTTTACAGCCATACAATAACAGTTGCTTTTGCATAATTTTGTTGAAATGTTCTGTAGCACTAGTTTTTTGGGAAACCTGGTATTAAATTAACATACATTTTAAAGTTGTGTATTAAAATATCAAGGTTAGATTTTACGGAAAAGGACATAGGATAGTTTTATCCCCAAAAATTTCACAGTTCCAGCGGGATAGCAATAAACAAATTTTTGCAGACGGAGTAGCGGGAAACTGCTAGTTTCTTTATAAACAACATTTAATCTTCAAAACTACTATCTTGCTATTTAAAACAAAACTAAAAACGCATTAGGGTTGCATTAAACCAGTTTTAGTCGTGTAACGGCCTTAAGACTACTGGCTTACGACCGTTCAGCGCTATTACTAGTTGTAATTACCGTTCTTTGTGTAAGATTTTATACAAAATGCGGGCACGAAAAGCCAAGTTGTAATTTAAGTTGTTAGGAAGACATTAAATAACTAGTGGAGGCGTGAAGCAAAGCCAGCGCAGGCAAATTGAGCTCGCCAAGTTGGTTTAGTTTTAAATTTTAAATCTCTCATTCCTCAATAAACGATTACACTTTCGTATTAAGCCCGTAAAACAGTTTGCATATTTTAAAAATTTTGTGGCATAAATTAAATATAGATATACTAGGGGCGTTCAATAAAAAGTGAGAATGAGTATGTTATAAACAACTTTTACTAAATGTCATTTTATTTTTCGACATAGTCACCTTTTAGCATATCTTTACACTTAGTATATCTTTTTTCTAAACTTAAAATTCCATTTTTAAAAAAGGTCTCATCTTGAGTACTTAAAAAATCTTGTACTGCAGCGACTACCGCGCCGTCGTCTTCAAATTTCTGGCCTCTCAGGTATTGTTTCAATCTCGGAAATAGGTAGAAATCACTGGGAGCGAGATCTGGTGAATACGGAGGATGCTTAAGGATATCGAACCCAGCATCACGAATTGCAGCCATTGCAACGGCGGACTTGTGTGCCGGGGCATTGTCCTGGTGGAACAGCACAACTTTCGAGAGTTTACCTCGCCGTTTTTCGCGGATCTCATTGCGCAATGTTGCTATTTGTTTGGCGTATAATGTGCCCGTAATAGTGGCTCCATGCTCGAGATACTCAATCATTAATACCCCTTTACCATCCCAAAAAACAGAGCCCATGACCTTACCGGCAGATGGGCTCACCTTGAATGTTTTCGCCTTTTCCATGTCATAGACTGCAGTTTCGTTTCTGGGTCGTAATGATGGAGCCATGTTTCGTCCATTGTTATAAATTGCGCCAAAAAAAGTTCCCGGTCTTGCTGCATCAGGTTCAAAGCTTCTTGACAAATCTCTAGTCTAGTTTGTTTTTGCGTGTCAGTAAGCATTCTTGGTACCCAACGCGCAGATACCTTTTTCATACCCAAGCGTTCATGTAAAATATTATGCACGCTCCCTGTTGAAATCTTTACATTTTCAGCAATAAAACGAACCGTGACACGACGATCCGCCAAAACTGAGTTTTAGACTTTTTTCACAATTTCTTCAGTTACTGCTGTAGTAGGGCGTCCGGAGCGGGGGTCATCCATTGTCGATGTTCTTCCACGTCTAAATTCGGCGCACCAACGTGCGACTGTCTAATACGGAGGAGCATTAGACCCTCAAGTGTCCCGCAAATCCAAATTGACTTGGTCCGTAGAAAAATTTTTCAAACACAAGTATTTGATAACGGCGCGCAGTTCAATTTTCTCCATTTTCGGTAACGTACTCAATAGCATTGCAAAGAAATTACCGTATATTTTTTTAAACAAAAGACAGTTAGTTTTTTTTTTCATAGCAATCAGCTAGATAGATTAGCTTTACCGGCCAGTATTCAATTTCGTAATATTAAAAGAATTTGCATCTCATTCTCACTTTATATTGAACGCCCCTCGTATTAAAGAATCACGTCTCAGGGTTGATTGAAAAAACCGAAGATGTTATTGAACCCAATCATTGCAAAAAGTCTTTTTGAGATACCAAGTTCATCAAAGAATATCTAAAGACTTAGGTACTGACAAAAAAACGTAATTAATCAAATATTCTTGGTCGGAGTAATTAAACTTATATTTTTTTCTTACTATGTCAGCTTAATACAAGAACAAAGAAGAATAATTAATAGGCATGAAGGTAATTTGAGCTAATGGCATCTCGTCGAATAACTTATACAATCTTAAATCCCCACAAATCAAACAGACACCGAGACTGACGATAATTTTAGAAAAATTGATAAATTAATTTATCAAAGAAAAAGTAATAAAAGAAGGGAGGTACATGTATTTTATAGTACTTACGTAGCAACGACGAGGCAGACTAAGAAGGAGGTGATAGTGAGGTGAGGTGGGGTATAGTATGATTTGGGCGCAAAATACTGGCCTGACATTGCCCCAGACCAGCAGGGTAATTGTGTAACTTTTTTGACACTCAGCGTCGAATTGAAATTACAGTTTTTGTATGGCTGTGACAGCTGGCTGTTTCCGATAAAAATTGTCAGCCCATACAAGAACTGTCAAAATGGCGAAGGCGATTGCGACAAAGTTAGACAATTAGCTTGCCGGTTTTATAGAGATCAAGAGGGGAGGCCTTTGCCCAAAAAGGGGACAATATAAATAGGCAGATAAAAAGTATACCTATATGTTTTCACAAATAAATATTACGTAGCCTGGCTGTTTTAAAATACACTAAACCATGTCACGAGAGCCAGTAGAACAGTTATGAGACCCTTTGATAACCCATTTCGTGAAACATAATTCCAACAACTAACTTTTTCCGAGATTAAAAGGTTACAAAATTTGTATTTGCATAAACGACAGCATTTAAAGATATACCAGGGGAACATATAAAATTGAAGCGAGCAGCATAATCCCGCTGGAACTGTCTATAAATGTGAAACAGTGACCGTAAAAGTAAATCCCGGCAATCAAATCGGGAACGGCGAAAAAAGTAAGGTTGTTTGTTGCTATTTCAGGGAACACATGAAAATAGAACGGAGAACTATTTCACGCCGGGATAAAAGGTTCTGAGACCATGAATATAAATATAATGTAGGTATGGGTATTGGTACACCATATGTCGCATAACCATTCTGGTAGGGTTGCAACTTTATTGGCTGGGTGTAAAGTTTAGTTTTTTTCTGTAGCTTCTGTAGGTTTCATTTGTTTAAACAAATGAATACGACTGTTGTCCGTCGCTTATTCCGATGATAGAAGACCCACAAACTAGAATATTTATTTATTATCCTATTAATATTAGAAATACGAAAGTTTGTCAGGACCTACCTATGTGTGTGCATGTGTGTTTGTTACTCCTTCATGCAAAACGGCTGGACGATTTAAATGAAATTTGGTATATACGTAGCTGGACATCTAGCATATCACATAAATCAATTTTTATCCCGATATTCATACAGAACTCAGTCTTAATCGCTGGGTTTAAAGACATGAAATGGGGCAGGGATGTTTTAAAGGTCTCTACCCATTAGACCGTATCATACCATGAACGTGCTATGAACGTATCAGACACGACAAGCAACACGATACATGCGACGCAACGATGTTGGTCGCTGACGGAACGGTCTAGTCGGCATAGTCTCATGTATTTCTCATGGAAATTTCGTGAAATCCCGAAATTTTAATTTAAATGCCAGATCTAATGGATAACGGGGGCGAAGCCACGGGTAAAGGTTAGTGTGTACATCATCATGTTGAACACAACACACCTTCCATCTTAGACCACAACTTTGCTGGTATAGTAAATGCCTATTCACCCTTGATTTGAAGACGTCTAGACAAAAACGTACAGATGGGAAAACATTTGCAGACAGGGAAATTCCCGTCCTCAGCTCACAAAAACCAGCCAAGTGCGTGTCGAATTTACGCAATTTTTTTATGAAGCTATCTTTTACCTCTATAAATGGAAAGTCAATATCAATGGAAAGAGAAATGTTTTTTTATTGAAAATACCACTTTTAAAGAGTTCTATTTGTTAATTAAAGACAAAATATATGTAGTAAATTTAGACTTCAATTAAAGCACTCCTATTCATGAGTAGAAGAATGTACCACCGATTCGGAAAACGCCTTTTGAGAAGAATCCGGCAAAAACCTCAATATAACTTACGAACTTAATTTTTTCACAGCTCAAAGGGATAGCAAACCTAAATATTTGACAGGCAGAACAAACTGACAGAAAGACAGACTAACAACGAAATTCTGTAAGGGTTCCTTTTTTCTGGGTTTCTTTTGGGATACGGAACCTTAAAAACAATTAGATTAACGGGTATATCGCATTGGTACCGCGTGTCTTGATTTATGATGTAGAGCCTCTACGGCGTAGAAACAGTGTATGTAGCACTAACACTCGCGTGAGCTACGAACCCGTAGCACTTTAAAAACAAAACAATAAACTGTTGACTATATTTGTATTAATTTATGACATCGCTAAACAAGTTTTCACCCTTTCCACCACAACACAGCCCTACTACAAGGGGTAACAGTAACAGTTGAAAGATCATAAAAATGCAAGAAGCCGGAAATGAATACGCCCCAGCACAATACACGCTCGTAGTGATACGACTTCGTAGTATCTAGAATTTCTAAACCTATACTTGTACAGCCTTTTCAGAGGTTTTATTGTGTGTGCTCAGCGAGATATGGATTTTAGATAATACCTTTCAAAGATTTTGTTTCTTTCTTACCAAGATAATGAAGAGTCAGTTTGTTTCTTCTGCCAAAACTGATTTCAAAATCTGAAGTAGAAAAAAGTGAATTGATTATTTTTAATTTAAAAAAGGATTGCAATTGAACACAAGCTTATTTCATGGCAAGAACAGATGAAGTTTAAAAAAAGTCCTTGTTCATTCATTATTGATCGATCTAAATTAATTAATTATGTGATTGTGCTTATTTGTATCAAGTTAATGTCCAAGTTAATGTTCATATCGCCAGACTCAAGTGGCAGTGGGCAGGGCACATCTCTCGTAGAACTGATGGCCGATGGGGCAAAAAGGTTCTCGAGTGGCGTCCACGGACCAGAAGACGCAGTGTAGGTAGGCCTCCAACTAGATGGAGCGACGACCTGGTTAAGGTTACGGGATCACGTTGGATGCGAATGGCGCGGGACTGATATGTTTGGCAAGCCTTGGGGGAGGCCTAATAATGTTAAGCAGTGAACGTCTTTCGGCTGAAATGATGATGATGATGATGAGTGTCCATTGCCGCACATGTCACTAATATGTGTATGTTTAAATTCTGTACTTGTTGTTAATCATTCAAGTTAAAATGGCTAGACAGGTTTGTAATATGCAATTTGGTATAACAAATAACCTACTTCTTATTCCAATATTACCACAGGATTGGGATGTACCTGTTTAGGTACGCATTTAACTTCCCGAAATATCAACCTCTACGTTTAGAGACACAAAATTTTGTTCGGGTGTTCTTGATACAACGTAATGAAATCCTGGATGTGTACTATAGAACTTTAGTAAAATCCTGATATCATATTAACTTCTATATTTGTTGGGGCCCGCGAGCGCGGCCATTCTAATGCTCAAACAACATTTAGTTAAAATGTGTGCCTGAGTGGTATTTTTCAAAACCAATTAAAAATCTGCTTAAGCCGTTACGATGCCATCAAATCGATGCTCAGCGTAAGATATACGAGTAATTCCAGAATGAGTTAAAGTAACATGGGTTCGGGCGCGCAAACAAAATGGCGTCACACTTTATTGTTCAGCGTTATTCTTGACGTAACAGATTCAGCGCAGTGACGCTTAAAAAGGTGTTTGTTAGATTTATTACCTTCCATTTCGATTTGTTTACTCAGTTGTTCAGATCCAATTACTTGGCACTGTTTCTGTACTTAATTAAAGGGACGCTTGATTACTCGCCCGCTGTGGGGCTTTGTATAATTGCTATTGTTTAGCAAATGAAGACAAATGAAACTTTAATTTAATGACACTGTCTCATTCAGACGCGGAGAAGAAATCTTGTCTGCTGTCGCCGCGCTGTGACCACCGTGTTTTAGCCCTAAGAAGAGAGGCCATTACTGATTGGACAAATGTCAAAGTATTTTACAACAACTCCAAAATACATATAGGTAACGCCACGAGAGTTGGGGCGAATGATTACACACACAGCTACATAAAGTACTGATTGCAAAAAAGGTAGTGAATGAATGAAAAAAAATTGAGTGAATGAAAATGTGAGAAATATTTTAATTTCTGTTTTGTTTGAACTAGATGTATTTTCCTGAATATTGTTAACGAAATATGTTGAAAAAATTTTTAGTTAATTTTGTGATTCTATGTTGAGTCTGTTGAACTTGCTATCGGTAAAAATAAATGTCAAAATCCCGCTGTCATTACATGACGTGTTGTTGTGTGCGTGACCTCAACTCTGATGGCGTTACCTATAGTTCAGCAGATGGTGGGTTTATCAACATCATTTCAGCTGAAAGACGTCCACTGGTGTCCCATAGGTGTCCCTCAAAGTTCGCCAAGCAGATTGGTTCTTTGCCATCTGCATGCAACGGTTCCCGCAACCTTAACCAGGTCTTAGTTCCATTTTATTGGGAGCCTGTCTACACTGCGTCTTCCGGTCCGTGGACGCCATTCAAGGAGATTTTGGCCCCATCGGCCATCAGTTCTACGATCGATGTGCCCTGACTAATGCCGCTTGAGTATGATGATTCTTCGAGTCATGTCTGTAGTTCTTGTGCAGATTTTATCATTTCAAATGTAATTGATCCCGTAGAGAAACTTTGTGTATAACCTTCTCATCGCTCTCTGAGTGACCTTGAGCTTTCTTATGAGGCCCGTGGTTAGCGGCTACGTCTCAGATGGGGGGTCCATTGATTGGACATCCATCCAAGAGTGAGTTGCACCTAGTTATTACTAGTGGTTCCGTGAGATGTAAACCTTGTGAGTCCGTCATTTACATTTTCAATCTCCATAGCTACGTCATTTTGAAGATTGGTTTTTTGGAGTCTTTTTGTATTTTTTATTTTTTAACTCCAAATTTATTACTTTTACGGTCATCCCGTGAAATCCATATATTTCATACTAAATACAAACTGAAACATGGATGCACAGAAAAACCCATAAAAAAGACCAGCGCTGAGAATCGAACCCAGGTCCTTGGCATTCCGTGCTGCGTGCTAAACCCCTACACCACCACTGGTCAGGAGTTTAGGCTCAAATTTTTCCTATGCATCGCACAACTCAGCTTACTTAATCAGTTTTTGCAGCGATACTAGCGACATCTATGTTATGCTCTCATCGAGAGACGTCAACACTCCTTCGGAACTAACCGCTCCCCCAGACCAAGAGATTCTTCTTCTTCTTCTCTCTCTTGCCAATTGGGAATGGCTAAAAAAAATTAACAGTGGTTTTTATATTTTTTTTGTATAGAAAAGTCAATTATAAGAAACTAATTTCAATATTTTGTCATTTAGTTCACTACTTTTTTCAAAATTAATTATTGAAACTATTTTGGTTGATGACGTCAGATTATAATTGAGGGCTCCCACAATGCCAAATTTCTAAATCTATATAAATGCGTACGATAAGGCGACCCCTTTTAATTATTTTTTGCGTAGTGGTACACTGTAACTAGTGTCACTTTACTGGCGCTGTCAATGTGTTAGATGTCAGACAGCGGGTCCAAATCAAACTCCGTAGTATAATCCACGCGTAAATTGTGAGTAATTCTAACCACACATAATAAAGTACGACTTGTACCGGTCACGCAATTTACACCAATGTCAAATGAAGGTCAAGGCTTATTTATTATGTAATAAATTCATTACATAATATTTAAATGAAATAACTACAGATAACGAGTTTAAAAGCGTTTATCTCGAAATGGTTTTCGAATTACTATACATTGCAAAAAAATAGACATCCCCAATTCTTAAAGTTATACAATGTTCGTCAATGATTCTTCTAGGTATTATTCTGTCCTATGCTTGTCTTGACTTTCACAATTCTCAGTGTGGCACTATAATATCGATTTAATTTAACCATTTAAATTATTTTTTATAAATACTAACTACTTCACACAATTTGTTATTCTAAAGTCCTTAAAGCGGGGTATTTTTACTACATCATCATGTCATCTTTAGTAATTAAAGTAGTTTATAGAAGCACTTTACATCTCGAACTATGTATTTGTTGTTAGGGGTTGAGCTCAAAGTTGACTTCTGCAGCGGTAACTCGATTTACCGGTTCCAGTGAGAGTAGCAAACCTACTTTTAATTTGCCATAACTACGTTTGCCTGCAAGCATTATTCAATTTGCGTATACCTGCGCCGTGTAGCCTTGGAGGCACAAAAACGCTCTATCATCGTCCATGTCGGCGTTATCGCGGTATACAGACTGAACAACGAAACGTTGCTTTTTCGACGACTTGTTGCTTGAAAGGAATTGACTGACGAAAAACTAAACGAAGTAAAATAAGCCGTGCTGTTCTGGGGGGCTGTTAAGAAATTCGAAGTTCGTATCATGCCGTCCCTTTAACTCTTCTGTTTAACACTATTAGCGTAAAAACGGCACGATACGAAGTTCCAAAATCGAATTTCGTAGTTTAAGGCCAGTAACTATCTTTTTTTCGAAAGTAAATAACAATCTCAGACCGCAGGTAGCGCAAATGATGCAAGATATTATAAAACCAGCTAAGTGCGTGTTGGACCACGTTAAAGAAGAGTTCCGTAGTAGAAATGAAATCCAAATATGTAGTTAAGTCACAAACACAAAAGGGCACATCTTCGTAATTAAATAAATAAATAAATACCATGGGACAATTCACACCAATTGCCCTAGTCCCAAAGTAAGCACAACTTGAGTTATGGGTACTAGGCAACGAATAAACATACTTGTATAGATAGATAGATACACACTTAACACCCAAAACTCCAGAACAAACATTCATATTTTTCATACAAATATCTGCCCCGACGCGGAAATCGAACCCAGGATCTCAAACTTCGTAGTCACATTATACAATGAAACCGAATAGTGTGTGTACTTTTCAACCCCGTTTGGGACGGAAAGCCAAAGACAGAACATACATAATGACTGTTTTCATAACCTGTAACTTTTCCGAGAGTCTCCTTTTGCACATTAACAAAAAGTTATTAAACATTATCAATACCTAATTAAACCATATTCCACCAAATATTCGATCTAAATGTCAATGAAACGTTTAATTACTAGGATATATATATACTGCTGGGACTAAATCAGTGTCAACAGGCTCTGTTTATAGCTCCTGAGCTAACGGGTACGTTATAAACAGCCAGAAAACGCCGTGCTGCGTTCATCGAACATCGGTCAATGTATTAGGCGCGCCGGCGAGGCGAGGCCTGGGTAATTACATCAGGGAATACCGGGAATACGGGGAATACGAGGTACGCTGTTTTTGCCCAAACCTTACCGGGCTCCAAACATGCTCCAACGAGATTAGGTTAACCTGCACTATTACTGACCACTGACCAGGCGAGCTGGCGATCGATCTTTACGATGCAGTTAGATGGAAATAGATCGGTCAGTTTTACTACTAAAGCTCTCGAGCTTTCATGTTGATAACTTCATATTGAAATTGTCGTAAGCTACACTAGTATTATGTATGACAGATTTATTATAATATAAATCTACTTCAACGGATATCACATCGGCATGCACGACGTTAACCCCATTTACTTAACGTCTTACGTTTGATATAATCAAGTTCGAAATTACCTTAACCCCGTAGAACATGGTCACTGTCACTAATTTGAACTGTACCATTATTTTTGTTTACTGCGACAAAGTATTACATACAAAAACCTTAACAATCCGCTGTCGCGTCGAACCCCATGTCGGAATGGTATTTAACTTAAAGTAAAAATTCAAGTGGTATTTTTATTTCCCACTAAAAAATTCGTCTGCAATTATTTACATTGGCGCAGGGTGTCTATGCCCTTGTTACTATAAAGATTCGTCCTTCCTAATCGCCGTGTTTGTTCAAATTATTTCCAGGTAATAAAATGGGACCTTGAATAACTTATTATATGCGAGGGAAAGCGGTACAAACAGAAACTAGCCGAAAGAGGCGTATAATAAAAAGTGAAATTACTGGGGCGCGGACAGGGTGCGTTTTCCGGGTCTGTGGCATCAACACATAATTCAGAGCAGGATTAAATGCCCGTTGGCTCCCCGCCGGAAGACCCGGGCTCCATTAGACAAGCGCCCGCCTATAACTCCACTAGTCTTTTGTAAACATAGCTGTCAAACAACTCTTTATGTTCCTGATGTGAACCATAACACTTAGAAAAGTCTATTGGATAGCCCATTGGATCAACTAACAAGATTTCGGAAACAATATTTTTAACAAGTTTTGAATTTTGAATTTTTTTTCGGCCTATGTTTATTACACTGTTGGACCATCTTCCAAAATGATCTTTAGCTTTCCGTCCTACGCGGCCCCGGGGTTGAAAAATTACACACACTATTTAGTTTCTCTGTAAATGTATGCTGGTTTTCTCACGGTATTGCCCTTTATCCAATGGCTTAAGTACATTTTTTTATACATATAAAAAATAGGCTTACGTTGGGCCCCAATCTCGCTTGATGGAAGGCGATAGAAGGTGTCTGTTCACTTTGACCTTAGATAATTCAAATAATTAGGAAGCTCAAGGTTACTCAGAGGGCAATGGAGAATTGGAGAGGGCTGTGCTCGGAGTTTCTCTGTGGGATCATTCTAAGAAGTGATGAAATCCGCGCAACAACTAAAGTCACCGACATAGCTCATAGCTCGAAGAATCTCCCGACTCAGGTACCAGTGGGCAGGGCATATTGCTCGTAGGACTGATGCCTGAAGGAGCCGAAACGTTCTCGAGTGGCATCCACAAACCGGAAGACGCAGTGTATGTAGGCATCCAATAAGATGGAGGAACGACCTGGTCAAGTTGAAGTTTGCGGGAACGCGTTGGATGCGGATGGCGCAGCACCTGTTTGGCGAACCTTGGGGAAGGCTTATGTTCAGCAGTGGACGTATAATGGCAAAAATTTTAAAAACGTTAAACCTAGTTCAGACTCATTATTCCTCTGCTTGTGCAGCAGCAGGCTTACTAAGATTTTTTTATTTGAAACTTTATTAAAAAACTACATTACTGCTTACCTGCTCTTCCAATTAAGGGTTAAATCGGAACTCGTTTATTGTGTAACCACGCAGCATTACTAGCTGGCATTCAAGTTGATAGGGTCGCCGGGCATCCGTCTCGGGCTCAGCACACATACATAATCAATGACGGGGATTTGGTACAGTGGACCAAACTATGCACTCAAATCGCCCGCCTCCCTACCGGTACACGTGTACCTAATTATAAGAGCCTTTACACACTTGCGTTTTCAGCGGCGGTTTCTTACCGGGGCGGGTATGCGACGTGCACATAGCGGACATGATATGTCTCCATGACTATTCATCGCTATAGTGCCGGCGCGTGCATTCAAAATAATTATGGAGACATGCCCACTAACGTGCGCGCCACATATCCGCTCCGCCGAGAAACCGCCGCCAAAAACGCTAGTGTGTAAAGAGCCTAAACCCACACAAAACCTAGCGGTGCAAATGAAGCACTGCAATAGTACAGAATTGATAGCGATCGATTGAAATATCCACACACGTGAACAGTAGGGATTTATAATTAAGTGATTAAAGCAGTCACGCTTTTTGATTAAATAGGTCGAATGACAACGGGCGCAATCATTTTATTTATGAGTTGCCGCGCCAACATCAAGCTACTGATGATTAACTAATAAATATTAGCTTTACCGCTTCGTGTTCAATATTGGCTGGGACATGAAAACTGATTGTGGAATTATGAATTCATAATTCTTAATGTATTAGTGCGGTTGCCGAAATGACAAAATCCAGCCAATTGTGTGTGAGTGTGAGTGGTTACTAGTACTACTACAACAACCGCTAAGTCACCAATACAAAAGAGCGCATATTTACAAAAAAAAACACCACGTATTTTGTCCAAGACGATTAATTTTTGACGATATTTTTGAAACTAATGTTCATTGTTCAAACCAATTTTCGTTGAAACTACATAATATGTATACACAATTTGTTTTTATTTTTTTTGATACCACTGTTAAACAAGATGGGACACCTTAAAACACAGGACCAAAACAATGCACCAAGCGTAGTAATAGTCTTCTCCTATATTAACTGTACTGAAAACATAACACGATCTAAAATTTTAAACTCTATAATTTTCCCATGTGGTACGCATTATTACATGCTTCTCTCTGTATATACTATACAGGCTTCTAACGTTATTATTTTTAATGAGTGACATAATATTATTATGGCGAGCACTAAGGCACAAGGGCGGCGAGGTAAATACTATGTATACGTATATGGTAGCAAGTCGCGTAATGGTCTCTAAAGTTTCCTCATCGAAGTTTACGCGACCAGCAGCTAATACTCAAGTTAAAAGTGATTCTGACATTATACGTCCTAGGCTCCCGCAGATTCATTAAAGCCAGTAGCAACCTAATTTAGACTGTTACTTTTAGTTTAGAACCTGTAATGAACGTGGTAGTGAATCCTTGTTTTTCGTTATATATTTCTACGACGAATTCACAACGAAGCTTGTCGTTTGACGAAGTTAGCGCCCAGATTACCGTAGTTTTAAAAGCATACGATTTTGTTGCATCTCAAGAGCGGAGCAATTTAGAATGTAAAACCTTTCAACGACACTTTGCAATTCACGTCACAATTCAAATTATGGAATGAATTTAGCATAACTTGCATTTAATAAAAGAATGCCTCCTTTGTCGGCTATTGATTTATTTAGTTAATTTGTATTCCGGTCATATCGTTATATTTTAGGGTTGAGATGTAATTGGACGCACCGCGACTGCATCTGGATGCAGTCTCGCCTGCTGGCACCAAGCCATCGCTTTGCATAAATTCGTGTCCAACTAAAGAATATATATAAATCTCTTTTTGTAATACCTCGTTACGGCGGCTCTCTTGGAAAACATTTTCCCGCTGTTACGATGCTTACCTGCAACAATAAAATAAATACTCCAATTAAGGATGTACGTTTTCGAGAAATCCGATTCGATAATAATAATGGAGATATTTATTATTTATAGATAGGCGCCGAGGGAAGCACATCTTCCACGTCTGTTGTTAGGAGAGGGCTTACCTGGAGAGTAATTGATATTTTAATTGATTATGTAAATGACGTTACTTGGCGGTTATTTAGAACTCGTATCTAAATGGTAATGGTAATTCACTTTATGCCAGTTAGCTGCGCTAATTTGAGGTAAACTATTAAATTTGACGCCCTGTGATTGAGTAGTTTCGCAAGCCATGCAAATATTCACGCGCTCCGCCTCCGTTCTGGCGGCCCTTGTGATAATCATTTCGACGAGTAGGCTGTTTATCAATGCAAACTTGACAGTTTAAAAACGTCAGATGACTTTTAAGTAGAATTTCATGTCACTTATCCAATTTATCGTCATTGATTGTACCTGTTTTGTCAAACGACGCTTCAATATCCCTATCTGTAATTGTATTTGGCACAGACGACTTCTTATAACGTAAGAGTAACAGGCAAATTGAATTGATTTCAAATATTCCCTCTACATTTTTATTTTCCCTTAGATATTCTTGTACCTGTTCTACATTTTACATAAACTAATTTCCTTGGCAATATTGGTCTCGCGACAGTTCCGTAGGCACGGCCGCCTCCCTCGAAAAGAAACTCCTCGACTCGGGCCTTCGACGACCAAATCAAATCACTCGACCTTATCGATCTCTGAAGAAAACTTGCAAGTAAATTTGTTTGCGTACCGTTCTGCTGGTAGTAGTTCACTATATTCACTGCTAGTTCAATAAAACCCTCCGCGTAATCACAGTGAGTATATAGATTGAAAACTATGTTCGGATATGATACACTTTTAATCCAATAGAGCTGCTGATTTAACGCAATTGCTGAGGTTGCATCCCCTTTGTGGGCCGCAGGGCCAGTCACCCTCGACTGTAGGGGAAACGCTAATATGAGGATATGAGAATTTACTGTATAATCCAGCTGCAGGCCAATTTGTTAATATTTTCATTCAATCCACTCAAATAGCGGGTTAGTATGGAAATCGACGTCAGATGCACTGTTTGTTGCGATACAAACAGGTCGTCGAATTAAAGTGTATTGCTATTTGACTGTTTTATTAGGTAAAATGACACTTGTAAATATTATACATACTTAGTTGATGACTTATAAAATAACTAAAATTTTGTCTGGTAATAATAAAATTGTTATAACCTAAAAAACACACAACCGGCGCAGCCTGATTTAAGCGTGGCCGACAACTCCATAATTCCGAAACTGTTGTGACAAACAAATTCAACAACGGGAAATATGTGGCAATAATTTCCGAGTGGCAAATTTGTCTGCGTAGGGCGGCGAGTAAACAACAGAGCGCTGGGTGCAGCGTTTGATGTGGCGGCTCGGGTTGGCGCGCGCCCTTTATCAATTACGTCTAAACAAGAAAAATGACCGCCCGTAAGCCTACACAAGCCTAATTAAAGCAAGTAGGTAAATTTCGGCAAGAGCCAGCGTGTCCCGGCGCACCTGTCCCCCGCGTTCATCCCCCGAAACAGGTGATTAAACTTTTAGCTAATTTCATTAAGAGAGGCGTATATTTTGATCAACACCCAGGAATTCCCTTTTTTTATGCGCCAGACCATCTTTTTCTGTGATTAATTTTACGATTCATTTCAATTTTGCTAATTTGATTTAGGGAAACAGTTCTGTACAGCTTCGGCTTAAAGCTTATCTTACGTTGCCAAGGTAATGGATGAAGTTTATTGCAAAAATACAAAGTAGCATTAAGTTCGGATTCTTATCTAATAATAAAATTAACAAGCAAAAACACTTGTCTTATGGTGGATGGAAATCCTGTTTCATACAAAATGTAATGTTAAATAGTTATTTGTTAATTTAAATAGGTACAGTCTGAGGTTTTTTGTTTTTTGCGCATAAAGTGATGATAATTATTCTTCAGCCTCGCTTTCACTTCATAGGTTGTTTTCTTAGTTGTAAAATTACCAAAACTTTGATAATAACTCATTCATATATTTTATTGGATTCCGTAATCCGTACGTCTATGTACGGCTTAGCTTAGACACTGTTACTTCTACAAGCTGTCATTTTGCAGGGTATATTCAATATTAACCACGCGAAAAACGTGTTAAAATAAAATTTAAAAAAAAAAATTCTAGGGTAGCTCCCTCGCACGTAAAATAGCGATGTTTTTTTTCTCTTCTAAACTCATTGTTTTCTTTGTATATCGTTCAAAAATATTACAGGTTTACAAAGATCAATTTTCATTTTAGGGATTTGTTTGCAAAATATCAAGCTTTAAAGAAAAAAAATATAATATTAGCAGCAAATCATATTGCTCCACACTGGGCACGAGCAGACAAGTATTTGACCAGTTTTTTACCCAATATCTATTCTTAGAATGAGAAAGCGCAGTACACTCCTACGAATCTTTGGCTCTTCAGGATACTCGATCTAATACCAAAACCCTGTGTACATAACTATTTACTGTGCAAACAATTCAACCCTGCCTTTCCACCACAGACGTGCTATGCTTTGAAGTTGTGAAAGCTACGCTACAAAACTGTGTGATCTTTTCCACTAATACTAAGCTATGGTAGCCGTTCGAGGAAGGTCCAGAGTAAATACGCATCCAGAGCACGCATGTTTTTAACCCCCGACACATAAAGAGAGGTGTTGTTATAAGTTTGACCGCTATGTGTGTGTGTGTCTGTATGTCTGTCTCTGGCATCATAGCACTTAAGCGGGTGATCCGGGTGAACGGGTTTTTTTATTTGAAAGCAGGTTTTTTGGCGATTGTTTTAGACATGTTTCATTAAAATTGTTTGTGTCGTTTCAAAACTTTCAAAGTTATCAGCTGTTTTGTTGGCTGCGGAAGGGGTCTTAGACGCATAATGAGCATTTACTTTATTTCCAAACAAAATAAATTCTTTTCTTTTAGTATCCTATCCAAGGTTAGGTGATACTTCACTACGGACCAGCTCATTGGTCTTTACCGAGCCCAAGTCCGATCCTGCAGGAGTATTGCTGCCACCTTTGGGACGATTCTGCTGAATATCAGCAAGCTATAGCTAATATTTAGTAGTGGCTGCATCACGAATGGGCCGGCTCGTCCGGGGCAGTACCACCCTCTCACAGAACACCGGCAGTACTCCTGCTGCGTTTCGTACGGCCAGAGAGAGCGCCGGGGGCCCAATACCTCTCCCCCTCCCTCTCCCCTATTCCCTCTCCTTTTTAAAGGCCGGCAACAGATCAGTGACTCTCTTTGAGTTGTTGATTTTTATGGGCGGTGGTGATCATTTTCCATCAGATGATCCGCTTGCTCGTTTGCCTCCCTCTCATAATAATATAAAAAGCTGTTTTGGATTCGGTAGAACGGCGAGCGAAGAGGCTCATTAGCGTTGCCTGTGATGCGGATTTTTGTCGCCAGAGCCTTCATCATCGCAGAAGAGTGGCTTCCCTAACGGTATTCTACAGACTACATTTCGGTGAATGTGCCTTGGAACTGCACGACCTTATTACACCCGCTCCTTTCTTCCACAGGTCGACCAGAAGTAGGCGGGGTCTCCACCCTTACGTTGTCAGTAAATATTCCCAAAATCCGCACAAAGCGTTTTCGCTCTTCCTTCATCAACCGGACAGCTAAGGAGTGGAATTCCTTGCCTGTGACTGTGTTCCCTGAACTCTACAATTTGGCCGCTTTCAAGTCTAGGGTGAATGAGCATTTACTAGGCAAGCGTGCTCTATCGTAGGCCTCATCTTCGCTTTCCACCAGCAAGCAAGGCAAGCCTATATCGTATAAAAAAACATATATGTGACATAATTGCGTTCGGAGTTTTAAAATTTTAAAATTTATAATTATCATATAAAAAAAACAGCTTAGTTGAACCCATGAATATTATTGGTGGATATCAAATGCATACATAGCAACGTAGCATAGCACGTCTCTGATGGAAAGCGACATTTAATGTGGCACTTTGAGCCTGGCAAAGGCATACCCTTGTCATTGAAATGTACATGATCATCCTTCCTCCTTATCCTTGTCATGATTCTTTACGAATGTAGTTCACTAGTTCATGTGAGGATAGCCTACCCTCTGTCTCTCAAGGCCTTTAATTAATCCTAATCACTTAAGTGAGTTTAATCATGTATCCCGAAGGTTAAGTAGTGATATAGTTAATTACTTGGCCTAGAAGTAAAATAAGCACAACCACCTATTGTATTTTAAAACAAATGCACAATAGCTGTGCATGGCTATTAAATCTACTCCAACATTACGCAACATAGCCGTAATTATTGTTGGAAGTGCAAAAAGGGCCCATGAATTAATAAACGTACGACGGCTGTCCAGTGTCCAATTAAATTCCCACCGGCCAGCGCTCAGACTCTTATTTGGCGTTAGTGGCACAAATTCGTTTAGCATTTAAATCATATTCCAAAAACCGATTCAAACAACTGTGTCCTGAATTAATAATGTCGGAAATGTTTAGTGGCACACAATTTTGCTAGATTTTCAGATTGCAATTTGCATGTTAAACGTCAATGTGACGGCGATGCGTTGCGCCCTATCACTGAATATTAATGTAACGTAGAGATTTTGTTTTACTTTGTGGCAACTCGATTATAATGCAAAGTGGCTGACGGCTTTGTGGTGCCTATGGACGTTGGCAAGTTTCTAGCGTAGTAGGGAAGTTATGTTAAAATATATACAGAACGGTGATATTTCTTATAGAAGTTATTCATGCTTTTCAATGTAGATATAAACAACAGAAGGTACACCAACGTTTTTAATTGAATATCACTCCTACTTATACATATCCTCACTCACATGAACAGCTGTAATAGACTTGAACCATCCCAAAAATGCAATTACATTGCTATTCACGGTCGGCAGCGATTCATCAATAAAAATTATCAGTGATGGGAAGTGTGAAATTTTTTCACGTGAACGCCCCTAGACCGCTAGTACCCTAATGGTGTTTACTCCACGGAGGGAGAGGTCAACTACTATTTAATCTAGCGTGAATGATTCATTGATGTTTTCAAATACACTGGTGAGTGTGGGCACATTCTAAGGCAGTGCGCAAGTGCATTCATGCAAGGTGCGATTTGGCACCCCTCTACAATCGACGTATAAATCTGACGCCGTCAAAATATTATGCAAAGTATAATTAAGGCGTTATATAGGGTTAGTGCTACAGCTCGTGGACTTCTGATAAATCGTGTCCAATATCCAGTGCAAGTTATTAATATCTAGCTGTTAACGCTCTTTAAAAAATGTTCAAGCATCAGTGTGAACGTTTAATTGCGCGTCTGCGAGTGCAGAACGATTAGACAAAGAGGGTAGACAAGACGTCTCAGCTGAGTGTGGACGCGTGATGGATACTGAAGATAAATCAGCGCGCGGCACTCGACCAGGCTGACCAGATGCGCCCTCCCCCGAGTAATCTATTGTTGGGGGTCATTTGGTTCTTTCAACTTATTGCTTCACTCGAAACAGAGCTAATTGCAGCCGAGTTTAGGAAGTTGTTGAAAAAACAATCTTAAATGTTGCTCGGATTTTGTACTACTGAATAAATAATAATAAAAACCGGCCAAGAGCGTGTCGGACACGCACAAGGTAGGGTTCCGTAGCCATTACAAAAAAATCAAGTAATATTTTTCTAAGGATTTCGTATATGTACGGAATCATCCAAGTTTAGGTATGTTTTATACCTTAGGCTACTATTTACTCTTAAACTACAAATAATTTCCAAGCAATCTTAGCCGCTATAATTTTCTTAGTAAATTTGATATATTTACTACCATTCTGAATTTTTTCAAATTTTTCCACCTAACAGTTTAGATTTTAGAGGGGGGGACGCTCGATTTTAATGAAAATTTTCACTTTAAAGTTGAATATTTCGCAAATAGATCGCTGAATAGAAAAATCATGTTAGCAAATCCGCAATGGTTTTAAAAGACCTATCCAACGATACCCCACACTATAGGATTAGTCGAGAAAAAAAAATCACCCCCCCCTTTACGTCTATGGGAGGTACCCTAAAAAAAATTATTTTTTTACTTTTTATTTTACCACTTTGTTGGCGTGACAGATATGTATATTCATGCCAAATTACAGCTTTCTAGTACTAACGATCTCTGAGATTAGCCGCGGACAGACAGACAGACGGACAGACATGGCGAAACTATAAGGGTTCCTAGTTGACTACGGAACCCTAAAAATGAGTCGCTAGCCGATATTAATGATATAGAATTTGAGATAGCCATTTTGTTTCCGCACCTACATAGGTAAAACTCGTATGTTGGATATTTTTAGCTATTTATTTTTCATTACTTACTCCAAACACAGTGGCACGACGTTTAACGTGTAAACTTTTAATTGTAATTCAATAAAGGGTTTAAAATTTCCGAGTGCAATTAGCGAATGTGTTTTATTAATACCATTAATCTGCATGTCACCCAGGCCCTGTTGCGGGGTAAGGAAATACCCCTTTAGGGTGTACCCTAAAGTTAATTTAGTAAACGAAAACAGAGACGTTCCCACTCGGTGAATAATAAGACATCTCCCTAGTGACGAAATCACGTGCCCCTGGATAACGCCCCACCGGCTCCACTAAAACAATGTTATATTAATATGACAGATATTACAGTAGATTCACGACGTCTGCTCCGAAAGATCTTGATAGTTCAGACAATGCTGCATTGTGTTGTATCAAATGGAATTTGGCTTAACTCTATTAAATTGTTTATTTACCTACCAATCTAATTACTAATATTATACTACAGAGCGACGCTTACAGTCGGTGCCTTGATTGACGGTCGTTATTCAATCATTATTCATGTAACAGCTACTGTTTTAAATTAGAAACAAACTGTCATTAAATTCACGCTTCATGTAATTAAAATAAATATTCCCAATTACGTTCTAAAACTTAATTGTTTCTTCAAATAATACACGTTACCAAAATATCTTCAAACAACGAGATAGGGACGGACGAACGAATGTTTTATATTAAATCGGCAAAATAATTTAATCTCGAAATAACAACAAACAGGTCCGTGTACGGTAACGTACAAATATAAACGGGAAATGATTCATTCCGAATTTCGACATATGGTCGAATTGAAAGGTCGGCTGCTCGTGACGTATTTTTAATTACCTTCGACCGCGTCGTCGGCTCGATTCCATATTGAATTTCTATAGTGGACAATAAACGATTGTAGCTTGGTACATACCTTGGGTCTAATGCAAAGTTAACTGACTGATTCTTATGTACCTAATCACTTCCACCTTCAAAGGCAACCTCAGCATGAATTGTGTTAAAAGTTTCATCAATAATTCGTATTGCGGGAAGAAATCAAGCCTGGAGAAAATCAGCAAGTAACGACAAAACAGCTACCGAATGCGGGGTATGTATAGGTAAAAATTTAGGAATTTTAATTACCCCAATCTTGATCGAATCTCCGTGCGAGCTTGATTGAATTTCCGGACGAGGCTATCTCTCGTATTTGCGGAGCGTTGTGGGCGCCGCCGCCTCGCCGACCGCCGCGCCGGCTCACTGGGCTGTGACGTCACACCGTCGATTACTTTTTTTATCTTCTATCGTAAACAGCCGGTAATAAAGTCTCCTTATTATTTTTTTATTAGCGTTCGTGGTTAAGCCCATCAGAGGAAGTCTTTGAACGTGTCTACGTCGGTCGGCGGCTTTAAGATTGCATAGTTTCACAAAATCGAACAAAAACCGGTCTCTGTTTATATCACCTTTATAGCAGTAAGTAATTTATTAAGTGAGCATCAATAATGATGATATTTTTAAGACCTTCTTAGAAACGAATAATTGCTCAAATGCGAGTTGGAATCTACGCTAAGAATTGCGTACCTACCACCACACCGAAAAAATACATTATTTATTAGTTTGGGATTCTTCTTTAATTTTCAACCGATTTTTTTTGCCTTTTTCTTGCATATTCCCCTAAATTCAAGTCTAGGGTGAATGAACATTTACTAGGCAAGCGTGCTCCGTAGTAGGCCTCATCTTCACTTTCCATCAGGACGACATTCATGACCACAATCACGGTCAAACGCAAGCCTATATTGTATAAAAAAAAAAACTCTTATTTCATTTTTATTTAATGTCTTTGTTTGTATAGGGGTCATAGTAACACACCTATTGCAGTTCCAAAGATAGCGCCTAGCTACAAACGGAGACACAGACATACAACGGAGGCTAAATAGTAAGTTTCGCTGGTCACAGTTTTGGGTACGGAACCGTAAAAAAAGTAATTCAGCTAGCTTTGTCTTTGGAATGGGGCTAAACCTTCAAATCAGTTTTTTTCTACAATCAATTTATCAAAAAATATTCGTAAAGAATAAATCACGTCATAATAACGCAATAGGTCAGCTCGCGATTGAGAGGCCTCGAGCTCGCAGTACGCTTTAGGGGTACCATGATTGATGCGACGGGTAATAAGGCTCCAAGTATTGCAATTTGTTTACCCTTATCGCCGTTATTCACCTCGCTACGGTGCAATACAAAGACAGGCTCTTGTATCGTATTTTATACCGATCAACAATGCCGTCCCCACCGTTCACCGATAATTGGAGAAAAAGTCCCCAAGGAGCCAATTTTGCTGACGCCGCTTATAAAGTGGGTGCGGGCGAGTAGGTGGTATAGGTAAATAAATTATAAACGATCCATCACTACCCGCCACTGACAAAATGTACAGCACTCGCGTTCAATATCGTTACCGAAAATGATTCCTTTGCCGGATTTTCTTTTGATTTTCTCCGACTAAAAATAAATTCGATATTTAAGATTACACCACCCATATGATAGATAGAATATATATATATATTATAGAAACTAACCATAGCACATGGCTTCGCATGTATCGAAGAAAAAAAAATAGTAAGGTCTCTATTATTAGGGAATAGTTCGAGAAATACTTTCTTAGTGCACCTCTGTGATTCTCAAGGATTATATATACTAAATATTTCATGTTCCTATTCAAGTGGTTTAGACTATATGTATGTAAAAGTCTAGCAGTTTGACTTATGGCCTCTCAAGCAGAGGGTTGCTGGTTTGAGTTCCGGCATACACTTCTGAGTTTTTCTAGTATGTATGGTGTAAGTGAAGTTTCCAATCCGCACTGGACCCACGTAAGAACTAAGGCCCAAGCCGTCTCATTCTGAGATGAGGTCTGTGTCGTATTATCAAACCGCGTTTAGAAAGGGATTCAAGAGTACCGTTAGCACAATAGTAGTTATAAATGATTAAATATAATCATAAGTCAATCTTTGATATCTTCATAAGTGCAGACACTTATTGATAATAGAATTAATAGATTTACAGAGTATTCTTTGCATATTTGGACTCTATTCTCGATAAATGTTGTCATTTGTTTTATAAAAAAATATTAATATCATATCTGACAAATCTGTAAGTAATTCACATCATTTTCGCGTTATCAAGTTGCTGAAGCTGTTAAAAATACATATATATGTATACGTATATATTTATGGTCTTTCTAAAAGTAATTATTTACAACATTTGTATTTTATTTCAGTCATATAATTTGATGTTTTTTCCAAGCTTTAGTTAGAACTTCATTGTACTAAAATAACAATTTAATTTATCTGCACACTCTACCACTGTCAACGTCATATCATGCAAAAATGACATATGAGCCCAATCCCTTTCTAAACGCTGTTTGATAATACAGTGGGACGTATACAAGCTGAGACAACGAGACTTTATGTTATCTTTCAGTGACTCAAGCTACTCTCACATTAATATAGATAATAAGTAAAGCTGCAACCATGAATTGGTATTGTTAATCATTTTACTTTATATTGTACTTTATATTGTTAGGACAATAATAGTAAAGTACCTACTAAGGCTTTGATTTGTATTTATTGGACAGACCACAGAACAAACAAGAGTCGCCCCTCACAGTCGGAGGTGCATTTAATGAAGTGTGCAGAAGTGTCAATTAGGTCGTTGTTTGCTATAAAAATAGCAATGCTAGTCCCCATGGAATGGACAGGCGCAGGCAGGGACGCGCCACGCCAACGCCACGTAAACTGGTTGTAGATGAAAAAAATGGCCGGCTCTATTTTTACAATTCTCGGAAAAATCTATTCCTGTTTATACTTGTGAGTGTTGAAACATTTTTATTTCAACAGGTACACTACTAACGAACACTACGCGGCTCACTCCCATGTATGAGTAGGTCACTAATTTACCACTTTTATCTAACTTTAAACTAAAAACCGGTCAAGTGCGAGTAGGACTTGTACATGGAGGGTTCCGTCTTTTAATAACAGTTCAGTAAAAAATTTCCGAAATGTTAGCACTAAAATTGCAGGCCTTTTGAAAAACATCCAAACAGCATAGGGTCGCTCGCTCGTATGTGCAACTGCAAGCAACTGTCAGCGGTCGCCTAGCAATCAGCGCCGCAGTTAAAAATGATGAAAAAGACAAGTTTCTTGTATGACGAGCCCTTTCATTTTTAACTTTATTTAATTTTTAGTATTTGTTAGTATAGCGGCCACAGTGATACGGTGAATCGATGAAAATTTAAAGTGTCTAGCTATTACGGTTCAAGAGATAGAGCCCTGTGAAAGATGGATAGACAGACAGAGAGACAGACAACGGAGTCACAGTTGTAAGGTCCCGTTGGTACCCCTTGGTACCCTAAAAATGCTAAAAGTAGCCCGTCCATTATTGATAAGGTGATTGACCCGTGTTCCTTTTTGTAATAATTATGTCTGTGACTCACGTTAGTTTTAAATCAAAGATTACAAGATATCACGAAAGAAACCGCTATATTTCAGCCAGTGGTTGGCTTTCAACTGAAAATCCTGGTAAAAGTTTTTAGTACAAACAAGCGTTCAGTAGTGCATTTGGTTCAAAGAAATGACGTTCAAAGACATCTAGACATAGCGTTATTTTGAATGAAGATTTACTGCGAAAAATCTTTGCCGAAATGTTTTTCGAGATTAAGTACTTAGCCTCTGCATTATTGCGGATCCATTTTGTGGAAGATATCTTAAGCATATCGAGCTTGAAAGTAAAATTTTGTCCAAAGATTCTCACGTGAAAAATAAACATAAAAAAACTATTTGGTAAATTCTAGCTAACTCAGGTATCCTGACCATTTTACTAAATTAGCAAACGAGCAAGCGGGCTCACTTCATGTTAAGTGAGCACCACCAGCCATGGACTTCCGAAGCACTAAAGGCTTATCATAGGCATTAAAAGGGAATGTACGTATAAGATAGAATATGTCATTTATGTCGGTAATTTCACCAGTTGAGTGACTCTCCACGCCGGAATACAGCAGCGCAAGTAAAGGTGAAAAATTTAAGTAGGTAAATACCTGTTGTATGTAGTAGTGCAAAGAATTGATATGGAGCTTAAGTCATTTTTAGGGTTCCGTATCGAAATTGTAAAAACGGGACCATATTACTGAGGCTCCGCTGTCCGTCCGACTGTCTGTCTGTCCGTCTGTCACCAGGCTGTAACTTATGAACTTTTGAACCGTGATAGCTAAAAAACAGTTGAAATTTTCACAGAGGATGTATTTCGGTTGCCGCTATAATAAAAAATACCAAACAGCAAAATAAAATAAATATTTAAGGGGCTCCCATACAACAAACGTGATTTTTTGCTCGTTTTTGCTTGATACGGCAACAGGTAGACGCTTGAAATATTCACAGAATATTTAGTTATATATTCACTTTAAAAATAAATAGTTAAATTAAAATAAAACAATTATTCGAGGAGGGCTCCCATACAACAGACATGATTTTAATGCCGTTTTTGTAGATAATGGTACGGAACCCTTCGTGCGCGAGTCCGACTCGCACTTGGCCGGTTTTTATAAATTTAGAACGTCAATTTGTTTATACGGACACGTTACTACTACATAAAGGACATTTACTTAAGTTTTTCACCTATAGTGCTGTTTAGTATGTAAGATGGTAGTAGCTATCCGGACGGACCTTGCACAAGGTCCTACCACCCACTCTACCTCCTCATTCGTATATGTCATTTTAACATTTACCTTTGTCAGACCTATGTCTGACAGAATACTCACTACTCTATAGTAGTGAGTATTCTGTCAAACGAATCCAAGTCCAATAATATTCCGAATTAATTACAAAACACCTTGTTGTTGTAGGTATAACAGCAATAATCATACAACTTGGGTACATACCTTATTTTCACTATTAGTCACCCACCTCTCATAACACAGTAAATGTCTTTGGTTTTACTTTGTATTTATGTTCTCATTACGCGGACTCAGCGCCCAGTGTTTATTTGAACAAGCTCCATAAAGAATACAGCTTGTGTAAATTTTATTGAAGTCCATTGCCCTTTCGTTAGGTCCGTAGTACATTCGATATGTTTCGTCTTCTGGGGTCGGCACGTGTTGGCTATAAACCTGCTTTTACAAGGACACCAACCCCGCCCTGGCTACGGAGGGGAAGTTACCCATATCGCAGTAAAAAAGTAATGTGTTACGGTCAATTTTAGAAAGCCTGAGATTTGGAACTTTACCGCATTTCTAAGTAGACTTTTTATTGATGGTAAAGGATGTTAACTCATAAAAGAAGTGCTTAGCGTAATCTAATCACTACTCAAATGTCAATATATTTTTAAACAACGCACAATTTTATGATAACTGCAACAAATATTCCTTCTCTAACTAGGGAGTATCAAAAATGCTAGTCCTAGCCCCATATTTCCGTTTCAATGAAGTCAAAAATATTTATTCGCAGTTTATTACCCAAGAACTTTTCAATACTGTGCTCCACTTGTTGTCATATTTATTTACAACAATATATTAAAGCTCCTCTGCCTCATAAGATAACATTGGTGTACCAAGAATTTTCATCGTCCTCGTCGTCTTGCAAGCCGTCTTTGCAATATAACCGTGACATTCACTAGACAAAGACAGCAGACTCTTACTTTTACTGCGTATCACCTTAGTTGGAAAGAAACAGCTAGGACTTTGATAGTGCGTCTTGAATTTCAAAAGGTTTTATTGCATTCCCCGCAAGCACAGACACTTAAACTTTATTGCTCTGGGATTAAAGTAATATTTGCAGCGACTAAATGATGTCAAGGCAATTTCGTGATATTAAAAGTTGTCTATGTGGAGGCTCGGGTCAATAGTTTGGTGTTCCGAGGATGTTTGCGCGTTATAATGGAGGAGGAACTTTCTATCGTCTACATTCTTGGGCAACGACGTGCGATAACAGTACGTTCCTTTTCAACTATTCGCCGTAACAGCATAGTACGGTGCTTCGAAACCTATCAAAAACATTAACGATGATTTGTAAGCTCTATCCCCATATTGCCTGCTATAGAATGATAGTAAATACTAGTCACAGACAACTGAACGTTGGCACTGTAGTTATAATTAAAATTCAACGCCTCTGCATCAGTGAATAATATCAGTGCAATAGCATATCAGTGAACGTTAGACGAGTTTACAGTCGAATGACTTGGGAAAAATTTTCAGTGAGGCAGCGATAGATATACTTACCTGAAAGACGCCAGCAGGCGAGACGAGATATAAAAGGGATCGGAGGAGCATGTCTGTCGAAGTGCTTTTGCTATTGGTATCGTTTCGGAATGCAACGAATCTTTGTTGCGTTCGTGAGTAGCCGACACGTTCGTTTTATTCGATAAATAGTATAGAACTTATTTATATTCGTAGCAGTGATATTTTAGCAACCAAATAAACTTAAACAAGGGTAATTCTATACGAGATAGTAAAATAGTTTATTAGTGACTAGCCTTAACGCGCAACTTCACTTATGTGAGTTAACAGGTCTGGTAGTCGAATTGAAATTCCGGGATTTTCCAAAAAATCCCTTGGGGTTCCCAAAAATTTCATCATGCAGCACGCCTAACTGTGACTATATCGAGATAAAAAGTATCCTATGTGTTATTTATTCCAGACGTCCAGGTATATTTACATAACTAATTACATCCAAATACATCCAGTTGTTTTATCCTGTAAGAGTGACAAACAGATACACACACACACACACACACAGACACACACACGCACGCATATACATACTCACAAACTTTCGCATTTATAATATTAGTACGATCTAGCCTTTGTGTGCATTCAGAAGACTTTATGAACATTCCTGTATTGCATACATATGCGAGTCAAGCTATTATCCGATCACCGTTAAATAAATGGTAATAAAATTGTCTTTTTTAATTTAACTTTGCATAAAAATGGAAATAGTAAAAGAGCCAGTGATTTTATTATAGGCCGTTTCCTCCAACTGTAGTGCAGCGGTATAAATGGATATGCTAATAGTTTAATGTTTCTCATGCACAGTTTGAGGTAGTCCCTTTAGCACAGGATACATTACACGGTTGAACATCGGACCCAACAGCACGCGTGAGCAGGCCGCGCTAACAGACTTAACCAACTTCGTTAAAGCGTGCTTCGCAGTCATCGAGTCCTATTTTGATTTGTAGCATCAGTTAAGATGCACGAAGGGGTAGCTCTCCATCGATCCGCTCACACCCTCCAGATATGATTAGCACCTAATTGAATCCCGGGGTGAGATCCGCACAGTTTAGTTTTCCAATTTACGGGACTTTCCTTTGCTCGAGAGAGTAGAAGGGTTGAATTTAATTATCTTCACGTAGACGACCCTCAACTAAAACTCACAAAAAATGGATTAAATTGCATCTCAATTTGAGTAAAGCTTTGTTATACTTCAGGAACTCATTATTCAGGGTTTATAAAACCGTGGTGCAGACAGTCGGTGCTCCTAACTCCTCCAGCACGTAGACCATTCGAGTCGTTACCGCTAAGTGCTATTTGATATTACAAAAGTGTGAGCAATTCGTTTTCTAATAAAATTCTTACCCAAAGTAAACATCTCTTTAGGTTACTGAAAGTTTCGCTTGGATTCCTCGCTTGATTAAAATTCCGTTAAGTGAAAGGAAAAGTATTCTCTCTCGTGCCTAAATAAACGTCTTTCAAATTGTTGAGGTCATTTTGAAATAACATCCTTAGCAGGGAGTTAAAAGTTTTTGGGACTCAAATATAAACTGTGATTGTTAAATTGGATGCACAAACAGCTTAGAATTCATAATAACAATACGTTTAGTCTAGTTTAATTGACAAAATAAGCGTGATTCATTTGTCCGAATTTAATAAAAATACTGTTAATAAAAATGGACCAAATAATAAGCATTGCTTACCGTTTGATAATTTACATTAAGGATAAGCTCAAACTTTGCTGCACCCTATATTCGACTATGCTGACATTTGCTATCCCGATCTCCTAGAAGAGCAGCTTAATAAACTTGAGCGAATTCAAAATCTATGCATTCGGTTTATCTTTGGTCTGCGTAAGTTCGATCATGTCTCTAATTTTCGATCACAGCTCAAGTGGCTCCCAATCCGCCTTCGCCGTAACTCTCACGTTCTCCACCTTCTTTACGGCATTCTCTTTAACCCTGCAACTCCTCGCTACCTCAAAGAGCGGTTTAGCTACGTAACTTCTATTCGATGCTCTCAGAACTTTCTCCTTACCGTGCCTCTCTCTAACTCCAAATTCTATGTCTATTCTTATACTGTCCAGGCTATTCGGTTGTGGAATGCCTTGCCGATTGACTTACGACGGGCAAAATCTCTGTCAATCTTTAAATCAATGCTTAAGGTGTACTATCTGTCTTCTTGTAATTATTAGCTTTGTTATAGTTTATTTATTTATATGTGGCTGTTTATCCCAATGCTTATATTTGTTTTAGACGTGTACTTATTATATGTACGATATATGTATGAGTAGATGTACTATTTTTTGTTGCGTTTTAATTTTCTGATCCACTGTTGATGCACCACCTGCTGTAAACTAGTCCTTCCTTCTTTCTGGTAAAGGGTTGCCTGGAAGAGATCGCTCTTAAGCGATAAGGCCGCCTATTGCTTACCTTGTAACTTACTCTCTGTGTACCTGTTTTCTGTATTGCTTACTATTCCTGGTGTACAATAAAGAGTCATTGTATTGTATTGTGTATTGTATTGTATTTTGTGTACTACGGCAAAAATAAATGAAAAAATAATGTTGAATAATATTGCGGCGGCCCACTCTTTGGGTTTCCTTATTCGAGCCAACCGTAGTTTTATTGCTTTGTTAATCGGGTACTATTTTTTGCATGGAATTTGCTGATAATCACTTTCAACTGCGAGTTTGTATTCCACAGGCGCCCCTCTGTATTGCGAATTTGATAATGAAAGACCCCCACTTGTGTGCTGCAGAGATAATGTAAATAAGTATGCAAATTCAACACGGAGTTCCATTCAAATGAACCTTTGCGGCTCTTTAAAGTTTGGCTTAAAGCTAATCTAGCTGTGTGATACTCGCGTGCTAAGATTTCCACCCTCTACGTGTCTCGGTATACACATGACACACAAGTGTGTATAATATTTAACATACACAGCACACAAGTCCGCGTAGAAGACTACTTTCTTAAACCTTATTTATGACTTCGCAATATTTGGTTGTGTGGGGTGGAAAATATAACCTTAGTGAAAACCAAAATTAAGACATGATATTAAGTAAGAGCAAATATATTTGCTACGGTAAAATTTAAACAAAATAGCATAGGTAAATATAAAATAAATTGGACTGGTATACCCCTGATATTACAATATAGTGACTTAATAAATTTCACTTATTTGCCATATTAAGTGTATCGAAGTGTAAGCAGAGCCACGTGGCAGTGCGAGGTGCGTGAAATATTTGTCGCCTCGTGAGTCTCGCGTGATAGCGCAGTGCCATCAATCATTTATCCGCAACTCGCTTCCGACGATACCGAGAAAAGCTCTAAAGCAACGCCACACCGATAATGTATTACTTACGTTTAAAACCGACTTTTAAAAACTCCCCTCCTCTGCTATTATTGTTACGAAGCGTGCAAACAAAATAGATTGATACCGGATCTCGATAAGCGCAAATTGAGTTTCTTTTTCACAAATTTTATCTGTATCAAAATAAGGTACGGGCGCGTTCTCTTTATAAAATCTGTTGTTGTTATTAAAAAAGTTTTCAGGCTCTCCTGCATTTTCATTCGTGGTTACGTGAAATTTTAATAGGTAGAGCAGATTGAACTGAAGTGGTAATATTTAGGGAAGCCAGGTTTTTTGTTAATGCTACGTGTGGTGGCATAGTCTTGAGTTGTAAACTAGTGATGTGTCTCTAGCTCAGTGGTTTCTAACCAGTGGTCGCGGACTAAGTACCAGAGTTCCACGAGAGCAGACATAAGGTCCACAGAAGATTGTACAAATGTTGCAAGCTCAAAAATCTCATGGATACAAATCGAGCTGTCGACTTAAAGCTATTTTGTTTTCAGACCACTGTTAATAAATATAAATTTTGAAATTTAATATCAATTATTATGCTACATGTTTTAAGACTTACAGAAATTGCCTCTATACCTAAAGACCCGGCCGGTGTTAGCAGCACGCAGTTTGTTAGCAGTGCAACGCGACTCCTCGTTCTCAGCAGGGGTATTGCTTCAACGGTAAGTGCGATCCAATTTGTGCAAGTTCCGCGAAACGACACCCAACGGAAGAACATCGTATGATAAACCTTTGCAGTAGGTACCCGACTACCCCTCGCCTCACGGTCCGACGATCCTTCCAGTTTGCTACCTACAAAAATTGGGTTATCAATCAATATTACTTTCGTTTCAATTTATGTAGAGACTATTACCATTTAAAAGACATACGCCGAGTTGTTTACATCTAAAACAATTCGTTTCGTTGTTCCTTTTTCTGTGTAGTTATATTTACTCGTAGTACATAAGTAAGGGTTAAAGAGAGGTATATCGCCCTTGTTACTTGCTACTTTCTTACAATCTCGCCAAGCAAGCTGGGACAACGCTCCTAATGGACCAATATATCAAACAGGATTAAGTATAAATGAGAGTAGCGCAACCGCCAGATACTTTGTTGTGCGACACGACTCGAATAGATAGCGAGGAATTGATTTTTAAGAGCCAATTGCATCGAACATTTATTTAATTTATTGATGTGAAATTTCAATTTAAATGTCGTTTGTATTGTGAATATGGATGAGGCTATAAATGATAGCGAGTTTATTGTTCCTTTTTACAGCGATTAATTATTTAATTTTCTATTATCCAATCAAATCTCTAAATTTAATATTGGGTAATCAACGTCAGTTTACTTTTGTTTCTTAATGCGTCGGTACTGGGATTTAAAAATTGAAACATGACTCAACTGTGATGCAAAATATACCGCGTCACGTACATCTACATATTTCGTTCTAGCTTAATAAAGTCATTACGGAAAATGGGTTCTTACGGGGTATTTCGCACGCAATTACTGTGCAGAGAGGGCAGTAACGACACGCAGACTTCTCCCAGACGCCGGCCCTCCCGACTTGAGTTCCCTTGATTAAAACTCGGCATAATAAACGGCGAAACAATTTTCTTCCCTGAGCTAGTCTCTGGAGCGACGCGACATTGAAACATAAAAAAACGGTAAAATTTTGAGTTGGATGTCGTCTGGATGCCAGTATTGGTGCAGAATGTCTGATAAAAGCCAAAGATATAATAAAAACACATAACAATTTAAAGCAACAGATACTTGCAGTAACATAGGCATAATCATGAGCACCGCAAGCACTTATATGTTTTAAGTATATTTTCCGCAAAGATTTTATTTGAAATTAGATATAAAAATAAAATAACAAGAGAATAATTTCCTAAAAGAGAAACTAGGCAAGTAATAACTAAATTAAAATTTTATCAAAGTTATTATTTGTTAATAATTTATTGAATCAGGCGTTACTTTGCGGAGGTCCATATTAATGAACTAAAACAATTACTTTGCTCACCCGCGACCTTACAATAGTTACGTTTATGCAAGAAATGTGCGTTCATGCAGTTCCTCCACCTCCACACTGTACGAACACACACAAATCACATAAACCCAACCATCACCACCACCAAGCTACACTGACGCGTTTCGAACTCAACCAGAGCTCATCTTCAGAGTTACCACAACCGTATGCTATGCTACCAAATGTTAAACTAACAAACCAAAACAAATGTTTTAACTTGTCACTGTAACTTCTCAAGTACCCACTTTATTTTTCTTATTCTCAAACTACCCCACAAAAATTAACTTTTATTGACATATTATAAAACTACCTTGAATTTTTTTGTTTATTTATTTATAAGGCATATTTAATTAATACTAACTGTTCAAATTCGACCCAAGCCGCAGTAAAGGAGAAGATACTAAATTTACCTGTTCATTAATAATAATTTTAGTTCGTTATTATTTGTTTTAATCAACGACCAGTTTTTAAAAATAACATAAATTAATCTTCGTATAGATGAGTCAATAGTTTATTCGTTGCACTAAGTAAAGAACAGATTTCAAATTTTTTTTTTGTAATTCAAGTCCTCTATCTTAGCGCAAAGGTCTCAAAAGCTTTTTATAACTTGATTCTTTCATACTACCTGGCAATCTGAAATTACCGAATCTCAAATGCACAAGGTACCCTCTTATACAGCATCTTCGGTAAATTAATTTTAATAATTTAATACAGTGAAGCGGAGAGAAATGAATATTTTCCTTATCGTCCTGGCACGTCATTAGGCAGTATTCTGTTTGTAACCTGTACACAAAATCATATCCCATTTAAATTCTACAGACATCCCTAATAGCCTAACCCTTGCACAGCTGCGAGGGTCGGACTTTCACAATTTTAAATTAGTACGTACGTAGCAAACTCCGGCTGAGTACGCTACGAGACCACCTTATTAAATATTATTTTTATATTTCAAATAAGCCAGGGAATAAAATCTTTTTAGTTTTGTTGACATTTTGTACATGTTCATACACATGTCATGAAGTTAAGGCTTTGATGTATACCCGATAAATGAACTACGGCTTGTGGTCCTCTAGGAATGAGAGGGCTTGGGCCGTAAGTAGTTCCCACGTGGGCCTAGTGCGGATTGGGAACTTCAGACACACCATTGAATTTCTTCGTAGGTGTATGCAAGTTTCTTCACGATGTTTTCCTTCACCGTAAAGCTCATGGTAAATTTCAAATGTAATTTCGCACATAAATTCCGAAAAACTTAGAGGTGCGAGCCGGTATTTGAATCCACGACCCTCTGCTTGAGAGGCCATTGGTCAAACCGCTAGGCCACCACGGCTTTTCTTGTGGTAGTTCTTGTTTAATTTGGTCTTGGTGATAATTGGGACTGTGCAACATAAATATAGTACATATGCATATATGTTGGTTTATGTTGAAATGGCGGAGGGCGGTGAATTGTTCAACAAGGGAGGAAAATAACCAATATCACATGAGGTTACTTGGCACCCGAGCACAGCGAGGGTGCCAATATTCCGAGGGTCATATTGGTGTTTTTCCAGAGTTAAACACTCTGCTTTTCATTTCGACTACAAGGAAAGTAAGAAAATATAAGTATAAATAAATAAAAATGTCAAAACTGGTCAATATGATCGTTTTAAAATATTTCAATGGAGTTTATTGTTAAGGAATAATTAATTTAACAAAATTTAGAATGTTCAATATATTAATCAATGAAAACAGTAGGTAGATAAAGTAGGTATTTTAGTAAATTTATTTATAAAATATGTAAGTATAACCAATTTGAACCAAGGAGTTAAGCTGTATAGAGATAGGCTGTGTGGACAATAACATTGTCGTTTACCGTGTTTTTTCTTAACATTTTTTAACTTTTCTGGTTTAAGTCACTAAATAAGAAACTAATGTAAATTAATAATTTAATTTTAATTTTAATTTAATTTCACTGGCATTAAAAAAATTGTAAGATGACTAATTATTTAAGAAAAAAAAAACTCAATACTTAATTATTCCATGTATATGCCGTAATGCTTGGCTGAATGCGTATGTGTTCCATTGACAGCCAATGCCTTTATTTTTTTTAATTCATTTCTACCCTAGGGAAGAAAATAATAGTTATCCTCCCGTATGTCAGATATGATTTGCCTCACTTTCCGAGTATGAGAGATCAAAATATATTATATGCGTTGCACAGATGTAGCTGTGTTGGACATGTGGTTACGGAGAAGCAAGGTAAGGATTGTAGTTTATTGGCATGGATCTCCGTCCCGTAACGCCTGAATAAATAAATTATTTAATATTTTAAATGAAAAGTGTAGATTAATAAAATCTTCATATGAAATAAATCACTAGTTTAGATGAGTCTACTTGTTCCGGACCTAAAAGCTTGAGGGCTTGGTAGATTTCAAAATAATTACACATGAATAAGTACTTGTATCAAAAACCTCAGCGTACGAGCCCATCTTTCAAACCCATGACCCACAACCCTCGGCTTGTGATTACAAACTATAAATCGCTTTTACCTTTTAGTAAATCAAACATCCATATGTCGGTAGCATCCCCGTTATCATATCTAAAATATCGGTATGTACAGATAATAAGCCAGCGAGTTACTTTCTAAAAAAGTCCGCTGTCATTGATATTCAACTCAAACATGATTGTCATGAGTCGATTTTTTTCCCAAGAAGTTTCAAATAATCCTGATCCATCGTTACATAAAACTTGTAAGTTGTTCGCGTCTCGACGGATAATCGAGTTTATACTTGGAGGGGCCGCCATCAATCATTTATTCCTCTCCGCGGATGGATCCGTCCTCTCTGCTACGCGGAAAAACTTTAAAGTGCTCCGTGTTACTGTGACGTATCGCGCACTCGCTCATTTACTTGACCTACTTGATACGAAGCCACAATTTTACAAACCATTGCTTGGGAACTTAATTACGTAAATTATATGCCGTACGAAGGAAAGCATCAATTTTATTCCAAAAGCGGGTCGAAATTACAAGATGTGGTAAGTAATTAATAAATAATAATAGTAAACTCTGTTTTATAATAGTTAACCGTACATGTTGTTTTGTAAGTGCCTTACGTACGTAGCGACTTGAAAACAAAAATGCAATAAACTCCCTCAACAAGCGTTCGACGAAAGTATCTGCAAAATGCATATAACGTGAAGAAGTAAGACAGATCTCGAATAGTCAACTAACTCGTATGAGTGTTTTATGAGCACTTGAGCGGTTTCCGGGACGAGTATCGCGCGGAATCGAGTGGCTCCACTCAAAACATGACAATGTCGGATTTGATCACGACCGAGCAAACTTTGATGGGCGGTTAAAAGTTTACATGACTCTAGTGCATGGGGATTGTTACCTAACAAGTAGCGAACAAGGAACGCAAAGAAGAAAAAACCATACACTTATTTAATTGATTGAATCAGGGCTTTGCGGAGGTCCATATACATGAACTGAAATGAAATGACTGAGTTACGCTTATGCAAGAAATGTGTGTTCATGCAGTTCCTCCACCTCCATACTGTACGAACACACGCAAATCACACAAACCAAACTATCACCACCACCAAGCTTCACTGACGCGTTTCAAACTCAACCAGAGCTCAGAGTACCTACCGTTCACCATGCATAGTGAACAACATATAACATATAACTCCTAACATCTAGTATCTGTCTCGACGTGTGAAGAAAACCAGCCAAGTGTAAGTCGGACTCGCGCTTTGAGGGCTCCGTACAAAAGTCAACTTTAACCTCGTACCGGGCGAGACGATAAGTTCTACCAGTTCAGGAAGAAATAAGAAAAAAATCCATATATTTCATACTAAAAAAGGAGAGGTTGCTTTCCTGAAATACTCAAAACATCGGTTGTTAAGCCCTTATTCAAAAATAACATTAAAACAGACATAGAAAATTACCGTCCTATTACCCTGACACCCATACCAGGCAAAATATTTGAAAAATGTATGTACAGTAGGCTTCTTGACTTCTTTGACAAATATAAAATAATTAAAGTGGAGCAAAATGGCTTCCAAAAAAATAAATCAACTACATTAGCTAGTTTTAATCTAGTACACCATATCACAAAAAGCCTAAATTAAAAACTTCGGACTACAGCTGTGTTTTTTGATTTGTCAAAAGCGTTTGATTTTGTCGATCATCCGCTACTTTTAAAAAGACTGTACTCTTATGGTATAAGAGGAAATGCGCTGGAGTGGTTAAAGTCATACTTAGAAAATACAAAACAATATGTAGAAATCTCAAATTTAAACGAGAGTAATGAAGAAACCCATAAATAGGTTTGGTGTCCCGCAGGGCAGCATTCTTGGTCCCCTGCTTTTTATTATTTACATTAATGAATTGCCTGATATTATCCCATATAAATGTGTTCTCTTTGCTGATGACATTTCAGTAATTGTGACTTCAAATAGAAATGAAAATAATTATGAATATGAATATAAAATCATTAATATGTTAAATGTGGTTTTGCCATGGTTAGAAAAAAGTAATCTACGGATAAATATTGGTAAGACTAATTATCTTCAATTTAAATCCAAACAAGGAAAAACTTTTGAATTTGAGTTTACATTATAGGAATAGAAGCATAGTTGAAATGGATGATGTGACATTTTTAGGATTAAAACTTGACAAACATTTAGACTGGCAAGCTCAAACCGGAAAGATCTGTAGTAAGATTAATAGATTTGTTTATGTGCTGCGTAAATTAAGACGCACATCCAGCTTACATGCGACTCTGGCAGCCTACCATGGTTATGTCGGGTCAATCCTAAAGATACGGTCTTGTTCTATGGGGAAATGGTGCAGGTTGTAAACGAGTGTTTATTTCTCAAAAAAAGTGTATTCGTGCCATATGTAGTAAAGCTCCTTATAAATCCTGTAAACCCATGTTTAAAAAACTAAAGATTCTTCCCTTAGTCCCTTACCGTCTTTACGAAATGTGTATATTTATAAAAAGACATATGTATCTGTTTAAAAAGGCAGGTGAAATTTCTTCGAGAAATCGGAGAAATGACAGTCGACTGGTCTATGACTGTGTTCCCAAGACCGCGCTTTTTTCAAGACAATGTTACATTATGTGCATTAAAATATTTAATAGACTGCCAAAGTGTATGCAGGAACTCCCCCTTCGTCAATTCGGAACTAGGTTACGTAAATTATTGCTAAACAAAAATTATTATGACATTAAGGATTTCTTTGAGCAGGACATTATGTAACTAGATTTAATTTTATGTATATTTTTAATTTTCTTTTGCATGCTAGTATTAAAGATACCAATAGCGGAATAAGCTACCATAAGTCTCTGTAACGCCTATTGACTGTAAAAGTTGTCTTATTCTATGCAAATAAATTGAATTGAATTGAATTGAATTGAATTTAAATACAAACTGAAACAAAAAGTGAAAAAAAAATCCATGTCACTTATTAAAGCTTGGATGATGGAGTTATCTAAGTCTAAGCTAACTACATAGATAAGTGACGTGATTTTGTGTCCTTATTTACCCAGAAATGTTATAATTATTATCGTTTTGGAATAAACTGAGGCCGTGTTGTCTAACGCATGGACGCTTGCCTTCGCTTTCACCATCTCTTTCTGTCACCGTCTAATACCGTTTGTTTAATTTAATTTTGTTACTGGTTGCCTTATGCTTCCTACCAAATAATTCAGCATGGCATACCTATTGTACAGGGGTTTCCCTTAATTTAATAAGTCATATTGAATAATTTTCCATAATTGAAAGACTTAAAGACAGGTCAGAAAGTGATTTATTTCTGAAATAGTATTTTCTTCGGAATTGTTATTAAACTTACCAACCCTTACCTACCAAAAAATCCTAAAAACAGTACGCTTCTAAATATTTTATGACAAACGTTGGTATGACAAGTTAAATTAGGACAAACCTAACCATGGGAAACCAAGGGATCCCATTGTACAGTCGCGGAATGAAAAGGTTCGTCACTTTTCAACTACGTCAACAAGTTAAGATCGAAAAGTGACGAACCATTCTAATCCGCGACTTTACAAGACAAATTTCTCAGAAAAAATAACTTCATAGTTAAAACACTTCATCTAATTTTTAATTTAACATAGGTACTTATTATTTATTATATTCTAGACTAGCTTTTGCCCGCGGCTTCGCTCGCGTGTACTATGAGTATTCCAAAGAACCAAGATATCAAACAAGCAAGCATACAGGCAAGCAAGCAAGCAGGTCCACAATTGACCGAGAAATCGGTGAACATACCTACATAAAAAAAATCATAAAGTGGAATGCATAACCTCCTCCTTTTTTAGAAGTCGGTTAAAGTGCCCTTTGCGGCCTACTTACAGTATAAACTTATGAATTTTGAAATTTTAGCTTTCTACAACCAGTAAAACGCAAAATCCCGTTTTCTCCCGTTCCCGTAAGAATTTCGGGAAATGTTTTCTTAATGCTCCCCTACACTCCCCAAGGAACCCACTTGCCAAATTTCAGCTTTCTATGACCAGTAAAACGAAAAAGCCCGTTTTTCCCGTTCCCGTTGGAATTTGGGAAAGTCCTCTCTCAATGCTCTTCTACACTCTCCAAGCAACCTACATACCGAATTTCAGCTTTCTACGACCAGTAAAACGAAAAATCCTGTTTTTTCTCGTTCCCGTGGGAATTTTGGAAAGTACTCTCTCAATCCAGCTCTACACTCCCCAAGGAACCCACTTGCCAAATTTCAGCTTTCTACGACCAGTAAAACGAAAAATCCCGTTTTTCCCGTTCCCGTGGGAATTTGGGAAAGTCCTCTCTCAATGCTCATCTACACTCCCCAAGCAACCTACATGCCGAATTTCAACTTTCTACGACCTGTAAAACGAAAAATCCGGTTTTTCCCGTTCCCGTAGGAATTTTGGAAAGTCCTCTCTCAATCCAGCTCAACACTCCCCAAACAACCTACATGCCGAATTTCAGCTTTCTACGACCAGTAAAACGAAAAATCCCGTTTTTCCCGTTCCCGTGGGAATTTGGGAAAGTCCTCTCTCAATGCTCATCTACACTCCCCAAGCAACCTACATGCCGAATTTCAACTTTCTACGACCTGTAAAACGAAAAATCCGGTTTTTCCCGTTCCCGTAGGAATTTTGGAAAGTCCTCTCTCAATCCAGCTCAACACTCCCCAAACAACCTACATACCGAATTTCAGCTTTCTACGACCAGTAAAACGAAAAATCCTGTTTTTTCTCGTTCCCGTGGGAATTTTGGAAAGTACTCTCTCAATCCAGCTCTACACTCCCCAAGGAACCCACTTGCCAAATTTCAGCTTTCTATGACCAGTAAAACGAAAAATCCTGTTTTTCCCGTTCCCGTGGGAATTTTGGAAAGTCCTCTCTCAATGCTCCTCTACACTCCCCAAACGACCTACATGCCGAATTTCAGCTTTCTACGACCAGTAAAACGAAAAATCCCGTTTTTCCCGTTCCCGTGGGAATTTGGGAAAGTCCTCTCTCAATGCTCATCTACACTCCCCAAGCAACCTACATGCCGAATTTCAACTTTCTACGACCTGTAAAACGAAAAATCCGGTTTTTCCCGTTCCCGTAGGAATTTTGGAAAGTCCTCTCTCAATCCAGCTCAACATTCCCCAAACAACCTACATGCCGAATTTCAGCTTTCTACGACCAGTAAAACGAAAAATCCCGTTTTTTCCTTATCCCATGGGAATTTATAATTACCTACATCTATGCCAAATTTGAAGAGTCTAGTAATTATAGTTCATAGGATCCCGTTGAACTGAATATATAAATCCCGTTTTTTCCTTATCCCGTGGGAATTTTGAAAAATCCTGAAATTAATGTTTTAGATAATGTAATACCTACTTGTGTATCAAATTTGAAGAGTCTAGTTATTATAGTTACTGAGATAGGGTCACTCGGAATCGAATATATATATCCCGTTTTTTCCCTTTCCCGTGGGAATTCCCAAAAATCCTTCCTTAGTGGATGCCTACATTGTATAAGGTATCTATGTGCAAAATTTCAAGTCTCTAGGTCCAGTGGTTTGGGCTGTGCGTTGATATATCAACAGTCATTTAGTTTATTTAGATATTTCAACCCCATCGCACCCCATCCAGGGAGATGGTATTTTACGTCTGCCACGTCGGATTTTAAAACCGTTGTTGTTTTCATAACCAGCGACCCGATAAACCATAGAAACAACACCCATTTTGATTTTCAGACTTTGTTACCCCTTTCCCCCCTTTCAGGGGTTGAATTATCAAAAAACCTGAAACACGTGTTTACTCATTTATCATTAGGAGTACTTCTGTGAAGTTTCGAATAAAATAGTCGAACTAATCTTGTTTCCCCATACAAACTTTGGACCCCCGTTTCACCCCCTTAGGGAGTGAATTTTGAAAAATCCTTTCTTAGTGCACCCCTAAACCTTATAAGGAACCTACATGCCAAATTTTGAATCTCTAGGTCCAGTGGTTTGGGCTGTGCATTGATATGTCAGTCAGTCAGTCAGTTTCTTCTTTTATATATATAGATAAGAATTTCCTGTGTTCAAATAATGTTATGGTACCTACCGAAATTGAAAAAAAATAAAATGTTTTTAATGCGTAAATTATTAAGCAACACCTTTATTTTTTATCCATTTTAGTGCATTTGAAAATCAGAAATGAAAATAAAAGTAATTTAAAAACGCTAATTTACTTAAATTTAAATTTAAATATCAAATAAATTTAAATATCATGGGACAAATTCACACCAATTGACCTAGTCCCAAAGTAAGCTTAGCAAAGCTTGTGTTATGGGTACTAAGCAACGGATAAACATACTTATATAGATAAATAAATACTTAAATACATAGAAAACATCCATAACTCAGGAACAAATATTCGTGCTCATCACACAAATAAATGCCCTTACCGGGATTTGAACCCAGGACCTCTTGCTTCGTAGGCAGGGTCACTACCAACTAGGCTAAAGCGGTCGTTAAACTTGTGATCAAACAACTAAAATATCCGAAATAAATGTACCCCATTTTCTTTGGACTTTTCTCTTCCAACTACGCCGCACAATAATACGTAGAGACGCATTTGAAAATAGCCGGGTATTACGAGTAAGAAGAGTATCTAATAATAAGTCCGCACTTTGCGTCAAGTTCTACCTGTCTTTGCTGTAAACAAGAACATTCTAATAATACAGCAAGACGATTCCGTTTGAGTTTTAATTGCAAACAACGCTTCCGGAAGCTCTAACAATACGGCATCATAAAAATTAAATTACGGTGAATCTCCGGGGAGGTTTCAATTTTCAAGCAAGGAGAAGAGTCGGGCGCCGAGTCTTGCAAAATAATATTGCATCCACAAGTACGGTAAACAGAAGCAGCCCACCGTGTCGGTTAGCGGCGTAATTGCTTGTATAAATCGTAATTATATACTCGATAACATTATTATTTTGATTACATGAGAAGATTCATGATGCATTTGATGCAATACGAAATCGATTTTATTACAAACTTGATCAAGACGTACGGCAGTATGCTTAGATGCAGTATGTCTGGCCGAGTTCTAGAAAATATCCGAGCGACGCTATTGCCGTGGTAGATATTTATGAAAAATGTGTGAGATTGAAAATCTTGAGTACTATCTTAGCAGTAAACATTAATTAGAATTAACGCACATTTTAATACACATTTATTACATACCTAAATTATAATTATAGCTTCGGCACCAAAGTATTATGATAGTTCCGTATTCAAAAGGTTTCAAATGGTCATTTTTATAATTTAAACAACCAATAAAATAATTTATATTATAAGATATTGATTGATAGGTAGCTTATAGTTTCAAGCCTGCTTCAAAGTAAAATGCTTAGTGAACGCATTGGTGATTTTAAACAGGTATATCAAATTACCGGAGAAAAGGAAATGTTAATTTGAAACTGCAAAGAGTTCTCCAACAGCGGCTCAGGACAGGAGGGCAAATTAGAGGGAATGGAACATAGTTTACTTTAAGTTAAACTTATTACGGTCCTCCAGAAACAAGCACTCGGAGGCTCGCTCGGCGGGTCAAGTGCCCAATTTGTCACCCGCGCAAACTTCCGACGACTTCGGTCCGGCCTTGTTCGATTCCATTAAACTTTCAAGACCTTTTGAAGCTATTTTCTTGTTCGAATCGAGATTTGCCTAGTTCATTTCCATACTCCAAAGCGTTCCCCAACATCTTGATCGAATCAAACTCTCCTCAAATAAACGCCTCCGATATAGGCACGCTAACTCATATCTCTGTAATATAATTTATATTTAAAATAGTCTACGAAAAATATTAGGAATGGTTTTATGAATCGTATTTAAGAGACGTTGAAGTGCCTTTCCTAAGTGAAAGGACAAATCAAAATAAAACTCTCTCCGGGACACTTACAATGCGCTATCATAAAAATTAAATTACGGTAGAGTTTCTGTTAAAGTGCGCACCATTACTGAGGCCGCGCGGGGCCGGGGGGCACGCCACATCAAAGCGCCTCATCCCGCGTCGGGCTCTCCTCTAAATCAAATTTAGCAGCTTTCTTCTTTCGTCATGGTCCTGAAACGCCTCTGAGTACATAACCCACTGGTTCGCTGCGCTGTGACACGAGACGCGCGGTTCGGTTACCGCTACTTGTGCACTGAGAAAACTCTTTGATATGACGTTAATTATTCGCTTAAATTATTTAAACGTATACTCGTATTTGGAACTCACAAAGAATCATTTTTGACCTCTTTGCGTTTGGTACAGTCAAGGGCAAAAATATGTATACACTTTAGTACCTTGTCACTTTAACCACTGTGACAGTTCATATATGGCAGTTCAATTATGACGAACATAGACAAGGTACTAAAGTGTATACATATTTTTGCCCTTGACTGTACCTGGAAAGCGTATGCTTTTAATCAGAACATTACACATAAGTCCCGTCCCTGTTCCTGTACCTTTTAGGAAAAAGATAAATTGTCACCTAAAACCTTGTTCAAAAAAATATCATGGGACAATGACAGCAATTGATCTAGTCCCGAAATAAGCAAGCTTATACTATAGGTACAGCAGAAAACTATAGGTAAGTATACCTATGGATAACAACATGATTAAATACGTATGGTACTCCCAAGACTCGAAAACGGGTCTATAATGACCCCCATAAAATTTTAAGTCATAATGTATCATTAATCATAATCAATGTTAGTCATACAGTGATTTATTACTGAAACGGTATTTTTTTCAGGACTTTTTGGAATTGTTATAAAACAAACCTAACCTAACCTACTGCATTCTATAAGATGTAATTTCAAAAAGTCCTGAAAAAAATACCGTTTCAGAAATAAATCACTGTATGACTAACGTTGATTATGACTAATGATACATTAGTGTGACTTAAAATTTTATGGGAGAAAAGGGGCACCGTTCGAGAACAAACAGTATTTTTATACGTTACTAGCTGTTGCCCGCGACTCCGTCCGCGAAGAATAGGGGTATAAAAAATAGCCTACGACCTATTCTCAGACCTACCGAATATGGAGAAAAAAGTTTCATAAAAATCGGACAAGCCGTCTCGGAGGAGTTCGATAACAAACACCGTGACACGAGATTTTTCATTTTTCTTCATGACTCCCAATGTCGAGTCATGAAGCTTTTTGATGTGAAACTTCTAATGCGACTTCCAACAATATATATACTAACGGATGTTAAAAACTTCGATAGTCGATGCAGAACTCATACTGTCTGTGCAAATGTATGAGACTCGATAAAAGCGCCATCTAATGAGTAATTAAAACACATTGTTGCATAAGTAAATTTAGTTCTTTAAGTTATTGCAATAAGGTTCATATTGATGTATAAGTGCCTTTTTCATTCCCACATTACGAAGTTTCACTTCTTCCATGCGGAGGAACTGCACGCACGATTTTTTTTTCAGGAGTCCGCTCTTCCACTATGGCACACAACTTCAAACTTTGAAGTTCAAAGTGGAACCACACTTAGACGTGTGACTTTGTCAAATCATTTTGTATGGAGACAATGAACGCGTTAAGCTTCGAAGTAGTTCTCTAACCACTAGGGTATCCAGTCGTCAAATGACACAAAACTTAATTGTTTGATACAGGAATTAAATAAATAAATAAATAAATATTAGGGGACAATCTTACACAAATCGACCTAGTCCCAAACTAAGCAAAGCTTGTACTATGGGTACTAGACGACGATAAACATACTTATATAGATAAATAAATACTTAAATACATAGAAAACATCCATAACTCAGGAACAAATATTCGTGCTCATCACACAAATAAATGCCCTTACCGGGATTTGAACCCAGGACCTCTTGCTTCGTAGGCAGGGTCACTACCAACTAAGCTAAAGCGGTCGTTAAATTACTTTACAGAGGTCAATAAACTACTCCGCAACAACACATTTAAGTCAGCTACACACGTATAACTAAGTACTACCACTCACGGGGCTTAATAATGTAATGCAATGAAAAATTATTGAGATTGCCTTGACGTAATACCGTACACCTCGAAAGTCTATTTTTGACCACGGCCGCTGCAATTTTGCGGAAACGTCGACGTATTTATTTTTAACAATATTTCACTATGTGTTTATAGTGATTAAGTCTTCGTTGTCGAGTGACACTAGTTTGTAGAGAAAATCACGAAAGTTACGCATTAATTATTATTAATAATGCTTAATACTTAAATAATAATAACGTACATATATACAGGGTGACATCTAAGACGTAATCCAAAATTATATTTTCTGGAGCCACTCACGATTACGATCAACTTTTATTATGGGAGTAACATCGTACTGAGAGTACTCGTATTAGTAACAGTTCTCAGATGTAAACACGAAATACGACGAATGCAAGACGTATACTGGATAACATTCCTTAGTCAGTCTTAAGTTAGGCTTAATGCCGCAGGGGCCATTTTTAGATCTAGTAATTTTTAATTTAATTTAGTTTGTAATAGTTAGATATTTAGTTTATAGTTAAGTTTTATTCACTGTTATTTATTCTTAATTGTTTTATTATTAGTTACATTAAATATAAATAGTTAGGCTTTATAAAAAAAAATATTATAATAAAAGAACATTAATAATAAAAATATCTATCTTCATTCCCTTTTAAAACTGTAGGTACGACTCAAAAAGTTACGTGATGAGATTGAACCATAGTACCTATCTATTGTTTTTTTCTGAAAAAGGAATGGTATAGTTGAGTTAACTTTATTTTGTTAGATACATTTTCGAAAAGCCGGCATTGCTAGCCTTGTTTTACTAACAAAATTTCGAAGGATCAAAGCATTCAAACTACTGAAATATTTCCAACAAGTACTTGTCATGTCCTTGCTTGTTTACTCCTTAAAGGTAATCTTTATATGGGTGAGCCGGTAAGCCGCTTAAAAACAACCTCGTCAGACAGTCTTTGTGAATCAAACGTCTTTAATAACAAGGTTTATGTACCTATGAAAATACTAACTTGTTTTTCGGCCTTGGAATGCGACAGTATTATATTTTTCCCAGATTTAGAAAAATTAAATTTGTAGACAGATAATTTTTCTGTGGTTATCTTTGATTTGCAAAACACCTACATACTTCCAAAACGTTCAGTGCGAAAGTCAGCCAGTTTACAAAATGGTTAAAACCTGCTTTTAAATCTATTCTATATGTCCCCTAATATTTATTCTATTAGATATTCGAAGTTATAGAAGTTAATATTTTATCTTATATTTTAGGTATGATATTGGTAAATATCTACACAACACGAATTTATACATAATGTTTTGTATAGTACCATCGGTGCACGAGTCATTATTGCAATTCGGCAGTTTATGTATTTTTGTATTTTCTTATTTCTACTTTTTCTTTATCCACAAATATGTAGTAAGTACCAAAAGCTCAAGTAACTACGATAAAATAAACCATATTAAACGTAAACAGTGTTCCTCGAGTCATAGCTTTAGTATCCATAATATAATTAAATGAAGTCAAACAAAATTAAACACGAGTCGGTTCTGGACAACTCCCACCGCTAGTTTGGAGAGGACAGTGTTACAAAAAAATCGCAGCAAAGTGTAAACAAGAAAGAAAACGTCAAAACGAGACGCAAAAGGAATTAAAGTCTGAGTTCTTTACGTACACGCGCCTCGGGCATAGCGAGATTAAGTGGCTAATTTGTCAGCGAGAACAAACTTGGAACCGCCGCGGACTTGAGCGGACGGTGCAATTCGATTAAACTTCTTCCAAAGTACCTACGAGAGAGCCTACGCCTATTTAACGCAGCCCCGATGTACATCTATAGCGGAAATTTAATTAGCTAACTCATCAGCGGAGTGCCTTCGTGGTTTAGTAGCCTGTGCGTGCATTAGAAACTAGCACGATTGTTTCTTAATGTACCTATTTTTATTGCGGTTGATTGCAACCGACGGTAAAAACCTAAAAAAAATCACTGACAAATATTTCATCAAGTGAGTAAAGAAAATATTATTTAAAGTGGATTGCACCGTTTTATTTTAGCAACAACCAAAGCAGCCATCAAATATCCGTAAGCTATGTTAACACGGGCTTAGTAGCTAATGCTTAGTACTTGTCACTTACACTTGTCACATGTGTGTAAACATGTTGTGTAAGTGCTTAGTATTAGTGCAACTGCAAGTGCAAGTAATTAGAAGCCGGTCCCATTTACTAAGCGACAAGCACCAACCCACAGCTAAAAATCTACTAATACTTGTCACTTGTGGAGTGGTGTAAACATTTAATGACAAGTGCAATCTGATTAGTGATTACTCAAAGCTCTTGTAAACTAATACCATTCTCTAACACCAATGTGTAGACGGTTACTTGCCACTTGTCACTGTGCATATAAGTCCCTAACCACCTACACTAATGACAAGTACCTAGCCCGTGTAAACCTAGCTATAAGTAAATTTCTACAGCTAAAAATAATTTAATGTGTTATACTTTATCATTTCACACTCATAACATAACTAATATTTTTCAAGAACTATTTATAATTTAGCTCAACGTTTCGACCACATTGCAGCGCCCCGTGGCTACGAATCGTGACTACGGCCGCTGCAATGTGATCGAAATGTCGAGCTAGTTTCTGCAATGAATAGTTCGTGATCAAGTCTATAAAAACATTACATATGTATAAAAATAATTTTATCGGAGATTGGAAGACTTAATGTTAACTCTTTATTGAACAAAAAATAAGAAAAAAAATAACGAAACACTATTGATAATAATAAAATTGAGATGTTATGCACAAAGGCGACCTTATCCCTTAAAGCGATCTCTACCAACCTTTGAGTAGGTGAAAGGAGCATTTAGCAAAGAACCGACAGTTAGTTAAAAAGTCAGAAATAGTGAAAGCTACAATACATTTTTATTTTATTTGACCTTACTTGACTTTACTTATAAATCTTTTTCATAACTGATACAAGTATAACTTGATAACTGGCCAATTTATGCTGAAGTACATACGCTTAAATCAAAAACCTAAAACTTTACTAATAGATATATAGAAGCGAGCTCCTTTCACAAATAAGTTCGCTTTAGCACGAACGCTACACGGAATCGTTTCACTATTAACCGTAACCACATTTTTGTAGAACCCTTATCTTCAAACTTAGATTAAAAGAAACTTTGCTGGCCAACTTTGTTGACTAACAAACTACAACTAAAAAAATGTGGTGGCATAAATTTTAATCGAGTTGGCAAATTAAAATAAACTCATGATCCTAGGTTATACTCCATTCTAAAGTTCCAATTAATAATTAGACTGTTTGTGACAGTTTAAAAGTTCATTAAAATGATTCAACTAAGCTATTAGCCATTAGCAAACATTAATCTTTATATTCTAGTCTAGCTGTCAGCGCGTATTTATTGATTAGTCTCAAAATGTCTCAACTCTCAACTCAACACGCGTAGAAGAAGCGTTACCTTATGACACAACAGCACGCTGGCTCATTTTGTAAGCATGTTGAAGACTGACTTTTTTTTTTTAATTTATTCAAGAAAAAAGAAAATTGAACTAGGGGCGTTCAATAAAAAGTGAGAATGAGTATGTTATAAACAACTTTTACTAAATGTCATTTTATTTTTCGACAAAGTCACCTTTTAGCATAATACACTTAGTATATCTTTTTTCTAAACTTAAAATTCCATTTTTAAAAGAGGTCTCATCTTGAGTACTTAAAAAATCTTGTACTGCAGCGACTACCGCGTCGTCGTCTTCAAATTTCTGGCCTCTCAGGTATTGTTTCAATCTCGGAAATAGGTAGAAATCACTGGGAGCAAGATCTGGTGAATACGGAGGATGCTTAAGGATATCGAACCCAGCATCACGAATTGCAGCCATTGCAACGGCGGACTTGTGTGCCGGGGAATTGTCCTGGTGGAACAGTACAACTTTCGAGAGTTTACCTCGCCGTTTTTCGCGGATCTCATTGCGCAATGTTGCTATTTGTTTGGCGTATAAAGTGCCCGTAATAGTGGCTCCATGCTCGAGATACTCAATCATTAATACCCCTTTACCATCCCAAAAAACAGAGCCCATGACCTTACCGGCAGATGGGCTCACCTTGAATTTCTTCGGAGTTGGAGATGATGGTCTTTTCCATGTCATAGACTGCAGTTTCGTTTCAGGGTCGTAATGATGGAGCCATGTTTAGTCCATTGTTATAAATCGCGCCAAAAAAAGTTCCCGGTCTTGCTGCATCAGGTTCAAAGCTTCTTGACAAATCTCTAGTCTAGTTTGTTTTTGCGTGTCAGTAAGCATTCTTGGTACCCAACGCGCAGATACCTTTTTCATACCCAAGCGTTCATGTAAAATATTATGCACGCTCCCCGTTGAAATCTTTACATTTTCAGCAATAAAACGAACTGTGACACGACGATCCGCCAAAACTGAGTTTTCGACTTTTTTCACAATTTCTTCAGTTACTGCTGTAGTAGGGCGTCCGGAGCGGGGGTCGTCCATTGTCGATGTTCTTCCACGTCTAAATTCGGCGCACCAACGTGCGACTGTCGAATACGGAGGAGCATTAGACCCTAAAGTGTCCCGCAAATCCAAATTGACTTGGTCCGTAGAAAAATTTTTCAAATACAAGTATTTGATAACGGCGCGCAGTTCAATTTTCTCCATTTTCGCTAACGTACTCAATAGCATTGCAAAGAAATTACCGTATATTTTTTTAAACAAAAGACAGTTAGTTTTTTTTTCATAGCAATCAGCTAGATAGATTAGCTTTACCGGCCAGTATTTAATTTCGTAATATTAAAAGAGTTTGCATCTCATTCTCATTTTATATTGAACGCCCCTCGTATTAATTATAAACAGCGAGCGAAAATCGCGAATGATTTATCTGTCGCTGATTGTAACACGCTTCCAGTGCATCATCAACATCATATGGCTAGATAGTAACATACTTATATTAAGGTGTTATTCTATGGTCTCACAAACAACACTTACTGTTCTAAACTACCTACTTATTTGTCTAACAACATTAATTTTATTATTTGTTTACTTTTTAGTGGGTTAATTGCTAGGTTCTCGCAAACGTTATCTTAATGAGTGACTGAATCAGTACTTACAATTACTGGCAGGTAAAATTCATATTTTATGTGGGCAAGACCCTCTTGCTAAGTCGTCTGGTGGCACTTGGTAGAAAAGACCGGTTTTTAGATATAATCATGATCATCATCATCATCATCATTTCAGCCGAAAGACGTCCACTGCTGAACATAGGCCTCCCCCAAGGCTCGCCAAACAGATATTTAGGTCCTACGCCATCCGCATCGAACGCGTTCCCGCAAGCTTAACCAGGTCGTCGTTCCATCTTGTTGGAGGCCTACACACACTGCGTCTTCCGTCTTCTTTAAATATAATATGGGGGAAAACTGTTTAATTTTCGGGGTGCATGGACGGTGGAACCAGCTCAGGGCTTGGAACCGATACCGGACATACCTGTAACATACCGCAATATTACGTGCCGCGGTATTTATAGGTTTTCCTGATTTCGTTTCCAGAGAACCGGTAAAGACATAATACCGGTATTAGCACCGAAAAATATCGGTTCTCTGTAATGGTTATTACACGTGTATACGCCGTCGCCGTTTAGTGCGGTGCGATGCGAGTGAGCTGTTCCTGTTTCCACAAGAAAACTCGCGATGTTAGTGACACTGGTACTTCATTGTGTTGTCTTTCTCTCTAATTGACTCCATGCGCACTTTCGAGTACCGGTGTTTTAACTTCTTAAATCCGGTAAAATTCATCAATTTACTAGTTCTCAAGGTAACGGTATCATGTCGGACCTATGCTTGGTACCGTTTCCCCGATACAGGTACCAAGAACAATACTGGTTGCTTGTGTAAAGCCATGATACCGGTTTAGTAAAATATCGATATTTCAAGCTCCGAGTGGAACACGACGCGTTCGTTTTACGCCTGTTCTGCTTATAACCTAGTTTATACCTACCTTCAGACAGATACAGTCGGTCGGGCTCCACAGGCTGTTCGCAGGGCGCGGGCCGGTGACGCAGCGTGACATGCAGCGAGGGTCCGCGAGGAGGCACCTCGGGCGGCGCGGGCTCCGGCGGCGAGTCACACTCGCGCTCGCTACTCTGCCCGCCGGTGGTCGTGCCTGCAAAGTCCCAAGGTTCTGGCTGAGTGAACTACCACACAAGGGTCTTACACGGCGTAAGAAACAAAAATAGTCTCTCCTGTGGACATAAACTTAGCAACTCCGAGTCAGCAAACTTAAAATTATTGGCCGAAAGTTGGCCAGGCGTCCCACACGCCAATATAGACTTGACTAAAAAATATTGGCTGTGGACCCTTGTCTTTCGCTATGCCCACAGGAGAAAAGCGAACAAAAAAATGTGTATAACCCACATACTGCGTCACATTTTTAGGGCCAAAACCCAACCATTGAGTTCTCTGTTCGTAGACAATTTTCGGTACAAAACGGACAACGCTGCTATCGGATACGAGCGTAGCAATAGGGTAGCAGCGAATATGTTCAACAAAAGGAACTGAAAATTAAAACTTAACTACAGACGTCAGCCTTATTTTTGACTATTTCTAAAAGATTTTATTATATTAGGTAATATTTGTTCGAGATAAATCTTGCAAGACAAATTGGTTGGATTGACTTGAAATTTGGTACCGATAATGTGATTTCAATGACAATACAAGTATAGTCTGCAAATAAGCTTGTATACAAAAGAAAAGTTTTACAAAAAAATATTATAAATCATAATTAAAATTCTCAAAGTTAATTTACGTACACCAAGTGGCTTAACAGAACAGTAAACTAGAGCATTCCTTTTAGATATAATAAATTACAGATAAATTTACTCGTTAATTCCACTAGATATCAAAAATGCTAGACTACACTACCGTACCTACATTAATAACGCGTCTCCTACAAAGTTTTCACCTTTACCGATTATACATCAAACAGTTATTCGTCAGTCTGCGTACTTAAGTCACGTGCGCCAGCCTAAGCGAAACTATGCGAAGCATCCTTATCAAAGGCATGCACCCACCTTCGTATTATGCTTATAATAGCTATGGTACACAGAATGTCTGAACTGGAATAACTAAAATGGAATTCGAAACAGCTGAGTATTACTGTACCTACGCGTCATTTACGATATGAAATAATGTTCAGAATCAGAGCAGAGTGGGAGTATAAATTACAAGAGAGCTTTTAAAAATTTGTAACTTACCTATTTAATATCCTATCCTATATTAATATAAAAAAAAATCTTTCTAATATATAAAAATCTCGTGTCACGGTGTTTGTTATCGAACTCCTCCGAGACGGCTAGACCGATTTTTATGAAACTTTTTTCTCTGGTAGTCGGTAGGTATGTCAATAGGTCGTAGGCTATTTTTTATACCCCTATTCTTCGCGGACGGAGTCGCGGGCAACAGCTAGTATTATAATAAATAAGAAAGTTTGTGAAGATGTTTGGATGTCTGTATATTTGGATGTTTGTTAGTCAATACGGCTGAACGGATTTGAATGAGACGTGCCGTAAAAATATTCAAAAATCTGGATAGGATACTTAATATCTTGGTAAAGCGTTCCCCTGGAATAATATTTTAACTTTAAACAAGCATAGAGGACGCAGTCGAAGAACTTTGGGGTAGGTACGGTAGCTTTCAGAATGAGGCGTTAACTTAGTCTCCAATCAATAGATGGCGTTGTCTAAACAAACTTTGTTCTATAAAAATGTCATAGTAACTTTTTTGACTCTTTTAATTTCGCGTAGACATACTCATCAATCGACATTTTTTCGAAAATATCTAGTAGGTACGCTATGTGAATCTATTATCGCTGAACTAAGTGTCATGATTTTTTTTTCTTATTTTTTCAGAACTGGTATAACGTGACGTCTCGCCTGGTACCAGGATATTGATGAGTTTAGAAACGCCCTGTAGATCTGAAGCAAAGACTCAAGGACGAAGAATGGCTAAAAATGGGAGGCTCAAATACCGCGGAAGTTTGACGTGATGGGCGACAGCCTGTCCCCGTTTGGTTTTGGGAACATTGGCCTCCCATTTCCGTGCCCGCAAGGAGCATTTGCCTGGCTCAATAAAAAAAGAACATACCGTTGTCATGGCGACGTCCGTTGTTGTCGTGTGCAAACTCATCCGGCCGGCGCGTGCGCCGCGACAGCGTCGCGCCGGCCTCCGCAGCAAATAGCTCTTCACCTGAATAACCAGACAACTTCGTAAGTAGGTACGCCTGACGCCTTATTGTCTAATGCTGGCTGGCTGGTATCGCGATGGTCCACTATGATGGGGCAGCGTGTGGAGGGCGTTGTGGTGTCGGATGCTATGGCGCGTGTGATGGTTTTGGGATAGCGTCGGTGTCGGTTTTTGGCCGCACATCAAAATAATCAAAAGATCACAGCTGATCAGAGCCGTCTCGCTGGCCCATCGCACCGATCATTTAATGGCCCATATGGCGCGCAGGGCCGCTGCCCTGAAATTTTCCGCTGAAAATTTGGAGAAGTTAATGAAAAATAGAGGGTAAAAGACCTCGAGGCCGAAGTCCCAAATGATAGTCAGACCAGATGTCGGAACAACTGGACTTAACTGTCAGCACTGAACTTCATCAAGCGACTGAACGCAGCCGATGGTGACAGCTAGTGGAAAAAATTAAGAGTCACGTTCCTCAGCAGTGAGGGAGCCATTAAGATGATGATGATCAAATTTGATAATGAGTATTCCAAGACTTTTTGATGTGTATGTATATTGTATATAAATGTGGTATTTGGTATTCAATAATCAAAGAGTCACTGTATTGTACTACAATGTAATCTACTTATTTATAAAAAAACTCACAGGCTTGTTATAGAAAAAAATCATGTTTTGTCTGTTACTGGTGTTCTAGCAAATACACCAAAGACACAAGTGGTAAGTTAACTAAACATTACTAACATTTACCAATATGGTGGTTAGTATGTCATAATCCTAGCCTATATACTTACGTCCCACTGCAGGGTACAGGTCTCCTCTCAGAATGAAAGGCCTGGGCCATAGTTCCCATGCGGGCCCAGTGCGGTTTGGGAACTGCACACACACCATTGAATTTCTTCTCAGGTGTGTGCAGGTTTCATCACGATGTTAGTATCTAAGTAATTATTTTTAATGCCAACCGCAAGTTATGTTGATTTCTCACCTTTGGAATTCCTGTTTCTCCTGAAGTATCTTCGGGCCGTGCTTTCATGAGGGAATGGCGACGCCTGTCTTTGAGGACTGCTGACATAGCGAGGTGGGTCTTCCCCGCATTCCGACCCGTATATCCTCCGCTGTTCATCTGTTACAAAAAAAATCGTAAAAAATACATCCGAATCAAGAAGGAACCTTTCTTGGAAGTCAATTAGTAAAACAACATCAACACAGGTTTTATTTTATGATAACTAGTTGGCAGAAGTTCCACAGTTGCTTCCGTATTTCCTCATGACAACAAATTAAAACAACTGATTATTCTGTCAGAACATATTTTATACATTCCAACTCTTTGATACCTACTCAACAATTCAGTTTCAGTTGGCGGAAAAGCAACGTACACATTCGGGCGGTCTCATAACAAAGCGAAACAATGTAACTTATTAGGGCCACATGTCTGATGGAAAATTTTCATTATTCTACAGTAGGCCAGTAATAGGTAGGTACAAAAGTTTCCAGTGAAAGTTAGGAATATATGAGGCGGTTTGTTTGGGGTAATTGTAAACAATAACAAACGAATGTAGACGCGAATTGTTGGACGAGTTACTGTTGCGATGCCGCGGGCGCCGCCGCCGCCTCACTACTCCCGCAAACAAAATGAACAAGCGAAAGCGATTCTCACGAAACCCAAGTTTACAAATCCGTCCTTAAATATTTTTCTAGGATCGTTTAAGGCCGCCAAAATGTATTTATTTTTTCATGTTTGTTGTCGCATTAATACCTAACTTTGTGTGTTCTATTTTTCTTTTTTTTTTATTTTCTGGAAAAGAGTGTAAATAGTCAGAGGCTGTCATAAATATCAGTTTAACTTGTTGAGTGCTCTATGATGTACAACTTTTTTTTGTCTATTTTGTTCTATGATCGCTCTCCGAGCATAAAACTCTCCACGGGTTTAAAATAATTTAAATTCCCTAGATAGACGTCCGAACGTTTCATTGAATGACAAGACAAAATAAATATTGATTTCAATTATGCTCTTTGTACCGAAAGAATTGGGATATCATGAAAGATTGTAGTAAGTAAAATAAACATCACGCTCCGTTTAGGGTAACGGGGTATGAATAAAACCGTTAGGAACTTCTTAAGTAACGACTGAGTTGAATATGAATTTAGAAAAACCTCGTCCAGATTGAGAAGTTTCGCGATACTTTACAAATTGTTCGCAATGTTATTATGGTTTCGGAGAAACATGAATAAATTCAGAACGCGGAGGGCGCACCGGGAAGCGGTGCGCATGTTTTATTGTATCCGTGTTTAAAAAGGAAAGTTTACAATGAAACGTCATAGAATATTTATGGCGAAATACACATTTGGAATACCTACTGAGTTGCACTGGTTGTATGAAAAGTCGATGCAAATGTCCTAAACATGTGTAAAGGAAATTAAATATCGCATTTAATATTGGTAAAGGAATTACGTCACTATTTGTATGAAATATTAATTATTTCTAGATCGTTACGACAGTGACTAGATATAGCGTTTAAAACTTTCACCCCCTTTTCTCATAATTACTACCACTACCGGACTAAATTGGTACAGTCAGCTGTTGAGAAAGGTACTGTAACGGCGGGTAACTACACCGAGGGGGTACCTTTTCTCTGCAGCTGACCGTCCCCAAAAATTAGTAAAGTATGAGTCATCATCATCATCATTTCAGCCGTAGGACGTCCACTGCCACTGCCGGACATAGTCCACTGCCGGATGAGGGCATTGACGCCCAATCATTACGGTTGGAAGCGACTTGCATCCACCCTTAACCTGCGGTCTTCACCAAATCGTCCGTCCATCTCATTGGTGGTCGTACGAGTACTTAAAAAAAAATTATGACTAAGTGGACTAAACGAACGTGATACTGTAAACTTCAGTATGCTCGTGACTGACTATTTTGTGTATTTTTTTACATACAATTGAACCGTGAGTGACCTCATCTCACCTGATGAAAAATGCAGATGAGACCAAATGTATAATTAAACATCATTTAATTAAGTGTAGGTTTTGATAACGTGTTATTGTGTAATTAAGTTCCGGAAGTACTTTTAATTATAATTACACAGTAAATAGTTTTTTGTATGTATATAGGTACATGCAGGTACTCAAAAAATAGATTTTTTTTAAATGAGCGAATCAAAATGAAACAATAACAAATTGCACTTTAAAATTGTAGCTTGTTAAAATCACTGTAACAAGACATCTAAAATAATATTTTAGGGTTGAAATGTAACATTAACAAAAGCAAAGTTAGCGGGCGGTAGCCGGAGGCTGTTTAAGCTAACCGCTTTAGTTTACTCAACGATTCTACAAACTCAATTAGCATTACGAAGGTAGTCGGGAGAAAGGTGTTTTACGCGAAACGGCATAACCGCACGCCGTACACGCTGAACTGTTGGCCACAAGGAACAACATTATATAGACAAAATAATCTATTCTCGGTATGGCGTAATAGAAAATATAAATACAAATGAATCGCCAAATTTGTTGCTAAGTGTAAAACTCGAGAACTGCACTAAATTGAAAAAATATATTTGTTGTTTTCGAGATTGTTCCGACAAGGTTTTTATGTCAAAAGAATTCAGAGAAGGCGAAGCAGCAGGCATCAGCTAGTAGAAAATAAAAGTGCTTAGTGAATGTTCAACTAATCCTGTTACAAAATTAAACTGCATGGTTGGCTTTCCGTCCGAACTAACCTTGAGAAAGAGCCTCGCATTGGTTCGAAACAAGTAGGGAGCCTCGACTACGAAATCACGAATACTTAGCGACCCATGTACCATATTTTAATAATTACATTTGTGTCTCACGGTAACTACATTAATTCAAACGTTTTGTTACAGACGTGAGATTTTTTTTCTCTTATTTGTTATTATTTGCAAGCTTTCGCGCATATATGAATGTAAAACAATTATTGGAACACATTATAAATTGTTCAATTGTAAAATATTAAAAATCAAATTAAATAGTTTATTGATTATTTATTATTTATATTAAGTACAATAAAATTAAATCCCACCAGAAGCCCCTTTGAGAATATTGTAACAGAACTACAGGAAGAAATAAAAAAGATGTTACAGCAACAGCTTTAAACATCAGCAATTAAACTAATTGGATTTAATTAAATTGATGTAAAGACTGAAATCCATTTTGAGCCCAGTTGGAGACTGTGGGCCGGTCCCACTCTCAAAACAAGGTTTTTGCGCCCAAAGTAACGTTAATTTAATTTTAGTCTATTCAAGCACGCAAACAATTACCTGCGAGGCTGCGAATATTGTAAACAGCTTACAATGTAAATGTCTAATTAATCATAACGATGCGAATACTGAACTGGAAACGAAAACTCAATGATACTTACAGAACAATACATTTCTGTTTTCTACAAACAAGAACTCAATTAAATAAGAAGAAATTGAGAAGCTTTTAAAAACCGACCAAGTGCGAGTCGGACTCGCGCACCGAGGATTCCGTACAAATTTATATGTATATATGAACATCCAGTCTTAGCAGACCCCTGCTCCTAAGCAAAATGTGCGCAGTGTGGGATCATTGTAGATTGGTTACTGGATATAGACAGACAGACAAAAAAACTTATGCTTTTCGCAATTTTTCCTTTATCAGTCTGTGCATTAAAGACCTTGCTTCGTACCAAATTTCAAGATTCTGAGTTCACGGGAAGTACCCTGTAGGTTTTGATTCCCTTGCGAGTGTCGACAATTTGCGGAAATTTGCGGTATAAAAGGCTTTATCTTTTGATTGCGTTAAAATTTTATGCTTTTCGCAATTTTTCCTTTATCTGTGCTATAATACGTTGCTTCGTACCAAATTTCAAAATTCTGAGTTCACGGGAAGTACCCTGTACGGACGGACGGACGGACGGACAACAAAGTGATCCTATAAGGGTTCCGCTTTTTCCTTTCGAGGTGCGGAACCCTAAAAAGTAACAAGACCTCTGTGAAGGTAGAAAGCTAAACTACCCGTACATTTTTCAACAAACTTTGTCAGACAGAAAACGAGCTTGAATGATCGATTTGCATACTGCCCCACAGCTAATTCTAACAAGCTCAAAACAATCGTTGAAAACAATAGGTCCTAGTAAATCTACCTAGTTTGTCCGTTGCGAGCAATTTGCATCAAGAAATGCGATTTACAGGCAGCATTTACAGGTAGGGGACAATAAATACGGGTAGATGAACCAACTGTTTCGTTAGATATGCTGCCCCTGGTTTATCGAGGCTCCGGCCGCCCGCTTCCTGCCACTTAAATATGAGAAATGATACGGAGAATACAATTGTACACGAAATTGATGTTGTACGATCGAATTTACTATGTAATAAGATAATTTCATATAACTTTGATTGGTATTGTTAGCCAATTTAAGTAATATAAGTTGTAACACTTTCAATAGAAATGTTAAGCTGTCTGTTTTTATTTAATTACTAGCTTTTGCCCGCGATTCCGTCCGCGTGGAATTATTAATTTGGGCAGCTTTTTTTTTATCCAATTTACTTTTTCATCAATTATGGCTCTCCTTACTTCCTCGATAGTAAAAAATTTCCCCCCCCCCGCACCCTCCAACCCGCTCCCTCCCGAACTCCCCCCGCACAGCCACCCCGAACCCCCCCCCCGCACCCGCACCCCTCCGCACCCCCTGCACGCCCTCCCACACAGCACCCCCGCACACCCGCGTTCGTCCCATCCCAAGTCAAGCGTGCCCTATAGAAGTTTTACTTCAAGTTTTTTTTGTCAAATATCTTGAAAACGGTGCATCCTAAGGCAAAATCAATGAAATGTTCTGTTCATCCCCCCTTAAAACTCCCCCCACCACCCCCGCACCCTCACCCCCCTCAGCCCCCCCCACCCCACCCCCTGGTGTTAACACTGAAAGAATTTTTCAAATCGGAGTAGTAGTTCCTGAGATTAGCGCCTATATAGAAGTTTTACTTCAAAACCCCCGATTTTGAAACATTCTTCCGCTCCGCTCCGCTCCTATTGGTGTTAGCGTGATGATATATAGCCTATAGCCTTCCTCGATAAATGAGCTATCTAACACTGAAAGAATTTTTCAAATCGGAGCAGTAGTTCCTGAGATTAGCGCGTTCAAACAAACAAACAAACAAACAAACTCTTCAGCTTTATATATTAGTATAGATATATAGGATACTAGATATTTGTATTGTATTTGTAAAAGGACTTAGCAAAAACTTTCACAGTTCTGAAGTAGGTAAAAACGTTAAATATATTTTTTTTATTTAAAAACTTTCCTAATTAGAATCCACCTAACTTGTAGTTACAATTTTTTATTGTAATAGTTACAAAATAGTTAAATAATCATAAAATTAACCGATAATAGTACCCACGATTTTAAATGAGAGGGGAGGTTGATTCAATTCGGGGAGGAAGTATGTAGCTTCGTTTTTGCATTTTATGTAGAAAATTTTATTCAGAATTTTAATTTAATTGAAATCGAAAATTTAAGTAAGTACGTCATTTTGAAATTTTAAATTATAAGTAAAGCCGGAATAGATGCTCGAAAATATCTTACCGAACCAACTAGGTGCACAGATCCTAACTTCTTACTTTCGAAAACTTTCTAGTTTGTTATAATAACTTCAGCCCCAAGAACAAAATAGAACATTACAAAAATAGTGAAAGAATCGAGCTGAGACCTAGCATTCATTTGCAAAGCGCCAAACTTTGACAAGTTAGGTTGCATTTAAATGCTGAGCGAAGTCGCAATGGCGGCCGCCCTCGGTGAAATTTGCATTTTTCAGTCTTTTGTGTTTCAAAGTTGAACCCCACTGCACTTCTGGCGCACGCCTATACTTAACTCTAACTAATCTTCCTGCCTTTACACCGAAAATAATCCGCAAAATGGTTGTCCCTTTTAGTGTGGTTTGCTTTTAAGGTTGCCACTTGACAAAAAATATATCTGATCATCCATCCGCATTTATCCTGGTTTACAAAGTTTTAGAGGTATCTTTCACAAAAATATTTTTAAATTAGCAATTCTCGTATATTTTTATACTAACTGCGGCCCGCGACTCCGTCTACGAGGAATTTGTTTATCGCTATCCCGCGGGAACTATGCAATTTTACTATCGTATAATCACGTCTGCTAAATGTACCTTTATTTGTTATTTATTACTTTTACGAAACGGCAAGGCTATTATTCTTCTTTTTTTTAATTTAATTAATTAATCTATAATGTAATGTTCAATTTAAACTGTGATCCCTGAAGGTCGAAATAAAAATTATTATTATATGGTTTAAACTTTTGCTTTTTCCCTAGCGGAAATAATTTAAGAAACAGCAACAACGAGGCAAGCGATGGCAGATGTCACGCTCACGCATCGCTTAGGACTGGTCTGTGTTTAGTTGACGTTGCGGGTAGGTTATTAAACGTTAGAATGACATTTGATATCATTTGAAAAGGAAAACAAAGTCTTGACGGAGTGGTCTTATCACACTGATAACGAGTCTAACATAGGTAATATATTAGCATCAGTTTAGTGCTTTGAGTTTAATGGTGAATTATTAGTGCTTCGAATTATTACATGCTCATGCACCAAAATGGCCCTTATTTTAGAAAATGAACGAAAATTTGAATGTAGATCGAAGTACTCAGTGAATTGTCACGTTTATAACAAAACTTTCTAGGTTTATGAAGTTTTATTAGCATCCTAACGATCCTATGTACGAATAGTGTTGTAACAAATTAATCCATTGTTACGTACAGTCTTGATAAGATTATACCTCGTTGATTTAAATTTTCTTGTCGTAAAGAGAATTTTAAATAACTACTTGTTTTGTTTAAAAATATATCACCGTCTCAAAGACCAATGAATATTAAAAGTTTGTAACGCCTGAGTATATTCATTATTTAGTAGGCATTACAATCTAGTCTGGAATTCTTTAATGTTTTATCTTTTGATTCAAAGGATCAGACTTGAATAAATTCCTGAGGCAAAAAGTCATGAAAGAATCGTAATGCCTTCATAAAATATATTGAAAAGGTAATCGCTTCCTTTGGGGAGAATAACAGATTCTTTGCTCCCGCGATGAAAATGACCTGAATTAAGTTTTAACATTCAATCGTCGGGTGTTTACCCTCGAGAGCGATCGCTATCCGCCGGCGCCGGCCCGTGTTCCGTTTCTGTTTTTATCAACATAATTATAATAAATACATTTAACACCTCTAATATAAATAAAAGGACATCTGACTTTGGTAGGGGCGTGCGTTTGATTAATAATTTTAATGGTTTTAGTAACTTTTATGGTTCAGTTACCAAAGGATGCCTAAAGCGACTATTTAGCTGCCCCTGTCTATTTCTCTGCCCGTCTGTCACTGACTAGGTATATCTTTTGAATCTTAATAGGTGAACACTTCAAATTCTTTCAAAGTGTGTAATATACTAGCGCCCCTATAATTTATTATCAACGATAAAAATTAAATAACATTACAAGATAAAGAAGGTTCCAGAATTGTTTTTTTTTACGCTTTTGCTCTATTTTAACAATGGCTATGGCTGAAAATTATGACCACTAACAAGTAATAACATAAACTCCATACGTGAAACCTGTTTGTTTTTTTTCTTCATACGGATATCTTCGAGAGCCATATAACTCGCACTTCGCCGTTTTTTTCATTCACTATTGACTAAATGAATATTAAATATTTTTTTCCAACGGGTTGAACTTATTTACAGAACAACACAGTAAAGTTTCAAACAAAGTGTAAACAAACAGACAGCTCAGCCACCTTTATGGCCGCTTAAAGAATCCGCTCAGAAATGTAAAACATTTTCTAAAACGTTGTCATTAAGTCAGACCGGATAAAATAGTGGATCGTACAACGAACCACTTAGAGCTATTTCCCGGGATTGCGTGATAGCAGCACTTAATCTACAAGCTCCGTTTAATTTGAGCTATTTTGAGGCTCAGGCTGGAATTTAAATATCTGGAGATAAGAAGCTCACGCGAAACGCCACAGCCGCGACTACAATGGCACCTAAATCACGCTCTTAACAAATTAATGCGCTTCAAATATTCCCACTGCAATTCTTACCTCTGGAGCTCAAAAGTTCTGGAGTTAGAATGCCACTAACGGTTCTTTTTCAAAGCAAATCAATTCTAGTTTTTGTTAGTTTTCATATATGGAGTTATACCTGAAGCGTTGAAATATTATGATGGTATTTTAAACATATCAATTTAATTTCGATTCTTGCAGAATGACAGCTTTCTAGTAGTCCCAATGGTGCCGTGGGTGCCCAAGGACAGCGGTGATCACTTAACATCAGGAGGATGACGTGCTATTTTATCAGCTTTAGTATAAAAAATGTATACTTTCTAAAAATCCTTAGAACTAAACTAAATATATTAGCTACAAAATTATTTTGCTTAGTTTCGTATAGATTTAGAACTTTTAATTTTGTTGCAAATGGAATAAGTATTATTCAAACGCTACAAAAATCATCTACAACACTGGAACTCGCAAACTGAGCGGCGATCGCATAAAATTGTGATGTTTATTTTGCTATTCAAATTTTTGCTCCAATAGAATGGTCCCGCGCGTAGGGCTCACAAAGCAAAGTGCAGAGATTAGACACAGGCCCCATCAATTACCGGTAATCCACGGCACGTGCGTACCGTTTCACAAACCTATTGGGATAATTGGAGTTTTCGCTGAGCACACACGCAAACACTATGACTGGCTGTTTATTGTGTGGTGTTAATTGAGTATGCCTAAGGATGTGTTATGTAAAATCAGTAAGTTCATGCTGCCATTGACTGAAATGCAAGTCTTAAACAGAAGAGATATATCGCGGACATGCTGTCTCGTCCGTAGCGTTGGGCGTGCTCCGGGTGTTGTTGCTACGTGTTTTGATTTATACTTGTATGTATAGTCGACTAAGAAATTCCTTACCATCCTGTTAAAGTAATGATTTGTAACCTCTTTACGTATAGCTTAAATATCTATGGTCTAAGAAGAAGAAGACTAGACGTCGTTACATTTGATTTGATATGAATGATTTGTGTTGTGTATGATGACTGTAATAAATATTAATCCACGGTAATCCATCGCATATTATTTAACACATCCTCAGGTTGAAGCCGTGGTAGCCTAGTGGTTTGACCTGTGGCCTCTCAAGCAGAGGGTCGTGGGTTCAAATCCCGGCTCGCACCTCTGAGTTTTTGGAATTTACATATGTGCTAAATTACATTTGTAATTTACCATGAGCTTTACGGTGAAGGAAAACGTCGTGAGGAAACCTGCACAACTTGCGAAGAAATTCAATGGTGTGTGTGAAGTTCCTAATCGAAACTGGGCCCGCGTGGGAACTACGGCCCAAGCCCTCTCATTCTGAGAGGAGCCCCGTGCCCTGCAGTGGGACGTATATAAGCTGGGATGATGATGATGACCTTAGGGTCAGGTTCAATGTGAGTTGTACGACTTAAAACATCACAGACAGACAATCAGCCTTATAGTGTTCCGTCTGATGTAGCAACTGTCATAAAAAATGGCAAACCACTTTCTTGGTGGACTGTACTATCCGCGGATTCATTTGGCTGGAACATTAGATCATCATCATCATTCCAGCCCTGGGACGTCAACTGCAGTGCTGGACATGGGCCTGTCTCATGATACCCAGTCATTACGGTTGGCGGCTTACATCCATCGTGAACCTGCGGCATTTACCAAATCATCCGTTCATCTTGTTGGCGGACGTCCCATGCTGCGCTTACAAGTACGTGGTCTTCATTCGAGAACTTTTTGACCCCAACGGCCATCTGTTCTGTGAGCTATTATGGGCTCCCCATTGCCATTTGTACGAGCTAATAGGTTTGGCTATGTCGGTGCTCCTTGTTCTTCTACGAATCTTCCTTCCCATTTATGATTCGATCCCGTAAAGAAACCCCGAGCATAGGCTTCTCCATAGCCCGTTGAGCGACTTTGAGCCTATATAGAACATTAGATAATGCAGTTTAATCGGAATTCCAAGATGTACTAATTTTCCATAGGAATTCTCAAAAATAAGGTACATCGTAAAGAAAAGCAAAATGTCTTAGTGCATATCACGAAGATTTTTTTTTCACAATATTTATAAAAATGGAAGATTAACCTTATGTACTTGATACTATGTTAAGTATTACATTCTAAACTTTGTGTTGTACCTACATCGAAATATATTTTCTTTTCCTAATTGAATAGCGAGTTTCTAAAAAAATCCTTTACGCTGCTATTATTAAGCAAGATTAATTTAATTACTTAAAGAAATTCTACAAAGAACGCTTCTTTCTAAAAAAACCTAAAGCTTTGAAGTAGGTAACTGTCTTCGTAAAACTTGATGCTCGAGGTCGAAATACACTGAAATTTTAATCTCTAATTCCTATAAATACGAGTACATCACCGCTGTTGGGTATAGTTCTCCCCTCAAAATTAAACGGCTTTGGTTGCAGAGTTCAATAACTCCATTCTTACTAGGAAGAAGTGTGCCGGTTTTCTCAGAATATTTTCTTTTACCGTAAAGCTCGGGGTAAATTTCAAATGTAACTTTGCACATGAATTCTGAAAAACCGGCCAAGTGCGAGTCGGACTCGTGCACGAAGGGTTCCGTACCACTTTCAATAAAAACGGCAAAAAATCACGTTTGTTGTATGGGAGCCCCCTTAAATATTTGTTTTATTTTAATTTAATTATTTTTAAAGGTTAATTGTTCTTGTAAGTATAATTATAAAAAAAAATTGTGTACCTATTTATAAGTTAATGACCATTTGTCCAATAAAAATGTACATAAAAAAACAATAAGTATATAACTTAAGAATAGCCTAAGTGTAGTCAAAAAGTCCCCCTCGAGTAAAAGAGTATTTTTAAAGTAAATATATAACTAAATATTCTGTGAATATTTCACGCGTCTACCTGTTGCCGTTATCAATATCGAGCAAAACGAGCAAAAAAATTACATCAGTACCTCTACCATGAGTTTACACTAGTTTACAGTGACCGTACTCGCTAGCGACGGCGTAAATGATTTGTATGGAGAATTGTGCTTCCGTAAGTGACCGCTAGAGGCGCTGTACAATTCTCCATACAAATAATTTACGCCGTCGCTAGCGAGTACGGTCACGTAAACTAGTGTTAACTCATGGTAGAGGTCCTGTTGTATATGGGAACCCCCTAAATATTTATTTTATTCTGTTTTTTTAGTATTTGTTGTTATAGCAGCAACCAAAATACATCATTTGTGAAAATTTCAACTGTCTGGCTTGTGACAGACGGACGGACAGACGGACAGACGAACAGACGGACGGACGGGCGGACGGACGGACGGACGGACAGCGAAGTCTCAGTAATAGGGTCCCGTTTTTACCTTTTGGGTACGGAACTCTAAAAATTAAAGTTTCGAACCCGGGTTCGAACCCTGGAACCTACTTAAGGGGCCATAGGTCAAACCATTAGGCTACCACGGACTACAAAGTCATCCATTTAATGTAGTCATGTTAATGGCAGTAGTGAAGCACCTACCAGTGCAATAATAATGTAAGTGATAATTAAATATGTACCTCGTTAAATCCCTTGCGCCTGTCCGGCAGGCAATCTTGTGAAATATTCAATCAACCTTGTTGGGCAACTAAACAGAATAACCAATTACATCCTCTGTGCATAAAATTTGATAAGGTGCCCATTAAGTGGGAGCTAGAATACCTTTAAATAAATTACTTGCAATAGTTCACAGTGGATAACATAGCCAACACCACCGATAATCGTAATCGTACAAAGAAACATAATTTCTTATTTAATTTATTGAATTCCGGTATACACACCATTTTATAAAATTTTTTTTAGTAATCAATTAAGCTATAAAAAATAGCCTTCTTAGACCTACCAAACGTGGCGAAATTTTTTTATAAAAAACCGGTTGTCTGTAAGTCGGTTTACGGACGATAGTTTAACGTGACAACGCCATAACAAAACATTCAAAAAACAAAAATGAAACCAGGCGGTCACCAAGTCACCCATCTCTTGTACATACTGTCGTTCGCTGCTCTCTTGTACGGTCAAGTGCAAAAATAAGTATCGATTTAATCCTCCCATCGTTACATACCTATACCTTAATCCGACGACATAAGAGCTATGGGACATATTTATGAGCAAGTTGTGTGCACTCTTGATCTTGTTGATCTTTACACTTGACTGTACATATACTGTCGTTCGCCGCTCTATGTAATATTGTAACTGGGCTTCACTGCTCTGTAGGTACATGTAACGTTAAGTAACGTTACAATGAGTCATTCTTTTTCGTGTATGCAGCCGGCGTTCATCGATTTATTAGACGTTGTCACGTCAAAAGTTCGATAGCAAACACCGTGACATGAGATTTTTATATCTTAGATAGATAGATATAATAGATATAAGGAAAGTACCACTACCACTTAAAGAAAACGGGTGAAAATAACTCTGCAATTTTAATTAATTTTAATTTTAATCCAAAGCTGGATGAGCAGATACTTAGAGGTCTCATAAACTTTCTACTTCATTATTAATGTGATTACGCTCCGAGTTCAGTAACAACTTATACACCTACGTAAAACATAAAACGTATTAATTACAATAAGTACTGGGGTTTGGGAACAAAATACAGTGAAATGTTAATGGGCTGAAGTTACCTCCACACCTGCGGTTTCACGGAGTCAACTGCTAGCGTTTCAGTTAAAGAGGGTAAATGAGGTTGTCTATGGCGCCCTCTCGTGAACTCCCGGCGAACAAAACGACAAAGAGAGGTACAGCAACATTTACAGAGAAAATGCCCTTAGGGCAGCAAGTAGTCCGGCCCTCCACCCTTTGTTTTCTTACCGAGCCCTCCGTAGCGCGGCTCGGCGCACAGACTTACTAAACCTTCATAAATTCATAATTCTAATAACATAAAGAAAAGGCTGTAACTTTGCCGGGCTATTTTGGTTAAATTACAGAATTCTGTACCCATTTTAACTTTAAACAAGCCGCAATATTCTAGCGAACTGATATCTAGCTTTTCTCGTCGTTGTCGTAAATAAACTGTCTCTAATTAAATTCCTGTAAAAATTGGCTCGTCACTGTTCCGAAGTAAATGAATCATTAGATTTGTTTCACGTGGGTGGCTAAAAGCGTTTTATGGGTGCGTATATACTCACTTAAATGTACAATTGAATACGCAAGGTTAAAAGGTTTCACAGCGACGAGCCGCACCGCGGCAGACGCCGGGCACGTATATCTCCCGCACCGCAGGAATTTCTAAATCTTCATAAGATAATGGATCGCTCCGAAAGAAAAGGACCTCTCCGGCTTGGAACTTTGTTGAATTCCTGACTCGTAATTAATAAAATTACTTTTTGGGAGCTTTCTTCGACTTCAAAGAATTTTAGCATAAAAGAAAAAAAGTTAAGTAGATGAATTATTTTTGAATTATAAAGGGAATAATTTCAGATGTTTATATACTTAGGAGTTGTTCCGAAGAAATTTTCTTTGTCTCCTGGCGGGTTCGTAACTCATGCTGTTGTTGAAATTCCGTGTCTTTGTAACTCAGGTAGGTACATTATCATAATATTGAAAGAAAGATTTCAGTCATGAAACTTTCAATATCTTTTGTGGAATTATTATTTGCTCGGATAAATGGTATTCGATGAGCTGCCGACCGCGTCTGCAATGAAATCGCATTCAATGTAACGTCAAGAAAGTATTTACACTCCAATTGAATTCGACAAGAGAAGACTAATGCGATTTTTGCGAAAGTACTTATAGAGATTCTTAAATAAAAGAATAGTAAGTAATTTAATGAATGCGCAACTTTCTTTGCAGGGCAAGAAGTTCGTATGGAAATGTTTAACTTTTCTTTCATTCCTTTTCTACTGTATTATGTGGGAGCCAAATGTATTAAACCTCAGTCTTTTGAATTCTTTGTATCATTAAAATATTTCTACATCATTAAACAACACTATTCACCGTATGATAAACTATCTACATTGCTAAAATTACTTGGGCGTTTCGAGCACATTGGAGCGGCCGTGGTTCAGTCTACTTGTGACCACAACGGCTGCAATGTGGTCGAAACTTTGAGGTAATTTTAGCAGTATAGATTGTCATGAGAAGTCTTGCGTAGTATTAATCTCTAATATATAAAAATCTCGTGTCACGGTGTTTGTTATCGAGTGGTTATCGAATTCCTCCGAAACGGCTTGACCGATTTTTATGAAACTCTTTTCTCCGTATTCGGTAGGTCTGAGAATAGGTTGTAGACTATTTTTATACCCCTATTCTTTGCGGACGCAGTCGCGGGCAACAGCTAGTCTAATATATAAAAATATCGTGTCACGGTGTTTGTTATCGAACTCCTCCGAGACGGCTCGACCGATTTTCAACCGACGAAAACAAAAGGAGGAGGTTCTCAAGTCGACGTGTATATTTGTTTTTTTTTTTTAATGTATGGTCACGCTTAACTTAGTACAGAGTAGTCGGATTTTGATGATTCTTTCTTTATTGGAAAGCGTCTACCCCAAGGGTGGTCCCATGTAAATTTGGAAATAATATTCTTACCATAAGGGTAGGAAAACAGGGGATGATTGACTAACTTTTTACAGAGTAGTCTGATTTCATAATTCTTTTTTATTGGATAGGGTATATATACCTTGAAGTTGGTATTATATAAATTTGGAAAAAAAATTTACCCCAAGGATGGGAAAAAAGTATAAAATAAAAACTTTTTAACAAAAAAATTAAACCGCCGAAAAAACTGAAAAGCAAAAAATAATACCTTTTTGTTTGACCTTAATCTAGGTACCAGTTTGAAGTCGGTGTCTCAGCACTAGCCAGGAGGAGTGGCTATAATCTTCTACCTGATTGGCTTCTATCACTCCTCCTGGCTCGTGCTGAGGCACCAACTTCAAACTGGTACCTAGATTAAGGTCAAACAAAAAAGCTATTATTTTTTGCTTTTCAGTTTTTTCGGCGGTTTAATTTTTTGTTAATTATGAAAGTTTTTTCTCCATATCCGGTAGATCTGAGAATAGGTCGTAGGGTATTTTTTATACCCCCATTATCCTTCGCGGGCGAAGTCGCGGGCAACTGAACAGCTAGTTATTTATAAGTGAAAGTCGCGAAAATTGTAAACAAAAAAATGAGCAAAGAGACTTTTTGTGTGTTTTGAAATTCATAAATGGTTTTGCCACACTCATCAAAAATGATAAATTCAAATAGCTAATCTATACTTTTTTTTTTAAAGTAGGTATATAATTTGTGACATATAATATTTGTAATGGATTTAATTTTATTGATGTTTTGTAATGTTATGGGAATAAATGAATATATATTAGGGCCTAGTTACAAATTTTAAATATCTATACTAATATTATAAAGCTGAAGAGTTTGTTTGCTTGAACGCGCTAATCTCAGGAACTACTGCTCCGATTTGAAAAAAATCTTTCAGTGTTAGATAGCCCATTTATCGAGGAAGGCTATAGGCTATATATCATTACGCTAACACCAATAGGAGCGGAGCACCAATGAAGGATGTTTCAAAATCGGGGGGTTTTGAAGTAAAACTTCTATAGGCACGCTTGACTTGGGAGTACGGTGGTGAATGTGAATGTGGGTGTGCGGGGGGGGTGCGGGGTGCCAGAGGGTTGGGAGGAAGCGGGGGTGCGGAGGGCGTTGCGGGGGGTATGCTATATTTACTAACTGATACCGATGATGATGATATAATAATACTTAATGATGGATGTTTCGATGTTGCCGTTGCCGGATTTTGATTTATTTGATGAAAGTGATGATGAAGCTTTACCACAAATTGGAATTCGGCGCGGACGAAGTCGCAGGCAAAAGCTAGTCTATACATATAATAAATCTGTAACAAGTCGGTGTCTGTACATTGAAGATATTTGAGAAAAACTGTCACTAGGGCTATTTATTAGCACAATAGAACCCAAAACAATGATTTTTAGAATTATTGTCTGTTTGTCTGTTTGTCTGTTTGTCTGTGCGTTTGTGCGCGCTAATCTCAGAAACGGCTTAACCTAGAAGGATGCGGTTTTTATTGATATGTTGGTATTTTCTTGGATTAACATTTAGTGTTTGTTTCATTTGAATCGGTTCACAAATAAGAGAGATACGTCTATTTTAAGAATTTATCGAACAGGTTTTTTTGTTTGAACGCGCTAATCTCAGGAACTACTGCTCCAATTTGAAAAATTCTTTCAGTGTTAGATAGCACATTTATCAAGGAAGGCTATAGGCTATATATCATCACGCTAACACCAATAGGAGCGGAGCGGAGCGGAATAATGTTTCAAAATCGGGGGTTTTTGAAGTAAAACTTCTATAGGCACGCTTGACTTGGGAGAGCACGGTGTTGAATGTGAACGCGGGTGTGCGGGGGGGGCGGGGGCGGGTATTTTTTTTTATATCGAGGAACTAAGGAGAGCCATAATTGATGAAAAAGCAAATTGGATAAAAAAAAAATAAGCTGCCCAAATTACTAATTCCACGCGGACGGAGTCGCGGGCAAAAGCTAGTACTAAATATAATGGTAAGTAGCATTGAATTATTAACCTTTTCGACGCTTACGACACATAATTTGCACCGCACGCAGGTTCTACGCCAACGACTGCTAATACTGATATAATAATATCAGTCACGACGTGCAGGTAGTGCGATATCTACCTGCATGCATTTCTGTAGGGTTCAACTTCGCGTTTGACATTCCAATGTGACATGTCATGGCGTATGAGTGAGAGCAAGTGAGAGCCATGGGTGAGAGCTGTTTTATTTGACAGAGCGTTGAATAGTCATAGTCACTAATCTTGATTTTTTTTAAAACAAATACAGTGTCCAACTTGACACTGGCGACTTTAACGATTCTAAAAGCACTTGCATTATAACGCTGACCAGTCACCTCAGTCAGTTCGCATCCCAATCTGACATTTAACGGCAAGCGATTGTATTAGAAGGTCGGGTTATCAGAAGCGGTGCTATCGCGATAGCCGCCCGCATGTCGCGTCGCGAGCACGCGGGTGCAACGCCACTGAACTACACATCAGTGACAGTTGACAGTACACCAACATCCATATTTTGAATGTAAGTTTTTGTTAAATAACTTTAAATTAAAAAAATTAAAAACCCCCAACGCAATTATGTCACTCGTATGTTTGAACATTAAGTCGATCAGTGCCCTTTATACGTCTAAGATCCCTCCCGCAGCTAACAAAAGAGCTGATAACTTTAAAACCGCTGAACCGATTTTGATAAAACATATTTAAGAACCATCGCCAAGAAACCTGCTTTCTATTAAAAAAAAAACTGCATTCGAATCGGTTCATCCGTTTAAGAGCTATGATGCCACAGGCAGACACACACACATAGCGGTCAAACTTATAACACTCCTCTTTTTGTGTCGGGGGTTAAAAAATAAAACATTTTTACAAGGTTATTTGCTGGCTCATTCAATTCGACCTACACATTCATAGCGAATTTCAAGTCAAATCTACCACGAGCGCGTCAAATTTAACTAGTAAGAACTTAACATTTTAATACAGACAGACATCGGGAAATGTGAAACTAAATAAAATCCTGTGAAAAACTTAATTAAAGAAAGTCGTTAGTAAATATGAACTTGCAATTGCAATGCATAAACTACACTGGAGGTAGGTACATTAACATTACACAAAACTTACTGAATACACTGAACTGAATTCCTCTTCTTTATTCATCAGAATAAACACGTCAGGTCGAAAATAAGTCTGTCATCACAAAATAAAGTTTACTTTAATGTGAATTTTATAATTATCAATTTTTCTTTTACTTGTGATGTTAAAACCACAGCAGTAATATTAATAAATACGGTGGCAGGTTCAAATTACGTTTCATGTCATAAGTATGTCATTATTTGTTTTAGTATGAATGCTGCATGGAATCATGGAAATGGGAGACGTGGGTTCGAATCCCGCCGGCGCACCCGAGAAACTTTTTTCGCTTTTAAATAATCTTAGATTCAGTGAGCAGCCGTACTGCTAATAAAATAAATAATAATCAAAAATATAGTTATAGAAAACTCGACTATTTAAGCATTTTATAAAAATGAGATTTGTGGCTTTGCCTTTTTGTGATTTTTGAGGCGAAACGCGTGTTAAAAACGTAAATACTCTCAATGACGATTTTATACCTACCTGCTGTTATTTTGTCAATGCAGATCCGCCATTGACTACAATACGTAGTAGTTTAATTTGCGAAGCCACATAAAGCTCCGTTTGATGAGGGTAGACGAGCTATCAGATTAGATAGTGAGTTTAATGTCTGCGCATTGCATACATTACTCTATAAATCTCAGACAAGTTGAATAAAAGAATAAGTTTGAAATAATTTTATTTTACTTTTGCTTGGGTAAACTAAAGTAGTGAAAAAAGATTTATTAATGATCATACTTACGATGGCTAAAAGTTTTATTTATTTCTAAAGCTTATATTTTTTTCTAAATCGACTTAAAGATAAAATTGACAGTGCAATTTGCGGGGTTTATTTATAAATTGTTTTTCTTTAACAATAACTACCATTACCAACTGAATAATTATACGAATGCTATTAATTTATTCTGAAATCAATAAATTTCTAAAAATATGTTTGATACAATTTAAAACTCTATACTAGGTAAGTATTTGATTGCCAATCGTGGTTAGAGGCGATATGTCAAAAACTGTTTCAAATACAGAGACACAGACAATAATAAGTACTGTACCTATACTGTGACCAGGTATTTCTCTTGTTGCACATTTTAATTCTTCAAACTCATAACATAACACACTCGCACAAACTACGAGTACTAGCGGAAGCTTTTAGCTTAACAAATGAATCCATTTACCACTTCCATTTGCAGGCGCAATGCTCCGCGAGCAAACGCTCACCGCCGCAACAATAACGATTTTATTAAATAATCAATCAATCAATAAAGCGAATTCCGCCTTAACTCATATTTATGACTGACTTCCGAAGCGTAGACGTGACTCAATACTGACAATTATGTTGGTAAGCCTGACACTTTGCACAACACACCTGCCATGCACGACGTGATTAACGATGTTTTCTATCAGATTTTTAGTAAGTCATTAAAATCTGTCGAATCATGCTACACTGCAAATGTACCTATAGTGGAAATGGTATGAAATACTACAACCTAATCAAAAAAAATATTTTTTTCTTTAAAATGGCTTCTGTCCAGTCCATTCAAGGCCGAAAGCCACAAGTAACGATGTGAAGACGACATCTTTCAGACGCAGTGCTGCAGTGTTACATTGCTGTCAAAGGACCGGTAATCATAAAGCTTATAAAATTTATTGGCCATGATATTCTAAGTATGTAGAAACCTTCATGTAAAAACCTGCAAAGTGAAAAAAAAGCTAACAGTGTCATTTACCAAAGCAACTATTGTCTGTATCGGTCAGCGTAAATATACGCAGCATCGCACAATATCAAAACTCGTTCAAGCTTAATTGCATAAAACTAACTGCTTGTGATTCAGTAGAGGTAATATCAGTTTCCCGCTTTTGAAAAACAATAACCTGGGAACATTGCTCTGAAACCTTTATACGAAAGAGAGTCGCTCGATGAAGTTGCACGCAGAAGAATTTCCATGCAATAAAGGAGCATCGCTTCCGCTAGGGCTGGCAACCCTCCCGGTAGCCATAAGACAGCTCTATCTGTTTTTACGCTTCGGGATGTAGGGTAAGACAGCCCGGAAATTTGCTGGTAATACATCAAACTTTTCATCTCTGGGCTGGTAATGCGTCTGCAATGTCCTGGTGAAGCAGGGGTGTGTGGACGCAGTAACAGATTACCAACTTGCGACCTGGCTCATTTTTTCAGTGTTCCACTTGTGGGTGTTCCATAACAAACTGTTTTATTCCGAAAGTTTTCCGAATCAAAGCAACGGTCATGCTTTTTAAAAGATGGCAACCCCTAGTCTCGACGCGGGAGGATTCTTGCCGAGCGGCCGGAGATATTGCGTACTTTACCGGGCTCGCCTCTAATAACACCACCGATATCGTTTGTGTAAGGAGAAAAATACGAAATGAAATGGAAACTAGCTGCCGCCGCCTTATGGTTTCCAATCTCAGTTTACAATTTGCCAACAACCGGTACCTATTGCTTCTTTAATTTTAGCTTTCAACTGAGCATTTTTCACGATGGGGGTGAAATCTTAAAGAATAAGCATAAAAATATTGGACTACCTAGTAAGAAATCATTTTCAAAACTTTTACGCGTGTAACTATAAGCCTTCCAGTTCAAAGAGTATCCATTTATTAATAAGGAATTTTGTCCCAAAACACTTAGGATTCTTAAATGTTTTAGTAGTTTAATAGTAAAGCATGAGTTGGTCCTAAGTATGAAATCATACTTGACTTCCAAAAGTTCCGTGCATGTGAACTGCGGCAACTTGGTCGTATGCATGCTCGAAGTTGCTCGAGCCAGGCTTTTGTTCTTAATCTCGCAACTAATTTAATTAGAATTAGTCGACTTGTTTTCTGTATTAACTACGACCTTTCACCTTGCTATTTTGCGTGCATGTGGTATGTATGTTCTTCGTCATCGTCGTATCAATCTTGACAGAATGGTTGTGGTCATAATTTTTTAGGTTCTGGTAGCAAGCTTACACGCCTCCATTCTTCTCTGTCAGCCGCTTTCTATATGCTTACGTGTAGTGGTCCTTCTACTGCAGCCTAGTGCCTTCGACTTTCCCCTGGATCACAAGTCGCTCCTCAGCTACGTCTTCTCGACGACATACCAATGTGTCCGCCAAAAATTAAGGATGTGGGATTGTACGAGGGGCGTTCAATATAAAGTGAGAATGAGATGCAAACTCTTTTAATATTACGAAATTAAATACTGGCCGGTAAAGCTAATCTATCTAGCTGATTGCTATGAAAAAAAAAACTAACTGTCTTTTGTTTAAAAAAATATACGGTAATTTCTTTGCAATGCTATTGAGTACGTTAGCGAAAATGGAGAAAATTGAACTGCGCGCCGTTATCAAATACTTGTGTTTGAAAAATTTTTCTACGGACCAAGTCAATTTGGATTTGCGGGACACTTTAGGGTCTAATGCTCCTCCGTATTCGACAGTCGCACGTTGGTGCGCCGAATTTAGACGTGGAAGAACATCGACAATGGACGATCCCCGCTCCGGACGCCCTACTACAGCAGTAACTGAAGAAATTGTGAAAAAAGTCGAAAACTCAGTTTTGGCGGATCGTCGTGTCACGGTTCGTTTTATTGCTGAAAATGTAAAGATTTCAACGGGGAGCGTGCATAATATTTTACATGAACGCTTGGGTATGAAAAAGGTATCTGCGCGTTGGGTACCAAGAATGCTTACTGACACGCAAAAACAAACTAGACTAGAGATTTGTCAAGAAGCTTTGAACCTGATGCAGCAAGACCGGGAACTTTTTTTGGCGCGATTTATAACAATGGACGAAACATGGCTCCATCATTACGACCCAGAAACGAAACTGCAGTCTATGACATGGAAAAGGCCATCATCTCCAACTCCGAAGAAATTCAAGGTGAGCCCATCTGCCGGTAAGGTCATGGGCTCTGTTTTTTGGGATGGTAAAGGGGTATTAATGATTGAGTATCTCGAGCATGGAGCCACTATTACGGGCACATTATACGCCAAACAAATAGCAACATTGCGCAATGAGATCCGCGAAAAACGGCGAGGTAAACTCTCGAAAGTTGTGCTGTTCCACCAGGACAATGCCCCGGCACATAAGTCCGCCGTTGCAATGGCTGCAATTCGTGATGCTGGGTTCGATATCCTTAAGCATCCTCCGTATTCACCAGATCTCGCTCCCAGTGATTTCTACCTATTTCCGAGATTCAAACAATACCTGAGAGGCCAGAAATTTGAAGACGACGACGCGGTAGTCGCTGCAGTACAAGATTTTTGAAGTACTCAAGATGAGACCTTTTTTAAAAATGGAATTATAAGTTTAGAATAAAGATATACTAAGTGTATTATGCTAAAAGGTGACTATGTCGAAAAATAAAATGACATTTAGTAAAAGTTGTTTATAACATACTCATTCTCACTTTTTATTGAACGCCCCTAGTACTATGGATGATAGACGCTTCTTGATGCCGAGTTCTCCGAGTATGGAATCATTGGTACGGAAATGGTATGTATGTGGAGGTGACGTCATAGCAAGGTACAAGGAATCGATCACTGACATGGACCGCCCGCTGAGGCCTGAATCAAACAATTATTGACTTGAAAAAACATTAAAAAATAGCCCAATTTTAAGTCATTTTTAGTGATTTTGTCGACAATATAATTTAAGTCATGTTAAGCCTCTTAAGGTAATAGTCTAATACAGAACGACAAATTAACGGACGAAAAAGAACTAAAATTCAACATTATATGTATACGAATTTGTTGGCATGCTCAAGCATTTTTAACGTCAATGTGACAGCTACAAAGAAAGAGACCCTCTCATTTAATATCGACTCTATGCTGTCGTACTCTAATATCCGAGTAAAAGGTAGACACGCCATGCCGACGTTAATTAGCTTTGTCAATAACGATCTAATTAACGGATGAGAGCTAGCAGGCATCTATCCGCAATGGCTACATTGATCGCAAACCCAGTCATGCATGAAAGCGGTGCAAATATCATCGCGCGGGTACATTAATCACATTAGTATGGAAGTAATCGGGAGATGAACACGAAAGCTAACATAACAAGTCAAAGTATGTATGTACCTACCTATGTATGTATAACCCTTTCATCATCATCATCATCATCATCCCAGCCTATATATTGACGTATACTGCAGGAAACAGGCCTTGTCTCAGTATGTTTTTATCACAGTCCCAATTTTTTGAATAAAAGAGTGTTACACCTACATTTTTTTTTGACGTCAAAATGTAACACGCTTTTATTGAACCCAATCTAACAAACATTACAAATTCAATAAAAACTTACAAAAAAACAACACATGTAGAGGTATTGTACCTACCTATTCGCACGTCACCAAAAATTTTATAATATTCTGGGTAGTATAATTCCGAAGAGAACACTTCTACGAGAATCTTTTACATTTTAAGTTTAAAAGTAAAATCATAAGTATAATTAAACAATGATACAAACTATGTAGCATAGAATCAGACTGTGAAGAAGTAAAGCAACTTCTTGAAAGGAAAATTGCTCGGTTTTTAACTTTGCAATAACGCCAATACGCTGGCAGGCACGTCATTTCATTTGCTGGTGTGTCGTGCCACGAAAAGTGCCTACACGCTCGAACGAACCTCCCCCATAGCGTTGTTTACCGAACATTCGACACTGTATAATTACTGTCATTTATGGTTTCATTCAATTAACTGCATATTTACACTCAATGCACGAGCACGCCAAACATGATGACAAGGGTATGTACATTCATACTATACCACGCGGAAAATGCTCGTGATATCGTCATGTTCACTGTCCTAGAAGAGTATAATAGTCTGACTAGGCCGTTACAGAATAGATCGGTATTCAGTCAACTACAAAATATTTATAAAATGACACTTTACTACCATGCAATAAGGTAAAAAAGCGGATACTTACATATCTTTGTACTTACTCAGGAAACTTGTGCCTAGTATACAAGCCTCCTAAACCTCCTCTCAGAATGAAAGGACTTGAGCCGTAGTTCCTACACGGGCCCAGTGCGGATTGGGAACTTCACACACACCATTGAATTTCTTGGCAGGTGTGTGCAGGTTTCCTCGCGATGTTTTCTTCCACCGCAAAGCTCATGGTAAATTTCAAATGTAAACTGTATATAAATTGAACAAAAATGGCGGACATCTGCGCAGGAACTATTGTTGACAAAAGTATTTAAATGGATACCGTAAACGAAAACCCTATAAAACATTGAATTATATATAATCATAGCGCTGTAGTAAGTTGTTACCTATAGCCAAGTAAGCTATCTTACTAATATGGAATCACCTATACACCAAGTTATATATTTACTTACCGACCAAATTTTTTATAGCTGTAGGTGTATCTATTAGGTAGATATGTTTATTTCTGTAACCAATATAGTAACTTGAAATCGCACTCGCAATATTTGATATCTGTATTTCCATTCCAAGCCTGCAAAATGACAGGATTATAATCATTTTGCCATTTCCGACTCCGTATTGCACACAATACTCCAAAGTCGACTGTTCGGAGGCGTTTTTACAAAATAATTTATATTAACTAGAAAAGTACCTATATGTGGTCGTGCGAATCATACAATTGCCAACTCATTATATTTCTTATAGAAATAAAGCTATCTAATATTGATACAGTCCCTAAAAGATAGCAATAACGTACTTTTCGTTGATGTTTTATATTTATCTGAAAGCTTGGGATTTACGACTACTTCAAAATACTTTTCAATGCGAACTAGACGTGTATGTACAAACAGCAAGAGCTCAAGTCTATATTAAGATATTTCTTATAATTAAAGCGCAAGGCGAGCTTGGAATATCGTATATTTTATGAAAGGAACCGACGTGCAATATCTGAGCGCAATAACAAGAACCTTTATGATAATGTTACCTGCTCGTTACATGTAAATACACCCTTTACGCCGCGAAATATGGTATCAGGACGAAGTTTTAGCCAGCTATCTTATCGATAGGCAAGATTATATGAGAAGCAAATGTTAGGAATTAGGTTACACGGACATCTGGAACAGCTCGAACACGCGATTTATGTCGGTATCTTGAGTACGGTAACCTATCGATGTTTAGAAACTCTTTTACTCGAATTTCATTTATCCGAAAATGGTTCACCGACTTTTTAAAATCCATATGTTTTGTTTTTCCACAACTTCACAATGCCACGGATTCATTTCATCACAGTTTTATTTGCCAACAAAACAAAATCCCGAATTACATTAATCCATTTTTTTATTTGCCAACCTAATCAGTTAATCTAAATGTAACGAAAAGCCGAAAGTATGTTTTTATTATCTACCTAACCTAACATCAGAGTAAGACAACATTGCTTAATTTTTAGCGAGCGAGCGAAGCGAGCGAGCAAGACGGTTCGGAGCGGAAGCGACTCGGATAGGTTAGGTTCAAAGGCTAATGCGGGAGCGTAGCGGAGCGAAGCTCCCGCATTAGCCTTTGGTGTTAGTTTTTTTTTATAACCACCTACAAAACCCCCTACCCACATAGCAAACTCAATAAAATATTTGGGCAACATTAAACAACAAAATTAATATTACGCTCCACACATTTGTCCACACAATTGTATGGTCGCCTTTTGTACCCCTGACCTTTGCGGAATAATAATTTTGCGGAATAAATATATATTTGGCAAATGATCCTTCGGAATTTCATGCAGTTGGATTTTGAATCATTTGGCAAATAAAAAAATGGATTTTACAACATTTGGCAAAAGAAAATATGGTAAATAAAATTTCGGACAAACAATAATTTGGAAAATGAAAAAACGGAGTTTCGTTTTCGGAAATTTAATATTCGGAAATGAGCTTTTCGAGAATATGATAGGTAACCCTTGAGTACAGAATACGAATTGCAACCTAGCTTTTTAGCTGAAACCTGGGTCATGGTAGGAATGTGAGATTTAAAAAACCGGCCAAGTGCGGGTCGGACTCGCGCACGAAGGGTTCCGTACCATTATCTATGAAAACGGCCAAAAAATCAGGTTTTTTTGTGTGGGAGCCACCCTTAAATATTTGTTTTATTTTAATTTAATTATTTAATTTTAAAGTGAATATATAACTAAATATTCTGGGAATATTTCAAGCGTCTACCTGTTGCCTTTATCAATATCGAGCAAAAAAATCACGTTTGTTGTATGGGAGCCCCTTTGAATACGCTTGGGTGCTACGAGTAGTTTTTCATCTTACACTGCTTTTCATCTTACCCCCCCCCCCCCCTCCCACTCACTATTTTTTGTTACAGCGGCAACCAAAATACATCATCTGTAAAAATTTCAACTGGCTAGCTATCACGGTTCATGAGATACAGCCTGGTAACATACGGACGGACAGACAGACGGACAGACGGACGGACAGCGGAGCCTCAGTAATAGGGACCCGTTTTTACCCTTTGGTTACGGAACCCTAAAAAGGTAATAAAAACTTTGCTAGCTTTTTTGTAAACGCCTTTGTTGTTTTGTGGTATTTTATAAAGAAAGAATATTTGTATTGTATTGTATGAATTTGAAAGTTTCTGTATTTGACTGGATTCTATCGTAGTAACATTGATAGATCACAGAATAAATGTCAATCTACAAAATATACGGTTTATCTGTAATTCTGATACTTAGCGCGTCAGAGCCTTGTCTATCACATTGGTGAGCGCGTTTCGTGTTTGCCACGAGAGCGCAAAAATTTCGCTGCGAAGGCTTAATAGCTCATTTATACTCGCCTACGAGTGGCGTGACGAACTGCGAGACGAGCAACGAGACGGGAGTGTGAATAGACGCTCGCGGCACGCCTCGCGCCTAGTCTCGTACTTCGCAACGCTCGCGACGCCGAGCCGAGGCACGAGACGAAGCACGAGGCGAGGTACGAGGCGTGAGTGTAAATCAGGTATTACGATTTAATCGCGAAAGCGCAGCGAGTTCGTCGCGTCTAGGGCTGGGACGGGATGCTGTACAAAAACTAAAGTGGGTAAAATACGTATTATTATACCTTGACAAGCTCGTGCGCGGCGCTCGGCGGAACCCTGTCGCAGGGAGCCTCTGCTGTCCTTAACAAGATTGTTTTTAATAAGTGCGGCAAACGCTGACTGCGACAGGGTTCCGCGGAGGGTCGCGCACGAGCTTGTCGGACTATAGCTGACGTACATGAATGTACAGAATCCCGTCCCAGCCCTAGACGCGACAAACTCGCTGCGCGCTCGCGATTAAATCATTTCATTACATACATTTCAGTATCCCTTTTTCTTTTTATAACCATACCATTTTTACTATACCTATTATGTGTCTATGGACGGAAACGTCCGATAGTAAATGATTTTTATTTTATTTTATTACGCATTCGCGCCGAAATCGTTGCGCGCTCACGGCGAACTCACTGCGGGCTCGCCTCGCTTTTAACTCATCTTCAAACCGCCAGTGTGATAAGGCTGTTGAGGCTGAATGGTAAAACAAAGACACACAAAGGCTCAAATATTACTTTCCTGACTTCTGAGGCCGTATTGTCTAACGCACGGACGCTTGCTATCACATTAACTATCTCTTTCTGTCAAACGGTACAAGATCGTGACAGAACAAGATAGTGAATGCGATAGGAAGCGTCTGCACGTTTGACAATGTGGCCTCTGTCTGAATTTAAAATTATCTTCATTGCTACAACGTACTTGAGCGAATTTTTTACTGCAACTTCAATGTAACATATATTTTGGCGCCACATCCGTGAGGAAGCAAACTTTCACGTCCGCATCAGCTTCCGTAACAGCCATTTCCGTTACCACCCTGACGCATTCCTGCATTCACCTTACGTAGGGTTAGGAGATAGGGGAAAACCTTCAGTTTAATAACAAACTTTGTAAAATTTTAATCGATTTCGTGGAAGCATTTAAAGTTTGTACACTCCCAACTTGCTTTTTGTTTAAACGAACAGGCTAAGTAATTTCAGCTGGTTATGGGTGAGACAGGTAGGACAGTGAGCAGGTCGAAAGATTTTGTTAGAACATCATCCGTAGATAATTAAATTTAAAAAAAATATATTTTCGGTTACGGTGTAAGTCCTTGGTGTATTTAGAGAACTTTAAAAGTTACAATTTTGGGTTGTGGCTCTTTTGAAGTCGCGGCAACCATTTCGATCTCACTGTTGAAGAGAAATTCCGGGATTTTACTAAATACCCTTGGGGAGTCTCAGAAATCACATCGTGGTCTTTATTTATGTAGTATGACGAACATCCGAGCAATACTGTCTCTAAACTTAGCGAGTATTTTTTTTGCTTGGATCCCGTGGGAATATCGGGATATAAATTAGCTTATGTGTTTTAAGCGTCCAGCTATTCACATACTAAATTTCATTCCAATCCATCTAGTCGTTTAAGTGCGAAAAAGTATCAAACACGCACAAACTACGCGCGCACGCACACCAACTCACAAACTTTCACATTTAGTTGGAATATTAATAGGATTCCCAATAATTTAAAATCAGTTTACTTATTGAATACCTTAATGAACCTGAAACTTAAGGACTTAAAATGTCAAAACTCGAAACTATAGGTACAGTTAGCGTCAAATACTTCGTGACACCCACAGTGGCCAATAAGTTAGCAACACGGCCTTATTCCAACTGTAATAAAGACGTGTTGCGAACTATTTGACCACTTTGGGTGTCACGAACTATTTGACGCTGACTGTACGTAGGTACCTACCTACATATAAAACCAAAGCAATTAAGTGTTACGTTCCAAACTTCTGGGAACAGCAGGGATCTAAATTAACATGTAAAATGAACCAATGCGGGTCAGCCGATTTCACTTCTAAACTTGATCATCACTTCTAAAGTCTAGAACTGAGAGGATACATCTATTTATATAAAAGAAGAAACTGACTGACTGACTGACTGACTGACTGACTGACATATCAACGCACAGCCCAAACCACTGGGTCTAGAGATTCAAAATTTGGCATGTAGATTCCTTATAATCTCTAGGGGTGCACTAAGAAAGGATTTTTCAAAATTCACTCCCTAAGGAGGTGAAACGGGGGTCCAAAGTTTGTATGGGGAAACAAGATTAGTCGACTATTTTATTCGAAACTTCACAGAAGTACTCCTAATGATAAATGAGTAAACACGTGTTTCAGGTTTTTTGAGAATTCAACCCCTAATAGGGGGGAAAGGGGTAACAAAGTCTGAAAATCAACATGGCTGTTGTTTCTATGGTTTATCGGGTCGCTGGTTATGAAAACAACAGCCGTTTTAAAATCCGACGTGGCAGACGTAAAATACCATCTCCCTGGATGGGGTGCGATGGGGTTAAATATCTAAATAAACTAAATGACTGTGGATATATCAACGCACAGCCCAAACCACTGGACCTAGAGACTTGAAATTTTTCACATAGATACCTTATACAATGTAGGCATCCACTAAGGAAGGATTTTTGGGAATTCCCACGGGAAAGGGAAAAAACGGGATTTATATATTCGATTCCGAGTGACCCTATCTCATTAACTATAATAACTAGACTCTTCGAATTTGATACACAAGTAGGTATTACATTATTTAAAACATTAATTTCAGGATTTTTCTAAATTCCGACGGGATAAGGAAAAACGGGATTTATATATTCAGTTCAACGGGATCCTATGAACTATAATTACTAGACTCTTCAAATTTGGCATAGATGTAGGTAATTATAATAGTAAAAAACAGTTTTAAGGATTTTCGGAAATTCCCACGGGATTAGGAAAAACGGGATTTTTCGTTTTACTGGTCGTAGAAAGCTGAAATTCAACATGTAGGTTGCTTGGGGAGTGTAGAGCTGGATTGAAAGAGGACTTTCCAAAATTCCCACGGGAACGGGAAAAACAGGATTTTTCGTTTTACTGGTCGTAGAAAGCTGAAATTCGGCATGTAGGTTGCTTGGGGAGTGTAAAGGAGCATTGAGAGAGGACTTTCCCAAATTCTCACGGGAACGGGAAAAAACGGGATTTTCGTTTTACTGTTCGTAGAAAGCTAAAATTCGGCATGTAGGTTGCTTGGGGAGTGTAGAGGAGCATTGAGAGAGGACTTTCCAAAATTGCCACGGGAACGGGTAAAACGGGATTTTTCATTTTACAGGTCATAGAAAGCTGAAATTCGGCATGTAGGTTGCTTGGAGAGTGTAGAGGAGCATTGAGAGAGGACTTTCCCAAATTCCTACGGGAACGGGAAAAAACGGGATTTTTCGTTTTACTGGTCGTAGAAAGCTGAAATTCGGCATGTAGGTTGTTTGGGGAGTTTAGAGGAGCATTGAGAGAGGACTTTCCAAAATTCCCACGGGAACGGGAAAAACGGGATTTTTCGTTTTACTGGTCATAGAAAGCTGAAATTTGGCAAGTGGGTTCCTTGGGGAGTGTAGGGGAGCATTAAGAAAACATTTCCCGAAATTCTTACGGGAACGGGAAAAAACGGGATTTTGCGTTTAACTGGTTGTAGAAAACTAAAATTTAAAAATTCATAAGTTTATACTGTAAGTAGGCCGCAAAGGGCTCTTTAACCGACTTCTAAAAAAGGAGGCGGTTATGCATTCCACTTTTTTTTTTATGTGTATGTTCACCGATTTTTCGGTCAATTGTGGACCTGCTTGCTTGCTTGCCTGTATGCTGGCTTGCTTGATATCTTGGTTCTTTGTAATACTCATAGTACACGCGAGCGAAGCCGCGGGCAAATGCTAGTAGGAATATAATTAAAACATGAATTGTCAACGAAGAGCAAGCAAGGTATGCATGTAGATTAAGTTGCAATCACGCATAAGGTTATGAATATTATAATGAGCCGAACTGTAGTGTGAGCAACAAAGTGATCTTGATCACCGGTCTTGCGGTGTGATCGTGGACCGGCTGAGGACTTTAAACATCTGACAAAGGATGTGAGTGTTTATCTGCATGGTTGTAAATTTTAATAATAATTTGATTGTTTTAAGTTTAAATTGAATATGTATTTTGCTAACCAGTGTGTAATCGCCATACGATAAATAAATAATACTGATCTTACTAACGGTCATTGACCTAAGATCAGTTACCAAATCCTTCAAATACCATTTGAAGCTTCAATCCCCTCAGTCTGCGATTGTACTCCGCGTTTGTCCTCATCGCTGCGAATACCTTTCGACAGACGACTTTCCGTCATAATCCCGCTCTAAACCTTTACCGATACCTTGTCGCCAGCACAGACCGCCGATTGTCAACCTTGTGCACCACTCGTAGGGAAGTAATTCCGATACCCGTTCACCCCAATTTCCGAAAGGCTGTTATCACAGAATCACATGAAGCATTGTTAAGGCTTCCCAGGTTTAGTGTTATCGATATACGAATGCGCATCTTATTTGCGTCGAGTATAGTCATAAAGATAAATAGTCTAATTACAGCTTGCGATTGCTGCGTTATTATAATGTAATTCGAATACAATACGAGACGCAAACAGCACTTTTCAGTGCTTATTAAATGTGTTTATGACGTGAATAGTGAATCTGTGGGGCTGTGGAACAATTCACGAACTAAATTTGTATGCCCGCTTACAATAAGAGACGTTAACAAAACCATTTGCATTGTACAGCGTAGGAACTGGCGTTTTATTTCAGTGCCGGCTTGTTGACGTTTAATATACGTAAAGCTTACGGCCTCGAGTGAAACAAATTGAACGATGCTGTGCAATATTACTGATCCGGTATTTACTCGATTTATTTTTCAAATGTGTGCTATCATATATCGGGCATTGATATTCGATTCCGAAGATACTATTAAGTCGAAAGGATCTTCAGATGAAATCCAAAGGAAAATACTGAATTATTGAGTCAAATAAAAATGGTGAAAGCCATCGTAACATTATGCAGTGTCCTGTATGAGTTCATCAAGTCCGTAGTTGGCATGACAGAAGGAAGCCGAGCGAAGGTTGCGTCGGGTTTACGTGTAAAGTTTTCCTCATAAGCTCACCGCAGGGCGCTCCCCTATCAATTGCCTTCCCCCTGCCTCCCACCCGGGCACCCCCCGCCCCGCAGGCTCACTAATGATCCCACTTGTTGGGGGCTCAGCACGGACCTTCGGCCGTGTCACTCGGTGAATAACAAATTCTAAGCTGATCCTAGCCCGTAGCGGCCGCTGAGCAAATATTAAAGGCCATAAGATTGTCATGCAACTCGCGACTGGCAGACCGCTGGCGTTTTGCAATTTTTTTCCTTATGTAAGCCAGCAGGATCATTTATGGATAACTTACGTAAACTTTAGACGCAGACCTAAAAGCAAATGGCAAAGTTCAAATTTTTTACTTATTGTGAAAGCGTTAACAATATTGTGCCTAAGTATTTTGACAAGATTCCTAAGAAAGGTTCGGGTCTTTATTACTAATGTTGAGAATCAAATCACGTCTTGTTTCTTTCAGGTTACGAAGAAAACACTCAAACAAAGTTAATCACTAACAGACTGCGAGCTGCCTAACGAGATTTAGATGATGCCTCTCGTGCCTGGCAGATCTCCCGTGGGGGGGAATAAGTAACTCAGGGTCAAACTGCTGCATGGCCTAAGACAGCAGGAGCATAAGAACCAATTGGCGAGTGCTGCCGATGCACCGGTACGCACAGCGTGATCAGCACGCCACTCCTTATAAAGACCAAGCAAGTCACTAGCTTGAGCTAGAGCTAGGAGAAGTGGCTGTTATCGCTGTTGCTTTACTAATAGCCGGGACTGCCGACGCACTGCTATGTTCCTGCCAGACCGCTCTTTAGATTGGTACTCTTTAGTGAAACAAAACAAGTGGTTTACTGTCAAACTGCTGTGCTGTATGGCCTATGCGAGCATGGACGCAAAGATCCCGTCGGCAAACGGTGGCGGCCGCGGAGAGCGGTCGTCTTAGCAATCGCCACCCCATTCGAGCGAGCGCTGCCGATCCTTCGCCGCGTCTCTGTCCAGAGTACCCAACAGACTACTCTTTAGTGCAACCAAGTAAGTGGCTTACTGTCAAACTGCTGTGTGGCCTGAGCGAGTAGGGACGCGAAAACCCTGTCGGCGAGCGGCGGTGGCTGCGGCGGGCGGTCGTCGTCGCTGCTGCTGTAACGATCGCCGCCCCACTCGAGCGAGCGCTGCCGACGCACCGCCGCGCCGCTGCCGAGCGCGCCTGGCAGCCCGCTCAGTGAGCCTGCCTTGCTACGCCGGCCCGCCCGCTCCATTCTTGCTGTGCTCATGACATTCTGTCAAATCATCTGAGGACAATGAAAGACCAACTATAAGTGAAGAACTAAAGGAAGAGTAGACCACAAGCATTTACTAATTCCCTTATTTACGTAGAGTAATAAAACTGTTGTGGCAACTAAATTAAGTATGAACTAAAACAATTACTTTGCTCACCCGCGACCTTACAATAGTTACGTTTATGCAAGAAATGAGTGTTCATGCAGTTCCTCCACCTCCACACTGTACGAACACACACAAATCACATAAACCCAACCATCAGCACCACCAAGCTACACTGACGCGTTTCGAACTCTACCAGAGTTCATCTTCAGAGTTACCACAACCGTATGCTATGCTACCAAATGTTAAACTAACAAACCAAAACAAATGTTTTAACTTGTCACTGTAACTTCTCAAGTACCCACTTTATTTTTCTTATTCTCAAACTACCCCACAAAAATTAACTTTTATTGACATATTATAAAACTACCTTGAATTTTTGTTTATTTATTTATAAGGCATATTTTATTAATACTTTATTGAATCAGGCGTTACTTTGCGGAGGTCCATATTAATGAACTAAAACAATTACTTTGCTCACCCGCGACCTTACAATAGTTACGTTTATGCAAGAAATGTGCGTTCATGCAGTTCCTCCACCTCCACACTGTACGAACACACACAAATCACATAAACCCAACCATCACCCCCACCAAGCTACACTGACGCGTTTCGAACTCAACCAGAGCTCATCTTCAGAGTTACCACAACCGTATGCTATGCTACCAACTGTTAAACTAACAAACCAAAACAAATGTTTTAACTTGTCACTGTAACTTCTCAAGTACCCACTTTATTTTTCTTATTCTCAAACTACCCCACAAAAATTAACTTTTATTGACATATTATAAAACTACCTTGAATTTTTTTCGTTTATTTATTTATAAGGCATATTTATTTGGTTTGTTAGTTTAACAGTTGGTAGCATAGCATACGGTTGTGGTAACTCTGAAGATGAGCTCTGGTTGAGTTCGAAACGCGTCAGTGTAGCTTGGTGGTGGTGATGGTTGGGTTTATGTGATTTGTGTGTGTTCGTACAGTGTGGAGGTGGAGGCACTGCATGAACGCACATTTCTTGCATAAACGTAACTATTGTAAGGTCGCGGGTGAGCAAAGTAATTGTTTTAGTTCATTATTAATACTAACTGTTCAAATTAGACCCAAGCCGCAGTAAAAAGGAGAAGATACTAAATTTACCTGTTCATTAATAATAGACCCCATAGTGTTGTACCTAAATTATTTACATGCATTCCACAGCATTCAGACGCAACCCCTTGCCGCAATAATGTAACACTTCATAAGAATCTGAATCTAACAATGAATGATTTGATTCCAACAAATGTTTTGCAAAATTCGATCTATCTGGATGCTCATTCCTATATGCCGAAACATGCTCTTTAAATCTAGTAAATTAAGTATGTTTTGAATGCATCTCTAGCTAAAGCAGACAGTGAAGTGACAGAATGAAGCGTTTATGTATAGGGTGGTACTAAAATCAAAATCTAAAAAATATTTCCATAAGTAGAGCGTTAGGGGCTTACATGTCTTTTTTTTGTCTATAAATACTAACGCTCTCAGAAAGATTATTGCTATACTGCTAAGAAAAATACGCAGCAAGAAATTTGGCGCAAAGTATTTTTTTTTTCAAAAAACAAATTACGATTTCATTCTTAGGTATGTACGTTACCAGATTACATTTCACGCATTGTATGTACAAAGAAAACCTTTACTTAAAACTATACCGCACTTATTTACGCAATTATTTAATCATTCTCTGTTTAAACTATACTATTAGTATAGAAAGCTCAATGAAGGAACACAATTTCGGATTAGATATGACTTTTATTATTTGTCTCATGATCATAACATGCATGACTATCATAACGTACCTAACTAACTACATAATATGATAACCTAATTACAACCTAAACGTCTTTCTAAATTCTTGAATTGATTACTTTGAAGAAAACACCAGAATAAGGACACAAAAGCAAATTGTTAGTAAACGGTAACGTTCACGTTTAGGTAACTCCTTATCAACCACGAACGGCCGGCATAAGCCCTTGCTCAAAACAAAGAATCGACACGATATTTTATCGAAGCAGTAACGACGTCGTGAGCGGAAAAGAACAACTGTAATAAAGAGCCTACAAGTTGTTTGGTTAGCGACCCAACATAAATAGGAAGTTGGCGAGTGTGCGTGTTGGGGACCTAATCCAGTGGATCGCGCCGCGGCGCCGCCCGCGCCGTCCACGCCAACCCGAGCGGTATTAATTCTCGTATTGACTCAGTAAGTTTCAATGCAAACTTCCTTCCTTTACTTTGTATTTCCCCGCATTCATGAAATACAGTACTCATTGAATTTCAAGGAAAACACTATGAAGGACCGCTTTTGTGTTGAGTGGTTTTCTTAAACCTAACGAAGTTGGCATGGTCAAAAGATTTTTTTGGTAAATATTCATATACTATTGTTTATTTACTAAGTATAATAATTGACAACATTTCATATTTTTAAGACTATAATTTGATTCGTTCTCTATATTCTGTTTGGAAAGAGAAAGACGCTGATAGTTTTAAATTTTCACTAGGATTATTAATTAATTTGTTACAATTTTTTAAAGATGTGCTTATTCTAAAAGAGCGTAACGATAGAATAGATCCATTACTTTTGTCTAGTCTCTATTAAAAAAAGTGATGACGTAAATTTGATGTTAAGGTTGTTATCAAATTTAAAATTATGACAGCTCTTTTTTCTAGTGAAAAGGGTAAAGGAATTATATCTATTCTGTGACACTATTTGTAAGTACATATATGTTTTTAAATTTGTTGTATTTTTTTAAATATCGATTTCCGTGTTCAGGAGGCGAAACTCTTTCGATTCCTGCAGTAATTTTCAGGTGTTAAAAAAATAAAAGGTCAAATATCATCTATTATTTTACGAAGATCCCTGTGACACTTGCAATGATAGTTATTATAGGGTGATGTTAAAAAGGGGAAAATAATTTGTGGATAAAGTTTTACTTACAATCATAGGATCAATCGTAAAATTACTCTAGTAAAAATAAGTACATAGGTAGGTACATCAAATTATACGTCGTAAACAGTCGCGTCTTTATAATCCAGTGTTAGCAGAGCCGTACTGTTAAGTAAAATGTACGCATTGTGAGATCATTTTATATTGGTCTTTCGGGAACCTATTAGTGAGACTCCGCTGTCTGTATGTATGTCTGTCCGTCTGTCCGTCTGTCCGTCCGTCCGTCTGTCATAGGGCTCTATCTCTTGATCCGTAATAGTAGACACTTGAAGTTTTCACCGATTATGTATTACTTTGGCCACTATAACAAAAAATATTAAAAATAAAAAACATAACATAAAGTAATAAAAATAAGGTAATAAAGTTAAAAATTAAAGGAGGTCGCCATACGAGAAACGTATCTTTTTAGCGTTTTTAAACTGCGGTGCTGGTCGTCAGGCGACAGCTGACAGTTGTTAGGCAACGATTAACAGCCATAGCCTTGGCCGCGCGCATACGCGCCAGCGACCCTATGCTGTGTGGATGTTTTTTGAAAATCTATCTAAAAAATCTTATAAGTTTGCTATTTTAGTGCTTACATTTCGGCGATTCTTTACTGAAATGTTTTTAAAACATTGTACGGAATTACGGAACCTTCCACGTACGAGCCCTACTCGCATTTAACAGGGTTTTTTACGTTAAGTAACTTCTAAGTTTGTTTTTGACAGTAAGCCCGTGAAACACTTGTATTGAGGACTTCCGATAACCATTATGTGATCTTCCTCATAAGTTTCACTTCATCAAATGATTTCCGAGATTAATTTTAGGAATTACTACAAAACATACCTACCCAAGTAACTATAGGTGTATCTACAAGATTTGAAGAATTCCCTCGATTTCCTGGGAATCCACTCATGAAAATGGGAGCACCTTAGAGATGTACCTACTCGATCCACAGTTGATGAAGAAATTCAAAAGAGCTAGGGGGCAACGAGTCCATAAACATTGAAATTAACTTTGATATTAATGATGCTTTACTAGCTGAACTTTACTAACTCTTTACAACATGCTGAAAGAATTAAACGTTTCATTATTAAAAACTGAGAAATTAAAAAAAAATGGTACCTAAGCGATGGAAATTCAAAATTAACGCAACAATAAAATGTTCAACAGCTAGAGGTATCGAGCCTGGGGCGGGCTACAATTGTTAAGGTTTGCTGCACTCATTTCTCATTTCGTATCGACAGAATAAACAGAAGCGGTTTCATTAGAGATTCGCCCGCATGTCATAGAGTTAAGAACGTTTAAGATTAGTAAATTCTGCTCATATTATTATAAATTCAAAAAAATAATATGTATGTGTATGCGTGCGTACGTGCGTGCGAGCATGCGCGCGCGCGCGCGCGTGTGTTTGTGTGTGTGTGTGTGTGTGTGTGTGTGTGTGAGTGTCACGCCTAAACGATTAAACGGGTCTGGTTAAAATTATAATAATTATGAAAGGCTGGAATCACACGGAAGCTACTTTTTGTCTATCTTTTTAGGGTTCCGGAGCCAAAATGGCAAAACGGAACCCTTATAGTTTCGTCATGTCTGTCTGTCCGCGGCTTAGTACAGTGGCTATTAGTGCTAGAAAGCTGTAATTTTACATGGAAATATATAGCAATTACCCCGAGAAAGTGATAAAATAAAATGTAGACAAAAAAATTTTTTTTAGTGTACCTATAGACGTAAAGTGGGGGTGATTTTTTTCTCGTCTAACTTTATAGAGTGGGGTATCGTTTGATAGGTCTTTTAAAATCATTACGGGGTTGTAAAGATGATTTTTTGATACAGTGATTCGTTTGCGAAATATTCAACTTTAAAGTGAATTTGTTTGTTAAAATCGAGCGTCCCCCCCCCTCTAAAAGCTAAGCTGTTGGTATAAAAATTTTGAAAAAAATCAGGATGTGAGAAAATATCTCAAATTAACAAGAAAAGTACAACAAAGAAAGTTTGCTTGAGAATTATTAGTAGTGTAAGAGTAAATATAGCAGCCTGACGTATAAAATATTGCTTGTTTAATACGGACAGTATAATTAATAGTAAAATTAATAAGATTTGCAAGGATTTTTTCGTGACAGCTACGGAACCCTATCTTGGGCGTGTCCAAAACGCTCTTGGCCGGTTTTTTAAGTACGATATGGCAAACACACCGCGCGAAATCTTGAAATTCACTCTTTCACGCTAAAACTGCTGAACAGACTTAAGCAACAAACAGGCAGACTTTTTTATATGATATGAGGGAAAACGAACAGACGAATCGCCCGATGGAAAGCAAACACCGCCGCCCTGGACACCCACAACACAAGTTGAGTTACGGATGCGTTGCTGGCCCTTTGAGAAAAGAGTAGGCTCGTTTTTTGAAGATCCTCAACAAGACTCATAAACTTTCGCATTTGTGTTAGTTAGTAGGATATTGCCAGGTCTAGACTCTGCTTGTATCCGTCAGAGCAGGCTAATAGCGCGTCTGATAGACCGCTCGGTTTAATATAAAGTAGATTCCCTGTTTACCCGACCGTGTCGCGCCGTTCATAAACGCGCCTTCCTCTATAGGCAGTAGACAGACGGCTCTACAGAGATTTTTATTTATTTGCCCGTGCTAAATATCAGTATGAGGCATTATAAGTTTAGACTCGAAATAATCGTGATGTTTTGGTAAAGCCAAACTTATACCTGGTAGCCAGTGCTAAGATTACCATTACGTTTATTATTATGTATAATTTAATTAATAGTATTTTATGCAACTGTATCGTAATAGGGGTCCTTATAACATGAGTGTGGTTTCATGAAACGAGGCGTATGAGTTTCATAAAGGGTCACATGAGTGTTTTAAGGCCTAATTACGTACAGTTGCATACAATATTTTATCTACATCCATATATTAAATCCTCTATCATGCCTTCAAGAAACATTGAGAAATGACCTGCATTAACGAGAACTAGGTATGTCTGCCCCACGACCTGCGCCCGGTGCACGCCCGAAAACCTGCGCGACGTGATTGCGCGCTCCTCCTGCACCGGTACTGTAATAGGTATCGCCGGATGACAAGCAAAACTCACTAAAACTTCTGTCACTGCTCTTCAAAAAGTCGTATGTAGTTAGTAATTTCATACTGAGATACGAGCTTTGTTTTAAGTAGGTATTTGGTACTTAGTGACTTTTGCTTGTCACCCGACGATATAATGAATGATGTTTGAAATCTCATACTGCCGTGTTCATAATAGAATCCAATGTCGTAATGCTGGTCATTATCTATGGTTTTTGAACGCATAATGGAGAATTTATTATATGTGTGTAGATAAATAACATTTAATTAATAAAGTGACATGTTTGTATTCAATCACAATCCATACTAATATTTTAAATGCGAAAGTGTGTCTGTCTGTCTGTTACCTCTTCACGCTTAAACCACTGAACCTATTTAGATGAAATTTAGTATGGAGATAGTTTGAAACCCTGGGAAGGACATAGGATAGTTTTATCCCGGAAAATTGCATAGTTTCCGCGGGATAGCGATAAACGAATTCTTTGCAGACGGAGTCGCAGGCAACAGCTAGTGTCAAATTAAAGAAAAACCGGCCAAGAGCGTGTCGGGCACGCCCAAGGTAGGGTTCCGTAGCCATTACGAAAAAATCAAGTAATATTTTTCTAAGGATTTCGTATGTGTACGGAATCATCCAAGTTTAGGTATGTTTTATACCTTAGGCTACTATTTACTCTTAAACTACAAATAATTTCCAAGCAATCTTAGCCGCTATAATTTTCCTAGTAAATTTGATATATTTACTATCCTTCTGAATTTTTTCAAATTTTTCCACCCAACAGTTTAGATTTTAGAGGGGGGGGGACGCCCGATTTTAATGAAAATTTTCACTTTAAAGTTGAATATTTCGCAAACAGATCACTGAATAGAAAAATCATGTTAGCAACCCCGCAATGATTTTAAAAGACCTATCCAACGATACCCCACACTATAGGGTTAGCCGAGAAAAAAAAAATCACCCCCACTTTACGTCTATGGGAGGTACCCTAAAAAAATTTTTTTTACTTTTTTTTATTCAATTACTTTATCGGCGTGACTGATATATATATTCATGCCAAATTACAGCTTTCTAGTACTAACAGTCTCTGAGCTTAGCCGCGGACAGACAGACAGACAGACAGACAGACAGACAGACGGACAGACATGGCGAAACTATAAGGGTTCCTAGTTGACTACGGAACCCTAAAAAGCAAAACGCCTCCCCCGCAAATCTGCAGAATGTAGCTTCGTCAGCTTCTCAGCATGTTCTCAGCAGTCCGCCTCCGTAATCACTGTACATAGCATTTATTTTGGTCCAAATGTCTTTTACAGATCTCGCCTGAATCGGTCCTTACTTTGTAATGTAGTCTGCCTAGAATCTAGTGACAATATCAAATTCCCATTTAATTTGTTTATTTACATGACTTTGTATTTGGATTCTCTGACCAACGGCAAATAAAAGAAAAAGCAAGACAGTTACATAGACACGACATTTATTAATATGATTAATTTGACACGACAGATTCTTTAACTGTTTTGGAAGGAAAGATCGAGGGGAATAGAGGAAGAGGTTCGTCTTTGGGCACCTATATAGATCAAGTAAAGGAAAAAGCCGGTGTCATGTTGTATCAGGAGTTCAAGGAGATGGCTCATAGGAGGGATGAGTGGAAGATACTCCACCGACAAGGGCGAGTGTCTGTGATATCTAGGCTAGGTGGTCCTAGAATCGTGAGCTCTGACTTTGACATTTGTGGCACGTTTGGGATTTGTATAAAACTAAATGAGCCACGCAATAACGTAACGTCATCTCACAACATAAAACGCGATTTAGCGGCATTTAGTCCAGCTTAGACCTCCAAGAAAAAACGTGCAAGTTGCATCACATTGCGGCTTTCGTTTGACCAGTTGACCACTTCAAACTCTTTCGCTTCACTGTCTTGCAATGTAATGCAACTTACAGGCTTTTTCCTGCAGGTCTAAACTCGGCTTTTCATCTGTTAGAAAACCCTAATTTTGCAACGATTATGTATGATTTCTGCTTAATGATGGCTTTCAGCTTTATTCTATCTTATTGACTATAGGTAGATTATATGTTGAACTGGTTCTTATATTGGTTGTAACAGTTTCTAACATTATTAACATCTGAAAGACGTTTAGAAATACGTTAAATAATAAAAAAATACCAACATTACTGTTGTTGTCGTCATTTTTCTGCTTTTTAGATGAAATATCGTATACGAAGATGTAATTAAAAAGGTATAACAATGATTTCAAGGCACAACTAGAAGTTAGCGAGTTCTATATTTCAGTTTGTATTTAGTTTGAAATATATGGTTTCACGGGATGACCGTAAAAGTAATTAAAAAAATGAAGTTGAAGAAAATAAAAAAATAAATAGAAAAAGATACTTCATACTTAACTTGTAAATTGTATAAAGTGAAAATAAACGGATCACTCACTTCTTAAATCGAGTTTAACTCGACATGTTTCGGGCTAATCCATAGCCCTTCTTCTTGGAGTCAAATTGTATATGACTACTCTATCACAAAATCAGGCTAGCTTATCTTCCCAGACAGAAACTAATAAAGCGGGCGCAAGATACGCATGACTCATCGTCCTTCCCTTAACCTCAACAAATCCCGAAATAAAAGACATTATAAAGATATCCGTAACAAGTATTACGTCTCCCTGTCACGTATAAAATAAGCGTCAGGCCAATGGGGAGCAAGACAAGCATGTGAAATATGACTCGCACGCCGCGCCGCCGGGCTGTATTAAAACTGCATCGTGCTGACCTTTCTTAGACATCTAGTTTACATACTCAAAATGAATGCCGGGCGCATGTACGTTGTACGTTCATGATTCTATACTTACTGCAGGAACAGGCTAGATTCTAGTTTATATTAAAATTGCATTGTTGGTACGATCGCTTCATAAAACCAGTTCATGTACGTATTGGGAAAAGAAGTAAGGTATTTTAAAACTCTTTGATGCGATGGGGCTTTGAAGCTTTAATAGGTAATCCCGTTTTACTTAGCTACTAATATGAGATTGATGTTTAAGAATGATGAAATTATAAGTACTGTGTCTGTGTAGTTACCTACATGCATTGCGTTTTTACTTATCATATTGCTCTTTAGGGTTACATATCCGAAGAGTGACAAACGCAACTCTATTAATAACCGTACCTAAGTACGCTGTCCGTCTGCCTAAAATGTATACTTATATAATACTAGCTATTGTCCGCAACTCCGTCTGCGAAGAATTCGTTTATCGCTAGCCCGCGGGAACTGTACCATTTTCCGGGATAAAAATTATCCTATGTCCTTTCCTAGGACTAAAACTATCTCTATACCAAATTTGATCGTAATCGGTTCATTGGTTTAAGCGTGAAGAGGTAACAGATAGACAGACAGACAGACACACTTTCGCATTTATAATATTAGTATGGAAGTATGGATGTATTTCTATTACCGTTATATCAACAAATTATAAAAAATGAATTAAATTAAAAATTCAATGAGGCATTTGTAGGTAGAAAAAAACAACAATTTGTTTTCGTTATATCTCTATATTTAAACATACAAGTTAACCTCAATACACTATCAATATCTACAATAATATCCAGAGATAAATATAAAAAATGGTCAAGCGTGAATCGGTCTTAGGGACAAAATTAAAAGTTTGAAATTTGACTATCAGCGGCTGTGCCTACTTTAAGAAATTAAATTCGTACCCAGTCAGTCTGATCTTTTAAAGATGTACGGAACCCATGTAGTTCACGAGCCGAGTTGTGCTTGGCTTGTTTATTAAAGAATAACCTCCACAAAACTTATAGCAATTTTTAGGTGTTGCCCTAATAAACACCTACCTGACCTATCTAAATGTGCAGTGCTTCCGACGTGGTCAGTAAGAAAATTCTTCGTTTTTTTTTAAATTATAGTAGCAAAATATTTAAACATTTCACGTGTACAGAGAAAATATACGTAACATAGCGAGAAAAAATAGAAGAGGATTATGCTAAAAAGTTAATAATGCGCAGAATGCTTGAAAAACGGCACTCTTATATCCACAGAAATAATAATAAAGAGGATAGAAATGCCTTAGTTCCTATTTTCTTCCGGAACTCGTGTCGCTGCTTCATCCCCTCTACTTACTGTGTTAATGCACACATGCAAAAGACCGGAACCGTACTACGCAATCACGCACACAATTACTAATATTTTTGCTTACAAACAATTATGAAACTAACACCTTAGAGATAGCGTTGAATAACACTCAACGTAAGTCATACCCACATTTACACAACGGCGCCATTTATTGGCCGCGTCGGCATTATGTCTGTACTAGTCGTAACCTGTTTTTTTGTCCGTACCACGAACTTTTCTGCAAGACGGAAGGGTTATCAAAAATTACTTTACATTGCTGCGTATAATTCAAAACAATCTGCGTTTTTATGGGCATGAGTAGCAATGGTATATGAAATTTCGTGTTAATAACGTGTAAACCAATATTTCATAATGAAATATTTTCTCAAGTTGTATTTTGATATAAACCGCATTATTATATTAAATTAATACATACCAATGAAATGTAATCCCCTTATTAGTGTAATTACACAGTGTGGACGAGTTTCCGCAATTGCTAATGCTGCAAAACACCATTTTAAAGCACTTGTTGTCATACCCACGTTTCAATTAGCACTCAGCCACAAGTCACGCGCTTGTGACCTACGAGTCACAAGCGCAGCGCCAAGGTCACGCGTCTAAGGCACTTCTATCCTCTTTATTATTATTTCTGTGCTTATATCACATTTTGCCATTAAATTTGAGACAATGCCGTAATTGAATCAAAGATTAAAGCGTGAACATTTCTGTGAAATGGCGTGGTCAGGTTAGAATTTTAATCACGTAGAGCCGACCACCACGTGTGCGGAACCTGCAATCGCAGCCTTGCACTGGCTGAACTCAGTAAGGATTACACTGACTAATCACAGAAACTGGAACGCAGTCCACTTTCAGTTAAAAGATGACTGAAAGCGTCCTTACTACGTAACAGTTAACCTATTTATTTGTTTTGTTAGTAAGTGTGGAATCTTATTGTAATGTGTACTTATTGTTGAATTCATCATCGACCTATTTTGTGTCCTACTGAAGACCACAGGCCTCCTCTTAGAATGAGATTGCTTGGGCCGCAGTTTCCACGCAGATTGGAAACTTCACAGTCACACACACCATTACATTTGTACACAGGTTTCTTCACGATGTTTTTCTTTACCGTAAACCTCAAATGTAATTACGCACATTTTCGAAAAACTCAGAGGTACGACCCTAGACTCGAACCCACAACCTTCTGCTAGAGAAGCCTTACAAGGTGATTTAAAATTAATCAATATTAATACATGCGTACATGGATACATTTTTTTTTATAGCCTATACAGTGTCCCACTGCTGGGCAAAGGCCTCCCCTTTCTCCTTCCACTCGTCCCTGGCTCCAAAACCCGAATTGTTGATGTGGGGACAAAGACCGCCAAACTCAAGTGGGACTGGGCAGGTCATGTCTGCTGGATGCACCCGGATCGCTGAACCAAAATCACTACTGATTGGGTTCCAAGCGACGGGCACCGGAGCAGAGGTAGGCCTAAAAGAAGGTGGCGGGACGATTTGGAGCGATTCCAGCCGGACTGGCAACACATGGATACATGCTAAATATTAATATGTATTGTGTTCATGTATATCACGACCGTAGTTCTTTTAAACACAAACAGTAATTATGTTTTGGCTCCAGCGCTTAAGCCCTGGCAGTGCTAAGCCCTTTATGTAAATTGACCGGTATCTATTTATAGTCACGTCGTAAACTAATTAACTCCTAATTCTGTATCCGCGTCCATCTGTCTACATACGATTCATCGCTATGTACACAGTATAGATTGACTTCGGGCAACTTATGCTGAACACGCTACACCAGCTGATCTTATGTATATAAGGTGTGTATAAATTATGGTGTATAGTAGCAAGGATGATATAGACTGGATTAGCAGTCGCCATAGTACGGATCGGCCGCGGTTTTTGTAGTTCGATTATTAAACCTAGATGGCGCTGAAATATAGCCAGAGGCTTTGAAGGAAAACAATAAGACTACAGATGTTTCATATTACTACAAATGTATTATTTTTCAAAAATATTGCATAATAATACATTTTCAGTGATATGAAATATCTGTAGTCTTATTGTTTTGCCTTCAAAGCCTCTGGCTATATTTCAGCGCCATCTAGATTTAATAATCGAACTACAAAAACCGCAGCCGATACGTACTATGGCGACTGCCTATCCAGTCTATATAATACTTGATAGTAGTCATAGATTAGAAGGAGTCTGATACAGAGTATAATAATCTAAGGGTTTCTCTGGCTTCTGCGGGCAAGCGCACGAGCTACGCCGTAGCAGCGTAGCACCCGCGTAGCACTATGCAAAGGATTTTTCTAATTGTTTCATCCATACTGCGTTTATACTCGTATTAAAGCAACAGTAACTCTGTCTGTTATCTATTACGCCTAAACCGCAAAACCATCTCGTAATGAATTTTGTGTATAGATAAATGCGCTCGTGCCTCAAATACCACATTCCAAAAATACCACATTTTTCAAAATACTACATTACCTATTTATTACATTCCCATTATACCAAACTGTCCAAAATAAGACATTCCTCCAAATAAATCACACCCTTGAGTAATCTTCGCTTTTCCAATGTAGTGCGACAAGAATCTGGTAAGCTAGAAATGTAGTATTAGCTGATAATGTAGTATTTTGAGAATGTGGTATTTTAGGCACGAGCGGATAAATGGAACCTAGGATAAGGGTATACTTTTATCTCGGAAGCCGAATGATATACATACATCTGAAGTGGAGGCTGGTATTTTTTAAATTATGTGATGGTTTCCCGTAGCCCTGCATATCACAGTGCTGGATTCCGGAGTTCATAGTTGTCCATCGAAAGCGTCTAATACTGGATGGAATGGAAAAGGCTATGCTTGAAGTTTCTCTACGGGGTCGCATTAGAAATTATGAAATCCGCCCAAGAACTAAAGTCACCGACATAGCTCGAAGAATCGCCAGACTCAAGTGGCAGTGGGCAGGGCACATCGCTCGTAGAACTGATGGCTGATGGGGTAAAAAAAAATCTCGAGTGGCGTCCACGGACCGGAAGACGCAGTGTAGATGGGTCTCCAACAAGATAGAGCGACGACCTGGTTAAGGTAGCGGGATCGCATTGGATGCGGATGGCACGGGACCGATCTGTTTGGTGAGCCTTGGGGGAGGCCTATGTTCAGTAGTGGACGTCCTTAGGCTGAAATGATGATGATGATGATGATGATGAGGTCTAATAGGTACACAACACAAAACCCTGCCTCTTAGGCTTCGTTACAGTTGGCTGAATTAATAATCTATGCGGTCAGGTCAGTCAAGTGTCAGGATGGACATTATTTTTTGCGTTTTTATACTCTGAAGTGGAAATTTTACTAGGTTTTCTACTATCTTGGCTAATACGATCAGTAAAAGCCTTTGCATAAATACTAACGGTATAGTCAGCTAATTCCATAATGTCCAATTGACGTGCAGGAATATTAACACAATGCAATGAGTGTCTATCGGCGGGCCCACGGGACCGCGCTATTACATTAGCAGCCTCAATATACCCAACTACCCGTCACTTACTCCATGACAGGAACTGTTGAACTGCGTAATTACTTTAAGTTTGCAGTTTTAGATCTTAATGCCCTACCGAGCTTCTTGCGCTAATCGATTTTAGGTATTCTATGCACTCGTGTATGTGTGAATCAAAGTCGTGCGTAAGCGTAAGCGACACAAGTTCCCCGTCCGATGGCCGAAGGAGAACTAACACAACTAACTATACGGACAAGGGGGAAGCACGACGGCTCAAGATAGGTTGGTCAGTCCGCGCGTGTATTTAGGTATTTTCATCGTATTACTAAAACAAAGACATTTTGAAAATGTAGCAACACCAGGCCTTAGAGAACATCTTGTTTTAATAACATTCAAAAAGTCATGGCCTGCCGTCGTATTTACGCGGTACTAAGGATTTACTTTATTTTTTAGAGACGACTTTGGATTTATTTTTCTATGGAGCAAATTACAAGTACCTAATCGTTTTTCGAAAAACACTGGTCACTAGAGTGAATCCTCAAATATCTTACACATGAATTTCAGAACTAAATCTTTGCTAGTAATGATACAGCAAGGAATTAAATGAATGCAATACTCGTAAATGTGCCAAAAGCTCGGTAGGGCCTTAAGACAGTTCTAAAATATGTGCCTTAAAACCGACTGATAGACTAGCCGACAATGCACAGCCTAAACCACTGGGGCTAGAGACTTTAAATCTTAGTCATAACTATTACTACTAACGGGATTTGTCTACCACGCAAACAATATTTACCTCGAAGTCAACTGTGACCACGGCCACTGCAATGTATTCTGAAACGTCGAGGTAAATATTATTTGTTTGTTATAATGTTGATCTTCTCTTTGTAACAGGAAGGCTACTTGTTCTGTGTACCTTGTATAAGCCAATAATAATGTAGTCCAACACCATTGCACACGACAATATCCCATTCAATATCCTGTATTGAATCGGATGTTGCACTAATCAAATACCTAACACTATTACAGTGTTTCCCTGCTGTGGAGGCGGAGACATGCAGGGGTGTAATCTGCATGACTATTGAATGTCACCATGCCCATTCACGTTAATAGACTTACGATGTGCCACGGCTTTGCACAAGATTTATCTTTAATCATAACTAAAGGTAGATAGAACAAAATTACACTCAGTAATTGTATTGGAAGGAACTCTAACGAAATGCCGGTGTTAACCTATATAGGTGCATGCCATTTCTGCAACAAACGTTAAAAAAAATAGTCTAGGTACGGAAATCATCTTACACTAGCTGTTGCCCGCAATTTCTTTTGCGAAGAATTCATTAATCACTATTCCAGTAGATAAATAAGAGTATTTGCATACCAAATTTGATTATGATCGGTTGCGTTCTTTACATAAGCGTGAGGACGTAAAAACAAACAAACTGACATTCGCATTTATCATAATATTAAATAGTAAAGATATGATTTACCAGACATAATGTTTCGTTCATGATAACAAGTTGGTACCTATCCATTTCCTTTATAAAACTTGACTGGTATCATAAAAAGATGAGTTCGAGCAAATTCTAAGTAAATTCTTCAAGGCTAGAGTAAATACTGAACAAGTCAGATACACCCTTGGCCTCATCTGCACTTTTCATCAGGTGAGATAGGGTTCAAACACGGGTCAGTTTTATGTAAAGAAAAAGATAATCTTTACTAACGCAGCTATTCAAAATAGATTACAGATATTTCTAGTCGAAACAGAGCTATTTATTAGGCTTGATACCAAAAATAATCCTAAACTCTGCTCCAATACATCTAATTGCAGCGCTACTCAAACCAAGTTTGCATGCTACGAGTAAAATATCCGAATAAATACAGATTGCGAGGCTACCAAAGTAGTATGATGTGATGAATGCCGCAATGCAATGCCACTCGAATAAACTAAATACTCGTACGAATATACTCGTAGTGTGAAAACGCGGTATCAGCAAGTTACCAAGAAGACACAATCTCACGAATATACGTCAGCAGATTATAATTTAACAGACAGTGCACTGTGACGTCCACCGCTAATGTAATCCGTCGAGGTAATCTGATATCGAGTCGAGGCAGGCACGGACTCCACACCCAGTTAATTGGGTTGCGTTTAATCCCCACGTTGCAACTTTAGACTCATTTTCGCTGTCCAATAAAGCTGCTCATGCTTTATATCGTCTGGGAGCTTAGTTATCCAGCCGTTTCTAATTATGTACAAACCTAAGCGACCGCGGAGAAATTTAAACGTGCATTTATTTTTATCAAGATAGCGCAAGGTTTGATAATGGTAAGTACAGTCAACAGCATAAATAAGTGATCATTTATGTACCTTGTCACTTTAACGTCATGTTTGAAATGTCATACAAAATTGTCAAACGATTGAAAACGACAAGGTACAGAAATGACCACTTATTTATGCTGTTGACCGTACACAAAGTTGCGATGTTCCTAATTCTTTTGGTCTATTTATTGCGTGTAGCATTTAAGCATTTAACCATAGATGAAAATTGAAATAGGGACCGGCGGTTGTTGGACTTTATTTATGAACCTGAGGTTATATCGTCAAAAGCGCGGGTGTCATCTCTGTCTACTCTCAGCCTTTACCGTTTGACAGAAAGAAATGGTGAAAGCGATAGCGATTCTGAATGCGTTAGATAGTACGACCCTTGATATTTTTTATGGGGGAGCTTGATGGAAAGCTATGGATTTCATTGTATTAAACGTATAAAATAATGCAATGAAAATTGTGTTTCTAATTATGTGAAGGATTGAAAAACTTTTCTCAGCCGTATCTCATGATACCTGGTTTACACTCGCGTACGAGTGGCGAGACGAACTGCGGGACGAGCCACGAGACGAGAGTGTGAACAGGCGCGCCTCGCGCCTCGTCTCGTGATTTGCCTTGATTTTGAGGCTCGCGTCCGGAGCGAGACGACGAGGCGAGGCGCGAGGCGAGGTGACGAGGCAAGAGTGTAAATCAGTTTTTGTGTCTAACACAGACCGACAAACTCAGAAAAGGCCAATAATCGTAATATTAACATATTGTATGTTTCCTAATTCCGGTATTTAGCAATTTCACGCTTTGTGAATGTAATAATCTACGCCACAGTGGATAATTCAATTCCCGTAAATACATGGCCCGTTGCCGAATTTCCTTTGAGAGATGGAGCGTGCGCCTCGCGCGGGCCGGCACGTCTCTCTGAACTTCGGAATTCCAATTTTGAAAAGTTTCCCAACGAGGGCCGCTATTGACAGCCAGTGTCAGAGGCCCATGCGGAGACAAAAACGGAAAATCATCTGAGCCGCCTCCCACCCGCGGCGAAACCGCGTGCAAGCGTAGCGGGGTCAGCTGGCTTCCTGGAAAACTGCCCCATTTGTTTTAAATATTAAAAAAATAAGCTTTTAGTACAGTCGATGGAATAAATATCTATACACTCATCGCATCAAATATGCTTAAACACCAACCTTATGATTAGTGGTATATATTTACGACCTTGACTACGTAGGTGGGTACCTACGTACTTTGTCATGGATACCACCAACAAATCTTAAGTATAACTGTAATAAAAACCATCGTGTACGTAATAAAGTATCTTCTTTAAGAATAAATCAATGTATAAACCAAATCATATCATAAATAAAGCTTCATAGAAAAACCGGCCAAGTGCGAGTCGGACTCGCGCACGAAGGGCTCCGTACCATTATCTATAAAAACGGCAAAAAAACACGTTTTTTTGTATGGGAGCCCCCCTTAAATATTTGTTTTATTTTAATTTAATTATTTATTTTAAGTGAATATATAACTAAATCTTCTGTGAATATTTCAAGAGTCTACCGTTGCCGTTATCAATATCGAACAAAAACGAGCAAAAAAATCACGTTTGTTGTATTGTATGGGAGCCCCCTTAAATATTTACTTTTTTCTGTTTTTTTTTTAGTATTTGTTATAGCGGCAACCGAAATACATCATCTGTAAAAATTTTAACGGTCTAGCTATCACGATTGGTAAGAACAGCCTGGTGGCAGACGGACAGATGGACGGACGGACAGCGAAGTCTCAGTAATAGGGTCCCGTTTTTACCCTTTGGGTACGGAACCCTAAAAAGACGAGTTAAAAACTAGCTTAACAATATTTAATTTAATCTTTTATGTATATACATATACGTACATAAATTGCTGCTCAAATAATATGCGAATGGGTATTCGTTAAAAAGTTCTTTACCATGTGCACGTACTTTTTGCTAGTTTGTTCGTTCTGATCAATCTGGTAGCTATGTCTAAATAGTGACAAAGCGTCACTATTTAGATAAACTTGGAAACTTATGTTAAAAATACAGTATTCAAATACTTAATACACGACTCCTGACGTACCTAACCGTAACTGGCTTCGTATCGATGAAAAATATTGCAAGAAATTAAAAAGGTAATTTGCAACCGAGCAATCAGTTAGTGAATTTTAATACAGGAGTCACACAAGAAACTTTTAATTTTATTACATTAACGACATTCTTCAGTGCAGTCTTTGGTCAAAGGAAAAGAATACGCGTGTATTTTGTATCTGTTTCGTTTGAATTATCCTAAAATACACCAACTACTTACACACAGAAGCTAACACACATTTCCTCTCACCACGCTCTTACTGTTAAAGTGGATAAACGGCTTTCGGCGCTAAAATAAAAGACAAAGCCGGCAAAAAAGTGTCTTGTAATGAAGAAAGAGGCTGCGTGATTGTGTGCCAAGTGAGGGATAACTTTGGCCATGATTCATTGTGCCCACACCAAGGGGAAACCGATTCTGGATAAGCTTTTTTACGGTCCATCCCTAGAGTTTACCTGCCAAATTAAAAATGTTACGAACTTGTTTAAGTAGCTGCGGGTTAATTAATCGTGAATTTGTTAGCTTTTGTAAAACAGTGTAAGGAAATTTGTTAGGTTGTATTTCGGAGTTCTACTTTTTTTAATTCGTGGCTTGGTTATTCGTTGTAAGTAGACACCTTAAACATCCAATACAGCGTAATGGTCTGGCTTTTGGACTCACATAGTTCAGGATCGGGGATTCGAAATGTCTCAGTTTCTCAAAATGTATGTGTAAAATTATTTCAGTACACGAAAATATTGCGAGGAAACCAGCATAGCAATTCGATGGAGTGCGTGAAATTCCCGATCCGTAAAGGACTCGCGTAGGAAAAAGTAACTTAGCACTCTCGTTCTGAGCGGAGGCCTGTTCGGATTAAATTAAATTATGATGATGATGATGAAGTTGGTTTTTAGTCCACGGAATAAGTTTTTCGCCGCAACGCTGGAAAATGGGTATGAGTATGAGGATTGATTGGCAGCAACCAATTTACTAGTCTTAAAAATATCACTCTAGGCACCTACACTATGCAAGTAGATAATAAAAAATAACATCCTAGAGTAGATTGAACCTAGAAGGGTAAAAATTAAATTAACGTGTTGCAGAAGTTTGAACACGACAACAATTTCGTGTGTACATTTTTAGTTCCTTCTTATCCGTTTTCTAATGTTGCGGAGTCATGTTACATTATTATTATGTTATGTTATTTATTATACAATACCTGGGCGACCGAGCTCCGCTCGGGCTGAAACTCGGTACTTACCAAGCGTTTTCCCAGAGATAAGACCAAGCTAGATCAATTTTTCATCCCCGAAAACCCCCACATACCAAATTTCATCATCACTAAATAATAAATAAATATCAATAAATATCACGGGACAATTCACACCAATTGACCTAGTCCCAAAGTAAGCTTAGCAAAGCTTGTGTTATGGGTACTAAGCAACGGATAAACATACTTATATAGATAAATAAATACTTAAATACATAGAAAACGTCCATAACTCAGGAACAAATATTCGTGCTCATCACACAAATAAATGCCCTTACCGGGATTTGAACCCAGGACCTCTTGCTTCGTAGGCAGGGTCACTGCCAACTAGGCTAAAGCGGTCGTAACAGTGAATAGTCGTGAAGTTCCAATGAAAACCAATTTATATGCAAAGTTGCTCACAGCGCCATCTTTCAAGCGCAGCCCAAACTTTGGTGTGGCAAAAGATGGAAGCTTGAAGTTTATGTGCGCCATCTAGCTTCGTTTTACTGAACTACGTCGCCCTCCGCAGGACGAACCTCCTCCGACAATAGGGATGATAGACACTACCTTTCAAATAATGATGTAGTTTTTTTATGGCCTATCAAAACACGATTCTCATAGATTTTTGTATGGGAATTGCTAGTTATGACGTAACTATCAATGGACTAATTATTTATTTGTTTTAAAGCAACCAAAAATATAATTTTGTAGTTAATTTTAAATTAATCTGATTTTCAGGGCTAAAATAAAGTGTTTTTTCTTAGAGTCGTGTCTTAAAATTAAGCATTGTTTTTTAGTGTCATCTACTTTGATCAATATCTACCCTATTTCAAATACTACTCTGTCCGCATTAGCTATGAAAATAGGTAATGCGCTCCTTGGAAACTCTTCATAAAATTGTTTCTATACTAAAATTATGAACTTAACGTTTACAACAAAATTCTAAATATAGAGTCAATGCCACCAATAAAGACTCAATCATTGCTAATGACCTGAATGGGATCCTGCCTTTCGCCGAAAATATTTTTCCCAGCTGATTCATTGACTGATTAAGATTAATTTCCCTTTTTTTCTGAAACTGTAAACTATTCAAAATTCAGTGAAAAAATATTATGGATAGCTCACGTCTATGATCAGTCGCCGTGGCGTGTGCTCCAGGAGGAAGGGCTAATGACTAGCCCGAAACATATCGAGTTATACTCGATCATAGACGTGAGCTATCCGTATTTTGTCACTATGAGTTTCACGTTCAAAGTATTTAGAATATATTTCAGGATTATCCTGTAGAACCCTCTAGGCTGGGTTAGGTTAGTTTTATAACAATCCTGAAGCACTTATTTATAGTTTCAGAAAAAAAATTGTTGGGCAATAAATTAAGTAAACATAATAATATGTTAAATAAATAAATATTATTTTTGGCGAAAAATTATCTCATGGACCATTCTGCGTTTAAAACTGAATATAAGACGTACTGACCTAGTTTACGAGTAAATACCTTATGGGTCTTATTTACTTTTCTCCAGCTAGTGTTGAACTGAATAAGTATCTCGAACTTGTTCACCGGTATGAAGTTAAGTTTAGTAAGTAGGTACGGTAGGTACGAACAGTACCCGGCCATAAAGATTGCAAACGGTCTTTGAAAAAAGACTCGGCAAATGTCGGACATTTGCAGTGTTTTTCCAAAGACCGATGTGTTTTTTTTAGTGTACAGTAACACACAAAAAAAACACAGAAAAACACATTGGTCTTACAGTCGATTGGTCGGTTACAGCAACACACAAAAAATCACAAAAAAACACATCGGTCTTTGGAAAAAGACTGCAAATGTCCGACATTTGCCGAGTCTTTTTACAAAGACCGTGTGCAATCTTTATAGCCGGGTACTGTATCCTACACTACGGCCATAATTTACGTCTTACAACTGTATGTTTTGACCAGGGTTGGAAAAAATCATGATTTTTTGAAAAAATCGTATAAATCGCGATTTATTGAAAAAATCCTAATAAAATCCGATTTTTTTGATTTTTTCAGTTGTCATAGTTTTAGCTCTGAGAAAAAGGGAATTCCCCGCACGGTGTTTAGTAAACGGCGCACAGAAAATTCCCCTAAAATATCTCATTCATCCAAACAAGCTTTCATTCGTTCAGTTCAGTTTCAGTTTTCATTGAACTTGTTCTTGTTATTGCTGTTGCGTGTATTAAACAACATAATACTAAGATTGTAATATAATATTGATTATAAATAAAAAATGCCTCGCCAAAGAGATGCTATTTATTTGGGAACATTTTACATTGATTGATTTTTAACCAATATTTAATGACAATAAAGAGAATTGATTAAATCATTGATTTTTATTGAAAAAATGATTTAATCATGCCAACCCTGGTTTTGACCCGTGATTACCCCTTATTAATTAAGTACTTGAATTTAAGACCATTTTAACTATCCTTCTTATCGCAACTATAGCATCTAAAAAAAGATATGTACCTAACGCTACAATAGTTATAGGCAGCTTCTATAGCCATATAGGCAGTTTAAACAGTTTTACAGTTAAAATTTCATCGCTGCGGATATAATTTGCAGCACCAATTTCATTTAATTTCTAGGCAAAACACATTTGACGCTAACTAGGTAGGTATACTTACTGCTTATTTCATGACGCTCCGTATCGTATAAAAGAACCGTTAAAACAATAATAATGGGTTGCTTGTAAAAATTAAACACAATACTTTACTCAGACGCCTAAATATATTCCAAAAACAACAGATAATTGTACGCGTACAATTTTGTCCGTTTTTTGCACGGCTCTTTAATGAAAGGGTTACACTTGACAAGCCTACTCGATACTATTTCAAAAGTACTTAGATAAATGTTTCAAGATAAGTTGAAGAATTGCGTAAATTCGTGAACGTAGGTAGGAAAATAAAATCTCAAATTTCATTTTCAAGTGTGCTGCCGCTATCGCCCCACACAGCGAGCTGTTATAAACACTAATCAGTACAAAAACTAAACAATTTTTACATTTCCGGGGCTAATCATAATATTTCGCGTCTATAACCAAGTAGGTAACTATAACGAATTTAATTTCGTTTGTAAATCATTGGGCTTGCTAAATGATAAAATGATATTCTGAAATTTAAAACAATATTCGGTGGTAAAACGAGGGAGATATTTCAAATTGATTGGTAAAAGCTGGTAAATCAAGCGAGAAGGTTGTAATAAAGACCTCCGTGGCGCTCGCGATTAATTAAGATAGGGCTCGTCGAGCCTTCTGCCTTCCTCAACAACTTTTCGCGGCCACGCCCTCTGTTTCGCCTCAAGTTGCCTTATGTGCCTTTGGAAATATATCGCTGGTTGAACACTCAAGTTCAATGCTATCTACATACAATACATACCACGGCACGGTGTTTACAGATTTATTGATGCTGTTTACATGAAACGCGTGTCGATTGAAAATTATTTCATTTGCTATCATGAAAATAGTGTATGAATAAATTACCTAATGATTTAGTAGTATTTCATAATAGCATTTAAAAAAACCATTGGATTAGTGCCAATAATGTAATTCATGGAGAGAAACAAGATATTTATTTTGTATGAAAAAATTAGCTGACTTATAAATGTCCATAATTTATATCAACAAAATTAGAAACTGCTAAAACCCAAGTTATAAGAAACATACTTATGGCAAAAACTCAGAATTTTAATAAAAACTTAACTTAGCATCATTTAATTAGTCATGTAAATGAACCCATGAACACATCTAAAAAATTCTTGTTCAAAATTAAATATGGAAAGGAAAGAAACTTTCTTAGAATTGAATAATTGCTTTCTTGAAGTATATTAACCTGAAAGCGTATTTCATAAAGTAACTAAGAGTTGGAAGTTTGTTTCCATTCAAGTTTAACGAATAGATCCCTAGCGAGCACTCATGCCTCTTTGGGAATACTCCTACAGTTATGTGATGATGTTACAGGTCATCATTAGACTATTGTGTACTACTAAGATAGAAGAATATAATGGAGAAAATTACATAATGGTAATTTGATTTAATGCATCTTTAGAATAAACGATCATAAAAGTTTGTCATAACTATTAATAGTTTCGCCGAAAATGAAATTACATCATTATGTATTTTGTCTATTATTCTTTTTGAACTTTATGTATTTTGACTCGTGCCTGAGCTCTAAACATATACAAGTACCAAAATGGGAGTGGGTCAAGATCCACTTATAATATTTTACGGACAGCATATTTATTTAATTAAACAGAGACATTACCTACTGCAAGTGCAATAAAAGCTAATTATAATTAATTAGTAAGGAATTTGATTCTGTCGTTAGGTACCTGAAAAAATAAAGTACGGGAAGAAAATCGAATTAGCGTAAATAACTCGAAGAAAATAGATAATGTCCTCTGTTTCTGACTCTTCAGAAAGATGGTAACGTAGACTTTCTTAGATCGAGTTAAATGATGTTTCTTTTTTGTCTACGCTCGGTATGATAAAAACGGAATTATTTAAATAATTTATTGAGTCAGGCGTTACTTTGCGGAGGTCCATATTAATGAACTCAAACAATTACTTCGCTCACCCGCGACCTTACGATAGTTACGTTTATGTAAGAAATGCGTGTTCATGCAGTTCCTCCACCTCCACACTGTACGAACACACACAAATCACACAAACCCAACTATCACCACCACCAAACTACACTGACGCGTTTCGAACTCATCCAGAGCTCATCTTCAGAGTAGGTACCACAACCGTACCCTATGCTACCAAATGTTAATGTTAATATTGTATGTGTTATTTAAATTTGTCTCGAAAACCCTTAAAAACTTTTAATTCTAACTCTAACTTAATTGTAACTTACTCTCTGTGTACCTGTTTTCTGTATTGCTTACTATTCCTGGTGTACAATAAAGAGTCATTGTATTGTATTGTATTGTATTGTATTGTATTGTATTGTATTGTAATTCTCAAATGTCAGACGACTGCTCATAAATTATTAACCTGCCGTTTCGTATTTATAGGTTTTTAATTTCGGAGCAATACTTTAATTAACATTAATGTCAATTCATTTCTGTTTCCCTTTTTAATTACAGTCATTAAAAGAGTACAATTTTAATACCAAATAACAAAAGATAGTGTAGGTACTGCAATAGTCGAAGAAAGTCGGTAAATTGATGCAAAAACCACAACATACAGTGTCATCATTCTTTTGTATTTAGTTTACATTTACCTACCTACTGTAATTTTCCTTCCGCTCTTCCCAACATTTAAAATTGATAATACTTACGTCTTCAAGAATCTTATATAATTCAACACCACACAATTCTACAAATTTAGAAATCAGCAAAGAAACTAGGTCACAAATAAATTCTGATCCAATAACTAGTTAAACCAACCATTGAACGCATGACATACTAAGGAGGATCATCTTTCCTGGCATCGGGCAAAAGATTTAGGTGAAAGAAGCTTATTTTTGGTAGGGCTGACAGCGCGATAGTGTGTGGCCCATTACAGGCAAATTATGGCGGCCATTATTGTCCGCGTGTCCCGCGCCTGCCGTGAGTTACGCCCGGCCCGGGTCAATGGGTTTTAAGAAATCCTTTCCACCGTCCAACTCATGTAAATCGCTGTTTATATCAGGAATTGCTGCTGTAATGTATCGCTCGGACCGCTCGTACCTCTTGTGAACGTGCGTCCTTATGAGTATTGTTTAACAGAATTTGGCTAGGCAAATGCTGGGAATTTTACGCTGAACTTCTAAAGTTTTTCATAAGATAAACCCAGTGTTTAATCTGAGACAGTTTATATCTTGATACTGTAAAGGTGCGCGTGAGTTCTTTGGTATTCTAAAGTATACAAGTACAGTAAGCTGCAGACAACGTGGGTCACGTTTCTCTGCAGCTTACTGTATCCAAAGTTTGTATGCGGTGGGGGTCACGTTTCTTTGCACCTTACTGTACATTATTTGACAAATCAATTAGGAAAGTACTATCTTATTTCACTACATAACGTTGTAGTGGGCTTATCTCTCCATCGTAGCTCGAGGTGTAATTTTTACACGTCAAATCAATCGACAATGAAGATTTTTTTTACAAACTAGTTTTAAAACGGCCTTATCGTGAGTTTAAGTTGCTTTATTTCAATCTTTACACTATTATTATTTGCAATCAGACAAACACACAAACACTTTGATACCTCAATGTCTTTGAGGATCTATATATAACTAAGAGATGATCCGCGAAAATCAAAGTTTAATCTCTTCCTTCATTATCAACGCACAATAGTTCCCCGAGATAGCGGCGCCTCTAAGTTTGTTAAAGGTCATTAAATCATTCGCGTCACTATTAAGTTCGCTTCCTTGTCCCGGAAAATTGTTTTAATTACCGTTCCACAAAGTTTATCCCGGAGCAAGCATAAACTAAGACAGCGAGATTAGGTTACATAAGTGGTGAAATATGAAGATGTATGTATTAAGTTGAGCAGCATTAAAAACTTTCGTTATAAAATGTGTTGGGTAGTTTATTGGTCCTCTCGATTAGGCTAACGATAACGAGGCAGCGTAGCAATTATCCAGGTTGATTTAGGTCGTAGTCCAGTGATGCGCAACATAGAGTGAGCTTAAAATCGGACTCGGATCCCAAGGCGACTACAAAGCGGCATGCGGCCGATTAGGGTCAAATTATTGCTATCATTACCTACAGTTCTGGCGCGCTCCGGCTGCTCCGAGGTAATCACGCTCGCCGATGTCGCATTGCAATCCGAAACGAGCTAACACTCGTTTTGTTTTAGCTTTCTACATTTCTATAGAGTTACTTACCTAAACGAACATAAATACGATTACACTAATCGAAAACTAAAATCTGATTTGAAAATATTTTGATAAAACGATTGCGGTACTTTCAATTGCTATCTTTTCTGATATTGCGATACGTAAAGCGTTATTCATCAGAGTTCTAGCGTAAGGTGGTAGAATGAAGAAAAGGCTAGTTAATGTTCCCGGCGAGCGGAGCGTTTGAAATCGCGTTCGGTCAGCGAAAGAAAATTACGGGTCGTTTGGGTAACGAGGTCTCCTGATTGACGCCCGCCGCGCTTCTTGATTAAACTGATCAGTTTTTGCCTCTTATGAAAAGAACTCTATCAACGTAACTGGCTGACGGATTGAAGATGATGTAAAGCCGTCGCTGGAAAGAGATACTTTGTAAGATTAAAAGTCAAAGATTAGATTGTGAGTCATGTTGGATTTTCGCTGACGTGTCATAACTCATATTTAAATAAATACTTAATTATGAGAAAGGAAGAACCAAATAATATACGTTGCCCGTGTGAAAGAGCAGTAAGTCCTAAACATAAAAATGTGGTAGTTATAACGGTATACTTACATCGGTAATAGTAGTTAGTTTCTAACTGCACTGAAAGCTAATTAATGAAATAATACAAGCTTTGCTTAGTTTGGGACTAGGTCGATTGGTGTGAATTGTCCCGTGATATTTATTATTATTAAAAAGTAAAGTAAATATGGGTATTTCTAATGTCTCTCCTGAATTAAAAGTGGCTATAAATCAGAATTGGCAACATTATGCTAAAAAACCTACTTCTTACAGAAATAATAGAACGTAACGGCTGCATTTCAGCTCATAACGTTAACAGGGAACTTCTTTTTAAAAACTGTTATTTCAGAACAATGTTATCAGTCACAAGAAAACACTACTAAATATGTTTTCAAAAGTAATTTCACCTACTAAAAATTACATTACAGAAATTACTCTCATACATAAATAAGATAAATTACGATATTAAAAACAAAAGCGAGTTCGGTATACCTACGTACAACAGAACAATGTCTAATGCAATAGGTTTCGATCCCTTTAATGTAATTGGATCTGTCAGCAGCAAGTAGGCAAGCAGGTAATTACTAGCTACTAACCAAAATAACAGACTGCGCTGAAGAAATACGATATTTTGCTTTACTCCGTTCAATTAAGATTCTAATAAACCTTTGATAGTTTGATGTTCAATTAAGTAAGTATAAATTAGAAAGTTAGCTTGCTTTTGACTTTTGAGAAGGATTATGATGAAAAATACATTATATCGTGGAATCCTGCTTTTTCGCCGATAGTATTTTTTCCAACTGATTCATTTCCACCTTTTTTTTTTCAAAATTATAAACTATTCAGAATACATTTCAGGAGTATCCTGTAGAACCCTATAAGTTAGTTTAAGTTAGTTTTAGATCAATCCTGAAGTACCTACTTACAATTTCAGAAAATAAAAATTAGAGAAGGTCCTGTATTATTATATTTATTTGAGTTTTATCTGAAAGAGAAAAAAAAACAAAAGCATTAAAGCTACACAAAGAGAGTTTTTCTTGTAGTTTAGTTGTTATTGCGCTCTGTAACAAAACGTGTTACTTTAACTTCGGAAACTTTGGTAAGCGGCTTTTCTACAAGCCCTAACAAAGTCATTTGAGTCGCAACTTGTTTATGAATGACTTATCAGTAAAGTAAAGTGTGGTATGTATAAAAACCGGCCAAGAGCGTATTGTACATGCCCAGGATAGGGTTCCGCAGTTTTTACGAAAAAATCCTTGCAAATCTTATTAAATTTACTATTAATTATACTGTCCTTATTAAACAAGCACTATTTTATAGGTCAGGCTGCTATTTACTCTTAAACTACTAATAATTCTGAAGCAAACTTAGCCGATAACGTTTTCCTTGTTATAAAGTTTTCCTTGTTAATTTGGATATTTGCTCCCATTCTGATTTTTTTCAATATTTTTATTCCAACAGTTTAGAGTTGAATATATCGCAAACGAATCACTGTATCGATAAATTGTCTTCATAACCCCCTAATGATTTTAAAAGACCTATCCACTTTACGTCTATAAGAGGGATTTTTTTTACATTTTATTTTATCACTTTTTCGGGGTAATTGCTATATACGTATATCCAAAGAGTATTGTAATATTATATGAACAAGAGTGGCATCTCTATGTATGGAAGGTGCTGCCGCCCTACGGCTGGCTACTCAAGAACTAATGTGACGTATCTATAGATGTATACCTATCTATATGTATATGTTGGTAGTGATGTACAGCTATAGATACGCGTAATTTTAATTGATAGGCTAATTGCCACTATTCGTATTTTAGCCGTCTAATTCAAATCAGCAATACGAAGTATAAGCGGCTAAACCCAATTTGCATTATACGGCTAAAATACGAACATTGGCAAGTGGCCTATCAATTAAAGTCCTTGACCGTACAATTTGGTACGCCATAGCCATGGCCGATGAATGACAACTGAGAAGTTTGACATGTCAACCAAGATGGCCGCTAATTTAGTTCTTCGTCAAACACCTAACACCAAAGGTCGGTGCAGTCGCATGAAAAGTGTGATATATGTAAGTGTGCCCCCCCTGCGTATATCCATGCAAAGTTACAGCTTTCTAGGACTAATAGCCACTGTGCTGAGCCGCGAACAGACAGACAGACAGACGGACGGACAGACAGACATGACGAAACTATAAGGGTTCCGTTTTGCCATTTTGGCTCCGGAACCCTAAAAAGTGTGTGATATATAAAGTTCTGTGTTGAAAGTAATCGTTTTGTTAGCGGCCGTCGTTGGGGGGATTAGTGGGCGTTCGCACCGTTAATTCCTGCTTCTCCATGTAATACGCGTATCGTTCAACTTTAACAATTTCATTTGTCGTTTCTTTCTTTCTTTGGATTATTTTTAGAATTCGCAAGTAGCTTTTGACAGTGTTTTGTTAACACTGTGAAACAGTATCATGAGCCTAAATATAAAGAAAGTTAGGTCGACTTTTCAAAATATAGATATTACTAGCTTTTGCCCGCGACTCCGTCCGCGTAGAATTAGTAATTTGGGCAGCTTATTTTTTTATCCAAGTTGCTTTTTCATCAATTACGGCTCTCCTTAGTTCCTCGATATAAAAAAAATTACCTCCCCCCGCACCCCCCTCCCAACCCGACCCCCCACCAACCCCCCCCCCCCCCCCCCCGCACACCCGCGTTCATATTCGCCACCGTACTCCCAAGTCAAGCGTGCCTATTTTATATTTTACTTCAAAAACCCCCGATTTTGAAACATTCTTCCGCTCCGCTCCGCTGCTATTGGTGTTAGCGTGATGATATATAGCCTATAGCCTTCCTCGATAGATGGGCTATCTAACACTGAAAGAATTTTTCAAATCGGAGCAGTAGTTCCTGAGATTAGCGTGTTCAAACAAAAAAACCTGTTCGATAAATGCTTAAAATGGACGTATCATTATTATTTGTGAACCGATTCAAATGAAACAAACACTAAATGTTAATCCAAGAAAATACCAACATATCAGTGAAAACCGCATCCTTCTAGGTTAAGCCGTTTCTGAGATTAGCGCGCACAAACGCACAGACAAACAGACAATAATTCTAAAAATCATTGTTTCGGGTTCTATTGCGCTAATAAATAGCCCTAGTGACAGTTTTCTCAAATATCTTCAATGTCCAGACACCGACTTGTTACAGATTTATTATATGTATAGATATAGAAGAATAGATAGATTAAGCAGATTTATGTAAACGAACACTTGTGGCCAATTACAGCTCTTTAATTATGAAAAAAGCCTTGTTCTCACTGACTCTGAAACAACAACCACAAAAATCTATTCTTCAGATACCTATGTAAATCATCCCAGCCTATATACGTCCCACTGCAGGACACAGGCCTCCTCTCAGAATGAGAGAGCTTGGGCAGTAGTTCCCACGCGGGCCCAGTGTGGATTGGGAACTTCACACACATCATTGAATTTTTTTGCAGGTGTATCCAGGTTTACTTACGATGTTTTCCTTCACCGTAAAGCTCATGGTAAATTGCAAATGTAATTTCGCACATAAATTCCGAAAAACTCAGAGGTGCGAGCCAGGACTTGAACCCACGACCCTCTGCTTGAGAGGCCATAGATCAAACCACAGGGCACCACACCTATGTAAAAGATATGAATATTAGAAATTAAACATATCAACTCGTGGTAGAATATAATTTTCTTGGCTGACATAAATTAAAACAGATTTTAAAATTTTTTTGCTTCTGGCCATTCTGGCCCTACAAATAATCTTAATGTATTAAAGAAATAGGAGCATTGTTTTTATTATTTAAGTAAGTATCTGTACCAAAATAACGTTTGCAAACACAGCTTTTATTTCCATTGCCTTCTTCCCAAGCGTGAATTACCACCGCTCGACACCTACAAATCTCGTATTCGGAGCCCTCTTCAGAAATGAGCTGATTCAGACAGGATGATCTCAGGCATAATACGACTACGTTATTTGCCAATATACTGAAATATTGCTACCCCAATATTCGTCGTCCTTTTTATTGCGTGTTCATACAGTATGTATATGTATATTAAACATGTTGCAACGACATGCGAAAACGAAATTCTGAAATATTCCGGATTTAATTCCGAAAAACTTTTTTACCGAGTGCAGGTGAATAAAAAGTATTGAATTTGATAGACTTCAGCCAAAAGCAGAAATTAAAGCAATGAAACATGAATATCGTTTGGAAATTCCCTTTCATTTTTTTTAATCATTAATTTATGAGCTTATTACCGAATTACCTCGCTATGCCATAGATTAATGCCACAAACTTGCACGGATATAAATCAACCCTATTTTTGAAAACTTTGAAAATACTCGTAGATTATAGTAGTAACAATTATTTTAGCTAACAAATCATCGGTTATTGACGCCATCTCACACGAGCTGTCACGCGGCAATATAAATCCTGCGCAAACACAAAGAGCGGTGTTTACCATAAAATCGCATACGCGCCCCTAAATCATAACACAATAAAATTTATAGCGAGCGGAAGGTCCGGCCTCAAGTGCTGATAAATCAAATACATTTTCTTCGTGTGACCAGAACGGAAAATCTTTCCGGCAAATATACCGGCCGCTTTGTTGGGTCTGTCGTTAACTTTACACCTACTACATGTGCTCGCCGCACTATTTATTGTTACTATAAGTATTGTCACGTTTTGTTCAACAGCATAAGAATAAAGTAACGTTATTTCCTTGCCATTATCAACTAATTTGAAACGACACAAAGATAGGGTGTCTACGAAACAAAAAATGTGAAGGTACTATTTTAATATTAATTTAAAAAAACCGGCCAAGTGCGAGTCGGACTCGCGCACCGAGGGTTCCGTACAAATTTATATGTATCTATGAACATCCAGTCTTAGCAGACCCCTGCTGACCCTGCTCCTAAGCAAAATGTGCGCATTCATTCATTGTGGATTGATTACTGATATAGACAGACAGACAAACTAGGTCTCATTCGAACCAATTTTCGGTGGAAGTTTACATGGTAATGTACATCATATATTTTTTTTAGTTTTATCATTATCATATTTTAGAAGTTACAGAGGGGGGACACACATTTTACCACTTTGGAAGTGTCTCTCGCGCAAACTATTCAGCTTTGGAATAAATGATATTAGAAACCTCAATATCATTTTTGAAGACCTATCCATAGATACCCCACACGTATGGGTTTGATGAAAAAAAAATTTTTTAGCTTTAGTTCTAAGTATGGGAAGCCCCCAAAATTCATTGTTTTTTTTCTATTTTTGTGTGAAAATCTTAATGCGGTTCACAGAATACATCTACTTACCAAGTTTCAACAGCATAGTTCTTACAGTTTCGGAAAAAAGTGGCTGTGACATACGGACGGACAGACAGACAGACATGACGAAACCATGAGGGTTCCGTTTTTTGCCATTTGGCTAGGGAACCCTAATTAGGACCTCAGCAAAGAAACATTTATACAATTATGATATAGTCACGGAGTTTAGGAAACAGCATTACGAATAATATTTAATCAATTGTTAATTCACACTTCACTTATAGGATTGCCGCCCTCTATCAGCCAAGCGGTTCCACTCTCCGCCTTTCTAAACACTTCGACCGCTGCTTTACCCACGTCTTCAGGCTTCTGCCAATCCATACTACTAAATTCCACTTCAAAATCGTCCCGATTTTCTTCAGCTTCCTTGTATTTAAAATCAGCTGTTAGATTCGTGCTTGTAACTCCTGGACAAATAACGACAAGTCTAACTCCCGTTTTGTTAAAATTGTATTGATGTCCTTTGGTTTTCGTAAATCCCATAACAGCGTATTTCGATGCTTTATAAACGGGCAGGTACTGGTCAACCCAGTACCCATAAATCGAGGACATGTTTATAATGGTGCCACCCTTGCCTCCGCGATCGGTTCTCATGTGTTCTACAAATTTCAGGGACCATTCGATAACAGCTGTCACATTCAAGTCAATTACCTTCTTCGGATTGGTTTCTTCAACAATACCCGCGTTATTCACGAGAACATCGATAGTTTCGTACGTATTAATTACGATCTTTGTTGTTTTTTCTAAATCCGTAGTGACGTCACATTTAATGAATACAGATTTTTGCTCTCCGTATTTGGTATTTAGGCTTTGCGTTGCTTTAGATCCAACATCTTCATTGAAATCCAGCAAGATGACCAGTCTCACCCCGTTTTGAAGGAACTCCTCAGCCATAGCAAGGCCGATGCCAGTCGCACCACCCGTAATAATAACATTTTTTCCTTGTAAATCTCGCGCCATTTTCTCGTGCCTATTACATCAACAACAATTGAATACCTACTAACACGCAACGGATAAAATATTTATTTTCTAGGTAATGTGATAAGAACAAAAGATATGATCGATAATGCGATTTTACAATAATCGTGCACTTGGGTCGACGACGGCAATTATCCCCTCATTATCATACGTCGCACACCAGCGGGCATTTTGCGGACACATCATTTGGTATGGTTTACATAAAAATATTTTAATTAACGAATATACACGTACTTAGTATTTGCAACATACTCGTAATCAATCTTAAATTGTCTACGTAATGTCACATTAAGTGGTGGCATGTCAGAATGATAGATAAGGTTCACAAATCAATCAATTCATTTTCGAGTAATCAGAATAAGGTATTTGTACTTAGTATTTGTAATGTGCAATTCAAAATATCTTAGCAACTAAGGCTGTACGTTAGTTAGGTGTTTATTTTTTATATCCATTCGATTTTAAATAAAATAAGAATGAATAGTATGTGGTATATTTATTGTGGCCACTTAAATGGGTTATCAGTTATCACTTCAAAGAGTATTTATACATTAAAGACTAATAAATGATAACGGGTAACTAATTAATTATGTTACAAATACTAAGTACATTATAATACTCATAAGTTAAGATTTGTTTTGTAATCCTTACCTTGTTGCCCCCAAACTGACCGCTGGAGTGCGACGTATGCTCATTATCCATTAAATTCTCTTTCTTTATCATTATTAATTAATGACCTTTATCTTTATCAAGTGGCGAGTTGGCAATGCGAACCAAGGGTTCTGGACGATATTACATTCAAATAATAACAACGTGTAGCTGTGGAGTAGCAAAATATTGTTTTAATTTCATACGACGACAGAACTGTTTGGGTTCGAAGTCAAGTCAAAACACCAATTGTTTAATTTTACATCAATCACCTCCTGTACAGGAAAACCCATCCTGGTACGTTGTTTTTATCACCAACGCGGTGTCGCTGCCAGCCTGTTGGAGTAATTCTGCTGCTGCTTTCTCTATGACTTTAATTTCTTGAACAGACAAACTCCGATTAAATTTTTTAAGGTCCATGTTTTCTTCTGATTCATAATAATCTTGAAACAGACATTAAACTCGTATTTTATAATGAATGCTCATCGTGGTTGAATCATTAGCACACTCCACATATTTTAATGACCAGGGGAGGGGGAGGCAAGCCCAAGCGCAGATGGTGAGACGACCTGGACGAGGAATTAAACGATTAGCCAGATTTGGCTCAAGATGGAGCTATGGAGGACCAGAGGGGAGGCCTTTGCCCAGCAGTAGGACAGTATTACAGGCTAGAAAAAAAAATCTAAGATAAAATGCAAACATATGGTTTTAAAATAAAACCTACGAAATTTTGACTGCGCTAGTGGCTTTTCTGTTGAATCATATACGTTAACGCGTACTGACGAGCAATAATAAAGGGTAACTTTCTATAAACTTTCCAAATAAAGCGACGAGATATTTTTCCTCGTAATGCAGTTGATAGTCATGATTAAAGTTAGATTTCCACAAACGAAATATCATGTTTTATGTGAACGAACATTGTATTTATCTAGTAAGTAAGCTATTCATATTAATAGAAGTTTACCAGAAAAGATTGATGATTCCTTTGTTAGAATAACTAAGACGCTCAGCCAACAAATTGGCGAGTACTTAGAGTAGACGTTTTTTTAATCAATCTTCCGCATACCTGCTTAAATTTTACTCGTGCGGCACTGCGCGCGGAAATAGAGCAAAATAAATAATTTATTAAGGACAAGTTAACAAGGGTCTCATAAAGAAGGCAAAAGGTCGGCTATTTGTTTTCAGCGAGATAGCTCACCCCACTTTGTTATTTAGTGTTTGGAGGAATGGCGCAAGCAACGCCGGACTATGGACAAGCGCTGTCCGCGGGTCGGAAACTAATGCGCACCCGACCGAGTGCGAAGTCATGTTTTCATCGAGCTTTGTAAGTGCATTAAATTAAACAATAATCAGTTTTATTTACCACCTTTTTCATAAAAAGTTACAAAATATAACTATGTTTTTGTCTGTGTGTGGCAAAAGCAAACTCTCTCAAGGGAGTCTAATGCCACTAGGTGCTATTGAACTAATCAGAGGAAAAGATATTATCATCATCTCGGCCTATAAGTATACATGCGTGCTATTACTTCGCTCATGCCTCCTCTCAGAATGAGAGGGTTGGGAGTTACCATGTGGACCTAGTGCGAATGGGTAACTTTAAACAACATTGAATTGTTTCGCAGTGTTTCTTTCACGTGTTTCCTAGCGATATTTTTCTTCACCGTAAAACTTGTGGTAATATAATTTCGCACATGAATTTAAAAAACACAGAGCTACGATTCGAATCGAACCCACGATCTTCTGCTTGAGAGGCCGTAGGTCAAACTACTAGGTTATCACAGCTAAAATATACAGAAAAATACATCACGCGAGCAAAAAGCGCGATGCGCCCATAGGATTAAAGAGCATACTTATTTTCCCAGCTCAGTTTGTAAACTACAGTCTAGTTTTTACAGAGAATGTGGTAAAAAAAGCTTACGTTTCACTTGTAAGTAGCGTAATTTTCTAAAACCTATTAAAACACAGTAATCCGCACACAGTAATCGGTTTCCGCATTAGCAACAGGGGAAGCAAAACAATCGATTTTGCAGGGAAATACACACGACAACAATACATTATTTCTGTTCCTTTTATAATCAGTTATGTGATCGCTAGACTCAAAAAAAAGATCTCTTGCAGAAATATTTTTTTGATGTTGAGACTTTTTGCTTCCCGCGGCTAAAATTATTAACCAACTTTTTATGGCAACACTACAAGAGAGTTACAAATTAGTAATCTTTCAAAAATTGCCTGCCTATATCTAAAAGGGCTGTCATATGTAAAATACTTAATTCCCTTCGTGTTTCAGTTGTCAAAAACGGTGATTTACTTTCCATCAGGTGACTCTTTTACTCATAAAATGATAAATACAGGCAAACGACTTGTTTTCTTAATACAAGTTTACACGCGTTTGTGAATAAGGATTATTACACTTACAAGTTAAGTATGAAGTATCTTTTTCTATTTATTTATTTTTCTTTTTTATTTTCTTCAACTTCATTTTTTTTATTACTTTTACGGTCATCCCGTGAAACCATATATTTCAAACTAAATACAAACTGAAATATAGATGCACAGAAAAAACCCCAGAAAAAAGACCAATGCTGGGAATCGAACCCAGGTCCTCAGCGTTCCGTGCTGCGTGCTTACCCCTACACCATCACTGGTCTAGACTGGTCTGGTCGTTTAGACCAGTGATGGTGTAGGGGTAAGCACGCAGCACGAAACGCTGAGGACCTGGGTTCGATTCCCAGCATTGGTCTTTTTTCTGGGGTTTTTTCTGTGCATCTATATTTCAGTTTGTATTTAGTTTGAAATAGATTATTACTCTGTAAAATGATTATAGTATCAGGGCCTAAAACTCGAGAATACGCATTTTCCCAGAGATAGGACCGGGCTAGATCGTTTATTCACCAGCGGAAACCCTCACACAGGAAATTTCAACGAAATTTTTAGAACAGTCTCAGATATACCCAAAATAAATAAATATACAAGAATTGTCGTTTTAAAAAGTATTGAACAGACTAAAAGATGTAATATCTATCATAAAAAATAGTATAGCACTTACTTGGCCGGCTATACAGGGTTATTTTTAATTTACTGACATCCTCTTAACCCTGAATTCCTATCACTCAAACAAATGTTTTTTGTTCTACGACTTTTTAAAATGAAACACTTTTTTTCCCATACAAATACACAGAGTATCGTAAAAATAAGAGGTAATCTCAAATTTTCAAAACCTAATTACACCAAAAATATTAAGTTATGACAAAAGCCGTAAAACAAAAAACATTTGTTTAAGTGGTAGGAGTTTAGGGTTAAAAGGATGCTAGTGAATTAAAAATAACCCTGTACATACAAATGTAATTTGCTACCTAAGATTATATCGTATCCAATTCAAATCGTATGTCTCTGCATGTTTTGAGGCTTAAAGCATTGTCTGCAAAACAATCAGTTTATCCCTAAAATTGATGATTACGTTTCAAATATATCGGGAATAACGTTGGTAATCGAATTACTCTCTCAACTCGATCGCTCGCGAGTCGCGAGTTATTAAATCAGGCGTAGCGTTTTTCCTTTGTTCTGGTTATGTATGACATATAGGCACAGTAATAGTTCGCGAAGTAGATAGGTGAGCCGCCGCTGTTGTCGCGCTGCTGAGTTATGGCGGGAACACGACCACTTCCGTCGAAACTCCGATATACCCCACCTTCCTTTCCAAAATACAATGTTAATATTTTGAATCGCAAAGAATGCTCCTCAACGTTTATTTCGTACATATTTCATCCATTTAGTTTGCCCGCTATCAATTTATTGGGTGGAATTTGCAAAGGGGCAGCGTATTACATTGTGTCGTATTCGTATATTGAATTTAATGGAATGCCAGGAAATACTTCACTTCACGATCAAAATAATACCTGATAATAAGTATCAGTAAATCACATGATGATAGTATTGATAGTACTTCAAAGTCATTTCTGAAAATAACTCTTATTCATTCATAGTGATAATAAACGGATCACTCACGTCTTAAACGAGTTTAACTTGACATGTTTTGGGCTAATCCGTAGCCCTTCTTCCCGGAGTCACACGTCACGGCGGCTGCCAAACGCGCACTGCGCGCTACCACCCTGGTCGCACGGCTAATCGACGCAACTGACAGCGCCTCACAACTACCCCCGTTTTCATCATCACTTTTATTGTCATTGTCAAATGTAGGGTAGCACACAACACTAACAACATCACTTTGCCCTTGTAAAGGTTCGCTCACACTCACCGTTGATGCAGTACGAATATTCAACACTGTTTTCCAACTCGGGGCTACCGACCAACCACTATCTCGGTTGAAATTTGGATGATGACCAATCTCAATGGCTTCACTCACCTTCCGCGGAAAGAAAAACTTTTCTCTCGCAAGTACGAAAGCCTTATTAAAACGAATTTAGTACGTCGAGCCCCAGTTCATTGAGTGTTCGGCCACCGCAGACCCCTTGTTGTCCTGTTTTTTCATACCGCGTATGTGCTCCGATAGCCTTGTGGAAACATTACGTCCAGTCTCTCCGATATAATTTTTGCCACAGGAACATGGAATCTTATATACTCCGGGACCACTAAAGGGCTCTCTATCCTTTGGTGAACGCACCAACTACCTGAGCTGCATATGACGACGGTAAATCGACTTGATGCTGTATCTTCGGCGTAACAAGTGCCTTATTTAAATAGTTGTTAATAATTGTTGTTGTTATGTGTTGTTGTTGTAGTAGTTGTTGTTGTGTTGTTGTTGTTTTATTGTTGTTTTGTTGTTGTGTTGTGGTGTTGTGGTTTTAGTTGTAATAGTTTTGAAGCTCACGGTAGTTTCATGTTTAAAACTCTTATTCATTATTCAATTAGAAAACAGCATTAATTGAATTCAGTATATGACATTTCGCAGCTGCAATTGACATGCTCGTGACAATCATACCGGTTTTTAATTAAGAAATGAACGCAAAATAGGTACATGGAAATCGAAAATCAACGAATAATCAAAACAAAAACAAATGGAGTGTAACAGGGTTAGTACGGCCATGTTTTTGGTCACTACGTGGTGAACTGGATCGGTAATCCATCCTTTGAATTTGGAGCCGGTTAACAAAAGGCAGCGATGCGGATCGCTGGTGACCCTACACGGGAGCACTGTGGGATAATTGCTGTATTCTATCTTGTCGTGCTTTCAAACATTTATTTGTGCTGCGTTATACTCCAAGCAATAAGTATGAGGTTTAAAATAAAAAAATAGTAAAGCACTTCAACATCGATGGACGACTCTCAAGCTAAGTAAATCTATGATCTAAATTAGCAAAGAAGTCGTTTGATAGAGATAAGTACACTAGGCACGTCGTTGGCGTCGTCAAAATGGCTGACAGACATCAATTCAATTCACAGACACATCGTCGTCTTGCTTTAATTACTCGAATACATCGTTCAACGCACCCTACTTATTTATACTAACACAACACAAGCTTTGCCTAGCTTACTTTGGGACTAGGTCAATTGGTGTGATTGTCCGGTGATATTTATTTATTTATTTATTTATTTATTTAGGTCAGGATAAGAAAAATTGCATTCCGTGTCAGGTTTCTTAAAGCTTTAAGTATATTTATGTACTTTTTGACAGACAAACTACCAAACTACAGCCTAAATCAGTATACCTATTTTTCATATCAGTATTGTCTATTTTTTTTTTTTTCATTTTAAATTTAATCGAAAACCATCTCAAGATAATGCTTCTCAAAACGTTTCAAAAGATTTTTTAAAAATGTCCGTGGGATGGGGCATTGCATTGGCTTATTTTTAATTTTCCCATGGGGCGTAACCGCTGGCATAAGCTGAACATAAATATTAGTTTTATAGTGTTTAGGTAAAAACATACTAATCATTATCGCAGTGTCCATTTGTTGTCTTTTACGACTGACGGTATCCGCAGTTATTGACAGGCACGGAATCGACCGTCGTAACGCGTGCTAGGTAAATTACGAAGTGCTATGTTTTCGATTAATTAGTTCGCCAGTCAAATGCCGGTGTTCGATGCAAATCGGCCGAATTGTAATTTGTGAAACTGATGTAGTCCGCCGCCTAACCGAAATTAGTGTCCGCGTATTTCAAACGAAGCAAACCATAGTTAGATCATACTATAAGCGCATTATTTCCTGAAATAGAATTGATTAAAATATACACCGTGAAATTTTAGTGGTTGTTTTCCCGAAACGAGGTGATTTAGTTTCGATTGTACAATCGATTTATAATAACTATTTTGATTAGAGTCAAAAATCCAATTGTGAAAAACGAAAGTCGAAAATGACCGCAAACCAATAGTAACGCTTCGTTGGTACAAGTAGCGTACGATCGTACGATAGGTTAGGTACCAACGAAGCGTTACTATTGGTTTGCGGTCATTTTCGACTTTCGTTTTTCACAATTGGATTTTTGACTCTAGTCAAAATAGTAATTATAAATCGATTGTACAATCGATACTAAATCACCTCGTTTCGGGAAAACAACCACTAAAATTTCACGGTTTATACGAGTAATGCAGTAAGCATGGCGTTTTAGCTAAACAAGATTAACAATTCTTACTAATTTAGTTTTTTTTTTACTGATGCTTTTCTATATAACCTCACAATTTTACGATAGTTTCACTAACTAGCGCTTCTGAATAATAAAGACAATGCATTATTGTATTGTAGCTGTGGTGGCGTAGTGGTTTGACCTATCGTCTCTCAAGCATCGTCAAGGGTCGCGGGTTCGAGTCCGGGCTCGCACCTCTGAGTTTTCAGAATTTATGTGCGAAATTACATTTCTAATTTACCATGAGCTTTACGGTGAAGGAAAACATCGTGAGGAAACCTGCCTACACGTAAGAAGAAATTCAATGGTGTATGTGAAGTTCCCAATCGGCACTGGGCCCGCGTGGGAACTACGGCCCAAACCCTCTCATTCTGAGAGGAGGCATATGCCCTGTAGTGGGACCTATATAGGCTGGGATGGGATGATGATGATGCTGATGATTATTGTCATAAACAACGTAAAGAAACAAAAAAATCAATTCCGTTCAATCAACCAATCAAAATCCGGAACTCTAAATAATCTTCATAGTAAAATTATTATTTATGTTTGATCCTTTTGGAACCAGAATAAAGACTTATTATAACAATCGTGGAAGCGTTAAGAGCCCTAAGACCGAATCTCTCGTTTACGTGATACAGCTATTGATAAATTAAAAAAAAAAAAAAAAAACTTGGCAACCTAACCACATTTAGGATCGTCTTACCGAGACAGTTTCGTACGCAATATATTTCAATGTTACAAAATATGGATATTATGCTCTCGAATTTGAAACTTGTGATGTATCATCATTTCAACCGAAAGACGTCTACTGCTGAGCATTCTTCAAATTTCGCCAAACAGACCGGTCCTGTGCCATCTGCATCCAACGCGTTCCTGCAACCGTGACCAGGTCGTCGCTCCATCTTGTTGGAGACCTACCTACACTGCGTCTTCGGGTTATATCTCACCGGGACACCACGGCGGCACAACCAGTCTCTGCTACCAACAAAATGTATAAAGCTCTATGGAGGGAGGGTATCTCACCTGGCGTCCACTTGGTTGCACAACGGATTTGGCGGCGCAACCAGCATAGACGCGTGCATGCAACATTACTGGCCGCGCCGCCACGTTGGTTGCGCCACCACTAATTAGTATGGCGCTGTATGCTATTCTCACTCACTCGGCTGCCAGTCGCGCCACCAGCGACGCTCCCTCAGCATCAGCATAACTATCTCATCGGCGTCCATTTTGAGACTGCGCCGAATCTGGTGTGTCTATTGGTGGCCCGGTTTGGAAGCCAGTTTTTTTTTTTTTTTTTATTTATGTTAGAAAGGCCAGACAAACGAACTAGTGGGTCACCTGATGTAAAATGATCACCACTGTCCATAGACAGCCGCAGCGCTTTGGTAGCTAGACACCCCCGGTGAGATATCCCTTCCGGTCCCTGGACGCCATTCGAGAACATTTTGGCCCCATTGGCCATCAGTTCTATGCCCTGCCCACTGCCTCTTGAGTCTGGCAATTCTTCGAACTATGTATATTACTTTAATTGACTTTAGTTCTTACGCGCATGGGGTAGGTAAATCATGTACCTTCAGAAGAATGGGCAGTTCAAAAAAATGCAGAGAAATCGACGTTTTTAATGTATTGTAATCGTAGCAAGTAATTGAATTGTATGAAAATTATCACATTCTTTCATATATTTTATTAGAAATTAATATGTCAGTAGTAAAACTCAAAGTAAGGTTTCATTAAATTTATGGTATACATGCACTTAGATATGAAAGTCAAAGAATCTACCACAGGTTCGCAAAAATACTGTTGAGAAGAATCCGATAAGAAACTCAACACGGTAAGTAGGTAAATAATTAAATCCAAAATTTTAAATTATTTATTTCCTTAGATACCTACTGTACTTATTTTTGTCCAGTATGTCAAAACTGAGGCGTACCTATCATCAGTCGACCACTGCTCTCGGTCCAGTTGCTCCAAATAGTGGCAATGTTGGAAATTTCGTCCAACTTTAGTACTACGGAGCTCTATGCATAAAAAATATTCCATTTGTTGCTTCACTGACAAGTGACCAATTTACTTTAGCATGATAATATGACATTCCCCTGAATTATACTGTGTCGTATTTATGAAAATACCGTCCCTTTTAGGGATCTACAGTTATCAACATGAGCTTATGTTAATGCCGTGTAATATAACCTCAAATTACTAACGTTAGCGTCTCGTAGCTACTAACAATTTTCATAATGACATCATAATTTTCATGGTTCTTCCTTTTAGGCATTCTATAGATAAAAAGTAATTTTAGAACGAAATTAGTCTCTAGTTGCAAACTGTTACAATGAACTTGTTTAAAATAAAGTACCTTTACTTAAACTTAAAACTGTTTAAACGATATCTATCTTATCGATATTGGAGCAAATAAGAAAGGGCGAGGCGTCTGTGCACATAAATCTGAAGCATCAAGAAACAAAGGAGCATATCCTTGGATTTTCTTGAACAAGCACTGTATCGCCAATTCCAAACGATCCCAGATCCCGAACACAAACTTAAGCCATTTATATAACACGAGCAAACATCCCTAATTAGTTTGTTCGGATGTCAAAGACGTGAGAACCGATTGGTCTCAGGTACGAAGATGAATATTAACGGGGCGTGAATTTAGTAAAGCTTGTCTATGTTATTAACAAAGTTAGGTCGTAGCTGTCCGCCTCTCATTTGATACAATGTGTTTGTAAATAATTTTGTCTACTAGTGCTATATAACAATATAGAACAATATGTATCACGTAGCGTGACTATTTGATTACTGAGGCGAGTTAAAAATTAGCCATTTATTAATTGAATAACCTACATAATACATATTTTATGAGATATTATTAGTACCAGAAATACATTGGGTACGGCATGTCTTTTTGAATTATTTTAACTAGCCTTAACCCGCGGCTTTGCCCGCATTAGAAATACTTTCACGAGAAACATGTTCAATCTTGGAGTTTTGCAGAAGTACCTAACATTATTAAAGCACAACGTTCGCTTGACAACGCCATCTATTGATTGCAGACGAAGTTAACACGTCATCTTGAAATCAGAGTTACACCGATCTCTATTATCCTTTTAAAGTTACAATATTATCCCATAGATAGCAACGCATTAACAGAATAATAAGTACAATCAGGCTACGAAAACCTTCGTCAGTTATTAAATTGATTCCTTTTTTTTATTGATTGACTTTTTGAAAAATAGGTAACGTCAACGCGATATTCTGTTTCGTTTGAAATAAAAGGTGCATTTTTTTGTTAGCATTTTAGAACGAAGTCGTTTTTGAAAGTTTCAAACAAGCATAAGGTGTTCCTGTGAAACTCAAAATACATAGTAAATTACAAAGATACATCAACATAAGTAGCGCGTAGGTACACAAAGCTTCATTTTTTTGGTCAAGACATCGCGAAAAAAAAAATAAAAAAAATTTAATCTGTTTATTGCAATTAATGTTACAAAAAAAAATTTTCTTAATACTTAGTTACAATGATAGGTGAATGTGATCAAGGTCCGTCAGGTGTAACGTTGTAACCTCAAAGCTCTAAATATACGTAGTTCTGCGGTTGCAAGCATTCATAGACCTCGATAACCACTTTGCATCAGTTAAGTCTCTCGTCTGTTTACGTGACGTCATCATCATCCTCATCGTCCCCCGTACAAACCGTCACGCACATAACTAATAATAAGAGGAAGAAAAGCGCCACGGCAATTAAAAGTGCGAGGCGCTTATCTGGCTTAAAATACCTATTTATTTTTTCCTGATCAGTCTGTAACGAAGAGCCGCTCGAGTTAATTTCTCAAAAATGGAGATTGCCTCCCCAAAAAAGATTAAATTTTACTGGTGATTTCCGTAATGTAGTGAAAAACAAAAATAACATGTGCGGATTAATAGCAAAAGAGGGCGAAATATTGGCGACATGGCTTTTGGAAGAAATCACAAACGATAATTCATATTCTTCATATTTTGAATTCTGTGACGACATGCGATGCGTGGTAATAGTTTTTATTTTTATCTTCGTTGGCATTATTTTTATTTCGACGTTTCATTGGAACATTTCAAATTCCATTACTTTTCTATTTGGCGTCATTAAAGTTTCCGAAGTCGTTAGAAAGTTACCTGTTAGGTAGAGACAACAACCGTCATACATTCCTCACGGACGCCGGTTGCTTAATAATTCAGCCGCCCGCTGACAGGCGCCCACACCTCGGGTAAGGTTAGAAGGGCAGGTTTCATTAACACCATTGAAAACAATACAATTTTCTGACACACTAGCCTAGTTTTAGAAGTAAAAGTTCAATTTAAGTTTAAAAATATATCCACTCTCTCACTGTATATCGTTCTCACAGTAGGTAGATATATGTATGTGTTGTATCATTATAATGATTTTCTTTGACAGACAATGGGACGTCGATCTGACATTTTTTCTGAAAAGGTTCCTCAGTGGGTCACAATTCAATGTATTTGGTAGTAACAGAATCTTATTTATTCCAGATGTCTACGTAGAACACTTTTATTGATTTATCACTTCAACTTTTTCAAGCAGCAAAGTTAAATGACGCAGAGAGTTAAAAGTTGTTAAATAAAATTCAAAATTCTTTTCATTTCAGAATTCAGACATCAAACTGAAATTATACTAAACGAGTCTTTACAAAACTTTTTAATCATAAAGCAGCACCTTGAAAGAAGTTGAGCCCGTTGTACGTTTTGTGCAGACTAAGCGATCTCATTCAATCCTGTAGCTCAAGCCGCGATCTTAATCGCTAAGGCCAACATACACAAGCAGTGCTGTACCATTAAGGGCAAGTAAACTTAATAAATGACGTATTTATCGGTTCCTCAGCCGGGCCGACTCACAATATTCTCGAAGGTGGCCTTAATTCACTTACAATTAAATTAGCGTCACCCGATCCTCTTGACGCTAAATAAATTAGAACGGAGCCATTAAGCCGCGGGGAATTTATTTCCTAATCTATTAGCTCAGTGCCTTTCACGGGGCGGGTGTGTACACGCACACGCCGAGCTTGAATCAACCAAACCGTCATACAATAGAATCGTCACGACACTTACGAGGTCACCAATCACTTAGTCACGCTGTATAACGCTACATAACTACAAAAATACAAGGTATCAACTGTCTGGCCTAAATTATTCATTTATCAATACGCGAAGACCTGTCTAGACGAAGGTTAAGGTATAATGAAAGTTTTTTTTATTATTACCTGTACCTATCTATCCATATTTTGATTAGAAGTAGATAGTTACAAATTAAACTTTTTTCAATCCCTCCGCACTTAATAAGTACTTACTATATCTCAATTTCAAGAACCATATTAGGTATAGTCACTACAAAGAAAATCAAGAATTTAATTACAAAATTAAAAATTGGTCGAACCGTTTGGGCTATCTTTTCTCACGAAAATATTTCAAGCAAAATATTCTGTAACATCAAGTGTGCCTGCAAATTCTAAGCCTATACCGATAATCGAAATAAGATCTCATCGTGTTCTGCCGCAAATGCCGCAGCCGTTCGCTTAACGCCGGTAATAACCTGCAACTTCTTTACTGCTAATCCGAGTTTGATTAGTGCGGCGTCCTACCTTTACGGCTAATAACGTCGGATGACAGGGATACGCGCCGAATAATTAGAAGATCATGGTATCTGTCTATGTATGCTTTAACTAGTAGGTGTATTAGTTTCTCATCCCAGTTGTATTCTAAATAAGAAAATATGTGACGTTTGGTGTTTAATCTCGCCTCGACGGCTAATATGGTAGGTAGACTTGGTTTTGGATTAATCTCTAAAACTTTTCGAGTCGGAAAGAAGCCGTAAGAAGTTGTCAGCAGTGCATTTAGTTGAACAGTTTGAAAAATTGTGAAACTAAGGAACCATAATGGGAAATTACGTGAGAGTGAGCAGCTGCCCTCTTTGTTGGCAATCATGAACTTCGGACTCCAGCAGCTACTTCCCCAAGAAAGTCGTCATGAATATTCGCTATCAATGCTAAACCAACGACTACGACCACTTTGTCAAGAGTGTTGCGATTTGGATGACGAAAAGTTCCTTCAATCAGAGCTTTAAATTACCTAACTTCAACGAAATAATTCGCCACTTTCAGATATTACCCAATCTTACTAATATTATAAACGCGAATGTTTGTACGAATGGATGTATGTATACATATTTGTCACGCTTTCACGCTGAAACGGTTTGATTGATTCCGATGAAATTTGACACATACATATATGGTTTATAACCTAGGTTAACGTATAGGATACTTTTATACCGGAAATTTTCATAGTTCCCACGGGATATCAATAAACGAGTTCGTCGTAGAGAGAATTGCAGGCAACAGCTAGTTTTAGAATATTAGTAAAAAATCAAACTAAGTAATTAATATTTAAATTACTTACACTTACAACCCCCGCCAAAATACTGAATAGTTAATAGGTATTTCGTCGGCATTGTCCCCAGAAATTAACAATGGTTATAATAATAAGCAACCTCTCACCAAGTCGGCCGCTGCGGCGGCGGAGGATAAATGAGATTTAATTACACAGGGCAGTTGGGTCACAGGGATAGACACATAAATCACTGCCCTAAAACAAATATGAAATTAGGCAAATTAAAAACATTCCCTTGGGAGAAACCGACTGGGTACAAACAGTAGCTGTGCAATTAGCAACTAGTTAAAAGCCATAGGAGCCTAGTGGTCTGACCTGTGACCTCTCAAACAGAGAATTATGGGTTTGAGCATGGGCATCTCTGATTTTTTCGGAATTTTTGTGCGAAATTACATTTATGAGCTTTTTGTTGCAGAAAAACATTGTGTGGAAACGAAGTTTCTATCCTCACTGCACTCGCACGGACACTACTGCCCAAACCGTCTCTTTTTGAGAGGAGGCCTCTGCCCAGCAGTGGCTGGAGATGATGATAAATAAGGCAACGTTATACGCAGTTTGAAGAAGTAACCAAAAAAAAAATATTGTCACTGTCCATGTCTTTTTAGGGTTCCGTAGTCAACTAGGAACCCTTATAGTTTCGCCATGTCTGTCCGTCTGTCTGTCTGTCTGTCCGCGGCTAAGCTCAGAGATCGTTAGTACTAGAAAGCTGTAATTTGGCATGAATATACATATCAGTCACGCCAAAAAAGTGGTAAAATAAAAAATAAAAAAATAATTTTTTTAGGGTACCTCCCATAGACGTAAAGGGGGGTGAATTTTTTTTTCTCGTCTAATCCTATAGTGTGGGGTATCGTTGGATAGGTCTTTTAAAACCGTTGCGGGGTTGCTAACATGATTTTTCTATTCAGTGATCTGTTTGCGAAATATTCAACCTTAAAGTGAAAATTTTCATTAAAATCGAGCGTCCCCCCTCTCTAAAATCTAAACTGTTAGGTGGAAAAATTTGAAAAAATTCAGAATGGTAGTAAATATATCAAATTTACTAGGAAAATTATAGCGGCTAAGATTGCTTGGAAATTATTTGTAGTTTAAGAGTAAATAGTAGCCTAAGGTATAAAACATACCTAAACTTGGATGATTCTGTACACATACGAAATCCTTAGAAAAATATTACTTGATTTTTTTGTAATGGCTACGGAACCCTACCTTGTGCGTGTCCGACACGCTCTTGGCCGGTTTTTTTTCTTTATTTATGGAGCTTTTTACACATATATTATGGCTCGTTCTTCTTGCACATTAGTGTAGCTACTTTGTATGTAAAGAACTGTTTCATTGTAAGTATACATACAATTTAAACGTTAAAAAATGCAACGTCATGTCGTGGTAGCCTAGTTGACTTATGGTCTCTGTAGCAGAGGGTCATGGGTAGGACCGGGTTTGTACCTATGAGTTTTTAGAACTCATGTGCGAAATTTCATGCGCTTTATGACAAAAGAAACATCGTAAGGAAACCTATAACTACAATTCTATAGTGTGTGAAGTTCCCAATCCGTACCGGGCCTTCGTGGAAACTACGGCCCAAACTCTCTTATTCTGAAAGGAGGTATATGCCCTGCAGTAGGACGTATATCGGCATCGCCTCAACTTTTGCCTCTCAGTACCTCTTATTATATTCTCTGTGAGAAGCTTTAAGTTCGATTCATACATAATATTCTTCTACACAATTTCTATTAACAAATTCATATTTATCGTAACACGACCGCGCTGACACTGGCCGTGCCCTGCCAGTATGCACAAAGAAAACTTGTCTGTTTCTGATACGGTACGTGTCTGACACGCTCGGTGTCTATAGATATGAATCGATCTTTAACTGTAACGCATGTTTATTGACATCATAGGCTTCGCCTCACCACGGATCAAACTAGTCAACCGCAAGCGGCGCGTGGTCGACCCGTAGTCGCCTCGCTTACGTCAGATTGTCGCCGCGCTTGCGTCTAGCCGTTCTCGCGGGGAGTGTGGTTAATGTACGTCCCAGTAAGTGTTGTCCCGGAATGTGTGACCTGTGTGTGATTTTATTTTAATTTCATTTTTAATTAAATTGTAATGTTGTTATTGTTATTATTCGGGTTGTTGCCGGCAGCCAACTTTCATTACCATACTTACCATCTTGACGCCTGCTGGCAGTCTAGCACCTTTCGCTATAAGCGGAACTTTTTCCACGCACGACAAAGTTATGGAACCAGCTCTTCCTAGGACAGCATTCCCGGAGCGATACAGCTTGGGGATCTTTAAACAACGAGCCTATCTCTCAAAGGGCCGGCAACGCACCTGTGACACCCTTAGTGTTGCGGGTGTCCATTGGCGGCGTTGATTACTTCGCATGTGGACGCCTCAATTGGGCTCTGTTGGCTGAAAATAAAGATTTTTTATTTTATTTATTATTCGTGACCCTCATTTAAGTATTTAATTCGCATACCTACAATAGGTAGGCACACGAATTATCAGCGCATGTGTATAAGACAAAACACGTTTTTCCTATTTCTAGATGAAACATACGAATAGATAAAAAAATACCTCGGAGCTTGTAGTGAACATCTGGCTGCCAGAGTAGCATCGGAATCTTAATACCCCCGGTAGTATTCGTAAGAAACCGTTGCAGGGCTTAGTGGACAGTTTCGAGTGGCCGCTAACAATTCGCGGCACGTAGTCGAAAACAGAATTACTCGCTGTGGGAGATCGGTAGCGGTGCCAACTCTCATCATATTAAGGCGAGATAATAATGAACGCGTTGTTTCGTTATGTCCTTACAGGACTTATTTCATGTCAAGATTAATTTTTGGAAACATTAAGTGCTATTGTTCGGTAAGCGCCGCTCGCTTAATGGCGTTTTGGTTTCTCTGAAATCGCTACACAGGATTGTTATAATTTTTATGTTGCAATAATAATCCATTAGGTGTGGCGTGGCTTTCCGTTATATTGACATCTGTTTGTGTCTAGCAATGTGTATAAACATTTACTAAATAATCAAAAAAAAAATAAACTAGTGACAAAAAGTAAACAATAAATTAAAAAGCGGCCATATGCTTATCGGACGCGGATTCAACAAAAATACTGTAAAGTGTTAAAAAAACTCTAAGCACACAAACGTTTATATTTGTACGTTGAAATAACTTTTGTTTTTATACAATTGGCAAAATAACACATAAATTAACATTAGAATACTTAATCATTGATTTTTTATTATTTCTTTTTCATTTACTTATATCGTGAGGTCTTATTTCTTACCTATTTTAATATTTAATTATTAAAATTGGTAAGAACGCGGACTATAACTGGATTTAATGTCCATGGTTCTGTATAAAAATAAGCAACTTTGTTTTTTCGGCTTTAGAAAACCATAGCACATATTTAGCAACGATAGCTCTATTCGTTCCTGAGAAAATAGTGGTGATAGACAGCCAGCCTGCGATTCCGTTTTATCGATCTTTTTAGGGTTCCGTAGTCAACTAGGAACCCTTATAGTTTCGCCATGTCTGTCCTTCTGTCTGTCTGTCTGTCCGCGGCTAAGCTCAGAGACAGTTAGTACTAGAAAGCTGTAATTTGGCATGAATATTTATATCAGTCACGCCGACAAAGCGATTGAATAAAAAAAACTAAAAAAATTTTTTTAGGGTACCTCCCATAGACGTAAAGTGGGGGTGATTTTTTTTTTCTCGGCTAACCCTATAGGGTGTGGGGTATCGTTGGATAGGTCTTTTAAAATCATTGTGGGGTTGCTAACATGATTTTTCTATTCAGTGATCTGTTTGTGAAATATTCAACTTTAAAGTGAAAATTTTCATTAAAATCGGCCGTCCCCCCCCCCCTCTAAAATCTAAACTGTTGCGTGGAAAAATCTGAAAAAATTCAGAAGGGTAGTAAATATATCAAATTTACTAGGAAAATTATAGCGGCTAAGATTGCTTGGAAATTATTTGTAGTTTAAGAGTAAATAGTAGCCTAAGGTATAAAACATACCTAAACTTAGATGATTCCGTACACATACGAAATCCTTAGAAAAATATTACTTGATTTTCTCGTAATGGCTACGGAACCCTACCTTGGGCGTGTCCGACACGCTCTTGGGCGGTTTTTTTTTTTGTTTGTTATGTATTTTCTCAAGCTTTCAGACTCGATAAAGATACGAATAAAAAAGTAATTTACTTCGAAAAAGAGGTCAAACTCGACAAAATATGAACGTATCAATGTGTTCTATTTGATAGTCTAAGATCCGTCCTAAAGGCGACCATGACCTACGAGCATATGTTTAATGGATGAAAATATTTTTATCCAATTTGAATCAGTGAGTTGGCTATAAAATTCCTGGCCAGACAATGATTAATTAAAAATACATTTTTATTAAATATTGCACACGTCAGTGGAAACCACATCCTTCAAGGTTAAGCCTTATCTGAGATTAGCGCAAACAAACGCATAGACAATAATTCTAAACATCATTGTTTTGAGTTTTATTTTGCTAAGTCTTAGTAACAGTTACTCTCAATTTTTTTTAAATTACCTACAGACATCGACTTGTTTAAATATAATTACTTATAAAAAATATATTCTTTTTAGGTTTTTTTTTAGTCTGGCTAGGAATTTTTAGCCAACCCACTGTAGATATGTTTTGCAATGTATTAAATCTTCTAATATATAAAAATCCCGTGTCACGGTGTTTGTTATTGAACTCCTCCGAAACGGCTTGATCGATTTTTATGATTTTTTTTGGGTGTACTGCCTTTTCGGCGAAATATATTTCGATAAATCTCACTTGGCAATCAACTTTTCACCGAAGTTTTATTTGGCAAACCAATCGTTGGCATAACTTTACTTCGCAATTTTATTATTTCGCAACACTTTTATAGTGCCAAATTTTACTTCATCGAAGATTTATGTGAAAAATAATGTAGCAAATGTTTTGCTTGGGCAAATAACAAATTGTCAAATAACATTTAGCCAACTTTTATATTTCAAATTTTTACTACAACAAACTTTTATACTAGCGAGCGCTAATAAGCTAAGCATTTGTTTATTGAAAGTCATATCAGCTGCATATTTTTTTGCGTAAACTTGAGCTTATACTTTTCTGGAACAAACATGCACATTCTTAATTCCTTCATAATATAATTGTTGGTTAGGTTAGGTCAGAACTGCGTCCCCTTAGAAGACAAACGGCAGGCAGAACAGTAGGTTAGGTTAGAACAGCGACCACGGACCTGCTTAGTTGTCTAAGTGGGCGGAGAGGTGTACTCCGACGTGGCGCGTCCCCGGGTGGTGGATAGGGGAATGCCTGCCTCGCGGCGGGTAGGGGCAATAGCTCCCGCGAACCAAACACTGGGGGGGAACTGGGGCGGCCTTCCTAACCGAAGGCCTTTGTGGAGAAGCCCACGCCACTTCTCCTTCCGTAGCCCGCAGATCCAATTCAACGACCCCAGTCGTGGCGTTAATGGGGTATGTTTTGAATACTGCGGAGCGGAGGGCTTGCCTTAACTGGCCGGCCCATGAGAAGGACACTCTATAACACCCGACAGTGAAGTCGTTAAAACCTGTGGATACCTGGCGACCTCCACAGTAAGTAGCCGTACTACCGGAATGGACGTCACCCGGTAGTGCAAACCCTTCGTTCCATTCTCGCGGGTACAAAAATGAGTTGTAAACCCCCCCCCCCCCCCCCACCAACAACAAAACTTTTTGCCTTCCAATGGAAGCGGCGTGTCTCATGTCGCAACCGGAGGAAGAGGCGGAGAGGGCCATTGTCCGAGCTACGGACACGGCGTACTCAAAGGAGGAGAGAGGGCAGCCGTCCAGCCTAAGCATGGCGCTGGGGACGGAGCTGCCAAACACGAGAGATGAAGCAGGCTATAGTGGTGCTCCAGAGGGCAAGGTTTCAGCCTATCGCCTTAACTTTCCGCCGCTCCGACCGGGAGCCAAAGGGAGGGCAAAGGCGCAAGAGCCTAAGGATGGAACCAGGGACAGGAGCCCTGCTGAGAGGAATGAAGAGCGGCGCGTCGTCACCATCTCGGACGCGTACGAATCGGAGGAGGGAGAGGGAGAGGAGTCTTCAAAGATGGTTCTGGAGACAGACCTCCCAGAAGTTTTCTTGGGTGAAGAGCTGAATAAGCAAATCACCCGGAAACGGCCGACGGTGACCCTGGTTGAGGGACCAAAGTCACCAAAAATTGGGTCGGCGCGCAGAGGCGCCCTTACAGGACGGCGTCGGAGTCTCGTGGCAGCGGCCAGTGGTCGTCCTGCTATAATAGACTCTGAGGTGGATAACGTGGCGGACTCGGACGAGGAACCTGGCCCTCGCCGGTATTACCGCGACATGGTTGTCGCGCACGAGGTCGATGGGGGCGAGGAGAGCTGGATATTGTTCGTGCGGAACTGAAGGCCTTCAAACAGGCCTTCGAGAAATCGCGAGTGAACGCCTCCAAGGCAGTTCGGGACCCAGCAGGCCTCGATGTGAGGGAGTTCATGGAGGAGCTGAGGCATGACCTGCAAATATCCCTGGGCGGGATGTTAAATGCCCGCCTAGGGGAGTTGGAAGCGCGACTCCCGCCGGAACCTGTCCTTAGACCCTCGCTCGCGGCGGACAGGCGCCAGGTGCCCCCGCCTCGCCCAAGGGCTCAGCCGAACCTGGCTGCAGGGGCTATTCACAACACTCAGCCCCAGTCAAAACCGACCGTTCCTATCCCCCAGCCCCAACCGGGAAAGGGGGCCGAGGGAATTTTGAAGAAGAAAGGGCCTCAACAAAGGCCTACGCCGAAACCTGGACCTCAAGTCCAGGGACAACCAGAGGCAGGTCCTAGCAGGCGAGAGCCTATGGCCCCCGAGAACGAGGAGAACACCCCGTGGTCCCAGGTCCTTCGAAGAAAGAAGCGAAGTAAGAAGCGGAAGGGGAACGCTCGCTCCCAGCTGCCCGAGACGCCCAAGGCTCCCACCGCACGTGCTAAGACACTCCCGCCGAAGCCGAAGCCGGCCAGAGTTGTGGTCCCCCGCACTGCAGCGATAGTGATATCGCCGCGGGAGGGGGCCACCAACATCATCGAGGTGTTGGCAAAAGCGAAAGCCGTCATCAGGCTGGCAGAATTTGGCCTGGAGTCGGTCCAAGTCAGGACGACTATGACCGGCTCCAGGATGTAATTTGTTACGCGGACGATACACTCATCGCTGTCCGGGACACCACCTTCGAGGAGGTGAGGAGGAGGGCGGAAGTGGGAGCCACCCTGGTGATCCAGCGCATAGAAGCACTGGGTCTCAGGGTGTCCCTCCCAAAGACGGAGGCCCTCTGCTTCCGAGGGCCCCGGTGGAGGCTACCGCGCGGAGCCGCCCTGCGCGTCAGCGGGGAGACCGTCGAGGTGAAGGCATACATCAAGTATCTGGGCCTTACCCTCGATGGCAAGCGGGAGTTCGGGGAGCACTTCCGCAGAATGGCTCCCCGACTCGTGGGCGCGGCGGGAGCCTTGGGCCGTCTCCTGCCCAATTTGGGCGGGCCGAATGCCCCCTGCAGACGACTGTTTGCAGGGGTCATTGGCAGCATGGCCCTGTACGGGGCCCCAATATGGGCAAGTTCCCTCACTGCCACCACCAAAGCCCTCCTGCGAAGGCCCCAGAGGGTAATGGCAGTGAGAATGGCCCGGGCCTACCGCACGGTGGGCTGGGCGGCGGCTGGAGCCTTGGCCGGATCTCCCCCCTGGGAGATCGAAGCGGTCGTGCTCGCCGACGCATACCGGGCGAAGGTGGAGCGCAGGGAGCGGGGGGAGTCCCTGGCTCCCGAAGAGCTGGCCCGGGTCAAGGAGGTGCAGAGGGAGGAGGTTATGGAGCGCTGGGCGGATGAGTTAGCGGAGGCTGAGTATGGCCTCCGCACGATCGAGGCTATCCGTCCGGTGCTCCTGGATAGGTGTCGGAGGGGACACGGGTCCCTCACCTTCCGCCTTGTGCAGGTGCTGTCCGGGCATGGTTGCTTCGGGCGGTACCTCCACAAGGTTGCTAGAAGGGAAGAGACGGCGTCGTGCCACGGGTGCGGCGCCAATGAGGACACGGCGCAGCACACCCTAGAAGTGTGCAGTGCGTGGTCCCAGCAGCGCCGCACCCTGGTAGCGGCGATGGGCGGCGACCTCTCGCTCCCCAGCGTCGTAAGCGCGATGCTGGAGAGCGAGACGTCTTGGGAGGCCGTCGCCTCCTTCTGCGAGGAAGTAATCTCGCAGAAGGAGGAGAGGGAGCGGGAGCGGGAGAACGATCGGCATGTTTGGGCTATTGACAGAATCATTTTCACAAGTAGGAATGAAACACTTCCTGTATAAATCTATTTTAAAATATGAAAAACGCGAAGAATGTTTTTCAAAATAGTATCCTTAAACTGACATATGATAACTACGTCGAAGTGACAGAGAATAGTATAGAGAAACTAGACGGACGGCTTTTTTTTCTTGTTGCAAAGAATTTCAAAGTTAATGCCCACCAGAAAGGTCAAACAAAGGTCAAACATTATTTTGCAAAAATACGCACGATCATTTAATATTTTTTTACTACAATGTTATAAAATGATTTAATAAACCTATTCCTCGAAATGGTTTTGGAATTAGACCGCATTGTAAAAAAGTGATCAATGCCAATTGGTTTATATGTTATTTGCCCCCTTCAGTCTAAATGACGTAAGGCGATCGTAAGATGACGCTGTCAAATGGGTTTTTTTTTGTCGTTTTGTATCACAGTGTTTGCTACTGAGACTCTATCTAGTGTATAAATAATCTAAGATTTACCCTTAGCCAGTGCGAGAAATATCGTGCAAGTTTCATTATTTGCGGAGCTGTATAGAACTACTTAGAAACTTCGATTATGGAAGAAAATACACAAGATAATAAATACTTTGATTCCTTTTATAACGAGTACGTTCTTTCTTGCACCGTTTAAATATCCCTTAACAGTTAAGTCGACTCTTGTTCTCGTTAGTTTTTGGTTACATCCATCGGGAATAATACTTATGTACGAGTAGTAGTTAATGTACCTGTCGCTGGCCATCAATACCATCCTTACGCCGTCTAGTTTTTTTTTATTTTTATTAAATGGCGTCTGTACAATGGGATTATTTTGCCAGCGTCAACGCTGCTTGTTTGGTACGAGGTCAGTCAGAGTCACTGTCACACAGAGGAGTCATTGTCTTCTGGGACCATGCCACAGTTTTCGTAATATTTAAAATAAATGGATTGATCACATTTTTTTAGTTCGCGTCTCTGGATATGGTAAAAGTTAAGGGTCAATAGCCAATATTTATTAGTCAAGTCTACATCGACGTGTGCCCGCCTGGCCAACTTTCGACAATTTGCCGCCAACCTTCCCTAGTGGTGCCAGGCTGGCGAGGGATGGGGATCCCATGCCAGCACTCATTGGCCCAAACGCTTAGGGGGAGGTCAAGTTTTCCCGACCTCCCCCTCTCTGGCGTGGGAGCCCCGGCGTAGGCTGGGGGAGCCAGCGGATGCCATGGTGACTCTTCATTCCCCCATGGCATCCGCAAATGGCAAGAGAGGGAAAACCGGTGGGTTTTTAGTGGGTAGGCCTCCCCCCTCCTTCCGCTAGGGAAGGAGGTTACGGGAGAGGAGAGTCCCACATAACTTCCGCGCCGTCCCCACGGCGCGGTCGTATGCGTAACGCATTTTCCCACCGCAAAAAAAAAAAAAAAAAAGGTTAGAACAGCGACCCCTTGGAAGACAAACAGCTGACAAAACAGTAGGTTAGCTTAGGTTAGAAACAGTACACAGCTTAGAACAGTAGGTTAGGTTAGAACTGCGACCCCTTAGAAGATAAATGGCTGACAGAACATTGGGTTAGGTTAGGTTAGAACTGCGACCCCTTAGAAGACAAACGGCTGACAGAACAGTGGGTTAGGTTAGGTTAGTACTGCGACCCCTTAGAAGACAAGCGGCTGACAGAACAGTAGGTTAGGTTAGGTTAGAACTGCGATCCCTTAGAAGATAAAAGGCTGACAGAACAGTAGGTTAGGTTAGGTTAGAACTGCGACCCCTTAAAAGATAAACGGCTGACAGAACAGTAGGTTAGGTTAGGTTAGAACTGCGACCCCTTAGAAGACAAACGGCTGATAGAACAGTAGGTTAGGTTAGGTTAGGTTAGAACTCCGACCCCTTAAAAGATAAACGGCTGACAGAACATTGGGTTAGGTTAGGTTAGAACTGCGACCCCTTGGAAGACAAACGGCTGACAGAACAGAAGGTTACGTTAGGTTAGAACTGCGACCCCTTAAAAGATAAACAGCTGACAGAACATTGGGTTAGGTTAGGTTAGAACTGCGACCCCTTAGAAGACAAACGGCTGATAGAACAGTAGGTTAGGTTAGGTTAGGTTAGAACTCCGACCCCTTAAAAGATAAACGGCTGACAGAACAGTGGGTTAGGTTAGGTTAGAACTGCGACCCCTTAGAAGACAAGTGGCTGACAGAACAGTAGGTTAGGTTAGGTTAGAACTGCGACCCCTTAGAAGATAAACGGCTGACAGAACAGTGGGTTAGGTTAGGTTAGAACTGCGACCCCTTAGAAGATAAACGGCTGACAGAACAGTAGGTTACGTTATATTAGAACTGCGACCTCTTACAAAATAAACGGCTGACAGTACATTCACTATCAACGATTACTCGAGAATGAAATGCTATTTATTTGCGAAATAATTTTCGCGGAAACATTAGTAAACCATTTTTTTGTCAATATTCAGTGGGTCTGAGAATAAGTCGTAGGCTTTTGTTACACCCCTTTTCTTCGCAGACGGAGTCGCGGGCAACACCTAGTCTAATATATCAAAATCTCGTGTCACGGTGTTTGTTATCGAACTACTCCGAAACGGCTCGACCGATTAATATGAAACTTTTTTCTCTGTATTCGGTAGGTCTGAGAATAGGTCGTAGGCTATTTTTCTTCGCGGACGGAGTCGCGGGCAACAGCTAGTCTAATATATAAAAATCTCGTGGCACGGTGTTTGCTATCGAACTTCTCCGAAACTTTTTATGAAACTTTTTTTTTAATCTTTATTTTAAGGAACTTTGATTAAGTCGTGGATTGAACATGTCAGTTCCAATAAAAAAAAATATATATAAAATATTATTAGGGGACAATCTTACACAAATCAACCTAGTCCCAAACTAAGCAAAGCTTGTACTATGGGTACTAGACGACGATAAACATAGTTATATAGATAAATAAATACTTAAATACATAGAAAACATCCATAACTCAGGAACAAATATTCGTGCTCATCACACAAATAAATGCCCTTACCGGGATTTGAACCCAGGACCTCTTGCTTCGTAGGCAGGGTCACTACCAACTAGGCTAAAGTGGTCGTATAGTGGTGGTATAGGCCTTAACTAGATAAAAAAACTACCAACCTTACAATTAAACACATGGCTCAAGCCAAGAGGGATACGACACGACCCCCAAATCACAACGCCGAAGCCCCTGACACAGACCACCAAACCCGTACACGGGTTCTCTGCTAAATAAACGTAACACAGTCCATTTACTTACTTTCTAAAAATCCGTATACAAATCTAGCAGCCTGTGACAAGGGCTCCGACAGTATAGCTTGGAAAACACCAAAATTTAAGAGGGTAAGGTCCCAGACTCTACAGAACGTATCCCTCTTGACTCGAGTCCTTGCCCACTCCATCAATAAGTGATGCACATCCTCAACCATACCACACTCATCACAATTTGGCGACTCCGTCTTCTTCATTAAATGAGCAAACTTATTTAGAGGAACATGGCCAGACCGAAGCCTATGCGCACAAACCAGTTTTGCTCTGGAGAGCCTAGCAGAGTCAAACCAAGGCACATGAGGAGGCTCAGCCTGCATAGTTCTGTACCAAATGCCCTTTAACTGAGACCGATCACTAAAATGTTCTTTCCAAAGATCATAACATTTGCTCTTATACCGCAAAATTACCTCTGAGAACTCAGGAGCAATCACGGCCTCGGTTCCCTCAGTCACAGATGACGCGGCTAGCCGGTCAGCCTCCTCATTGCCCAGTAAGCCAATGTGCGACGGAATCCACTGTATTTTTATACGTCTGCCTGAATGTTGGAATAAAGAAATCAGTTCCAAAATTCTGTAAGCCGTAGAAAAACAACGCTTGCCCGATGTACACCGAGCTATGTGCTGAACAGAACTTTTGCTGTCAGTTAATATCACAATAACACTATAATCTAACACATGGACGAATGATAAAGCCTCAGCAATTGCATAAAGTTCCGCAGACATAATCGAAAGGCCGCCCAAAATTTTAAATTGTGCCTTTTCATTATTGACAGGGTCGTAAAATGCTGCCCCTAACTTATCGCCACACTTGGAACCATCAGTAAATATTTTATGATAACTGGAATACTTTTTCTCCAATTCTAAGATAGATGAAATTTTAAATAAAAATAAAGGACCTCAAAATTTTTATTTGTTTTTTATATCAATTGCGATTTTACCTCTAAATTGTGAAGGTAGAAAAAATTCTCACCTAAGTATAAGTTATATCAGTTACATGAAATCCCGTACAAAAAGTAATGGCGCACTAAAACATGCGTCCAAATGCTTACTTTTATACCTACAACGATGCATATGGTTAAAGACTTGTAAATAATACTAACGTGCTTGTGTCAACTTTGTCTATTGTTATGGAATGAAATATTCTAACTTATTATCCTCGACGTAAACCTCATTTGATAACAAACGAGGTTATGTCAACGCCGGTAATTGATGGAGCAGAAAATGGTTGCTGTAAGTCCATAAAATAGTCTAAGCTAATTGCCACGTCTGCAGTCCTTTTGTAAAACACAATGACGGTTAGGCAATATAGCGAAACTATATTACTGTAACAGCAATTCGTTGTTGAGACTGGAAGTGTGATTTAGACAAGGTTATAATGTTACCTACTTTGAGCCATCACCATCCCAGCCTATGAACGTCCCACTGCAGGGCACAGAGGGCATTTCTTCTCGGTGTTGGCAGGTTTCCTCGCGATGTTTCCCATCACCGTAAAGCTCGTGGTAAATTTAATATGTAATTTCACACATAAATTCCGAAAATCTCAGAGATGCGAGCCCGGACTCGAACCCACGACCCTCTGCTTGAGAAATCATAGGTGAAACCACTTGGCCACCATTGGCTACTTTCAGCAGGTCTTTGTTGTCTACCTACGAGTACGGAGATTGGTTGATAAATTGAATGAAGTTACAATACAATACAATGCAGAAACTGTTAATTGAACACTACAAAATCCAGTACAGTGAGATTATAACAAGCAAAAGCAGGGTAAACAATAAGCTATCTTATCACTTAAAAGCGATCTTTACCAGAAAACTATAGACATGGAATTGAACATGAAAAGCCATAGCAGATATAACATATTGCTGAAACAAACAGGCAGAAGAAATAAATCAATAAAAACTCTTTCACATACGTTTTAGTATGTAACTCATTTTCCACAAGTATACAATATTCGTATTTCACTTTGCTAGAATTGCAACTTCATCACTTTGAGTGGCACCGCCCGAGCAGCTCGCCGCGCTGCTCCAAGACGATGATATTAAATTGCTAAACTGCATTAAAATGAATAATCTCCCCGCAGATTCTAAATCTAACATTTTAAGCGCTGCCAGCACAAAGCCGTTAAATCATAATGAATACTGCACTAATTGCTTTCGAAGTCAACAAACTCCATTATTAAAAATGTTCTGAATCGAACAATTGTCACTCGTTTAAAAGTTAAATAAGTTCGGTCAGTCGTTTCTCCCGACCGGAATCTGAATAAAACATAAGACTTTTAGCTGTCCTAATGAGCCGAGGTTCTTTGTTTTTCTCGGGGACTGCATAAGTTGTGAATGAAAGTGGGATCAGCGGCCGGCGGCGACCGCGGGTGTTGGATCAAATCGCACTTCATTTGTCCGCGTCAGCCGCCCGCTCGCCTTGATGGATGACAGCCGACGGCGCGGCCGTTGCGCCGCCTGTTTTTAATTGATACCGTCATTTTTGTAGCCACTACCATCGTCGCGCTGCCCCTCCCGCGCGTCACAACTCGTTTCGGTTTCATTACATAATGGCGCGAAATGTTCTCGGACATTTATCTTTCATTTCGGATGAGAAATTCTCCGTAACCCTAAATATACCCCGTCTGAAATGTCTGCTCGCAATCGTTATCATTGAAGGGTGCCTACGCGGTATAGATAATTTAGTTCAATATTTATAGCGAGCCATTACTATGAATTGTTAATGTGAGCGTGGACAATAATACCCAGATTCATTAAGCCGTAACGAGATATCAATAAATCGATACAAAATTTGACGTAATGTCCAACACAGATACATTTAATCACCTCCTTTCATCCACTCAAGGGTTGACTGGGAGAGATCCCTTAAAGGGATAAGTTCGCCTTTGTACATGCATTTCAACGGTTGTCAATAATGTATTTCTTTTTTTTTTCCTTGTTTTTGTATAATAAAGAGTTTACATACATACATACATACATTTATGTTGTGGCGTAAATACAACGTAGCCTCCATCAGTTACGTTTTAATAGGAATAAAAAACCACATTCTCATGAAATGCACCCTATAATACAATAGCACCTATAACAATGACACTGAATGGAAAGTAAGACACCTATGCAATTTAAAGTATGGGTACGTAGCAAAGTGCTACGTTGTAGCCGGCGTGGCGTGGTGTGGCACGTAGCGGGAAACACAGTTATAGTTCGAGCGGTGACGAATGGTGCTGCGACATTTCATTGTTACAGGGAACGTTTCCACAATGCCCATGCATGGTAAGTAGAACACCAGTAAGCCGTTATTGCCGACGCAATATTATTTTTACGAGACACAGTTGTGACATACATAACATTCATTTGTATTACTTGTTATTAAAATAGCTCCAATATTAAATATCAATAAATTATAAACTAATGACAATAGGTTGTTTGTCATCTAAAAACCAAAATAGACTAAAAGACTATTAAGTAAGATTTCTTGTTAATGAAACAGTTTTTCGGGTGCGCTATTTAGTAAGAGAAAGTTCCTTTTAATTTGCCTCGCCTCATCTCATTTAAAACCAGTGGCAAAGACCTAACGATAGGTTCTCCTCTGCAACGATTTTGCGTCTTGCGATTTGCATTACAATGAAAACAATTAAGTTTAATTCCTCGTTTTTTTTCAGTCGGCAATAGTGAGCGCGAGGCGGGCTGATGAAGATTTAGTCGTCCGTGAGTGTCGCCTCCCATTTGTCGGGATCATGACCCTATCTCGAACCAGCCGTGAATTCTCGAGCTCTCATTTGCGTAATGTGATTACAAAAGCACATCTTTCGAGATAAAAGCTTGGGCTTTCTACGTAAGTAATGAATTTCGCAGTCTCATCCGGGGAAGCTGAAAGCCTCATAATTGTAAGTCGAAACCACTGATCTCGACGTCGTAGCGCGACACTAAAATCACCGTTCAAATTCAATTGTCCGTATTAAACAACAAGCACCGCTCCCGTTGCGAGAACAGAACAAAGATTTCACAGTCGAAGTCATTTTCTTTCGAGAAAGTAACAGAAAGAGACTTCACTGCAAAAAATGCCGAGGTGAGTTGTAGTACAAATTTATTCACACTCCATTAATAAGTGTCGAGAGTTGGAGATACCCGAGAGCGTTTAGAAAACGTTAACAATTTCTTGTCGAATTTTGCATTTAAGTCGTCTCGAGACAAGATCGCAGAGCTTCCTTTTGTAACAAAGACGTTTAACGAGCAACAAGCAGCGCTCGAACACGAGTGTGCTCGGCTGGTCGGCCAACAACGCCCCATGTAGGTCTAGTGGCGGCTCCTACACAATCTTCAACAGTGTGCAAAATATACGCACGCGACTTCGTATTATTATTTTTACTTCATACGGCAGCGAAATGCTGACTACTTGTATCTCTTATATTAATACATTAAATTCGGCGTCGTTAAGCACGCCGTTAACGTGGAACATAAACCGGTAACATTATAACCGAAGCAAGTAAGAGCAGTTTAATTAAAACTTTGTCTGTTATAATTATGACGCGGTCTCCTAAAAGTCACAGCGAGGTGGTGCAGCGGCCGTCGCCAATATACGCACTTTATTATCGCAGTAAACTTGCCATTTTTTACGCCAAGTGTTATGGGACACAGCTGCTGCTCATAAAATTAAACATGGTAAAATACTCCGATTCATGTTTTAAACGATATATAGTTGAAATTTTCGTTTTCAAGTCACGCACTCTTTGTCTTGGGAACTAACACATTCTTAGGCACTAGATAAATAAGCATTTTGGTATAAGTATACCAATCTATAGTATAAGTACTTTTCCAACTACATACTTAAAATAAAACTACATACTTCTGCTGTAAATTTACCTTGTTTACATATTTAATATAATTAATATAGACTCTCTAAATTATAATTTTCGTCGTGATTTGCGTGTCAAGCCTCCATATAAATAAGCAATTCAAGTTATTGATAACCCAAATAAAGTTCTTTCCCAGCAACGTGGGTTAAAAGCTAAAATCTATAGTTTTGGTAATTGCGGCACAAAACATTTTATGTTCGATATTAAGTTTCTTAAGCTTTTATGAGTGCTGTAGTGGAAATTTTTTGACAATGTATGTAATGTTCTAACATATTTTACATCGCTTATATTTTTATACGTATATTCTAACAATAGCAATGCAACACATATGCAATGCCAGATCGACGCAGAATATAACAAAGGTAAACGGACTTCAGACTTGCTACCGTATTGCGTGAAGTATCCCTGTTCCAACTAGTAATATCCAAATTTGCGCATTAATCCCGGACATAGACTACGGTTTAAACTTGAATAAATAAAAGCGGTTATCACAAATAATTTAACTGCTACAGTCGGCACGCAGCCAACGGGTCGGTTTTACTCAACTATTCAGGTCGAGAAAACCGCACTTCGCTCAGTTGTTCATCACAGCTGTAACTTAAAACTTCATTCGCAGAAAGAGTTCGGACTCTGTTCAACTCATTAGCCCGATTTTATATGCCACCGCTTTAATTTAAGCGAAAACTTTCTGTATTTGTACTGACATTGAAATTCAAATTTTACAAATAACTCCGAAACCGCCGCATGAATCGTAATCGGTATGCAAATTTTAAAGTAAATATTAAAGTCGGATTCGGTTGGCTCACATGTTTCGAATATACGCCAAGTTAAACACGACACAATGCGTCGGCGTCAATTTAAACAAATCCCTTTTATGTCACATGGGTGATATGTGTGCGCCGTTAATGAATATGTCAGGGAAATGATACCGCCGACTGATCATATCTACTGATTACGAAGCCACAGGTCGCGCATTCTGCACACTCGCATCTCTCGCTCTCTTTCACACTTTATGGCATCTTATACTGTAGGTACATAATTCATTTTTAATCTCATTGCTCACGTTTCAGCTCACGTAAGGCTGCCGACATAAAAGTTCATCGCGTCCAAATTGGAAACTTTTCTTGTCGCTTTAGTAACAAAATAACTCTCGTAATGTGAAGCAGAAACACTAAACACAATTTTATTTTGGTAAAAGCTGTTTGGACTTTCATTTTTGCAATTGAATTTCGGTTCCTGAAAACTTTGAAATCTTTCAAAGACAATATAAAAGAGTGTTTAAAAGTAATGATACTTATATGTACGATTTGATACCTAATTGTAAAACGGTTTACAAAATCGTTCATTTCCGCGGAGTAATGAACATTTAGTTATAATTATTACTTAACTATGTTTAAATTCAATGCGCTTACTTACATCCGACGTATTAAGAACGTCGCTTTGTGTTAGGAAAATAAATCGATTGTATTTGTGCTCTCTAGTTAATTGATCTTGAAATCTTCTATTTACTCGAATATACCTACTACTTACCCACCTACTAACTATTTCTCTACAAAACCATTAGCATTAATTCCCGTTGAAAAAGAATTAGGTTAGATACTTCTCATTTCGTGTTAAATCTAATTTAGTTGTAGTACCTAATAATAAACATCATAAACAAAGGCAAATATTTTGTTATTAAATAATACCAAAATAATACTTAATTAATGAACGTTCCCTGTAGTGCGCTTCACGTTTAAAAGGCAAGCAACTTATTGGGAGAAATAATACGCTGTTTGTAAGCCTCTTTGTCAACAACATGTGATACCATTTTACCTCGTAATCGACTTTACATCCCAAAAATTAACCACCAGTAAGAATAATAAACAGTATTTCTAGGAAATTGTTTTTGTTTTCAGGTAACTTTAGAACAACGGAATGGAGGTTCCGACTCGTGGCCCGTTTGCCTCGGGCAAAGTACTTTTACGAGTTGCCGAACTTCGGGAAACTTGGCATTGAGTTATAGATTCCCAACAGCCTTCCAAATACTTGTTTGTGTTGTTCACTTTGACCGTAAACAAAGATATCCTTTTTGATCTATCTGACGTATTCGGAACTAAAAATACGTTTCGATAAATAAAAGGCCGTCTCAAACTACAACTGTTATTTCGAAGGTAAGTAAAGGAAGTTTCACGTTACATAATCTTTGTTAGAATTACATTCATAATTTCACTTCGTGCATTCTTTTTTTGCAGTTTAAATGAAGTTAATGTTTTAAAGTAAGTGATTCATCCTCATCATCATGCCAGCCTATATACGTCCCACTGCAGGGCACTGGCCTCCTCTCAGAACGAGAGGGTTTAGGCTGTTGTTCCCACGCCGACCCAGTGCAAATTGTGAACTACACACACCATTGAATTTCCTTTCAGGTATGTGCAGGTTTCCTCTCGATGTTTTCCTTCACCGTAAAGCTCATGGTAAATTTCAAATGTAATTTCACACGTAAGTTCCTAAAAACTCAGAGGTGCGAGCCCGGCTCGATCCCACGACCCTCTACTTGAGAGGCCACAGGTTAAACGTTATACCACGTCTTACTAGGTCATCACTTCTTACTATGGCCACCACCGTCTTGAAGTAATCAATCACGGTAAAATGTGAAATTGACTAATGTTTTTTGTTTTCGTACCTCATTCTGTAACTGTTTCTTTAAGCCTCAAATACGCTTTCCCATGTCCAAAATAATATGCAATACCGTAAGCGTAAACCATATACCACATGACTGTCACGGCATGACCAATGCTGATTTTCAATATCAGTCTGTTCAGTGCTCTATGAGATCACCGCTTCACTCAAGGACTTAAAAACATAATAGATAAGCACATTATTGTATGTATAATATCGCGCTCCAACTTATCTACCCTTACTTAAAATCTTCAGTGCCCCCACTTATAAAGTTCAAAGTTATGCGGGTGAATCAAAATTGACTCGCACCTTGTGTCACCGTGCACTGAAGTAGGTCAAGTTTTTATAGGTGGCTCTCATACGCGCGTGATCCACTATCTGAGGTCCCCAGTTAGATGAGAGGGCCGATAGCGTCCTGCCATAAAAAAAGCGTATCTAGGACGCGGCCGTGCGCTGCGCGCTCACGTCCCATCACCTTCCGTCCTAGTTTATAGACGTGTGTCCCTCAAACCGCAATTTATATCCATCCGTCTACCACCTCGCCCCTCCTATTAATTACCTGCTTCATTTCAATACGTGGAATACATTTTACGTCGTTTACTATCATTCTTTCCGTCGCTCCTACCTCCTACCTAACAAGTAACCCTCTTCATAAGCAAATGGCTGAGGCAGGACACTGTGGGTAGATTAAGTCCCCTCCCTACCCCTCCCCTCCTCAAAATTTAAAGCACACGTTTTTGTTTTGATAACCAATAGAGAAGGGGACTTGTGACCGGGTTTTTTAGTCCGTGCAAGTCGGACACTGTCTGGGCCCTCCATTCCCAGTTCGTCCGAAGGGATTTTTCCCGAGCACAAGTCACCCTTCCAATCCTTAAAGTAAAAAACAGCAAAGACTTCGCGTCTTTGGCCCCTCTGGCGACTCATTCAAAAAAAAAACCCTCTTCATAAACAATGGATATAAATAAACACAGAAAAACAAAACAACATCCTTAAATTGAGATCAAGAATGTTAAAAAGTTATTCCTTTTAACTTATTCCTAAAACACTCCGGACAATTTTTGCTTATAAAAGGGACAGTGACTTTCAGGACACGTAAACTCATAAACATAAAAGAAAGCTTTTCTAAATTGCCAGTTTGTCCCAAAGAATTTCAGGCCATTTTCGTGGCGACGTTTTCTATAGATACGAATACGTATTCATAACAACACCACGGAATCATTAAGATAAGCCGTTTACGGTTTCATTGCTCAGTAAGTGGCCTTACATTTTGTTCTTTAGTGTTTAAACACAGTGAAGAAAATAATATTATTTCAACAATCGTGGCTACATAGATGGAATCTACCTGGGTACTATGACGGTACGTGTGTACGTGCAGGCCCACCAATTTCCTTGTTTCGTATTTATTTTTATTTTGAGGTTTAGGACGGCACTCCAGGTTATCCCAGCACGGACAACAAGGAGCGCAGCACGTACACTGTACGAAATTATCTGCCCCGAGAGAGGGCGCCCAGAGCGACTTGAGGAAAATGTAAAACGAAATAACTTACGCCTACCTGAGCCGTACACCGGGAAGCACTTTTTTTCATTTTAACACGGAAAGGCTGCAAATAAAATGTTTGCTTTAAATAAAAGTCGACTCAGAAGGAATGCCAGCCTAACCTAATTTATATATCTACCGACCTTTTTACCTTTTTAATTGTTTCGGTCGGGTTTTCCGATTGCCTTCTGTGTGTTACATTCAAATGTTTCGATATTGAAACCGCAGAAAGCAAGTGGTCCTCGGTAAATTAACTCGTACAACTTCCGTTCGTTCTGAACACATGTTCCGGTGGTGCGGTACTGAGGGCACGCATTTGTAGGAAAAGCGTGTTCTCGCCATAACTCGGCGACCTCAGACCGCACGATATTAAAACTATAAAGTGCGGCGGGCGACCGATTCCCAGCCCCTTGCGACTGTCACACGGCTGCCCGCGCGCGACCCTTGCGTCCTTATTTCTACTGTTTTACTTAACGAATCGCTAGAACGCAATCGTTAAGTACGCAATCTACTTCTAATATTCATAGCAGGTACATACATATTTCCCACTGTTAGTGCTAATAGGTGAAATTTAATACCAAACACAATATTAGGTAGGTACATGCATTTTTCCCGCTGTTATCGCTAATGGGTGAAATTTAATAACAGACATATGCAGCGTTTAAACTGAAGAAGGAAAATTATATGCGTATTTATGGCACTCCTCAGGGACTCACATGCTGAAGTTCCCGTAGTAAGTACGTCGAGGCTAGAAGGGGTAAACATAAAATGACTAAGTTACCGCTCTCAGAAGACATATACAGTCGTAAAAGTCTGAAAGGGAGCTCTTCATATGAAAATAATCAAGTAGGAATCGATGCTTGTTCGGTTTTCCGTCTGAGTATTGACTGTGACACAACAGAACTTTGGGCATTTGTACTTTTCGAGTTCGAGTTTGAAACAAAGTAATCAGATATATGATAGTAGGATTGGATAGAGCCAATGGAATGGCTCGTTGGATAAGTCACATCATTGAGGGCGGTTGTTAACGCATGACAAAACATTCGCGTACCTGCCGTTGGTCATTCGGTGAGCCACTAAAATGATTTACACTGGAAAATTGGTGCAATGAACGTTGATGTTCCATAATTGTGTGGTAGAGCAATTTAACGATGGTTAGTACAGACCAATTACCATTAAACGCGACGCAGGCTTAGCCTACTGAAAACATCAATGTAAACGTTAATGAAGTTAAAGCGCAGGCTAAATACACAAAACAAACGAATATTACCCATTGTCTTATAAATATAGCCAAGTCCCCACAATCGGGTACGAGATACCTGAGGGAGTTTCCTTATTTGGTTGAGATTAGAAATTACGGTTGTTTTAAGTGGATTTACACTTAAAGCTTGGGTTTGACGTGATGTATTAAGATTTTTTTTTAATTTTAGTATCGCTAACCCATTTCTTTTTTCAGAATATCTAATCACACTTGAGCTCGCTTTGTACATAAAATTTTTGTGATTATAATCTCTTTATGTTTCATGGCTGACCTTCCCATCCGAAGATTTTACTTTTTCATTTCATTTGTGTACCTATGGCCGAAACTTTATATATGTACTAGCTTTTGTCCGCGACTTCGTACGCGATGACAAAACGTTAGTTGTTTGCATGAAATTTGGCACACAGGTAGTTTTTTACGTGGTTTAACAGATAGGATAATGCCAGGAAAATGCAAAGTTCCCGCGGAATTTGAATAAGTGAATTCTGAAGCCAGTAAGCCGCGGTGGCCTAGTGGTTTGACCTATGGTCTCTTAAGCAGTGGGTCATGGGTTAGAGCCCGGGCTAGGACCTCTTGAGTTATTCCGAATTCGTGTGCTAAATTACGTGAATTATTTAGACGCAAATCAATGGAAGATTTCACAGACCTGTGAATTGTATTATGTACCAGTTAAGCCGTTTCGGAGGAGTTCGATAACAAACACTGTGACACGAGATTTTTATATATTAGACTAGCTGTTGCCCGCGATTCCGTCCGCGAAGAATAGTAGCCTACGACCTATTCTCAGACCTACCGAATTTAAATAAAAAAGTTTCACAAAAATCGGTCGAGCCGTCTTGGAGGAGTTCGATAACAAATACCGTGACACGAGATTTTTATATATTAGACTAGCTGTTGCCCGCGACTCCGTCTGCGAAGAATAAAGAAAGAAAGAAAGAAAGAAAATACATTTATTTACAACAACAAAAGACACATAAATATTTTTACAAAAAGGACAATACACAGGCTAAAAATAGTGTGTCATTGCGGTTGCAAATTGGACACTGGCTCAGCATAATGCTGAGGCGTTTATAACAACACCCCAGCGCTGATTTTCAGCCAGTACCGTCGGTAATAACCGGAACGCCACACAGATAGATAAAATGTACACTTATAAATATAAGCGATAAACTACATTAACTACATGCGTAAATGGATAATTTGTAAATCATAAAAACGAATAATTTTAACAAAATTACTTAATCATAAATTACTATACTATAATATAACTCACTTGCCAAGTGGCCAAGTATACAACTCTGCGCGGATTAAAACAAGAAGTGAAATAACCGAGACAAAGAAAAATCAAAGAAGTTTTGTGAAATAGTGCTGGAAAGGAAAGGAATTAAGTTTTCTAAAATGACAACAAATAGCCTTTAAGCTTTCGCCCAAAGGTGTACCTGCTAGTCACTCCTAGGATGGGAAGGGGAATGTCATTCCAGCACTTAGACGCCGCAAACCTGAAACTGCCTCGAAACGCCACCGTCCGGTGCGGCGGAACAATAGCCTTAAATCTGCGCACACTTTAATAGGGGTAGGTATACGAAAAATAGCCTACGACCTATTCTTAGACCAACCGAATACAAACACCGTGACACGAGATTTTTATATATTAGATTGTCTTCATAATTTATCACTATCAATCAAATCAGCCCACATTCACTAACTGCTGCTGGGTAAAGGGCTTTTCATTTTCACTCCACCTTGCCTAGTCTTGTACTAATCTCCTCCTCTGCCTACCACATTTTTTCCACAGTTTCAAATTAAAAAACTACGTAGCAATAACACACATGTCTAAGGTATACACCTCGCAACTTCTTAAATATTTAGTGGCTTTATGCGGTTTACCTTTATGCCTTAGAATCTAGTAAAATCATAGATAATTGTCAATTGTGGTTCAAACATATTCAGTTAAATAGTCTTTGTAAATCTGTTTTGTCTTGTTACCTGTTAACTTCATCTTAAGTAAAAGATCCAAGATTGACGGACCGAAACAGATGGATGTCTTACGTGAGTAATGCGATGTATTGCACTATACCATTCACATCACGTGCATATTGTATTAATATCACGCGTTTTATGTAGGTACAGTAAAAAGTTACATATAGCAAGATGTTCTGCATATTTATACTGATCCCTGTCCTTCGCGGAATTCGAACCTACAGCTCTGGGTTCGAAATCAGGATTAATCAATCTACCGGTCCTCAAACTAAAACTATGTATCAAGCAAAACGCAGATTTTTCTAAGCTCTCTCATTCTACCAGAAGACCTGTGCCTAAACGCAGGGCCAGGCAATGGGACAGAAAAACATGGATATAATTAATTTAATTGATCAAACATGTGGTAAAAACTGGAATGTTGAAAAAAAGTTTAGGTTAAGAGCTGTGTACATTGTTCGATTTCTTTTCATGTTAAATAGTAATAGTGTCGAATGTCGTTGACCGGGCTGGCTGTACAGCCCGAAATGATCCCCACCACCCCTCGCCGGCTGCCAGAACGATATACATGTTACAAATACTTAGGGTTCCCATACATCAAAATCTATCTGAACTGTGCCCAGACGAAATGCCTATAAACTTTTATGCTGAACTGCAATAAGCTTACGCGTAAAAAATATATATGCTGTGTTCTGACCACTAGGCTTCGAAAACCAATTTTTTGTCTTAGCAAGGATAGTTTATGAACAGCTGGACAACCCACAGTACAGTTCTTGCAAATCACGAAGGCAAGCTGGCTTTCCTGGTGATTGAATGTGTATACTCGTATAAGATTGAATATATGTGGAAGTTTTGTGTTGTGCGATAAATTCGTTCAACATTTATTTTTATTTTTTATGCTAACCATACTTGATATCTTTGACACGGATGCAGATACGTGTTTACCAAAAGTAAAGACCGCTCGCCTTCGTGACTCGCAAGAACTGTACTAATAATAAGAGCAATTAAAAATGTCATCGTACCTACATATTTTCCTCGAGAACCGATATCAGCACTTTTTCGCGTATCCCGCACATATTTTTTTTGTTTTCTTAGAATTCTCTAAATTATTTGCTAACCAGTAAAATATAATCCTTTTTGATGCACGATCTCTGTAATAACTGTTCTTTTAGGATTAACTCGGGCGTTGTTACAGACTTAGTATAAAAATAAAGATAAGGCTTTTAGCCTTAGAAGCATAATCTCTTATTGTTAGTTCTGTGAAACAACCCAATAGTATACAATAATATTAATATTGTTATTACAATGTGTCGGCTACTGAAATCTCTACGCACACGCTTGGTACTCTAACATAACAGCTAAGAAATTTTGAGATCTTTTTATCTACAGACCAGATTTATTGTCACGAATTTTGAATTTTACACCCGATAACCTTAGCAATACGACAACAACGACACTTCTACGTGCCCCCACTACCTGACTTACGAAACTTCGGTATAAGCCGTGACTCCAGAATGCTAACGCGAGTCATTCCTTTAACTTTTTCCATATTAAGCAGAACGAAGTTTAACAAGCCGTTGTGAAAAATTATCACTGTATAGGCAACTAAGTTACTGAACCGAGTTTGGGTTAAGTTCTCAAGACTTTAATTGCTCAGAAACACGTCAAAACTTAATACACCCATATCATCTACTTTTGTACTTCAGTTTTTGTAGGTATTAAAGAGAACTTAGGCCCAGATTTAACCACGCAATCGTCGACTGAGCTATCGGAACCGTTAAGAAATAAATTAACAATTTCCAAGGTTGAAATATTTAGGAACGCCACGTAACCTCCTCAAATCCCTCCATTAGACGTTGTTTACTTAGTCGGTGCGCAAATCTTGAGAGGTCGACTCACGAAAATGCCCCATGAATATGCGATGACACAAACCGTACACACTCTTTCCATTTAGAAACCGTAATGAAAACTCACGCACACGCCTTGTTTGCTTATCAATCAGGCGAATATTTAAATTTCTTTCAAGGGTCAACCACTTTACCGTAAAATATGCGTAGAAGGTAAAAAATCTTCTGTAAATTCATTACTGTTTTCATTTTAAAGATGATTCAGAATGCTGAATCATATTAAATATTAAAGATATCTGCGTTTGGCAATCTAAGCAAAGTAAGATGTAATAGAAGTTGTAACAGAATAAGAAACAATAAGCTAGAAGCACCAAAGTGAAAATAGATATGTACCTACATTGTTCTAGAAGCAATTTAATTAACTTAATTGTTAGTAGCTCTCGAATTTCTTAATCTAAAACTATTTTGGAGTAGGGTGGGCACACAAAGTTTAAATTGACTTCAATGAGAGGTTGGGTCCCGAAGAAGTCAGGGGAGTGGGTACCCCGAAGGTCAAGTGGCACTGTGACCGGTAAACAACCGCGGGCTTCACGTGAACAATAGAAGAGTACATTAGGTACACAAAAAACTGTAAGTAGGGTAAGACGCACGCAACTCGAAACCTTGTTGAGAGGGAAACTTGTATTCTGTGCAAATACCTAACGAGTGCTTAACTATACGGTGGATTATATTCAGGCAAGAATAGATTATTTTGTGAAGAACATTACTGTAAACAAAAATAAAGATTATAACAGAAGATTTTTCTGGTGAGCGTTCTATTGATTGTTGACATAAGTTCAACAGATAGGTGTGATTTATAATGCATATTTATTTAAATCAACTAAACAAGATGAAATTTTAAACGTGATACAAAATTTAAATACTTAGTGTTATTTAATTTGAGGTGTTCATACATTTAATTTAAAAAAAAGTATGAAAGCTGTTTAAGAACACTAATTTTGTATCACGCTTAAAACTTCACTTTTAGTTTACGAAATAATTTCGTAATATAGTGTGACACTGAATAATGATATGACGTTTAAGTTTCATATTTCTTAATTTCCTTAATTTCGTTTTTTCTAAACCGTGGTAGTAGGTATTTACTGTCTAGGAATATTGAGTTTATCTTAAAACCACACCCGGAAGCATATACATGCATATGAAAAAGAACACTGGCCAGACCTTTACAGATAAACCAATGCATACTAAAACAGGTAGATATTTTACGGTAACTGCATTAGCTTCTGAGAAAGGCTACTTAATAATTCGCTTCCCCATTACCCTGGTGCGTAAGTAGGTTGCATTTGGTTTTGTTTTTCTTTTATATCCCTTTACTCGTACCTACATATACATATGCTTTAATCTTTCTTTTTTCAGATATCTGCTGGAAATTGACAAAATGTGATTTGAGAGCAAGATTCATCATCATCATCATCATCATCCCAGCCCATATACGTCCCAATGCAGGGCACAGGCCTCCTCTCAGAATGAGAAGGCTTGGGCCGTAGTTCCCACGCGGGCCCAGTGCGGATTGGGAACTTCACACACACATATTTAAATTTCTTCGCAGGTGTATGCAGGTTTCCTCACGATGTTTTCCTTCACCGTAAAGCTCATGGTAAATTTCAAATGTAATTTCGCACATAAATTCAAAAAGAGCAATGTTGCTGTAATTTACTAACAATTAAATTTTTGAGTGTGTAGGTACGTAACTTAATGCGAATATATTATGATTTCATTTACCTTTTCAACTATTTTTACAAGCTTTTATTTAGCTCACCCCGTTTTACAAGTTTTTATTTAGCTCACCCCGTTTGTTTTATTCTTGGGTCAAATCTTAGAAGTCGAATTTGGCCCACTTCCAGCGTTTGGATTCACCGGAAATTTGGTATACTTATGTAGGTTGGATGACAATGCAAGTACAGTCAACAAAAAGTACAGTCAGCTAAAAAGCTTGCTTTAAAAATGAATTTATTAACAAAACTTATTTAAAAAAAAAAAAAAAAAATTTGACGATTTGAAATTTGAATTTGACGTGACAACGTCTAATAATTCGATGAACGCCGGCTGCACGCACGAAAAGGATGACGTAATGTTCCGTACATGTCCGTAAATGTTCCGTACATGTCCCGTACAAGAGAGAGCAGTGAACGCCAGGATGTACAAGAGAGCAGCGCGCGCCAGGATGTACAATCTTAGTACTAGCGCTCGGGTAATTTTTAATGGGGGTGCAGGTGCGGGGGGGCGGGGGGTATTAAAGGGGGATTTTTTCAAGATATTTGTCAAAACACCGGTTCTCCCCCGATCACCGAGGTTAAGCAACGTCGGGCCTGGTCAGTACTTGGATGGATGACCGCCTGGTTTCATTTTTGTTTTTTGAATGTTTTGTTAGGATGTTGTCGCGTTAAACTATCGTCCGTAAACCGAATTTACAGACAACCGGTTTTTTATAATTTTCAAGTTTCAATCTAAGACACTAGGTAGGTACTATGAGTAATCGGACAATATGTTTCCTAAATGTTTGATTTCTCAACTCAAATCATTTTAAAAGTTAGACATCAAAAAGCTCGGTACGGTCAAAAGTTTGCAACCTAGTGTTCAACATCCTCTACTGACGCAGAATATTTTAAACCTGCCAATACTTTACCAACTATAATATGAACACACAAATCGGCAAGAAATGTTAAATTTATGTAAATTTTGTTTCGTAGAGGATGCGCAGTTCACTATCGGCCTTTTCACAAGGGGACTCCATCACAAAACTCATTTGGCATGCAGCCACCTACAATGGCTGGTGTGGATGGGAGGTGGTTTAAAATACCTGCTTTTTTCACAGAACAATTTCGAGGCAACTTCCCGCGACGGAATTTAAACAAGAGACACCGGTTATTTACTTCTGAAATAGCTTTTTAGTAAACGACTACAATGGAAGGTACATACAGCTACAGTAAAGCTAAGTAACTCTCTGTTAGCGAGCCACTCTACGGCTGGATTTTAGAGGTTTTATAAAACCACGCTGGGAAAACAGATATAACTACAAAACAACGTTTCGCTGTTTCGCCGACAGAGATACGGCGCGGTCCGATTCATCTTCGCACTGTCTGATCAATCACGAATCCATTTTCGCCCTAAATGGAATATCCGAACTACTTACCATTAAATAAATTATATCGCAGCTAAGTGGAAAATTGATGGGGCGAGTTAAAAATAAAATAGTAGCAAGGTAGTATTTCTATATGGATGTTTCGGTTGGGTGGGCTCGCAAATGGTTCGTTAGTTCGGCAGCGGCGTCGAGCGGCGCATCCAATCGCGGAAAAACTGGCGACGGCAAATACAAATCACGGTTCCTTTACACCCGTGCCCATTGCCACCGCGTGCGCAGCTTACCTCGGCACAGAGGCTACACTGCACTCAGAAGTCACAAGTGTATAATGTCAATCGCTAGATTATTTCTCACTGTTTAAACGCTTTTTAGAAGATATTATATAAGGATGCACAGAAAAAACCCCAGAAAAAAACCTGCGCGGTGAATCGAACCCAGGTCCTCAGCATTCCGTGCCGCGTGCTATTCCCCTACACCACCACTGATCAGGAGTTTAGACACAAATTTTTCCCATACATCGCACATCTCAGTCTGTTAGATAATCAGATTCTGCAGTGACACAGCGCCTTGTTTGTATTTAGTATGAAATATATATGGTTTTCCGGGATGACCGTAAAAGTAATAAAAAATTAAGTTGAAAAATAAAAATACAAAAAGATATTTCACTATCAAAGTTCTTTTTAGAAGATAATACGAAGTGGTTTTGATTACATTGCAAACCTTTATCCACGGCTTCTCTCTTGTGAATCATTTGGGTCTATCAATGAACGAAAATTCCAGGAGTTCATTTAATTCCCATTTCAATTGCTAAATATTACGTTGTGCTCTTTATTCACATTGTATGAAGAACATCCATGCAGAATCTCATTTTTTAGCTTAGCCGTTGAGATTTTCGGAATTTACAGGTTTGAAACCCTACCTCTGTAGGAATATAGAAAAAAAGTAGCATACCTACATATTATTCAAGAAATCCAGCTATTTACACACCATAGCTCATTCAAGTCCGTTCAGCAGATTTAGCGTGAAAGAGTAACAATCATAAACACACACGACACACAACTAACTAACTAACACCCGACATATTTGACAATATTATGAAGATGTAGGTATAGTATACATGAAAAATGTTTACCAAAAAATCCTCAATATTTAAAAAAGCAAGTTGCAAATTGCAGCGTGCGCGCAAATTTCATTGACGACTTGATTTCGTTTGGAAGGAATACGAGTCGGGTTCAGAATGCCTTAATTGAACCATCTTCTCTTTCTTTAAGCTATATTATTATTATCTTTATCACACTAATCACTATGGCTTTTACCGCTTCTTTCTGTAAAGCGGTATAGGGTGAGGGTAGAAAGAGATGGCGAAAGCGATCTTGAGCGAGAACCGAGTGTTTGTTTGTACCTATTATTGAGGAGCCAATCTCGATGCAAGGGTGCGTGGTGAAGATCAGGAGATGATTAAAAAATGACTCAAACTTTACAGTATATAATATAAAAAATAACTGAGTACATGAGAGTAAGTCACGTGTGATAGGCACTGTGTCGTAAAGCCAAGTGGGGCGCTCGGAGTTTTGTCGCGGGCCGAGCGTTTTTTGCTTGAAAGTGAATGTATGGGCATATAAACGGCGTTAACACCTATACATAGCAAAAATAACGAGTCACATTTCAAAAGATTTCGTACAAAATGTGAACCGTTATTTTTGTTCACCAGTGTAGTAAAGTCTAGTATGAAGTAAAGTGTAGTCTGTACCTCTACCATGAGTTGCTATCGAAAACACACATTACGTTACTACAGTCGATAGCGAGTAAACGAGCTTTGAATAGTTTTCTACTAAACTCGTACCATGAGTCACGTTAACGTTTACTATACTCGCTAACGTTAACTCGATCCTTCGTGTAGTTTTCGCTACGTGACTGACTGACGTGCCTAACTTCACATCGAACTGTGCTGTCTCTTTCTAACTATATTGAAAAGACTGAGTGAGCATGATATTGGGCAAAAAGCTAAGTATCCAAGTCCTTCCATTAAAAATATAGAAATAACCCTGCTAATTTAAAGCGTCATAGAACAGTGTGGTAATGTAAAGCGTACGTGGTTCTTGAATTTGTTTTGGTTATTTCATCAGTGTGACAGTTCATGGAGTGCATCCATAGATAGATGTTAAGATGTTATAGTGAGTTAGTTGACACGCTAAGCTGTTGTTGTTGTTTGTTATTATTTTTCGGTATTTATTTTTTATAAAGATGCGGACTAGTGTGTCTCGATTACAATTACTGGTCGAGTATATGGAAACTTTAAATAAACATTCTAGTAACGTTAATTTAGTACCAGTACCTATAAGGTACATTTTGGGTGATACAATACAGTGACCCCAGTTTTTATGATCAATTGATCAAATATTTTGTTACAAGTGGTTAGATAAACTTGAGGAATGTGGTTTAGAGTGTTAACAGAAGTGGATATTAGCTTGTGAAATTTTCCGTGTTCTCGTCGTTCGCCTTCATAAACCCTCTATAGCATATTCCATGCCAAATAATGCCTAGCCGACATTATTTTGATAAGTAAATAATTAAAATAATGTATTAAACGATGGTTCTTATAAGTTTTCACCCTCCAACTTACTAGTGAGAGAGTTAACTACAGTCGATACGGTGTTGTTCGATAACGTCTGTCAAATTTGTGACTCATGGTACCGATGTTCTATGGCGACAGCTACAAAACGTTAGTCGCTAGCGCTTGGATTTCGATAGGTTATTTACCGTTGTACTCATACTAGCGATCTTTACTTCCGTAAGTGACCGCTAGAGGCGCTGCACAATTCTTCATACAAATCATTTACGCAGTCGCTATCGAGTACGGTCACTGTAAACTCATGGTAGTGGTACTGTACTGATATAAAAAAGTCGGTTTACTGACGATAGTTTAACGTGACAACGTCATAACAAAACATTGATGAAATGATTGCATACTTTTGCCGATTGTGCCTTTCGCTCGCTCGTGCCGCGCTCTCGCTCCGATCGTTCATCGGCTCGAGCGTAACGGGACGCGTAACGGGACAATGCGTTATGTATGTTACACTGAGTCATCCTTTTTCGTGCGTGCAGCCGGCGTTAGGGCTTACAAGCTGTCGTAAGAAATTTCACTATGACAGGCTGGTATCCTCGAGACTTAACGATTTATCTCACTCAATAACAACGCATTCGATACACCCATGTCGTAAAACTAAAGAAGCAAAAAGGTTTCAAGAAAAACTTGACCCCAAATCTGTCTCACGTCCCAAGCAGCCTCAGGTGTTGCGGTGCGGCACTGTGCACAAATACGCTGTGCCTGAGATCTGCTCGCGGCACGTTTAAAACGGAAAACGTGTTTCGGTGTGGCCACATCAAACATACAGAGCCGCGCCTTCTGACAACATCGCAAAGAATCTTCAGGTTTAATAGAGTGCTTTCCGAACCACGCATTCATTCTTTGATGTGCTTTTATGTGCAGATTTATACCGCTACGTAGTTTTAAGTCTAAGACCAGGTTCCATTATTATATTATTAAACAGTGGACAAGCGTTTCACAGTTGTCAAATGTACCTATACGTTATGTAGTTGGCTGCCTAATGAATGTTTTCTGACTGGCTATCGCTAGATGGCGTTAGCATTGTAAGATCCGTTTGACGTTACAGTAGTCATGCTTGCGTTGCGACTGACCATCACAAACGTGACACAAATCGTCGATGAAACTGCAATACCACTTAACCAACAATTGCTAATGCCGCGTATCTGAGCTGTGGCAATTTTTACAGGAAAGCATTAAAATTTATAACATCTTTGTATTTATTGATGCCAGACTTACCCAAACCTAAATTTGACACATTTTGTTAGTTACGCGGCATTAGCAATAAAATTGTTGATTACACGGTATTGCAGTTTCATCGCCGAAATATCAATGTTTTCAATCTAATCCCGTGATACTAGCGCCAATTATCCTGTCAAATCGGCACTTTAAGATACAAATAACTTATTTGAAACTAGCTTTCCGTCCGCAGCTTCGCCCGCGATAAAATTAATTTTCCCGTAGGAAAAGGTATTTTCCCGCGGTATAAAGTAACCTATGTCACTCTGTGGTAATGTAGCTTTCTAACGGCAAAAGAATTTTTGAAATCAGTCCGTTAGTTTCGGAGCCTATTCAATGCAAGCATACAAACAAACAATCAAATCTTTCCTCTTTATAATATTAGTATAGATAAGGATATAACTTTAAATCAAAAACATTTGAAATTGAACAAATATGAGACATTAGAAGCTAATAAAACACAATCTGTTTGTTTCTTTGTAAAAGGTCTTCTAGTGATTAGATTGACTTGTAAGGCACAGTAAGTACAGTCAACAAAAAATCTTATATTTAAAAAATATTTTTACGAACACTTAGTTTATTTTTTAGGTAAAAACATCCGAATTTAAGGCCTGAGTGAGCACTTTTTTCGAGTGTGTCATCAAGCGTACAGGTAATTTCAACCGGGCGCGATTTATATTCGCAGCCAGCAGTTCTGGATGTCGAGCAGAATAGAGCCTTCACCACTTGCACTCACTCACCCGTGCCTGCAAATAGATATTTATGTAGGTACGAATACCAGTACCACTAATTTACAGCGAACAAAAAGATAATTTGCAAGAAAAGAAAATATTTAGTTTGTACTCGTTAATAAGGCCTCGATTAAAATACGATTGATTATGCATAATTTGAAAACTTATTCTTTGTTAAACCTAGTTTTGTGATTGAATTGTAATGCCTTTGTTAAACGAAAAGTACTGCCCTTTTGCGTACCTATCGATATAATGTTCAGGAATCTCTAAAAATATTATTATTATGAAAGAGACCAGTTTTAGATTCACTTACCTCTTCGAGACGTCCGTGGAAGTTGCTCCCTGTATCACGGAACACCAACTGCACTGGCAAAAAGCTATAATGTCAAATTCACTTCTTAATCAGAGTATATAAAATGGGCACTTTATTCTAACCTCTAACTATGTTTACTATGAAACACTTACGATTTCATTCGTAATTGACTGTCGTCAGTAACATTATGATTGTCACAAGTCACGCAAATGTCACGTGGCTATATATGAGTAGATCACGCTCGACTCTGGAACAAGGAGTTGCTTTATAATTCGATTATCATTTCAAATGAAAGGGTTTTGTTAAAAGCTTAGGCTGCAATTCACGTTTATAATGATACTGACACTATACGAAATTATTCTCATTTCAAAAATAAACTTTACACAAAGTTTATTTTTGAAATGAGAATAATTTCGTATAGTGTCAGTATCGTTATAAACGTGTATTTTTAGCACCACCTTTCTCATCGTCACATGTAAATTGTTTAGGCTTTCATGAGAAAGGTTACATTTAACTGTCAGGTATTTGTATAAATGTGATCCGTGGGTCGTGTGACCGAACTAAACATAGCCTAAATTTAAGTGTTCATGCATTCATACAAAAAAAGTCGTAAAGCATAAATTAAATACTGTTCCGAGAATACATTGGAAAATTTCTCCGTATGTGCTAACTGCTAAATTAATTGCTACAGTTGGTGTATAGGCAAAGGAATCATCACGGACTGATGAGGAACCGGGTTTGATCTCGGGCTTTTCTGTTTTTTTTTTTGTTTTTTATGTGTTCTAATTACAGTATAATTAAAGGAAAACGTGCTTTAGTTTGTTTGCCTTAACAACCCTGTAAATATTTTTCACAAAATGACAAATAAATAAATAAATAAAATAAATTAATAAATTTTGGTTGATGTTCAAAGTACCGCGTCAAAGACGTGACCACATTTTCATAAAAAAAATCAATGAAAAACTTTTACAGGGATGTTCAAGAAAACCATTTAAAACTAACCCAACAGTCTGCTGGATTATTTCGGATTGAATTTAAAATACCTTGCAGATGTAGAAGCTTATTATTTGTCATGTAATGGTTAGGTACATATTAAACCATGAAATCTCCTTTTAATGATCGCAATATTTTTATTTTGAGCTATATTGCCTATTAAATATGGACGCTAACAATCAAATGCACTGCCGGTGACACCTTGCGGACGATTACTTTTTAATAGGGTCGTTAAGAAACGAAGATCCAGCATTCACAATATCAGATATTATTACAGAAAGCTTTTTACTTAGGTTGAGTTTTGTTTGAAAGTGATTTATTCGATTTCTTCTAATGTTTTCTGCCTTCAGTGTTATTTATGATGGACCATTCATATTTTGGTAATAAGTACTTAGGTACTGACTCCAAAGAAGCGGCTTGCCAAATTCAAAATCTGTCTACCACTCACGGAAATATGATCCTACCCCATTGCAGTTTAAACAAGAACTTCACTCAAATTATCATATCAATTTGTAAATACCGATGTATCAGCATTTCCTCACGATGTTTTCTATGCCAGTAAACTTTTGTATACATTGCTTAAACCTAAACTCAAACTCACTCTTAACAGAAACAAGTTCAGCTCGCGCATAAATATTTATTGGTTTTCATTCGTAAATTCTGAGTAAACATTCGTATTTGCAGGCATTAGGTACGTCCCTAGCGAATTTTCTAGACAGAATAGCGCGACTCATCGAATCCTCGCACAATGCACACCACTCACGTTTCTTTGCTTTTATTTCCTTTCCCTTCGTACCTGTTAATTCAAGTCCTATCGTGCTATAATTCCAGGTGGATGCTTATAGGTATTCAGTAAGAAAACAATCATTGTATTTTCTTTAAGTTCATCTGTAGCAATTCTCGTCTGAATTATTCTCAACCTGGCATTCTTTATTAAGCACGACGGTAACAAAGTTGGCTCTTCATTTTGTACCTGTCCTGTTAGAGCATAACAAGAAACAAGACAAACTTACTGCACAGTAATCTGGAGCCGAACAACAAGAGACGGACCTCCATTATTTACAGTAGCGGTTTGTTCCCGTTTTCAGGACAAATGAATTGGGCAATAAAGCGGCAAAATCCGTCAACTTTTCCCTAATGAAACTTTTTTGACAATGAAACGGAATGGAAACACTGAAAACTTTTTACGTTTTGTCTTTGATCAGTTACGCTCTTTTAAGAGGAAAATTTTAACGTGGCAACAATGGCTTATTCGCTACAACAATGAGATTAAGATTACCACGAGCTTAGCTTTTAGTTAGTGCCATTGAGATGCTGACAAACGCGAACTTAATTAATTATACAAAGAAAAATTTGTTCTAATTGTGTTAACTATGCTAGGATAATCAACTCACATCACTCTTTACCGTAGAATAAAATTGGGTACACGAATGAAAGGCTCATGTACACAGAAGCGTCTAGCAATGTGTTCACAATTTATGCTCCCAGAGCGGAGCAGATGTTGAAAATTTGCTGAGCAAGATCCAATTGGATATATATCAGAATGAGACGAGGCGGGGTGAGGAAAGCGCACGTGATCACACTCGCCGCACCCTTATCAATCAAACTCGCGATGAAACTATAACAACTTTCAAATATCGCCAAGGAAATAATATATCCAGATAATCCAGGCAGCGTCCCAAAAATAACAGCAATTCTACTTACAGACTAACACGTATTTAAAGCGTTATATAATTCGATGTTTAATAACGGTCATAAGGAAGATTTGTACTACTGATTCACTAGAAAATCAAGCCATTAAGGAACTAAGAAAAGGCGAGGGTTTTACTGAACATTATATTGTTTTCATCCATTTGAACAAACAATAGCTAACATGCTTTACGTGTACCGCAACGAGTAATAAACACTTTGTTTTGCTTCCATTATCAAAGTTTAGACATTTTTACTATCCATTGAAGAAAGGAAACACGAAGTTAGAAAGAGTTTAAGTAGAGTTATCGCGTGAATCTTGAGCAACTGCCACCGAGCAAAGATAAATGTTACAACGCTTTGTTTTTAAACCTATCCTGGCCAAGTCTTGAAAATCCAATTGTATATTAAACGCATAACGTTAGCGCTTCAAACAAATATTTCTTGAATTCTCTAGTCAAACTTCACCCCAGGTAATTATGCGCCACTAACATCCAATAGCATTATCAACATAAAATCGTGCGATATGATTATCGTTCGAGTATATCTGAATTACATTACTGCCAAGTGACAACATCGATATGATTACCATCTCAGGATTCCACCCAATCTATATTCCATGTGAAAATGATTGATATCCAGCTGTACCAACACATTTCCGTGTCGCAGTGATTTATTACACAAAGAAAACAAACTTGAAATGAATTTAGATTATCTGACATTGAGCTCATAAAACTGCGCGTCTATAATAAAATTAAGTCTAAAAGCAGAAGTGCTCTTTTTCTTCCTTTTTCTCTTAGTGGACATCTACGCTTTTCAAAGCCTTTCCTACTAAAACGGATTCACTAATGTAAATCGAAGTAATCTGGGGTTTATCTCTAAGTTGAAGGAGGGTCCTGAAATTGGGTCGCGTGTTGATTCAGATTAAGTATCGAAGATTAATGTAACGCTAGCATGTTTTATTAAACTTATATTAAATAAATTTTATGTTTAATTCATAACCTTTACTTTTTTATATCAAATACCTAACAGTTATGGTGCTTTTGCACAAAATGTACATTCCTAATGTTAATTAAGACATTCCCGGAATAGTTGACGCACGTACAAACATTGATTCGCTGAAGCGGATTACCTTTGTTTGTGATGATGAACTCTGTTGTTTGTGCGCAGAAAGAACAAGGAATTTAATAATAAGCTATTTCAATTCTGATTCGATGTCATTTAATGCCAGCTACATTTTATATTTAATTTTAATTTCTTATAGTTCTGATTCTTCACACTACTTACCAAAGCAAAGTGTTTTTACTTTTGTAAACGTTAAAATGTTTTCTTTTCAAATTGACTATCACAATGGTCTTCGACCGTCTCAGCCAGTTTAAACGGCGGGCTTAAATTTCAAGTAGTATGAGGCAGAGAGGACGTGAGCTCGCCGCTCGTGTGAACACAGCCTCATGTTCAATGGCCCAGGCAAAAGCCGGCTCAACTGAATTTCACTCTTGCCGAGGTTAAATCTTACTTGAACAATTTAGAAGACTATTATACCTACGTCGATTCCCATCGAAATTGCCTTGGTCTGCGTTGGGATTTCAGTGCATTATATCGTGTGATATGTGAGAGGTGGGAGTATCATGACGCAATAAATTTATTATGCACGTCACACATTCGAAACGGCGACTTTGTGGGCTTGGCAGCGAATGCTCCGCTCAAATATTTTCCATTTCTGATTTAACCGTGTACTATTCTATGAATATTGGACTCGAAAATTATTTGGACGGAACGTAATTTTGATGACGAGGTATTTAGATCAAATCCTGGCTACATAGCTGCGGCTGTGCATATTTGATTTATGAAGATGAATAAGGCATTAGAAATTATTACATTATATTGATTGAGCTATCTTGAGGCGAAATTGGAAGCTTTGCTGATAATGTTTAGCAAATTCTAATGAACACAAAGGCTACATCGGTCGAAGTTTAATAAAGAAGCATAAGCTACAGTGATAAATTAAATAGGCTTACATTTAAACCGTCAATCAATTTACCTTACGCTATCAATAAAATCTGAAAACCGGGACGCCAGCAAGAATATTTTTAAGCGACATTCAAACAAATTAAGCGGCACTTAATTAATTATTTTATAACGTTTTAATGTGTTTAATTAGGTCAGGGGAATTAAAGAAGAGCGGTAGATCGATGTCTGGCAGAGAGGGGAGAGGTAAGGTCGTAAGCTCGTCTTATCGAGAACCAGAACAGTTGTGCTCCAAGTTCGAGCACGTCGGTGCCACACGCGGACTATAATGCCTTATTTCCGCACTCAACTTACTATGTGGCCTGACTACGGTGTCTTAGGTGTCACATAATTTTCTTCACCTATACAGATAAGCATGGGTAAATTATGTATATCTATAGTATCATACACATACTAGGGGCGTTCAATAAAAAGTGAGAATGAGTATGTTATAAACAACTTTTATTAAATGTCATTTTATTTTTCGACATAGTCACCTTTTAGCATAATACACTTAGTATATCTTTTTTCTAAACTTAAAATTCCATTTTTAAAAAGGTCTCATCTTGAGTACTTAAAAAATCTTGTACTGCAGCGACTACCGCGTCGTCGTCTTCAAATTTCTGGCCTCTCAGGTATTGTTTCAATCTCGGAAATAGGTAGAAATCACTGGGAGCGAGATCTGGTGAAAACGGAGGATGCTTAAGGATATCGAACCCAGCATCACGAATTGCAGCCATTGCAACGGCGGGCTTGTGTGCCGGGGCATTGTCCTGGTGGAACAGCACAACTTTCGAGAGTTTACCTCGCCGTTTTTCGCGGATCTCATTGCGCAATGTTGCTATTTGTTTGGCGTATAATGTGCCCGTAATAGTGGCTCCATGCTCGAGATACTCAATCATTAATACCTCAAGCTTCGTAGTCAGGTTCTCTAACCACTAGGCCATCTGGTCGTCTGGTCGTAAGTGATTTAACATATTCATTTTTTTATGTTATACAATATTTATTCACACAAAATGTTTACAGATAGACTCATTAAAAAAGAAATAAAACATAAATTAACTTAATCTATCGATTGGTCGAAAATTTCAATTGATTTGCTAATGAACTAGGAAAGATGCAGCCCAACAGACGTATGCCATCCTTATTCTAAGTAGACTATCGATCGATGCGCTCAAACTCTTTGTAATCTCAATCATCACAACACTAATACAACACAGTCTAAAGACCAAATTTGTCTCTCCTGTGACAAATTACAATTAAAATACAATTAGTGACTCCGAGTCAGCAAACTTAAGATTCGTTTAAATGGGCCGAAAGTTAGACAGGCGGCCCACACGCCAATGTAGACTTGGCTAAAAATATTAGCTAAGGTCCCTTGACTTTTTCCATGACCACAGGAGAGAAGCGAACAAAGAAATGTGTGTGACCCACATACGTTAGGCATTTAATTTTTTGCCAAGAGTAAGGTTAATGCACGATCTCACGGGGCTCAGAGTGGAACCAACTTCAAATGCGATCGTTTCATAATAGCTAGCGAATGGGAATTGATCCCGAATACGTCCATCGCACTGAAATGCTCGTCCCTAAATTCGTAGAGGCCGAGCAGCAAGCTCAAAACATCTGGCTCTTTTACTATCCGCAAGTCATTAAATTATTTTTCAACCGGTGCTTTTATTTGCGAATGGTCGGAAACTGCTTTATAGCAGTGGTTTAAATTTAAGAATAGTGGTACACAAACTGCAAATTTTCAAAACATTTTTTTTTTATACAAGGCTTGCGTTTGTCTGTGGATCGCGCCTGATGGAATGTGAAAATGAGGCCTTACACACTAAAAAAAATAAAACATACTTAAATATGAAAACATATGTTTTACAAGGCTACTTTTTTGTTAATTTGATATCTTTGATTACTATCCTACCTACCTTAAAGCTCACGTTTTAGAAATACTGAAGACATTTAATAAATTTATTGAATAAAGTTCACTTTCATGTGGATACATACATATTTTAATAATTGTGACTATACTAAAAACCCAAATAACATTGCTTTTCAAACAACTTTTACTAACCACTATAAGACCCATACAAATTTCGTAAGCAATACTTAACTGTGATTGCAATTTATTCTTTCACCGACAATTAAGTATTTATAAATTCTTCACAGACGAAAAATACGTATAAGTATGTACATATTTATTAGGCTTTTTTGGCGGTCTTATTTTTCGATTAACCGTTCACCCACGCATGCTGTCGGTACGGTAAAATTAGTTGCCTCAATAATATAATATTTACACAAGATATTTACTGTTACAATAAGAAAATAATTGTGTTAATTAATGTCTGAAATATTTTCGGGGGTAGAACGACAATGATAAGGTTTATTTAATATTTCAATGTAATTAATCGTGTTGTTGTTGGAATTTGTTTTATTATCGCACAATTCAACGTTTTTTTGTATACCTATTATAAGCATTATGCATATAAAAATGAAGGAAAAGTATAAAGGGAAAGTATAATAATTATTTTGAGGAAAATATCTCACGATGTTTTTAATAACACGTGTATCTGGATTGGCTAAGATCATTTCCGTGACTTGCGAATTTATTGAAAAAAAAATAACCAGAAAAACAACATCGGAATAAGCTAAAGAGATCGGTTGTTGTACATATACCTAAAGACGATAATTTTATTTTATAAATGCAACTGTTTTATTTCGTGTCATTCATTAATTTGTAAACAGTCGGCTAAGTAAAGTAATTACTATGCTAATACTAAGAAGGTATATATATTTCTTTTAAATAAAAGTAAGAAAAAGCTATATAAAAACAAAAAGGACTTGTTGTATTTATTAACCGATAAGCCCATGGATGCACAATAGAGATAGCGATGGAAATATGTTTTTTTTTTCTGCTAATTTACGTTTGTTACAACGGCAGAACAGATTGTTTACCGCGTAAGTATTATTTGCTTTAGCCTCCGCCATTTTAACCTCAAAGCGTCCCAAGCGAACTGCGTTCATGACAAAACGCAATATCTACGTGCAAAGTCGAATGAAAAGCGTAGCCAATCTTAATGTCCCTGCTGCATGCACGGCTAAAGTAAAGAAAAACAGCTTTTACGATTTACAACCTATTCCTATTCCTTTGCCGCTTCAGTGAATATAGGGCTTAAAAGTAAGTTCGAAATAATCCATATATCTGTATAGTCGACCAGTGCTTTAAAGTTTTGAAGATAATTCCTACAAAAAAAATAGAAATAGTCTTAGATGTTTTCAACCGTACAAATGACAAAGCCTTAGAGTGATAAAATAATTTTTTGGTCGACTATACGAGTACGTGAACAACACTTCTAGTATTTCACACGAAATACAAACTGAAACATACAAACACAGAAAAACTCAGAAAAAGAGACCAGCGCTGGGAATCGAACCCAGGTCCTCAGCATTCCGTGCTGCGTGCTAAACCCGTACACCACCACTGGTCACTCAGAAAAAGAGACCAGCGCTGGGAATCGAGCCCAGGTACTCAGCTTTCCGTGCTGCGTGCCAAAGCCCTACACCACGACTGGTCAGTTTGTATTTCGTGTGAAATATATGGATTTCACGGGATGACCGTAAAAGTAACAAAATTTGAGTTGAAAAAATAAAAATACAAAAAGACTCCAAAAAACCAATCTTAACACTTCTAGTATTTTATAATATTACTTACCTGTGACAATATTATACGAATTAATGAAAAACTAATCAGTGTCTATAAACGAGAGATCTTTTTAAGGTTCCTAAGCTCAAAAGGGACAAGAACAAAAACGGATCTCGGTGTCCTTCTGTCTCTTTGGAACTGCCACATTTGAGACAGTTGTACCCAATATCAGGTGGCCGCTTCGGTTTCCGTGGAGTGGCGAGCGATGAAGGTCTTCGGCGATGAATCTGCGGTGATCTCTTGCTATCAGAGAGTACCTTCACCACTACAGACGAGTGTCTATCGATAATATACAGGTTTCATTTTAATGCGTGTGCAACGAATCTGCACGAGCTTACTTAACCGGCTTTTTTCGCCCACAAGTTAATCAGGGGGCAGTCTTCAGACATATTTAGTGTTTCAAAAACTTGTACAAAGCTGTTTTGCTCATCCTTCGCTATCTAGAAAGCTAAGAATTGGAGTTTCCTGCACGCGTCTATATTTATTGAATACTACAACCTAGTCATTTTCGAAATTTCGAAAGTAGGGTTAATTTAATATTCATCTTAGACCACAATCTTTTCATACCACCAGGGGCCTGTTGCATTACAAAGTACAACTTATATTACAAGCGGAACTCCCTTTCTAGTTAATATAACTGAAGCGAGAGTTCCGCTTGTAATATTAGTTGTATTTTGTTATGCAACCGGCCCCAGGTGTTTGCGATCAAAATAATAGACTTCTTTGAGCGACTTTATTTTGGTTTCATAAGTTATCGGTTGCGTTAAGATTGAATAATGCTGATAAAGTTTTTTGATTTACGGCATTGCGTTTGAAGGCCCTAATCCAAAATCTTAATCCTAGTCACTGCCTCATAATATGTTAAAAAGAGACTATAAGTAGCTACGAATTAAGAAAGTGCCGTAGCAGCCTATATAGTTCTTAGTTAGATCTTTGATTCCATAAGGTCCATTATCAGATAAACAGTAGTTTGCGATAGAAATATTTACTTTTTATGGTCGATATTAAAATCTTTCGGTTTTTTGGGTGGTACCATGCAACCAAACTAACCCACTTGAGCTTGCACTTTTCAGTTTTATCCCGAATATCGCGCACGCGTACCGATTATACAAAACCAAAACCAAAGAAACAAAGCATTTCTTAAGAATTATTAATTTGCTTAGGATGAAGCTAAGGGCACGCTTCCATAAAAGCAAATTAGAGCGGGAATATGCAGAATCCGACTAACCGACATGTTGAAATCCACGTCTCAAGAATTTGAAATGAGATTGGTCGTTTCTACTTGTATGTATGTTAACTCTTTATTGTAGGTACATACACAAAATAAAAAAATACAAAAGCGAAGGTATCTCTGAAAGTAAAAATAAACGGATCATACCCAGGTAAGTTAAGGGGAGTGCGCATTTGGCAGCCGCCGTGACGTGCGACTCTGAGAGGAAGGGCTACGGATTAGCCCGAAACATGTCGAGTTAAACTGGTTTTGAGACGTGAGTGATCCGTTTATTTTTACTATGAGTGGGTCTCACGGTAGTTTCATGTTTAAAATATCTCTGAATGGGATATTTTCAAGCTAAACTATACGTGTCTAAGGCGCGAGCAGTTGCTATCGCGTTCACTATTTCTTTCTGTCAAACGACATAAGTTGATGATATAAAGAGATGGTGAATCCGATAACGAGCGGGCGTTCGTTAGACAATAATATGGCTTCTGATTCTGTTTGATGGTTAACTTGTCTCTACTTGTATGAAAGCGCACCCTATTACGAGTCCAAGACGTTCTCGAAAAGCTAGTTCATTGACTTTATGTCCACGGTTGAAAGACCCGGTCGTTGCCTCGAGGCATTTCAGGCCACCTGTCGCAGTACAGAATAGAATGGGCACTTGGCCCAACCTAGGCTCAGTAAATAATGTATTAAGAATGACGAATTGGATGTAAATAACAGAGAAGACCTCTGGTTAAGATTTGATTTACTACTGCGCAACGTGGGTCCGAAGGTGAAGTAGAGCGAAGTTTTAGTTAAGGTATAAATAATTAAATTTATATGAATCCTTATAACTTAGAACTGATGATGATGATGATGATGATGAAGCGTAGTACATCATTATGCTGCGATGTACTATTTTTCTCCTTTGTTAAGACATTTCTCCTTTGTTATTTGTAAGCTGTATGTTATCAGTGGCGTGGAGTGAACATTTTCCTTCAGCAACCCCGAGAATGACAGAAACTTGAGTTAGGTTTGACTTTGGACCCAACACCTCGCAGTTAGTGTTGAAATGATAGACTGACTTTTCCAAAAAATTTCAAACAATCTCGTGAGAATTGAGTTATTACAGCGCCACGCCACTGCTATATTACAAATTCGAAGATGTCTTCAAATTTTTAAATAAGTTTGACAAAGGCTCCGTGAAGTGCTCGAGTTGGAAAAAAAGTTTCGATTCAGTTGTTAAGCTAAATTTAGTATTGTCAAAGAACATGATCACTGATCAGGTTTACCGACTATATCGCGCCTTTTTCTCCCAGCAAGTAGCCATAAGTACACCGCAAACGGATTAAGTTTGAGATCTTTTGCATAACATGTAAGATAAATATAATAAAATAAAAGTCTGTCTACTCATGCAACTACGCTACATAGCAAGCTACGAGTATCGCTACGAAGTTGACAAAAACCTAAACATCAGAAGCGCTACGCCGTAGATGTGCTACACCATGCAGCTACAGTGCCCACAGTACTCACAGGCAGTATCTGACAATCTCCAAAAACATTGTCTGTGTTATTTGTTTCGATATGAATAAAAATAAACCTACTATAGATAAAACGAGGCAGCCAGCCATAACCGTCTTAATTAAACCAAAAATTAAATCAGTAACTCGATAAGCCGAACACCAACGGCCAAGCCGCGGCACCAACGGATAAATGGAAATGCGATACAACGGCAGCGATTAATATCATCTGCGAGTTATCGGGCGGGACTTTAACCACTTTGATTCAAAAATGGCTGTTTGCCTGCAGAATACCGCCCTGTTGTCCAAACAGATAAGACCCAGTTCCCGCTGCAGTTATTGCTAACTTTGTTTACCGAGCGACTCAACTAATAGCTCGGCTCTTATTTCAAAGACAGTTAGCATATCATGCAAATTTACAGATCTAGTTCTAAGCAAGTTCCTTTCTTAAATCGTTGTAAAGTGCTAAAACAACAACACCTAATTCAAACTTTAACCGTAGTTTGACATAAGTCTAAGCACGAAACAAAGACGTCAAGAAAACTTTCAAAGCGTAAATAATAAATGAAACTTTGAAAACATAGCGTAATAAAACCGTATGCCAATAAATTCGCATACCAATAGTTGTCGCACGACAAACTCTGATGGTTCATTCCAGTTTCCAGGTAACTTATGATTCACGTGAGCTTAGTTCATGCGACACTTGATTTAATTAACGGGCGTGGAGATCCGCAAGGTGGCGGTGGGAGCGGCGGGAGCCGGCGTCGCGTCCGGTCGCGTCGGCGGGGCGGCCTGCACTGCCGCCCGGCGCCCGGCGCCCGGCGCCCGGCACGGCGCGCGCCCGGACGCTCGCGCCGTTCATCCTTTAAGTACGATACGCGGCCGATCCTGTACCGCGCTTAGATTGGCCCTGACGCAAAGAAACACCTACATGTCTGTCGTGAATGAGATTCTTCCATTATAACGTAAAAAAATGTTATTATCATTTCAGTAAAAGATTGGGATAATTTGACTGAAGACTCCTAGTAAAGTTTTTCATCGGATCGGATTTTAATTCAAAATAAAGTCACTCCTTTTACTCCGTGCAATTTAAACAGACCAATGTATGAAAACATTATCAAACACAATTAAAACATTCTAAAATAACACTTTCAGCTATGTGCAGTATAACTAATTCAACCGTGTATATAAACTGTAATCAAAATGTCCTTTATTATCACGGTAAACTTTTCAAATTTCAAATATTTACGACATACCCAGAAATTTTAAGTATTGCCGAATCGCATATCATAATTAAATATTTACTAAAATTACTACAATTAACATAGTCCTCTTGACTCTACCGTATCTAATATCTTACCGTTGCTGTAAGACTAAGAGAGGTGTATGTATTGGCCTGATGTATGTATGAATAAATAAGGGAGTGAAATAAGGTAGGTACTCTCTCCAAAATCTTTTCTTTAGTTCGCACAAATTGACACAGTTGGGGACGAACAATCCCGGATGCACCGCGGCCCTTACTCTGCAAAACCGCTGACTCTTCTGCGGCTAAGCACCTTCTTATTAGCATAAAATAAATGAGTTGACTCACTCCAAGGTGCACCGGCTCGCTCGTTCTGAGCTCCTCGTATCGTGGAAATGTTTCCGGAAAAAAGTTAGCTCCATTCCTAACATTTAACTTAATCTGTTTCTTGAAGTTCGCGAGTGCAGATTGCATTTTTGCTTACATCAAAGGGGTTCGGTGGTGCAAGTCTTCGAGTACATTCGAAGTTAGAACAGATTTAATCCGGGAACCTAGCGAGATAGTAAAGTCATTGCGAGATACAATCCAGTTTACAGAAACTGCTTCGGCTTCGATGATTGTTTCAGAGTAAGTTGATGGAACTGGTGCATTAGTTTGAATCTAGCGCAGCAGGGCCTCGCGTTGATTGTTTCTTTTAATTGCAATTCATAATTAAATTCATTATAACATCATCCTCGTATTATTTGAGTTTCCAAGTATATATTTTTACATTCTGAGTGTAAAATAGATTTGTCTCAGAAGTGAGCAGGCCACCCGGGGGTATTACGTAAGTATGAAGACGGATTTTGTAGCGTGAAATATACAAATGGATTTTATTTAGTGTGTCTTCATGTAATTACAAGTCGGATCGCCGCTGCGCGCGCGCCCTGAGGTGCTCTGCTAATGGGCTGCCTTTGAAACTTAATCTTTTACTCGCCATAATTATTTGAACGACACAGTCCGAGCTGCCGAATAATTTCATCCGAAAACCGTGTAAAAAATCTCTTTTTCACTCATTAAAACTTCACAGACTTTTTATATGTCTTGAACTCTATAGCGCTATATTTTTATGGTTCTGTACCAAATGAGACAATGGAATACCACTAACTGGCTCTATAAGTAAGCCTCCACTGTACGTGTCTCAGATTGCTCGTCTATTACAGGAATGTATATTTTTAAGCGTACTTGGAATTTTAATAAAATTAATAGGAGTATACAAGAAACTAATTTTTACGACGTTTTCTTCGTTGTAACTAAAATTTAGTTCTATGTTTCTTGATTAATGCTAAAAAAATATAAAACTAGGCCCAAGTCCTCTCATCCTGAGAGCTGTGCCATTTAGTGGGACGTGTATACCTATAATGATGATGATCTTCTTTCCTCTTAATCCAATGGTGTGTGTGAAGTGCCCAATCCACACTTGGCCCGCGTGGGAACTAGGCCCAAGCCCTCTCATTCTGAGGAGGCCTGTGCGCTGCAGTGCAATAGTCGAATATAAATAACAAAACCATTTAATGAATAAAGAACTTTAAAGACGCTTAAATAAGTTTAAAAATTACAAAACTTATGACTCTTATTCTTATCCTATCCATGTACGAGTACAAGTCTTAAACAATACAGCGGTTAGATGATGACGATGATGACTTCTCAATGAGCACTGATTAAGAATAAACATGTCTGCGGTATGGTAACGTGCGTGACCGGCTTGGCGCGCAGACGGTGACACCGGAACGGCGCTAACTAGGCCGCCGTGCCCCGTGACGCACCGATCAACTCACTATCAAAATAAACTTCCATTTGCTGCCGGGGACCGATTTTCGAAATCACATCATTGGAAAATACCACTCGAAAGTGGTTAAAGTTGTTCCGTATTTGAAATACGACAAGATTATTAGTAGAGCTCTAATTTAAGAATAACTAGTTTACTATCTTGTAAACATTATAAAAGGACTAGCTGTTGCCCGCGACTCCGTCCGCAAAGAATAGGGTTAGGGGTATAAAAAATAACCAATTCTCAGACCTAACAAATGCAGACAAAAAAGTTTCATAAAAATCGGTCCAGCCGTTTCGGATGAGTTCTATAACAAACACCGTGACACGAGATTTTTATACATTAGTCAGAAGATTGATAATACACAGTCTCTAATTAAGTTTAAGTAGAGCTACTCGTATTAATAATTTAAATAGGTATCTATATAATCGCGCAGAGCTGACTGACTGACTCATGTTGAATGCCCAGCCCAAACCAGAGAACGGATTGTGCGGAAATTTGGCATAGGTAGGTACAAATAGCTATTATGACGTAGGTGGCCGCTAAGAAGAGATTTTTGGAATTTCCACGGGGTAGGGACTAAATGGGATTTATATTTTCGCTTCAAAGTGGCCCTATCTCCGTAACTATGATAAATAAATAAATAAATAAATATCACGGGACAATTCACACCAATTGACCTAGTCCCAAAGTAAGCTAGGAAAGCTTGTGTTATGGGTACTAGGCAACGGATAAACATACTTATATAGATAGATACATACTTAAATACATATTAAACACCCAAGACCCGAGTACAAACATTCGTATTTTTCATACAAATATCTGCCCCGACACGGGAATCGAACCCGGGACCTCAAGCTTCATAGTCAGGTTCTCTAACCACTAGGCCATCTGGTCGTCTAAACTAAACTAAACTAAACTGTGATTATTAGAGACTTTAAATTTGGCATGTACTTTAAGTAGGTGATTATAACAGTAAAAAACTAATTTCAGGAATTAAGGAAACTCCAACAGGATAAGGAAAAATTGGGATTATGAAAAATGCCCGATTTATCACTTGGTCCAAACATATATATATATATATTGCTCCTTTAAAGGTATTAGATTTAATCCAAAAGCTCAAAATTTTGGGTTCACTCAAAAGTCCTATTTGTGTAAAATTCATTTAGCGTCGCTGTGTGCCGAATGTAGCAGAAATTACGCGACTGATAACTCAAAAAATTACGTTCGTTTGGCCTTCAGCCACAAACAGTTAAATTTAGATGATAAAGTTTATAACTAGAACTGAATAGCGTTGACGTCTATTGGTTCTCTTGGTTTATTTAATTACAATTTACCGCACAGGCACGTAATTCCACGAGACAAAGTGTCGCAACACCGCACACCACCTCGGGGAGCGTTGCATTTTGGCGCGCTCCGGACACGTAAATTATTAGCGAGATTAGAATCAACATTTTCTAGGAAATGCAAATGAAGTGCAGTGCATGTTTAAAGAAACCGAGGTTGTTTAACGTAAATCAAATTACATTGAAGGAAACAAGCAAATTTAAATTTACTCTTCAAATACTTTCGAAGTTGTGGTAGCTTAGTGGTTTGGCTAATGGCCTCTCAACAAGCAGAGGATCATGGGTTGAAGCCCGGGCTCGCATCTCTGACTTTTACGGAATTTATGTGGGAAATGAAATTTAAAATTTACCACAAAAATTTACAGTGAAGGAAAACCTGTTTACACCTGAGAAGTTTAGTGTTGTGTGTGAAGTTCCCAATCCGCGCTGGGCCTGCTTGCCATGCCTTCTCATTCTGAGAGGAGGCCTGTGCCCTGCAGAGGGACGTATATAGGCTGTGATGATGATGACGGTGAATACTTTAAATAATATAAAATATATTTTACCGTTTGTAACCTAGACTTACAACACTAATACAACGGCTCACAAAATTCTAAATGTTCATTTTATTGAGTAGCTTTATAAATTTTTTACGACAATTTTATAGCAATTCGCGCAATAAAATATTGCCTTGCGAGCGACGCCGGGCGCCGTCGTTACTGTTTATGTTCACCTATTGTTTGTTTGTGCTTGTCGCCATCTATTCACGTGGAAGTGTGAGTCTGTCCGATACAGTGATCATGTGTCATGCCGGATTGCCCAACCCAGTGTTGCCACCTTAGTAACTTAGTTGCTTGACCTAGCGACTTTTGGGACTATTTAAGTGACTTTTTTGGCAATTTTCCTTACAGTTAGCGACATCTAAGGCTAATTTCCCACAAACTGGTGACTGTTGCAAATTTTCTAGCGACTCCAGATAAAATAAGGAGCCAATACTGCGGCCCGAACCGTCTGACCAGCCGGCCGACCGCCCTACGGACCCCTGCGCCTACAAGATTAAATATCATACAAAAGTAAATGTAGAAAGCCCTCTTCCTACTCATTGATGCGTGAATAATAATACTGTGATGGATAATGCTCCTGGGATTCTTATCTCATGTTTTTTGTACTAATATAAGATCGAGACTTACAAGGGCATTGTATCTTGCTCGGCTTTTTATATTCCATAAAGTAAACGGACACTTAGATCAAATATTTAGACACGCTTTAACTTTACTCACAGAATATAACAGCATAATAAACCATGAATAAAGTTTTATTCTGCGAATAAAATAAAATGGATTTCTGTGGTTTCTACGATTCTTCCGTCTATTATACTCGTACTAGGTAGGAGGTCACGACAGATTTGGTAACGATATACTAAGTGACCTACTCCGTATCAAATTAAAGTATATCAACCAGTTACAATTAAATTTGTTAACATATTCAGTCATATTCATAAGATCAATGGAAAACAGTTATTAAATTAAATTATTTATTTATTTATTTATTCATCATTCATTACAGTATATCACCAATGCACTATAAAAATCAAAAATACAAATAAAAAGACAAGAAAATTAATAATGTAGTTGATGAATTTACCATGGAAGTATTTCTTATAGAATTTGCTACATGTTCTATATATACCTATTATTATAAGTATCGGTATGTTCGATAAAGTATCATTGTTATTAAATTAGAGTAGGCAGGATCGAATACCGTAAAAAATTTTTTTACAATCATTTTTTTTGTGAAAGTGAAGCTCTTTAAACACGATAAGCTTGAATCAAGAATTACATAGACATTTTTACGCCAGCTAATATTGAACTAGGATTAATTTTCACAGCAAAGTGAAATTTTTTCATGCGAAGCTGAAACTTAATCCAATTACAATCCTATTGGCAGCGATGCACTTACGGATTTAGAAAAAATAACGAAATCAAAGTAAATACTTGAATGCTGTAATAAAAGCTTAATGAGAAAAGCTGTGTTTCTCGTGTTACTGGAAAAATTGTGCTACTGCAAATTACATTATTGTTTTATACTAACAAGAAATACATAAACAGAAATAGATGAAGAAAGAAGGAAGGTCACGACCCTCAATACTGAGGAGTACGGCGCGAGGAGGAGGTCTAACAACAAAATGGGACGTACGAGTACTAAGAGTGTAATAAACATAGTCATCTTTAACATAGCACAGACAGTTTTCTAAAAGTCTAACCCGGTGTTGTCTAAAACATGTTTTCTTTGGAAGAAAAGGTAAACAAAACAAATACACAATTTCTAAACTAAATTAAATTTTACATGCGTCTCGGGAGGGCCAGTTAATTCCAAGGATTAACCCTCTAGCTAATGAAAAAGCTAAATACAATGTTTGCCCCAAACCTTGTAAATAGGTAAGGTACACTTTATTTTTAAATAAACGGTTTATGTTAACCTCAACACAATACTTAACCAATATTTTTAACAAAAATGATCGGTAACAATAACAACCAAGCCAATATCATTATCTTTTTAATTATTACATTGATTTGTAATTGGCACACTTCATTGAGTCTAAAAAGTAACTTTATCTTATCTGCAGCAAGCTGCTGCTATTGGGTTTAGGTCAAAATTAAACTCAATAGGTAATGTCAGAAATTGTTCCGGCAGGTACTTGCGGCCCTTTTTCGCCCTCCTAAAGGTCGGAAGCCACGATTAGCCTGCGTTTGAAGTCTTTATGGCCAGTCGTTCTCAGAATAATGTTCCGCTCAAATTCAAATTTCTAAGAGGAGCTTTACCAAATGTCTTGCCCTGTGGTATTAAAGACCACAGTAAAACAATATCGTCTTATTCCGTAGGACTGGAAATGGTTTATTATTGAAGTTGTCTCGCTTCAGATGTAGGTTAAGTATTTCACTTTCGACATTTCAACTCATTTATTCTGGTAGCGCCTTGTTCTGAAACTGCATAACTACCGGCAATGCACCGTGACGCAATTAAGCATCATACAATCGGAAGTAAAATTTTATGTGGCATTTTTGGATTTTAATCTCGCTCATTAAGATGAAATTTTAGATATGTTTGTACTTAAATACGATAAACACTCTTCTTCTACAAACTTCTTAATTGAAAAATGTTCTTTTTATTTAAGAACTAATTTATTCCATGAAAAGATAACAATTATTTGTCTTAAACCACGATTGATTATAAAAAAGATCCGAGTACAAATTGAAATACTTTAAAACGGCCAATTTATTTTCTTTCTCTCACAATTTGTGTCGTGTCTCTCTTGCTTACTGTTTAGTTTCTACATGAAAAACTAAACTTTACCTAAACCAACCCAAAAAGTTCGACGAGCAGAAAGAAAAAACATTATCACTAGTTATATTTTAGGTATAGATTAAAGCTGATGAAAAGTTTTTAACATGTAATACGGGTACTAAACGCAAGTAATAATTTTATTCATAGAGAGAAAGGTCGTGTTCCCGTTTTATATGGATGAATTTTAATAGACGATGATGAGGTCCCGTACGTATGAAAATAATTGCGGTCAGCGCCAAAGACCTCGCCGTGATGATACGGCGCACTTATTTACATAATTATCTGACCAAATGGAATACCAATTTATTATAACGTAAAAGCAAAATGCAAGCGCGCTTTTGATATGAAATATTTGCTTGTCAACCGAGTGAGCTTGTTCATCTATATAGAAGTACATTTTGCCATTGACGAAGTATTGGCGTGGTTAAAAAGATTGCATTCTAAGCGAGAGCGGTATGTTATGCTCGATGCTCTAGTAAGTCAAATCTATTGTACACCTGTAGAATAGTATTAAATTATCTTTTACAAGAATTACTGACGACATTTGCACATATTATGTCAACTCTGATGTGCATTAAAAATATTTCCAATCTATAACCTTCAGTTACGACTTACCTTAGTAAAAAGCGCAGCACAACGATAGATTGTTAGAACACTACTTGCTTAATTTAATTATCATACAGTGAAAATGGTATTAATTAAGCCAACCTAGACAGATGCCAAGAAAGAAGACTTAATTAATTAAATTATTAATTTAATTTACGTAAAATTAATTTTCCAACTATTGTTTTCTATACGAAACATTATATCTGGGAGGGGTCGGCCATACCTACCTACCTAGCTATGGGAAATATTATAAATTTCAATTTCAACAAGCATTTCATTTTCCACTATTCCAAAATGTACCTACTTACTTATGGCTACAGGTACCATCTGAATTGATACTTATTATTATTAACATCGTAATCAAAACACAACAGCATACGCAAACAGCAGCAGCAGCAGACGCAAGCAAAAAATTGCTGGAAGATGTTAAATTTACTTAAATTTAACGTCTTCCAGCAATTTTTTGCTTGCGTCTGCATCTGGAGAATAATTTTTAATCGCTATTTCGTATTTACCGGATAAAGATTTTTAAGTGTTTGAATAAATCTATACATATAATAAATCTGTAACAAGTCGGTGTCTGTACATTGAAGATATTTGAGAAAAACTGTATATTAGAAAAACTATTTATTAGCACAATAGAACCCAAAACAATGATTTTTAGAATTATTGTCTGTTTGTCTGTGCGTTTGTGCGCGCTAATCTCAGAAACGGCTTAACCTAGAAGGATGCGGTTTTCACTGATATGTTGGTATTTTCTTGGATTAACATTTAGTGTTTGTTTCATTTGAATCGGTTCACAAATAAGAAAGATACGTCTATTTTAAGAATTTATCGAATAGGTTTTTTGTTTGAACGCGCTAATCTCAGGAACTACTGCTCCGATTTGAATAATTCTTTCAGTGTTAGATAGCACATTTATCGAGGAAGGCTATAGGCTATATATCATCACGCTAACACCAATAGGAGCGGAGCGGAGCGGAAGAATGTTTCCAAATCGGGGGTTTTGGAAGTAAAACGTCTATATCTCGGGAACTACTGCTCCGATTTGGAAAATTTTTTCAGTGTTAGATAGCCCAGTTAGATAGGGCGGGTTGGGAGCGGTTGGGGGGGCGGGTTGAGAGCGGGTTGGGGGCGGCTTGAGAGCGGGTTGGGGGCGGGTTGGGAGCGGGTGGGGGGGCGAGTAGGGAGCGGGTTTGGGGCGGGTTGGTAGCGGGTTGGGGGCGGGTTGGGAGTGGGTTGGGAGTGGGTTGGGAGTGGGTTGGGGGCGAGTTGGGAGCGGGTTGGGGGCGGGCTAGGAGCGGGTTGGGGGCGGGTTGAGAGCGAGTTGGGGGCGGGTTGGGAGTGGGTTGGGGTGGATTAGGAGCGGGTTGGGGGTGGGTTGGGAGCGGGTTGGGGGCGGGTTGAGAGCAGGTTGGGGGCGGGTGGGGGGCGAGTTGAGAGCGGGTTGAGAGCGGGTTGGGGCGTATTGGGAGCGGGTTGGTTTATTATGAAGTTTCACTTCTTCCGGAAGGATCTAAGGAGAGCCATAATTGATGAAAAAGCAAATTGGATAAAAGAATAAGCTGCCCAAATCACTAATTCCACGCGGACGGAGTCGCGGGCAAAAGCTAGTTAATAAATATGTTCGAAACTATTTGTGTGTAAACTTATTTCAACCAAATCCTTTGCGCCATTTTCGTGATGCCTTGTGATGGATCATACAATTTTTTTTCGCGTCTCTCCTGGACGTTGCGAAAATTAAAGTTATATTTATAGCCAATATTTATAGTCAAGTCTACATCGGCGTGTCTGACGCCTGGCCTACATTGCACCGATTTGAATAAATCTTAAGTTTGCTAACTCGGAATCGCTAAATTTATGTCCACAGGATAGACAACTTTTGTTACTTACGCTGTGTATGACCATTATGAAGGTAACAAGCATCCAAACAGGCAAACTTTTGTATTTATAATAATAATAGGATTACCTAGTAGGAATAGCAGGATTAAATACGATTGGTGATTAGAAGGTAGCTACTAGGTACTAGAGCACTGGACCGAGATGAGTGGCGAGCAGTGCAGGATGCCTACACTCAGCGACTCAGCATTGGGTGGCTATGGGCTGAAGAAGAAGAAGGTAGTCACCTCCCAGGAGAAATAGAGAGTTTAGCAAAAAAATTGATTCATACGGGTATGTTACGTTCGTTGTTTATGTATATTGGAGGTTACAATCTGCGGGCAGGTATTGATGCGATATTTTAATTTGGCCGGTGACAGCACGCACCGACCCGGCCAGCCCGTAAAGCCCGCACGTCCGACCTGTTTTTGATATTTTTATAGCCCCTCCACATTATCATGAGATATTGCGGACCGATTTAAATATGAATGGATGTCCTGACGCTTTCATGTCTTCTATTCGCAAAGGAATAGGAAAATTATATTTATTTTGAATAGTTTTTTTTCGTAATTGAACCTTCAAGTTATTAAAATTGTATATTTACTTTGACATTTTCTTCTTTTTGTGTTGCATCGGGTAAAACAAGTATGTTATATTTTTATTTGTAAGAACCCGCCAGGGGCTATAAATTTGGCACCTCTCCAATATGCTCGACCATAGTCATAATAACTTAGATAAAACAAAACAGGCTATTAAATGGGCATAATGGCCGTGCCGTGAGTTATTCAAGTATGTGAAATTCACATTTTCGTATGTGGCGTTAATTCCCAGCATCAAACGAGCGCGCAACTTACATCATTTACGCAAAACTTCGCTGAAGCACACCGGAAATTCTTCCCGTCAAATTTGCTCCATGAAATATTCGACACCACCCATCATGATTATAAATTCTGAACATTGAACCAGCATTCAATATATTATACTGTCAAATCGTCTTTAGATTCGCCATCTAAAGAAAAATACGACTCTCGCTGTATTCAAATCAAAACCAAGTCACGTTCTGGAAAAAGTTTTCAACATAAGTAATTATTGTGACAGTAAAATTTCAGACTGGTACCGAAATGGAGACAAGTCGTTAAAAGTATAATGAAAAGTAAAAAATAGGTTGAAATTTGTTTCGTTTTCTGGCTACTAAATAATGCGCAGTCCTAAACATTTCCTTTTAAATGATATTTTATGGTGTTGACATTTTCCAAGCACACCGCTCGGTAACGACGAACCGGTCCCAAGTTGTTAAGCCGAAAGGGTTCGTACATTATGATTGTTATAGGCAAAAGGTCCACTTTATTGTCCTAATGTTGTGCCTTTACGTGATCATCATTTAAGGCTCGTCGAGCACGGCCTGCAATCGCCGCAGTATTAAAGTTTTGACACTCGATTATACCGTATATATTTAATAGGCCGCTGTCCAAACTTTGCCTTTGCGTTATAAACTGTTTGCTTAATTTCCCGGAAAATTAAATACCTTTCTACGTTTCAGATCCCTCTTTCACAAAATTTTATTATCACTAAAACATCGTTGAATTGTAATTGGAAACCGAATGACGCAATAACAACTGGTGATGTCATTTTACATCACATTTTGGTACCAATAAGCATTATAAAATATTGTTTGCTATCGATTAATGTCAATAAAAAAATATAAATAGGTATATTTTAAATTGATCGAGTCTCGTATTGCTAAGTAAACGTCATGGTTCACTTCAAGCAGCCCCTATGGAGTTATTTCATATACGAAACAAACAACAGTGGAACGGGCACGCCATCCCTTTATTAGGTTGGTTTATCGATTGCGTATCGGCGTGGAATGCCGAACCCGATCTCAGGGAGTGTGACAGCCTAATCAACGAGCTCATTACGTGAAATATTGCTAAAACCACTCATGTACAAAAATATCATCGCTATGATATCTACGAGACGTTATATAATAAACATTTTTTACCCCATATTTATTACATTTTTCTTAAATACTCCTCATCAAATATAGAAAGACGGACGGGTGGGTTCTTCTTTTCCTTGTGAGTTGTGAGATACGGAAATTTAAAAAGAAAAACTCAAGTGAATAAATACCTACTGATAACTAACTGAATGTAAAGCTAAACGTAGTACAAATGACAATAAAAATAATGTATGTCAATTTAAAACTCTTCAAACAACACGGAAACAATTCAGCAAGCTGTTTGCAAGCTTGGAGTGGACAGCGATTTGTATAACGCTCCAGGATTTAACATTATCGGATGACGGTTCCCGTGGGACTGTAAATATGGCTGCATCCCGCGATTAGCCCGGGCCCGCGGCTACATACGACGCGACCACACGCCACACGCCCACTATTGTTGAACCGCGTGTTGCTCGCACATTCCAAAAGTTGTGCGTAACAATTACACGACGGGTGTGTTTTGCTGTTTCCTTACTGGCCGCTTGTTCGCCTTCCTCTGTCACATACTTGCTTAGGTTGATTTGAACGTGTTACAAATCCCTGAAAAAAGTTACAGTGACATTTAAAGCACAACGGTCGCTCGGACTAGACAACGCCATCTATGGATTGCAGACGTTAACATGACATCTTGAAAGCCGAGGTATTTGTTCTTGGCCAGCGCCCTCCATTCTTCGTTACAGTTACAATATTATCCCAAGGCAACGCTTTACCGAGATATGGAGTATCCTATGTCTCAATCCAGATGTTTTCTATGTGTATGCCTAGTTTCATCTAAATCTGTTAACACGTTATTGCGTGATTGACTAACAATACAAACAACCAAATACCTTCACTCATTTATAATGTAACTAATATAATCAAAGTCAAAATTTCTTTACTCAATATAGGCTGTTACAAACACTTAGACGGTCCATAGCCGGACTGCTTAGATCCATCGAGACCAACGGCACGAGAGCAGTCGTGTTGCGGTTGGAGTCGACTTCAACTCGAATGCTCTGAATTTTGTATTGAAACTGCAGATCACCCAACAGCGACCGCTTGAAGCTGTTAGCACTGACTGCTCTAAGAAGTCCGTCTATAGAGACCCTTACGAAAGCCGAAAAATCTATTACCAATTCCCGAACCAGCAAGAAATTGAACGAAGTAGTTTTTTATTCAAGATTCTACAGAAAGGCTAATGCCAGCCCAAGGTCCGAGCTAGCCTTATTTATGTGACATCAATGATGGCAGGTACAGTCAACAGCAGAAGTGGATGAGTGGTTGTGCTGCTCAAAATGATCTACGCACTCTCTTAAATAGAAAGAAAGGAAATCTAGGAAATCTAGGAAATAGAGTCGTGTGTAGATCATTTGAGCACCAGAACTGCTCATCCACTTCTGGTGCTGACTATATGACAAATTGTGTACAGTAACTGCGAGGTGTTGCAATAGAAGGAAGAGCGAGGCCTCCTAACACAAGTTTCGACTTAATGAGAGGTCTCAACCTTATATGTAAAAATTTAACCTCTGTTAAATGCAAATAAAGTTTATTTTATTTTTTATTTTATTTTATTTAATGCATACCTTCTCTTACTCTCTGGGGTTTTCTATGATTTAATATAATTCTAATATATAAAAATCTCGTGTCACGGTGTTTGTTATCGAACTCTTTCGAAACGGCTTGACCGATTTTTGTCAAATTTTATTTGTATATTTGTCAGGTCTGAGAATAGCGTGTAGGTTATTTTTATACCTCTATTCTTAGCAGACGGAGTCGCGGGCAACAGCTAGTCTTCTAATATATAAAAATCTCGTGTCACGGTGTTTGTTATCGAACTCCTCCGAAACGGCTTGACCGGTTAACGACCGCTTTAGCCTAGTTGGTAGTGACCCTGCCTACGAAGCAAGAGGTCCTGGGTTCGAATCCCGGTAAGGGCATTTATTTGTGTGATGAGCACGAATATTTGTTCCTGAATTATGGATGTTTTCTATGTATTTAAGCATTTATTTATCTATATAAGTACTAGGGGCGTTCAATAAAAAGTGAGAATGAGTATGTTATAAACAACTTTTACTAAATGTCATTTTATTTTTCGACATAGTCACCTTTTAGCATAATACACTTAGTATATCTTTTTTCTAAACTTAAAATTCCATTTTTAAAAAAGGTCTCATCTTGAGTACTTAAAAAATCTTGTACTGCAGCGACTACCGCGTCGTCGTCTTCAAATTTCTGGCCTCTCAGGTATTTTTTCAATCTCGGAAATAGGTAGAAATCACTGGGAGCGAGATCTGGTGAATACGGAGGATGCTTAAGGATATCGAACCCAGCATCACGAATTGCAGCCATTGCAACGGTGGACTTGTGTGCCGGGGCATTGTCCTGGTGGAACAGCACAACTTTCGAGAGTTTACCTCGCCGTTTTTCGCGGATCTCATTGCGCAATGTTGCTATTTGTTTGGCGTATAAAGTGCCCGTAATAGTGGCTCCATGCTCGAGATACTCAATCATTAATACCCCTTTACCATCCCAAAAAACAGAGCCCATGACCTTACCGGCAGATGGGCTCACCTTGAATTTCTTCGGAGTTGGAGATGATGGCCTTTTCCATGTCATAGACTGCAGTTTCGTTTCAGGGTCGTAATGATGGAGCCATGTTTCGTCCATTGTTATAAATCGCGCCAAAAAAAGTTCCCGGTCTTGCTGCATCAGGTTCAAAGCTTCTTGACAAATCTCTAGTCTAGTTTGTTTTTGCGTGTCAGTAAGCATTATTGGTACCCAACGCGCAGATACCTTTTTCATACCCAAGCGTTCATGTAAAATATTATGCACGCTCCCCGTTGAAATCTTTACATTTTCAGCAATAAAACGAACCGTGACACGACGATCCGCCAAAACTGAGCTTTCGACTTTTTTCACAATAGGGATGTTTCCTAGGTAAAAAAATAATAATTCTTATTAGTCCGTATTTTACATTATCAAAAAATATTAGACACGTAATTTTTCTTTTGACAATTAAACAAAAAATGACGAAGATATGGCGCGTTGAAGTTCCGCGTGACGAGGCGTGACGTCACTTGTTCCTAAAACGCTCATACAAAGTGTAGGAACAAGTGACGTCACGCGAAACTTCAACGCGCCATATCTTCGTAATTTTTTGTTTAATTGACAAAATAAAAAATACGTGTCCAATATTTTTTGATAATCTAAAAGACTGACTAGTTAGGAAAGTAGCCAATTTCTTCAGTTACTGCTGTATTAGGGCGTCCGGAGCGGGGGTCGTCCATTGTCGATGTTCTTCCACGTCTAAATTCGGCGCACCAACGTGCGACTGTCGAATACGGAGGAGCATTAGACCCTAAAGTGTCCCGCAAATACAAATTGACTTGGTCTGTAGAAAAATTTTTCAAACACAAGTATTTGATAACGGCGCGCAGTTAAATTTTCTCCATTTTCGCTAACGTACTCAATAGCATTGCAAAGAAATTACCGTATATTTTTTTAAACAAAAGACAGTTAGTTTTTTTTTTCATAGCAATCAGCTAGATAGATTAGCTTTACCGGCCAGTATTTAATTTCGTAATATTAATAGAGTTTGCATCTCATTCTCACTTTATATTGAACGCCCCTCGTATGTTTATCGTCGTCTAGTACCCATAGTACAAGCTTTGCTTAGTTTGGGGCTAGGTCGATTTGTGTAAGATTGTCCCCTAATATTTATTTATTTATTTATTTATTTTATTTTTATGAAACTTTTTTCTCTACATTCGGTAGGTCTGAGAATGTCGTTGGCTTTTTTTGTATACCTACCCCTATTCTTCGCAGACGGAGTCGTGGGCAACAGCTAGTAATACTATAATATTTAAAACATTCGAGGTCCTCACTCTTAACATAAGTAATATTTCCGGGGTTGTAGTCATGGCTTTTGCAATGTGGTCGAAACGTCCAGGTAATCTTAGCAGTACATAGTTCGTGATTTAGTCCCGTGGAATATTAATTAGATAATACTAGTTTAAACAACGCTTGAAATTCAAACCGAATCTCCATTAAACTTTCTCGAGCGCTTCAGCTTATTGTTAAAGGACGTTATCAAAAAGTAGAAATGATTCCCCATGTCTTTTGTGGCAACAAGTTGATGAAATATTTGCTCAATCGCGTGTGTAATATAGTTTCATTTATTTCTCTTCACCCCAGTCATTCGACTGAAATAACAACAGTACAACACTGGACTCGTGAATCAGCAATAAATTTCAATGCAAACGTAGGTATGGTTTATTTTGGAAAAAAAGAAACGGATGCTCATGAATAATGTGCCCCATGACTTTTGATTGGTTTCGCATGTGAAATGTTGCTGTGTTTATTCGTAAAAGGTACCCACACACGTATAATTTATTTCTTCAACTTCAAAACACCTACATCCTATTAAAATGTCTAAAAAGTTTCATCCAAATGGCCATTGAAAAATATGGCAACGAAAAGCCTAACCCCAAGCATCGTCAAACTGAACTACGGCTAGGAATTGCAATGACTGGTAAACGAACAAATGGGCTTTAAGGGAATCATTGTAAAGTCGTAGACCTACAAGAAAAATTGTGCAAGTTATATTACATTGCGAGGCCTAAAAGCTAACCGAAATTGATGAAAATATTTTGGCTGGTAAAATCATATTATGTAAGCTAGAACCTACTCCGTTTAGTAGAGTTACTGCAGCTTTACAGTTTCATTACGAATGAGTGCTCAGTGCTCATCATAGGGCCCTGACCATAAAAGATCTAAATATAATCAAGGTATACGTCTTAAATCCATTTTTACCAAGAAGGACGACCCTTTTACTGTCTCAGTAACACTATAACTATCTATCATTTGTATGTAGGAAATTAATTTTGTAAACGGCTTTAATTAATGATTCATTTGATACGTCTATTTTTGATGGGCTCTAGACAGCCCACACAATTGTATGTACAACAAACAGTGTTGCTAATTACTTGATTGCTTGTTCTATTCATAGAAGATAACATCACAAAGTTATCAATCACAAAATTGACAAGCATTAGCAAATTACTCAGCGCAAGCAGATAATTATACAGTTGTCAAAATAGGCGGGCGGGGTTACCAGGTGCCCGATTTCACCCGGACTTTTCAGTTTTTTATGCTTTATATCTAGATTAAAGAGCGTTTTTCTTTGAACCAATTTGTTTATAGACAACATAAAGGAACCATTAATATCCTTTTTCTTGTGAATATATTCTTCTTTTTAAAATGTCTGTAAATATTTACTATTTTCCATGTTTTTAAAATCCTCGACAGCCCTACAGCTCTGTGTCCCATACATGTATCTCTTTTTTAATTCGAAAGAAAAAATGGAAACCTTATGGGATCACTTTCTTGTGCGTCCTTTCCTTACTGTCAAGACCGTTAAGTATTTTTCAGGAACGTGTGGAAATAAATTGAAATCAACATCAAAAACTTAAATACATACCAAAGTATGCGGCCTCTTGAAGTTGTAAAAAAATCAAGCTTCTATGCCGACGCGATCAAAAGGTAAGACCAAACCTAATGCTTTTCAACTTTGCGGGTAAATCAAGAAGTAGAAGGTACTTTCCACTGATCGAGAATGATGAAAATTGGCGAGTAGCTAGGTCTCATAGCACAAGTAGGTAGAAGAAAATTCTTAGTTTTTTAGTTTATTCACTTTAAACACAAACTTACATTTACAGCACGGTTCTTTTGTTTTTCATTCACATTTAGGTATATTTCCTTTAGAGTAATATGCACTGTTTTCCGGCGAAGGATTGATTGTTTGGCGCCAACTCAAAATTACTTAGGTATATTTATATTAGTTTAAGAACTTAGTTATTAAGGTTAAATAAAAAAGGTTTATTATTTTTGCTTTTCAGGTTTTTTCGAAGGTTTAATATTTTGTTAAAAAAAATATTTTAAAGTTTTTTACTTTTTTCGTATTACTGACAGGTCTGAAGCTCATTCATAGTGAGGTTTTTGTAATACATAGCTCAGCATTAAAATCTGTGAGTGAAAAATCAATCATCCCCTGTTTTCCTGTTAGAATTTTTTTTCAAATTTATATGGGACAAATTTCGGGATATACCCTTTCGAATAAAAAAAGAATTATAAAATACATAAAACATATCATACATAAAAAAATATATACATACCTCCCTTCCTCCTCAAATGATTGAAGCAATGATTGAAGCAATTAAATGATTTAGCGTTTCTCATAAATATACCTGTATAGTAAATACAATTTTCTGGTGTATTTTTAGCGGATTAGCCAATCTGCGATTATATCATCCGTTTTTTTAGCATTTCTGGCAACTCTGAAACTGGGTGAAACAGCGACGCCCGAGTTGAGCCAGCGCATCGCGCGCGGGGGTGAAATTAGCATCGAACGGAGTCGCCTCTATTCAACAACAGAATGAATCATTAATCTTCCCCAATGTGATTGCGGTCCAAATTTCTCGTCATTATTCAATCGGACCGCAACGCGCAATTAAACTTTTAACTGTTTGATCTTTTAATCTGGCTGCGGAATGGGAGCAGGTAAATACTGGATAAAATAAGGGATTAATCGCTGAACTCTTCTGGTATTATTCTTCGATTGAAGATTATTTCAACATTGTCTTAAATATTCAAGTCATACAAAGTGTATTAAGTAAATACCAACCAATGTAATTCGTGAAAAAAATTAAAACATAAAACTATCAAGTTTAATATAAACCTTGTACAGTTTTTTTTTTATTTTAAGTGCTAGAAAAACGAACTTATTCAAAGTAAACTAATTGTTCTGGGCAACATTTGATTAAACACATCCTCATCTTGTTTAAAATAAGTACCTAGGTAGCTGATACAAAGATTTTCCCATTTCTAGACAGCAGACTTACTTAAGTTATTGTAACTGTAAAACATTGCACTTTTTAAACTTTTATAAACGAACTGAAGTACGGAAAGAATCTTGAATGCCTGTATGTAAAACTTCCGGCAAAAATACGAAGCCTCCTGATAGACCACCTAATGCATAAACATTCCACCTCGCCTGCACTGCAAAGAGCTACATGAGGAAAGTGCTCTTCATATCTTAAGCATCCTTACACTTCGGTGAGCATGTACCTAGGGCAGTACGTAACCTAACGACTGTTTTACTATTATAAGTCAAAAACATTTACCTTTTCAATGTGAACACAAACGAGCATTTGTAAAATTTTGAACGTTCGTTATTTTTCTTGGAAACTGAAGCGAGACCGCTTCATAGCGAAATGAATTTTCTACACACGCAGCAGCTTACATGGAACATTCAAATTCAGCATTCGATATTCAAATTCGAGCGCGCGATGACTGGCTAAATGGAAGCTTCTAACTGGAGCATAAACAGTGCGTACTTGAAAAGTGCATGCGCGCAGAGCAGTCGTGGAGAGTGCTCCAGAGTTGTTCTCGTCGTTAGGGATACCATGCTCCGCCAGCCTGATACCTTATTGTTAACCCTTCCGTTACCCACTATATTGCATTAGGATGTAACAGCCACTACACGCTTATATGAAACAACAAAGTTGTGTTTGTTGCATTTCATTCGCCGTAAACAGTTTAAGTTTACGGTGGAATAAAAGGTGAAAGAGTTTCCGCTAGGTAGGTTTTTTGCAGGTCATAGAGTCAATTTTGAGTAAGAAGCACGTGAGACAGCATAATAATATACCTTTTTTACTACATGCGCACCGTACGTTTACGTCTAATATGGAAAAAAATACCATGTTATGTTAAGACCATAGGCTTCTTGTAAGTTTTTTTATTTTTGTAGTAGAACACCCTAAAAAGATTTAGAGTAAGTTTGTATATTTATTGCGCTTTTAATTTCAAACACGTTTCACTTAATTGAAGAGAGAGTAGATTTAAACAGGATACGATGCGAACCATTTTTCCATACAAACGTAGTCTCCCCCGTTGCCTCCCTGGATAATGACACCATAGCAACTACTTTACAGTACAATCTATATCTATCACGGCCATGCCTCTATGTTTTGTTTTTTTTTTCATATTCCAATTATCACAAGAAGTAGGCGTCTTCAAAAACTATGAAAATTGTCCAATCTCAACGTCATTTTCAGACACTCATCAAAATAATTACTCATCTATACATATAAAATCCTTTATCCTGACTGACTGACGGATCAACGCACAGCCTAAACCGCTGATCGTAGAGACCTGAAACTTGGAGGGTGTGTTCTTTGTATGACGTAGGCATCCGATAAGAAAGGATTTTTCGTAGTTCTACTCCTAAGGGGGTAAAAAAGGGGGGCAAAGTTTGTATGGGACAACGTGATTCCTTGGTCCAATCTACTTCAAATTTTGCATAAACATTCTATAACAGAATTGATGGAAGACGTGTTTCGTATTTTATTGAAATTCATCCCTTGACGGGGTTAAAAAGGAGTAGAAAGTTATTTTGGGGGTGATTTGCTTCGAAGTTGATATCAATACTCCTTAGTGCTTTTGATTTAAATTACTTTTTATTTTGACACAATGTAAACGAAACGAAACTTCAAATTTTGCAAACCATTTGTCTACGTTTGTCAACCACTTCCTGATCTGATCTCTGATAATAACTAATTATAATAAGTATTTGCATTTCACCAAGCTTTTGCTTTTACAAGCGCAGCGTGGGACGTCCACCAACGAGATGGACGGACGTTTTGGTGAAGGCCGCAGGTTCAGGGTGGATGCAAGTCGCTTCCAACCGTAATGATTGGGCGTCAATGAGGGAGGCCTATGTCCAGCAGTGGACGTCCTACGGCTGAAATGATGATGATGATGATGAAGCTTTTATGTGAGTTCAACCTTTTTCGAATAAAATCGAATTGAGTATTCAAACATCATTGTTGAACTCGCATAAAAGCTTGGTGCAATGCAAATACATATAAAATGCTTTGTCCTGAAGTCCTAAATTACTGACTGGCGGATTAACGCACAGCCTAAACCGCTGTATGTAGAGACCTGAAACTGGGAGGATGTGTCCTTTGTATGACGTAGGCATCCGATAAGAAAGAATTTTCCGGAATTCCCACGGGATAAGGAATAAACGGGATGTATAATATATTTCATCAATCGAGAGTGACCCTATCCCCATAACGAAGATTACTAAACTGTTCCAATTGGGCATGCAAGTAGACTATTAGAACAGGTATAAAGCTAATTTCAATAATTTTGAAAATATCCACGGGATAAGGATAAATCAGGATTTATATGCTCAAATCAACTGGATCCTATCTCCGTAAAACTACAATTAAGTACTATACTTTTCAAATTCAGTATAAACTTAAATGGTCATACATAACAGCAAAAAAACTTATTGCAGGACTTTTGGAAATTCCTGTGGGATAGATAATCTCTGAAACTTGCGAGCCGATTTAAAAAAAATCTTTTACCACTAAAAAGTTACACTATACTTTATTGACATAGGCTACTTTTTTCCGGAAAAATGCAAAATTCCCAAGGGATAGAAATAAAAATTCAACTTCGGAGCTCATTTTAAAATGTCTTTCACCAATGGAAAAGATACACTGTCCTTGATTAACATAAGATGCTATTTTCCGAATAAATGCAAAATTCCGGCGAATAAAGACAAATTTGTTGAAATTCCCACGGGATAGTGAATAAACGGAATTTATAATATTCACTAACTGATACTGATGATGATGAAATGATAATAATAATGGATGTTGCCGTTACCGGTTTTTAGGGTTCCGTAGTCAACTAGGAACCCTTATAGTTTCGCCATGTCTGTCCGTCTGTCTGTCTGTCTGTCTGTCTGTCTGTCTGTCCGTCCGCGGCTAAGCTCAGAGACTGTTGGTACTAGAAAGCTGTAATTTGGCATAAATATATATATCAGTCACGCCGACAAAGTGATTAAATAAAATAAAACAAATATTTTTTTTAGGGTACCTCCCATAGACGTTAAGTGGGGTGGGGGTGATTTCTCGACTAACCCTATAGTGTGGGATATCGTTGGATAGGTCTTTTAAAACCATTGGGGAGTTGCTAACATGATTTTTCTATTCAGTGATCTATCTGTTTGCGAAATATTCAGCTTTAAAGTGAAAATTTTCATTAAAATCGGCCGTCCCCCCCCCCTCTAAAATCTAAACTGTTGGGTGGAAAAATTTGAAAAAATTCAGAATGGTAGTAAATATATTATATTTACAAGGAAAATTATAGCGGCTACAATTGCTTGGGAATTATTTGTAGTTTAAGAGTAAATAGTAGCCTAAGGTATAAAACATACCTAAACTTGGAAGATTCCGTACACATACGAAATCCTTTGAAAAATATTTCTTGATTTTTTCGTAATGACTACGGAACCCTATCTTGGGCGTGTCCGACACGCTCTTGGCCGGTTTTTTGTTTTATACAATGAAAGAGATGAAGAAGCTTTACCACAAATTGGAATTCTACGCGGACGAAGTCGCGGGCAAAAGCTAGTATTAACAATAAAACAAAAACATAGAGGCACGGTTAAAGCCTTCCTGTAATTATTTTTGAAAAAAAATATTATTAGGTATTGGTCAGGATTTGATGAGAAAATAGGGGACTAAGAAATGCTTTTTTTGATCGATTTATTAATTATACAAATGTATAATTAACTATGTACATATTAACGATCTGAGCTGCAGTTGTACCTTTCTTGCTGTACCTAATATACGGAGGAATTAGAGTGAGACAGCGACATTTAATTAAAATACTTATTTTTTAAAGGTCTCTCAGGCCTCGTGTCCTCTTAAGGCTGTTAGAACAAAGGCATACATGGATTGGATATAATGGTTTATTACCTTTAATAGCGGATGTGTCCGTTATAATTAAATTGATATGGCCATAATGGGCAGGTGGCGTCATGGTTCAGGAAATAGTACACAGTATAGCAATAAATAGGAATTCTGTTGAAGCGTAATTAAATAGTGTCGATGTCACACACACACACACAAACGCGCGCGCGCTCATAAATCTAAATCTAAATTGTACTTTAAATCTTGTTTAGTAGGATGTAATTTAGTTGTTATTTTTGTTGCATCATCATTTTTTTTTATATATATATAAATATTTTATATTTTTCTCAACATCCACCTGTCCTCTGGTAAGCTTTGTAGGTAAACTATATGTATAGTGCACTCCTAGGCCCCAAGATACAGGCTCTGCCTAGTTTGGGGTCTGCCAGATATTTATCTTGTATATTGCTGATGTATGTTTTTGAAAATATATTTATTATTATTATTATTATTATATAATTATATTATTATATTATTGGCCTGGGCCCAATTGCATAACAAAGTACAACTAATATTACAAGCGAAACTCTCGCTTCAGTTATATTAGCTAGAAAGGGAGTTCCACTTGTAATATAAGTTGTACTTTGTTATGCATACACGAAAAAGGATGACGCAATGTAACGTTACGTGTAAGTGCATGTACGTACATATACTTACAGAGCGGCGAGGGCCAGTTGCAATAGAGCGGCGTAGGCCAGTTGCAATAGAGCGGCGAAGGCCAGTTGCAATATTACGTAATACAATCTTAGCGCTCGTGTAAAATTTTTTTTATTGAATGTTTTGTAATGGCGTTGTCACGTTAAACTATCGTCCGTAAACCGACTTTACAGACATCCGGTTTTTTTTCTTAATTTTTTGGGTAGCCCAAGAAAGTACGAGTATAGTTTAAATTTCTCTTTCTTTGTTTTATACAGGGTGTCCGCAAGTAGTACGACAAACGTAAATGGGAGATAGATGAGCTGGTCATCTACTAAGTATAAAAATACCTTAGAAGAAGTCTCACCGTTTTCGAGAAATTTTGATTTTTCTGATTTAAAAAAAATGTATACCTACCCGCACTAAGATTTTGAGTTGTGATATTCAAATTTAATTATTTTGTTGCACTATGCAAATACAAATATGTATCGAAAAATAATCTTGAATAGTTTTGGTATCAGTTGCAATAACCATTTAAAAAAACTAATGCAGTTTTTTATTTATTTTCGGTTTTTTTTATTTTATTTCAATTAAAATTTTGTCTTTTCTCCTTAACTTTGGTCAATATTTGATTTATCACAGAAAAATTACATGACCACTGTTTAGCTTACTAGCTTAAAAACATGTCCATTTAGAAACAGAGAGATGTTGAACTTATCATGTGATGTAGGTCAAACTTTAGGTCAAATTTTGAGAGTCTAATCTCACCTAATTTCAGTGGTCCAAATGACCCAATATTAGAGACCTACTTATAAATATGTAGAATGAATAACAATGGAAGTTTAGTCAGCAAAAAAGTTCTTCGTATATTTTTACATAAGCTTGTTTATCTTCTCACATATTTAGGTAGGTACCATACTACAACTCATTCAACGATCAGTTTGCGCTCGTTTTCTCTACGTAAACGTATTTTAATTTAATTAAATGATCAAGCGTCAGTAGCGTATATACGTAATAGGTGTTTCACCAATCTAGCAACGGCAGCGTCGACACCCACTAATCACGGAACCAACTCATCAAGACCCAATGCAAGCCCTCCTCTATTTATCCCCGCTCAGACGCTGAGTAGTGTCACGAGAGTTCAGTAAGACTGTATCGAGAACAATATTCGGTCGTGTATCGGCAGTAATTGGCTGGCAGTGGGCGGATCGATGGCACAAATACCTCATTCCGCGACGCAATCACCCTCTGTAAACCACCATCAACCTAATTGTTTTCTCGGAACACCATTTTATTGCTCCAACTATTTTAATTAACATCAAAACGTCAAGTCGATAATTAAATCACCGAGCTGGCCTAAATGAAAATAGTAAGAGAAAATACCGTAAATCATTTAGTAAATTATATTGGAAAGTCAGTTTGGTAGGTAGGTACTTAAATCTACATAAACGATACCTGTATTTTCTAATAAGCTAATTTTTTCGAGCGCTTTTGAGTCAATTTTTTTGTCGTTATAACGTGGGAGCTAACTATTTTTTTGGATTAAAAAATACCATAATTGACTTCTCGGTCTTTCAAAATCGTTTGGTGATTTTTGGGTTAGCTAAAAATTAAATATTACTTCGTAGGAGTCAGAATCTCAACCTTAATGCAGACTGTCAAGACCTCGTAATTAAACGGTTGTAGCTAAAAATGTAGTACATTAACGTCAGCTGATTCAATTATTTTAATTTTTTCACCTACGGCTACGGACGCTTCGCAACCGTCTGACGCCGGTCCGCAATTTTTTAATTGCAACATTATCGCCGCTTCAGGAGTTTTTTATTACGCACATTAAAAAGTAATAAACGTGGATTACATTAAAAATAGATGAGTCGTGTATTAATTCTTCCTACATAGTTTAATATTTTTGTTACGGAATAGTTATGGTTTACCTGCTTCTAATTTTTTGTGAATATAACATTTTAAATACCTACCACTTATAAAAGCTATAGGTACTTAAAACATGTCATAATCTTTTTCAGCTTTAAGTCTTGACGTCAACGCGAGTGCGGCGATACAAGACACGTCTATGGCGTGTTCCATACAAACGAAACCGTCACACAGGTCATGCATCCCGTAAAGGTCACGACTCATCCGCAGCCTTTAGCTTAGTTTACTTACTGTTAAGTATATGTATAAGTTACAAAAGCGACAGCAAAGGTAGATCATTACTATTCAGACTCCCTTAATATTTGAATACTTAAAAGTATTCCCCCGCTATTCTTCTAACAATTGTAAAACAATACTGCAAAAGACAGAACGTGTAGCAGACGAGCACTCGAAATAGCTTAGTTTATTCCACCGCCCGACCCGAGGCAATCTGCGAGGATCGCACTTGACCCGATGCAAAGCGCCCAACAAAAGCCCGCGCTCGCAAAACAAAACACATCCCTCTGATCTGAAGAAACCAGAAGTTTCATTCAAACGTGCAAGTACGATAAATGCAAGCGCTAAGGAAATGCCAGTGGAAAATGCAACATCTAGGTCATTCCACACTCATTCTACTTTTACTGTGTCAAAATTCTTTTGCTTAGACTCGCTTTCGGACTGTTGCTTATTTATTTGAGTATCTTTCCGTGTTAGGCTATAAAATATAGCTCCACACTTAGGCAGATATTAACGCACGCTTCCGTGAGTTAATACACGTCCAGAAATGTCAATGTCCGCAGGAGGAGAACGGTCATAAAGTCGGCATCTTGTTTTATGGATTTTATTTTATAGTTACGGAAAACACACTACATTAATAGTAGAAGTGGATGTTGTTCATCACTATACGATTTCTAATCTTGCTTAATACTCACCCAAAGTCATTAATTGCCTTTAATTTCATTAAGGTAGTTACGTATTTGTCCCATTCTTTACAACCGAGATTGGAATACTAATGCGATGCTGGTGTCTTCGTAAACACAATTAAGGAAATGTTTTTCCTATTTTTGTTGTTGTGACAGACGCGTCGGGTTGAAACCTAAACGCACTACTAGCGATTGTCGTAGAACGTACAATTTGATCAATACCTTTAGATTGGATTGTTCTGCAGCGTTTGTAGAGAGGTGGCGCGGCGGCGCGCGGGCCGTAAACATCGCGTTGCGCTCCATTGAAATGTTATGTCTCTGAGGGCTATGTTTTATTGAAAAACTTTCCACTCTGCTCCTCGTCAGAGTCCGCCCGCCTCACTGCCGCCACGCAGCTCCAAACCGTGTTTTCGACGATGCCGGTCAACAACGATAAAGATATAACCATCAAATTATCACTGCCGAAGAATATCAACAAGGGTCTCGACGTGAAAGATGATCTTTATCTATACAATTGAACGTGTTACGGGCGTGCTTCCTCGTAAACAGTGAAGTAGGCGCAAGGTGGTCGGAGTAAATCGCTCCATTAGGCAGTTAAAAGCTCGTCGCTATCGCCGGGGCATAACTCAGGCGCCCGTCTCCGCGCGGCCCTATAAATTACGCCTTTGTGCGAACGGGGCGTGCCCGCTTAAAATATGTACGACATTGTCTTCCCAGCGCACCTCCCCTTCTCATATCTTCTACTGAAATCCAGTGAAGGTCACTTTCCAGTAAATTATCTATTCGTACGTTTTGCTAACCCACTGTGATCCGAAACTTTTATGTAGGTCGCGCCTGTCGCAGCATGAGTGCGACGAGAGTGGAAAGGATCAGGCAATCATTCACACTTGCGAACGGTTCGTTTTACGGCGCTCAGGAAAAGGTGGACCGGAACGTATACTGCTCATATCATTTCACTCACATATGAACTGTGAACTCGTGAATACACCTACAAAATTTGTACGTGTGTACTGCAGTACCCTTTTACTATTTAGGTAATGTAAATAATTGGCATTGTCATCTAGATATGTAATATTATAGCGCACTATTTTGGTCTGTTTCGTTGGTGTGAACTTTTTTTAGTAAATAGGCAGTTTCATCCACCCTTACTCCCCGGCCAAACAACAAACTGCAGTGCGCTGTACGCGAGCCATTACGAACTATGATAAACCCATTACAGAAACAAATGTTCAACATAACGCTCCGCTTTGTTTAATTTCAGCCAAATAGATATAAACACGGCCCAAGCATACAAATAATAATTATGCGTGCTTAAATTTCAACCGTTTGTATTTAGAGAAAACATTTTCTAATCTGACAATAATGAGCAGGGCAAATTCAGTTCGTGCATGATAGGACAAAGATAGTGTCAAAGGAAGTTAAAAAAACCTCTTATGTACTTAGCCGCATGTAAAAGCTAGTACCTAAGTAACAAATAGCTTCCACTTAGTAAATATCCGTAGCCAATATCCAGTGGCTACTACACAGTTGCCCCATAAATTTGAGCACTGTTAGGACACGGGTTTAGCCGTCATAGCACCTGCACCACTTCAGGCTTCAGTAAAACAGGTCAACGGGGTGTTCTCTAATAGATTACTTACTCGATAGCACTCTCGCTCGAGGGCACTCCGCTCGGCTGATGATCGGCAAGTGAACTGTCTACAGCAAGTGTCAACTTACATGAGGCCAAAAGTAAAATAATTGATAATTACAATGATGCGATTTTATTACATACTAGCTTTTGCCCGCGACTCCGTCCGCGTGGAATTAGTAATTTGGGCAGCTTATTTTTTATCCAATTTGCTTTTTCATCAATTATAGCCATAATAAACCAACCCGCTCCCATTCCGACCCCAAACAGCCCCCAACCCGCCCCAACCGGCTCCCAACCCGCCCCCAACCCGCCCCCAACCCGCCCCCAACTCGCTCTCACCCCGCCTCCAACCCGCCCCCAACCCACTCCCAACCCGCCCCCAACTCGCTCTTAACCCGCCCCCAACCCGCTCCTAAATGGCCACCAACTCACTCCCAACCCGCCCCATCCCGCTCCCAACCCGCCCCCAACCCGCCCCCAACCCGCTCCCAACTCGCTCCCCCACCCGCTCCCAACCCGCCCCCAACCCGCTCTCAAACCGCCCCCAACCCGCTCCCAACTCGCCCCCCCACCCGCTCCCAACCCGCCCTATCTAACTGGGCTATCTGACACTGAAAGAATTTTTCAAATCGTATCAGTAGTTCCCGAGATATATAAGTTTCACTTCAAAAACCCCCAATTTGGAAACATTCTTCCGCTCCGCTCCGCTCCTATTGGTGTTAGCGTGATGATATATAGCCTATAGCCTTCCTCGATAAATGGGCTATCTAACACTGAAAGAATTTTTCAAATCGGAGCAGTAGTTCCTGAGATTAGCGCGTTCATAATAACAACTCTTATAAAAACAATTCGATAAATTCTTAAAATAAACGTATCTTTCTTATTTGTGAACCGATTCAAATGAAACAAACACTAAATGTTAATCCAAGAAAATACCAACATATCAGTGAAAACCGCATCCTTCTAAGTTAAGCCGTTTCTGAGATTAGCGCGCACAAACGCACAGACAAACAGACAAACAGACAAACAGACAATAATTCTAAAAATCATTGTTTTGGGTTCTATTGCGCTAATAAATAGCCCTAGTGTCAGTTTTTCTCAAATATCTTCAATGTACAGACACCGACTTGTTACAGATTTATTATATGTATAGATATAGATGTTTGTTTCGGAATGTAGACCGTGATTACCTTTAATGAGTTCCCGATATTTACTTACTGACCACGGTCTACACAACATTAGCACCTTCCTGCAAATTCCTCAGTCATCCCGTGATCATGATGCATACAAGTGTGGCGAAATTAGTCGCTTAAATTGTATTGTGGCGCTCAAATATCGCAAAAATAAAAAGCCTGTATGAAATATAGACGTTCTGCAACGTAAGCTCCTCCGACAATAATACGAGCGCCTACAGGGATTAAGTCATACGTGCTGAATCGCAGAAATTTTATATGAAATGAAATAACCCTGAACATACTACATTTATGTGCTTTTGATATGAAAAAAAATGAAATAGTCCATAATTTAACAGAAGTAACGCCTCCGTTCGCGCACATACGGTAAATTTATTAGAGTCAATGCAAGACAGACGGTATCTGCATTTGATAGCTGTAAGGGAATTAAACTGTTTAATTGGGCCTATAAAACGTAATTGTTAGATTCGCTAGAGCTGAAGCTCGTCTAACAGCTCAGCACTTTGCTGAGGTAGGTGAATCGTACACGTAGCAATGTAATCTGTGATTTCCGCAATAAAACTCGTAAGTCCTCGCGTATAAACACACTAAATCAACGTCACTTTAAATATCTCGTATCAGCTTGTGAAAATAACATATTGTGTCCTTTTGGAGAAACATCGTAGGTTGAAAGGTATAAATAAGTGGAGATTTCGGTTAAACCCATGTCATTAGGCCTTAACAAGGCTTTGGGAGTCGTCGAGGCAGTGATCGAAGCTCGGTCAAGCGCGAGAGATAATGCCAGGCCTGCCCCGCCCGCCTCCCTTCAACTAACTACTTGTACACATTTCATCTTCACTTCACATTATTTTGTTAAGTTTAACACATTACATTCTGAAATATATTATACAATATTACATTCTTGACATTGTTCCTAAGTAAACATTCATTTATGAACAAGTTGAGCTTCTTAGTTGCTCTCTGCGAGCTTAGTTAACTTGGTTCCTAATCTCACAAACTACTGCAGTAAGTTTTATAATGAAACGAAGATGAGAGAATGTATGTTATGTAAAGTTGCGTAAAGTTTAGTTTGCGTAAAGTTGTTAATGTTATATGTTCTCCATAATGTTAATTTTATGATATTCACTGGATGCGGGCTGTTACACGCGTGCCGTGTTATTATTCATATTTATTGTTAAATGATATCGCTTTGTAATGAAAAACAATTAATAGTATTCATTTCGCCATCATTAATTGTTGCCAGAAATGAAGCCTATTTGTACAAGTAGTACAGTTGTCGTAGAGTTTATAGCTGTTATATTAAATGCTCTCAATTTTATTGTTATAAAATATCTTTGTCTAAACGAAACATAAACATACCTAAGTAACCTTCGTCGGCTGAAATTAAATTTCAGGGAAGAAATGCTTGTACATAAATAGGTAAACAAGAACCAGAGTTTTTTCCGATAATTTTAATTAAATGTAGGTACATGACTGCGTCATACGGTTTCAGTTATAATTAGTTATGTATGATGGATGCGAACATACAAAGAGGTATAACCAGCGTCTTAAGTGATCACTTTTGTATGTTATCATCAGTGTTGTCACATCTACCAACTTTTTGATAGATCTACCTATTTTGCCTCCGTTCTACCTATCTACCACCCGCGGCCTCAAATCTACCTGTTTTTCAAAACATTTCCTTTGCAAACAATTTCTTTGTTTCTATCCACTTCCTCATAAAACTGCGAATATTGAGAGGCTATTTTCGTCCATAATTAATATGAAACTTACCAAACTTTAGAGGGTCTGCTGGCACACACAAAGATTTGTTTTTAAAAGTTGTGTTTCTAACTCCGACCATTTGAAATTGTTTTACATAAACATGTTAAAGCAGCGTCAATAAATCTTTTCCAACATTTTAACGCATTTTTATTCAATAAAAGGGACTGATTTGTCTAAAACGGTAGACCTACCTATTTTCATTTTCAGTTCTACCTATTTCTACTAAATTTTCATTCCATTCTACCGTTTTTTTCAAAATTTTATGTGACAACACTGGTTATCATATTGACACTCTTAAGATATTACTTGCCTCGGTGGCTGTAAAGCTACAAGGTACATAATTGACCACCTACCTACTCTTGATGATAATTGTACGTTTTAAACATGAAACTACCGTGAGACTCACCCATAGTGAAAATATACGTATCACTCGCGTCTTAAAACGAGTTTATCTCGACATGTTTTGGGGCCCTTCTTCCTGGAGCCACACATCACGGCGGCTGCCAAACGTGCACTACCCGAAACATGTCGAGTTAAACTCGTTTTAAGACGTAAATGATCTGTATATTTTCACTATAATTGTACATTGTTTGAATGTAAGTAGATTCCTAACATACGTGGGCATAACTTGTATATTCCACAACCAGCATGCGGTATTCCATCACACATATCCTACCTAGACAGCCAGCGCTGAAGTTACACTACGTATAATTGAAATTACGAGGAAACACGAACAATAAAGCCCCATTTACAGTGAAATGTTAACATGGCCGAGCGATGCCCGAGTGTCGTGCATGGACACTATAAACATTCGATTGCTCACTACAAATGAGTTCTTTTACATTCGCGCTGATTACATACTGGACTTACCAATATAAACTTTACGAACAGAGCGGGTCATAGTAAATTTATAGGTATATCCGATGCTGACATAATTATAGTTGTTTTGCACAGTGATCTATGTTAAATTTGATTAGATTTTACTTTTATTCTTTGTCAAACATTAATTTCTTGATGACGGACTGTACCTACATGTATATGCCACCGCCACCAATCCCGTTCTTTTTGTAGGCAATTATTTTTATTGAAAATAATTAACAGTTTTGGTTGACATAATATTATATAAAAATGATTTTTGCTTCATAAAATGGAACAATTTAAGACGGTTTTTCACGCTTCTTTAAATTTAGGATTATATTTGTCTAAAAATGGCAGAAACTAGACTACGACTTAAAACAGTTAGAGAACGGATGAAAAAGAAAATAAAATTTAACTTACGTAATTGTTGCCAGGTTTAAACATTGTACGTCAAATGTGACATTGACGAAGAAAATGGCGCCCTCATTTACTTAATTTCTACAGGTCTAGGAATGTCGTACCTACTCTACTTCACATCATTTCTTACGTAGGAGTTTTAATAATAAGTTTTAAAAAATGTCGTGTCACGAGTTTGTTATCGAACTCCTCCGAAACGGCTTGACCGATTTTTATGAAATTTTTTGTCTACATTTGATAGGTCTGAGAACAGGTCGCAAGTTATTTTTATACCCCAATACTTCGCAGACGGAGTCGCGGGAAACAGCTAGTTATAGCATACAATGATGATAGGTACCGCACGTATTTGAAGTATTAAATTCCGCACAAAGCGTTTTCGTTCTTCCTTCATCAACCGCACAGCTAAGGAGTGGAAGTCCCTGCCTGCGACTGTGTTCCCTGAACACAACAATTTGGCCGCTTTCAAGTCTAGAGTGAATGAGCATTTACTAGGCAAGCGTGCTCCTTCGTAGGCCTCATCTTCGCTTTCCATCAGACGTTTTTTTTTTGCGCTATAATATGTAGCAATTGTCATAGTAACTTTGTGTGGGTTCTGTGAAGGAAAAAATAGATTGTTTGGAACGCGAAGTCGGTACACCTAAACATGTATGAATGGGTACATAAATTCACTTCCTCGAAGTCTCTTTTTGTTACGATTCGCATGATAATGCTCGCAACGTAATCACCTTCTATCGATAATGTATTATCTCGTCGGAGAGGAGGCTATTATTCAGGTTTCCCATTTTCAAAGGATTCCCCATGTGACCGGCGGAGCTGTGCTCTTTGCCCGCAGGAAAAGGAAGTATTTGTTAATACAATGTGTGGCACAACACGTCCTTCTTTCTTTTGAGATTACTTATCGAGCCGAGCAGTATATTTATGTGATATACTACTAGCCTGTACCCGCGGCTTCGCTCACGTGAAACATCTAGAATTTGTTGCACGATCTTATACTTGCTCATTTCTTTGACAGGTCGACCAGAAGTAGGCGGAGTAGGTAGGTATATACTCTTTATGTTGTCATTATTCCCAAAATCCGCAAAAAAGCGTTTTCGCTCGTCCTTCATCAAAATGTACAACTAAAGAGTGGAATTCCCTGCCTGCGTGTGTTCCCTGAACATTACAACCAGCCGTTTTCAAGTCTAGGGTGAATGAGTATTTACTAGGCAAGCGTGCTCCGCCGTAGACCTCGTCTTCGCTTTCCATCAGGCGTGATGTGGTGAAATGCAAGCCTAAATTGTATATAAATCCAGAATTCCTAAAATTACAATGTGGTTTTCATTAACGTTGTTTAAAGAACACCCGTACTAGATTTCTAGTCTCTAGGCTTAGCGATCTACCCCTCGGGAATATCAGGAAACAAGTAGCCTTTGTGTTGGTCCCTAGACCCAGCTTTCTATATCACATCATCATCCCAATTTATATACGTCCCACTGCAGGGTCTGTACCTCTTCTTAGAATGGAAGGGCTTGGGTCATAGTTCCAACGCGGGCCCAGTGCGGATTGGACACTTCACATACACCATTGAATTTCTTCTCAGGTGTGTGCAGGCTTCCTCGGGATATTTTCCTTCACCGTATCTCATCTTTTACATAACTTCATACAAATCCGTCGAGACGTTTTAGTGTAAAAATGTAGCAAACGCTCAGGCACTAACTTATATTTACAATATTAAGATACAGTAGTCCTATACTTAATATACCTAATAAATGCAAGTTTACAATAAGTGTAGGTCAAGCTGGTGCCAGTAACTTTGTTCGCTTTTACTAAATGTTTAGTCTGCTGAAAGCCTGAAACACGAGGTGCATAGTTTTGAGATTATCTTCTTCTTCTTCTTCTTTAATGGCGGCCACTAGGCTTGTGCCAATGTCAGTTAATTGCTCTCTTTGGGAGCGACGTTGTACGGTGATTGTAGTTTTTGCAACTTGATAGTAAAATTCCAGAAACCACGTGGACACAACTTGTGCATTAAAAAATGACAGACACGAGAGCAATATAGAATTTTGTGATCACTGTAACAGTTAAGGTTAACCGCCGCATAAAACACTATCAAAATTTTATACTACAACTAGCCAAAGAAACAGAAATACCAAAATTAGATACTGTCTACATCCGCTATGTTCGAATGCCACAAATCGAATCCTGAGATTATCTTTTTTGATGACAACATTTTTCTTCCTGACATACGATTTCCTATTCTGTCAACGTATCTAATAGTATCTCGTATCTAAGTAGTTTTTCTCAAAAATGTCGAATGTACATACATACGCACACATACATTCAGTACTTTCTCTTTACTGTTTTATTTTGTTTAAATTTGTATTCCAAGTTGACAACTCGATCGCATAAAATTTGTTATTACTTAAGTCTTCTTCACAAACTATTCCAACCAAGGTACGAAGCGATAACACCGCGTGTACAGGAAAGGCACCATAGCCCACTGTCCCACATACACAAATACGTAGTAGAGAGATGTCGTAAAGCTTCAAGCACATAACTCAGTTGGCCGTCTTCCCGTGCCCCCATAAATTACGCCTTACCGAGTATGCCGGCACCCATTCGCTCACCGACATAACAATTCGCTTATTTTTTCCTCTGACCTCGTCAACTTTCACAATTATGTCGTAAAAATGTAACACGTTTAAGGAGCTGTCGATTGTTAAGACATCGGCAGTAGTGGAATCCGGTGCCTGTTTCACTCAAAAATTAATGACGGAGGTACAGCGAACCAATTTGATACTATTATACTATATTACGATTATTTTATTTTTTTATAACAATGCTTTTCAATGAACGCAAATGTCATGTCATGACAGGGTTCTAAGGTGGCATAGGAATCTAATCGGTTGACTGTACGTATAGGTACTACTTACATCGTTTTTAACCGACTTCAAAAAAAAGAGGAGGTTATCAATTCGTCTGTATGTTTTTTTTTTTTTTTTTTGTTTTTTTTTGTATGTTTGTTACGCGATTACTCCCTCCATTGCGAACTGATTTTAAAAATTCTTTTTTTGTTTGAAACAGTATACTCCTGAGGTGGTCCCATTGACACCAAGTTAAGATCTGATCATGGGATCCTAGAGAAATCGAGGGCAACCTTCAAATTTTACAGGCAAAACTATAGTGATTTTAGCATTTTTAGTATCAAGTGAAGTATTTGCATTCAGAAAGTATCATTTGGTAAACTGGACCTGATGAAGAAGACCGTAGATGGCCAACGGAACTCCTCAACGGGTTAAATCTTGCAAGTTAAATTTGACCCACTTCCCGGTTTCCAATTGAGCTGAAATTTTGCAGACATGCGTGAATTGGATGACAATGCAAAATAATTATGACATGGAGCTGATCTGATGATGGAGCTGAAAGATGGCCATAGAAACTCTGTAATAAAACGATACGACCGCATTGAGTTTGAGCTCATTTGATTTGTCTTGACGAGTACTTTGATCCTAGATGGTAACTAGGGTCTGAAGATGGAGTTGGAAGGTGACCATAAGAACTCTGTAAAAAAACGACATAACCCCATCGAGTTTGGGCTCGTTTGATTCGTCTTGACGAGTACTTTGGTAACCAGGATCAAAAAGTACAGTCAGCAAAGAGTGCCTGTTGTATCGCATAATGTTGATCATTCTAAAATTTTCTGGCGAAGAATGTTTGGCATACTGTTGAAAGTCCTAAAGCATATTTGTTCGTCCTTATATTGATAACAAGAACATCGAATTACCTACGTTACGTTTTATTACTAATATTAATTCGCCAAAGCAGTCCTAAGAATTGTGTTAGTTATAATATTCACCTAAACTATGGCAATATGGTATGGCAATAAAAAATACCTACAAACCACCTCTCGCTTAACCTTATTAGGTAGCGGAGGGGGGCCCGGGGGGCGAAGCCACCCGCAATAAAAAAAAAATTCAAACCATCCCCCGTTTAACCTGGTTAGGTTCGTTAGTTACCTTGAGCTCCTCAAAGTGATAATAAAGGGGGCGGGCTCGGGGGGCGAAGCCCCCCGCAATAAAAAAATACTTTGAAACCATTCCCCGTTTAACCTGTTTAGGTTCGTTAGTTACCTTGCGCTCTTCAAAGTGATAGTAAAGGGGGGGGCTCGGGGGGCGAAGCCCCCCGCAATAAAAAAAATACTTTGAAACCATTCCCCGTTTAACCTGTTTAGGTTCGTTAGTTACCTTGCGCTCTTCAAAGTGATATTAGAGGGGGGGCTTGGGGGGCGGAGCCCCCCGAAATAAAAAACCTGTCAAACCGCCTCCCGTTTAACTTACCAGATTCGTTAGTTATCTTGCGTCCCTCAGAGTGGAAAATGAAGCCTTGGTACTGGAAGGGGGGCTCGGGGGGCGGAGCCCCCCGTAATAAAAAACACCTTCAAACCACCCTCTGTTTAAAACCAAACCTGTTTTAAACCCTGTTAGGGGCGGAGCTGGTTAGGTTCATTAGTTATCTTACGTCCCTCAGAGTGGAAATAGAAGCGTCGCTCCTGGAGGGGGGCTCGGGGGGCAGAGCCCCCCGCATTAAAAATACTCTTAAACCACCTCCCGTGTAACCTGGTTAGATTCGTCAGTTATCTTGCGTCCCTCAGAGTGGAAATAGAAGCATCGCTACCGGAAAGGGGACTCGTTGGGCGGAGCCCCCGCAATAAAAAATACTTTCAAACCATCCCCCGTTCAACCTGGTTAGGTTCGTTAGTTACCTTGCGCTCCTCAAAGTGATACTAGGTGGGAAAGGGGCTCGGGGGTCGGAGCCCCCCGCAATAAAAAAACTGTCAAACCGCGCCCCGTTTACCTTACCAGATTCATTAGTTATCTTGCGTCCCTCAGAGTGGAAAATGAAGCCTTGGTACTGGAAGGGGGGCTCAGGGGGCGGAGCCCCCCGTAATAAAAAAACACCTTTAAACCACCCCTTGTTTAACCTGGTTTGATTCGTCAGTTATCTTGCGTCCCTCAGAGTGGAAATAGAAACCTCGTTACCGGTAGAGGGGCTTGGGGGGCGGAGCTCCCGTGATAAAAAATACCTTCAAATCACTTCCCGTTTAACCTGGTTAGGTTAGTTAGCTGTCTTGCGTCCCTCAGGGTGAAAATAAAAGCCCCGCTCTTGGAGGGGAGGGGGGCTCGGGGGGCAGAGCCCCCCGCAATAAAAAATCTGTTAAACCATCTACCGTTTCACTTGGTTAAATTCGTCAGTTTATCTAGCGTCCCTCAGAGTAGTAATAGAAGCCTCGCTACAGGAACGGGGGGCTCGGGGGGGCACAGCTTCCCGCATTAAAAAAATACCTTCAAACTACCCCCGTTTAACCTGGTTAAGTTCGTTAGTTACCTTGCGATCCTCAGAGCGTAAACAGAAGCGGGGCTTCGTTTACTGGCCACGTCTACGCATCTTTTTTATACCAATACAACTAAAAAGCCAAAAATAAAAAAATTTAAATAAAAAATAGAACCGCCTTCAAAAACGCCCAAAAAAATATTAAATAAAAATTTAACCGACTATAATGAGCATTATAATATCTTTCTACTAATCTGTTTGAAGTCGGGCCTCAGCTCGAGCCAGCAGGAGTGGACCTAGTAATTAAATTAATAAATAAATATCCCGGGACAATTCACACCAATCGACCTAGTCTCAAAGTAAGCAAAGCTTGTGTTATGGGTACTAGGAAACGGATAAATATACTTATATAGATGATACATACTTAAATACATATTAAACACCCAAGACCCGAGATCAAACATTCGTGTTTTTCATACAAATATCTGCCCCGACGCGGGAACCGAACCTGGGACCTCAAACTTTATAGTAGTAATTTATCTTGCCTACCTATTATCCCTATTATACCTACTATCTGTTGGGCTTCTACCACTCCTGCTATCTCGTGCTGAGGCCCGACTTCAAACAGATTAGTAGAAAGATATTATAATGCTCATTATAGTCGGTTAAATTTTTATTTAATATTTTTTTGGGCGTTTTTGAAGGCGGTTCTATTTTTTATTTAAAATTTTTATGTTAAAAAAATGTCAATACTCGCTACGTGCTACGCCGTAGCATGCTACGCGCTCCGCTACCAAAATAATACAAGCCCATCCTGCTTTCCTACTATTATATTATAATCATTCATTTAAAAACGTAAAAATGATTTCATTGTTATTTGTGTACACAAAAAAATTTAAATAAGGTAATGTTTTAAACTTTCGCGATTCTCACTATTTCTCACTCATAACTAATATTTCTTGGGACTTAATTACCTTGCAGCGGCCGTGGTTATAAAAATAACGTATTTAAAGATCATATTTGACTATACATTTTTTTTTACATAAATAAATGTGAAAAATTGTGAGAATTTGTAACTTTGAAAGTATAATTTATCACGCTAAAACGGCCACACTGATTCGGATGAAACTTGGTATGCAGATAGATCTCTGAAATAATAATACGTATTGTAGATAGGCGTTCTTTATCCCCATATTTCCACGTGGTCGATCAGGATTCACACAATCTTAGCCGCTGAGTTTAGAGAGTTGAAATTTTAAATGGATGTTATTCTTGCAACGTAAATGAAGACCTCTATGCAATTTTACGCAATCGGAATATTTCGGATTTTCAATCAACTGCACGCAAAACCGGTGAATCTATTCCTTAAGTAGGTACGTGGTCTAGTACGGTGGCGTCTGGTCCTTCATTTTAGCTTTATCACACGCTAATGACATGCCATGCCATGACCTCCCATTAAACCAACTTGAATTGGATAGAGGATTGCCTACTATTATACCTACCATCGATCTACGTAAGCAATTCACAATTTCCGTTCAATGAGGAAGCATCCAGGAATATGAGCAGGGGAGTTACTCCAAAATTCGTAATTCATATGTCTTATCATACCGTCCCTCTCACTCTCCTATTAAATACTATTAGCGTGACAAGGACGGCACAATACGAAGTTTGAATTTCGTACTTTGGAGTACAAGGCCAGGTAGACAGGATGGTGAAGCCGGCGAGACGTCTTCAGTAATGGGTTTAGGTGTGCTAATGGAACCGAACCGCAGCCTTAACACTGCGGCTGACGGGTCTACCCGCCGCATCCTGCAAAACGGTGACACCCGTTAAGCACGCGGCTAAATGCTAACTGAATAAATTACGTTATAATGTACGGTGTAATTAAATCAGGCGCACGTATCTACTCGTTACGCGACACACGTACTATCTGACGTTTGAGTAAATAGCCCGTTTACCTGCGCAAATGTTGAACATGTAAAAACACGCAGACAAATCGTGGAATACAACTGCATTCAACCTGTGCTGTCCACTTATTTATTGCGAATTGGTCGCTGCACGGTAAATTAAAATCTTCCCAATATTCTGATATTTGTATTTAGCACTAAACTAATATAAGACGAAAGAAATGATATTTCTTTAGGGTCTCGGACCGTACCCGGTGGTTTATAAACGGAACCCTACCTTTATTAATGTTCCTGCAATGTCCGTCCGTCCGTCCATCTGCCCGTCATAGAGCTATATCTCAAGAAACGTAATACGAGTAGATAGACTGATATTTGGGTAGTTTTCAAAATATTTGTACCCAATTAAGGGATTAATTAAAAACAAAATTTAATTAATTATCTGTGAGTAACGGAGTTACCCATATACTTTGTTTGACTAACTTTCGTGACTCACAGGTAATTAATTAAATTTTGTTTTTAATTAATCCCTTAATTGGGTACAAATATTTTGAAAACTACCCATTTACACATAATGTGCTATTGCCGCTACAACAACAAAGAATAAAAATCAAATTAAACCAAAAATTAAGGGGAGTCCCAATCAACTAAAATAAAATAACTCTTACATTGCGTACATTCTGCTAGTAGCAGGGCTCTGCTAACACAGGATTTCTACAGATTTTTTTATGTATTCACAGGTTTTAGTAAATTACAATACTCACTAGTAGGTAAAGGTTGATCCTTTTTTAAGCGCAATCTCTACAACAATAGCTAATATAATAATAATAATAATAATAATAATAATATTTTTCACTTTGAGGTGAGAAAAAATGTTATAAGGCTTTTTAGCGTTAGGTATTTAGATCGGTACTAGACACCACATGCGGGGGTCGCTTCGACGCTGTTCGCGTATAAACGTATGTTCAGGGCGACGACATCTCTCAAGGGTACCATTTTCAGAAGCCGCCTGAATGCTGAACAGCGTCTACTTTCTAGACAACAGACATAGCTATGTATAAGAAATCAAGTTATTAGTCGCAAATTAATAATTTAGATGACCGGATAGCATTGTGTAGAACCTTACCACAAAACTGGTGGGCCTATGTTCGATCCCCGGTCGGTGCTGATATGTATGTATATATGTAAAACTCTTTATTGTACACAAAAACGTGAAATTTACAGTTATCAAGAGAAATAAATGCACAAAGGCGAACTAATGCCTTGAAGGGATCTCTTCCAGTTAACCTTAGAACGATTGACGGACATCAGAAATAAGAGTATGCATACAATGAAAAGTAAACGGAAACTAACATTAGTTCAAACAAAATTACATTAATAATACACATACGATAAAAATACACGTAAATAGGTACACACTAATAAACCTGTGTGATTTGCGTTTGAGATTTTTACCTTCAATGATGTTAAAGCCCAGATATTTTCATTAAATTTAAGCTATAACAAGGACTTATTTCAGAGATCGGAACTCTGGGAGCTAAACTTTAACAAAACTTGCCAAGCGGGCATGAAACAGTGCTTACAGACATGAAAATATTAATAAACTACTGAAAATCTGGGATTTCGATATAGAGTTAAATTGAACACTAATCTGCCAATAATATTCTTATTTTTCTTGGTTGTAAATTCTCCTTAATGTCAGTTTTACAAGTTTTGTTAAAGTATAGCTCCCAGAGTTCCGATTACTGCTTATTATGTCAACTAATCTACTACCGCTTCGAAAAAACCCTATTGAGAAGAACCCGCCAAGAATGTCAAGGCGTATTTTTTTCTGTTATTCTTTAATTACTTAAAAATATTTAATACCTACAGCTTAATTTTTTTAACAAAGTAGGTAGATGAAAATACGCTATTTAAAGCAAGGGATGGATCAGAATTATTTACATGTACATAATAAACTATCTCTGTTGATGTACGAGGAATGTCATGGCAGGCAGGTAGGTAGGTATCTCTTATCTTCCTTCGTTAATAAAACAAACATTTTTCAATCATTGTGTATATTTGGAAATACGTATAATGTAATTATAGACTAATTGTAAGCCGCTTCCAACCGTAATGATTGGGTATCCATGAGGAAGGACTATGTCCAGCAGCGGACGTCCTACTGGTAAAATGATGATGATGATTTGATGATGACAGACTAGGAATAACAATCATTCAGCTCATGCTTTGTTTACCAAGGAACTGTCTCCTACAAACAAGGCATTAATGCGTAACCTACCTGTAGCAATGCAGATATAACTTCACAGCATTCGTCTGCCTTCAGCGCCTTGTTATTTAGTTTAGTGGTTCCCTAGTCTTGCTAGCTAATTACCTTCTGCTATCTTGCATGTAACAAGCTTAGTGTCTTCGCCCTCGTGAAATAATAAGAAAACGCTAATTTCATCCATTCCGTGGGAATTTCGGAATATCAGTTCACAGTACGCGTTCAAGATACGGTACAAAATTCCCCTCCTCCAAATTTAAACTTTCTATTTTACATATAATAACCTAGGTTTTAGCTGTGCCTTAATCAGTCAGCTAAAGTCTATCTTATCTTCTTACATACGAGGGGCGTTCAATATAAAGTGAGAATGAGATGCAAACTCTTTTAATATTACGAAATTAAATACTGGCCGGTAAAGCTAATCTATCTAGCTGATTGCTATGAAAAAAAAACTAACTGTCTTTTGTTTAAAAAAATATACGGTAATTTCTTTGCAATGCTATTGAGTACGTTAGCGAAAATGGAGAAAATTGAACTGCGCGCCGTTATCAAATACTTGTATTTGAAAAATTTTTCCACGGACCAAGTCAATTTGGATTTGCGGGACACTTTAGGGTCTAATGCTCCTTCGTATTCGACAGTCGCACGTTGGTGCGCCGAATTTAGACATGGAAGAACATCGACAATGGACGACCCCCGCTCCGGACGCTCTACTACAGCAGTAACTGAAGAAATTGTGAAAAAAGTCGAAAACTCAGTTTTGGCGGATCGTCGTGTCACAGTTCGTTTTATTGCTGAAAATGTAAAGATTTCAACGGGGAGCGTGCATAATATTTTACATGAACGCTTGGGTATGAAAAATGTATCTGCGCGTTGGGTACCAAGAATGCTTACTGACACGCAAAAACAAACTAGACTAGAGATTTGTCAAGAAGCTTTGAACCTGATGCAGCAAGACCGGGAACTTTTTTTTGGCGCGATTTATAGCAATGGACGAAACATGGCTCCATCATTACGACCATGAAACGAAACTGCAGTCTATGACATGGAAAAGGCCATCATCTCCAACTCCGAAGAAATTCAAGGTGAGCCCATCTGCCGGTAAGGTCATGGGCTCTGTTTTTTGGGATGGTAAAGGGGTATTAATGATTGAGTATCTCGAGCATGGAGCCACTATTACGGGCACTTTATACGCCAAACAAATAGCAACATTGCGCAATGAGATCCGCAAAAAACGGCGAGGTAAACTCTCGAAAGTTGTGCTGTTCCACCAGGACTATGCCCCGGCACACAAGTCCGCCGTTGCAATGGCTGCAATTCGTGATGCTGGGTTCGATATCCTTAAGCATCCTCCGTATTCACCAGATCTCGCTCCCAGTGATTTCTACCTATTTCCGAGATTGAAACAATACCTGAGAGGCCAGAAATTTGAAGACGACGACGCGGTAGTCGCTGCAGTACAAGATTTTTTAAGTACTCAAGATGAGACCTTTTTTAAAAATGGAATTTTAAGTTTAGAAAAAAGATATATTAAGTAGTGTATTATGCTAAAAGGTGACTATGTCGAAAAATAAAATTACATTTAGTAAAAATTGTTTATAACATACTCATCCTCACTTTTTATTGAACGCCCCTAGTATAATAAATCTGTAACAAGTCGGTGTCTGTACATTGAAGATTGAGAAAAACTGTCACTAGGGCTATTTATTAGCGCAATAGAACCCGAAACAATGATTTTTAGAATTATTGTCTGTTTGTCTGTTTATCTGTTTGTCTGTTTGTCTGTGCGTTTGTGCGCGCTAATCTCAGAAACGGCTTAACCTAGAAGGATGCGGTTTTCACTGATATGTTGGTATTTTCTTGGATTAACATTTAGTGTTTGCTTCATTTCAATCGGTTCACAAATAAGAAAGATACGTCTATTTTAAAAATTTATCGAACAGTTTTTAGTAGAATTAATAAGCTGAAGAGTTTGTTTGTTAGTTGTTTGAACGCGCTAATCTCAAGAACTACTGCTCCGATTTTAAAAATTCTTTCAGTGTTAGATAGCTCATTTATCGAGGAAGGCTATAGGCTATATATCATCACGCTAACACCAATAGGAGCGGAGCGGAGCGGAAGAATGTTTCAAAATCAGGGGTTTTTGAAGTAAAACTTCTATAGGCACGCTTGACTTGGGAGTACGGTGGTGAATGTGAACGCGGGTGTGCGGGGGGGTTTGGTGGGGAGTGGGGTTGGGAGGGGAGTGAGGAGGGTTTGCGGGGGGGGGGTAATTTTTTTTATATCGAGGAACTAAGGAGAGCCATAATTGATGAAAAAGCAAATTTGATAAAAAAATAAGCTGCCCAAATTACTAATTCCACGCGAATGGAGTCGCGGGCAAAAGCTATAGTAACTAAATATAAGTTTAGATAAACGTCGCTAAAAATCTGAGTGGAAATGAACAGCATCTAGAACTTTGGAGACATGCACCATTTCAATCGCTAATTATAGAATAGCTATATACTTACCTAGTTGTAGGCGTTCAATATAAAGTGAGAATGAGATGCAAACTCTTTTAATATTACGAAATTAAATACTGGCCGGTAAAGCTAATCTATCTAGCTGATTGCTATGAAAAAAAAAACTAACTGTCTTTTGTTTAAAAAAATATACGGTAATTTCTTTGCAATGCTATTGAGTACGTTAGCGAAAATGGAGAAAATTGAACTGCGCGCCGTTATCAAATACTTGTGTTTGAAAAATTTTTCTACGGACCAAGTCAATTTGGATTTGCGGGACACTTTAGGGTCTAATGCTCCTCCGTATTCGACAGTCGCATGTTGGTGCGCCGAATTTAGACGTGGAAGAACATCGACAATGGACGACCCCCGCTCCGGACGCCCTACTACAGCAGTAACTGAAGAAATTGTGAAAAAAGTCGAAAACTCAGTTTTGGCGGATCGTCGTGTCACGGTTCGTTTTATTGCTGAAAATGTAAAGATTTCAACGGGGAGCGTGCATAATATTTTACATGAACGCTTGGGTATGAAAAAGGTATCTGCGCGTTGGGTACCAAGAATGCTTACTGACACGCAAAAACAAACTAGACTAGAGATTTGTCAAGAAGCTTTGAACCTGATGCAGCAAGACCGGGAACTTTTTTTGGCGCGATTTATAACAATGGACAAAACATGGCTCCATCATTACGACCCAGAAACGAAACTGCAGTCTATGACATGGAAAAGGACATCATCTCCAACTCCGAAGAAATTCAAGGTGAGCCCATCTGCCGGTAAGGTCATGGGGTCTGTTTTTTGGGATGGTAAAGGGGTATTAATGATTGAGTATCTCGAGCATGGAGCCACTATTACGGGCACATTATACGCCAAACAAATAGCAACATTGCGCAATGAGATCCGCGAAAAACGGCGAGGTAAACTCTCGAAAGTTGTGCTGTTCCACCAGGACAATGCCCCGGCACACAAGTCCGCCGTTGCAATGGCTGCAATTCGTGATGCTCCGTATTCACCAGATCTCGCTCCCAGTGATTTCTACCTATTTCCGAGATTGAAACAATACCCGAGAGGCCAGAAATTTGAAGACGACGACGCGGTAGTCGCTGCAGTACAAGATTTTTTAAGTACTCAAGATGAGACCTTTTTTAAAAATGGAATTTTAAGTTTAGAAAAAAGATATACTAAGTGTATTATGCTAAAAGGTGACTATGTCGAAAAATAAAATGACATTTAGTAAAAGTTGTTTATAACATACTCATTCTCACTTTTTATTGAACGCCCCTAGTAGGTATCCAGTTTTTTCTTACAAATTGGTACAAAATTATATCCTGTTGGGATGCAACTAATATTGAACACCTGCCTACAGTTTTACATAAGTGAAACATAAAAAAAACTACGTGTGTAGGTGAAAGCCTATTTAGAGCCACTATAAGGACATGTATCACATAAAATTTTGGATGTAGGTGAGTACTTAGTTACTGCGTGATTAACCCTTAATTTGGCAAAATTCCTAAAAGTTTGTTTCTCCTAATTTACCTAAGACTGGGTAATCTTAGGTAAATTAGGACTCCTGAAAACTCTACATTTAAAAGGTGGTATTAAATAATGTGACTTGTGGGGTACATTAACAAATTAAGGAATAGTTTTGTAGGTATCTACGACAAATGCTCGAGGCACTTACGTTAATTTGTTGACACAAAAGGCTATGCCGAATTCCACTTCGTCAACAACCATACTAGTGGACGGTGTAGGTAATAAAGAATTGATACTATCAGCGAGAAAAGTAATAACAATTTAAGCAAACAAGAGACTTATCTCAAAGAGTTCAAAGTACTTACCTAATCCTTCAGATGCTTTATATAGTTTACAGAAAATCAATCATAATATTATGTACCTTGGTATACACTGTGTCATAAAATAATTTCAGGATATTTCAGCCTTGAATACCGGTTGTGCGACTGAACACTTACCTGTAACAGTTTTTCAGGAAATTTTAGTTAAAGTCGGCGAATGTTTTTGTTATAAAGGTAGATGTTCAAAGTGTTTTGCGTAAAGGGTGTCGTTACATTTTGAATAAAAAAAATCGATCAAGAACGATTTCATTCAAATCCCAACCATCACCTACGAAGTCGAATCTCCTAGTTTAAGACATACCACCTGTAAAACCACTGTGTATTGAGTAATGAGTAAATATTTTCTGGAATATTCCGGTATAATTTTAAAACACTTTGTACAGTCGCCTCCCTAACATAAGTATCCACTTTTCTATGCAGTTAGTATAGAAAAGTGGATACTTAAGTTAGGGAACCGACCCTACCTATTCGTATCTGAGAGCAGTGGCAAAGATCATTTCTTGCGCAATCGTGTCGGTTCGCTTATACGACAAATTCGATTTTCTAATTTAGTATCGTGCCGTTCCATTCACACTAATAGTATTAAACAGTACGCTTAGTATAATCTTTACTTTACCAAAATACTTCTCGATCGCGTTTACGTAAAAAAATCAATTACTAGGGAAACATGGACAGCGCCTCCGCGGCCGCGCGTCCATGTTTCCATAGAATTGAAATTTTTACGTAAACGCGATCGAGAAGTATTTGGTGAAGTAAAAACTTATACTAAGCATACTGTACGCTATATAGCGGTACACGCAGGTGTACGACAGGGGTGCCTCCTTTCGCCGCTCCTCTTCTTGGTTGTTCTTGATGGCATTCTGCATAGCACCACAGAAAACTAGCGCCGCGGCATAGAATGGGGCATAACCAATATCCTAGAGGATTTGGATTATGCCGATGACATATGCCTCTTAAGCCACACTCGCGCAGACATGCAGGCTAAATTGGACGACCTACGTCTTGAGGCGGCGAAGACGGGGCTTAAAATCAACACCAGGAAGACCCAGGAAATGAGGTGCGGGGCAACGAGTTCTTCGCCGTTGGTCATCGGCACAGAGGTAGTGGAACACGTCCACAAATTTACGTACCTCGGTAGCTGCGTGTCAAAGACTGGAGGAACTGAAGAGGACATCGCTTCGCGGATCGCCAAAGCACGAGCAACCTTTGCGCAGCTGCGACCCGTATGGCAATCACGGAAACTGACACGGAGAGTCAAGCTCAAAATATTCCGGTCCAACGTTAAGACCGTATTGCTCTACGGGTGTGAAACGTGGAAGGTCACCAAGGACATCTCGCATCAACTTCAGGTCTTCGTGAACCGATGCCTTCGCAATATACTCGGTATTTTCTGGCCCGAGAGAATATCCAACGCTCAACTGTGGGATCGCTGCGATGAAGTCCCAATCGATCAGCAGATTAAACGACGCAAATGGAGTTGGATAGGCCACACCCTCCGAAGGGATCCCAACCACATCCCGAGGCAAGCCCTAGATTGGAATCCCCAAGGAAAACGCAAACGTGGTCGTCCAAAACAAACCTGGCGGCGGACTATCATTGGCGAAGCGAAGGCCATTGGCAAAACCTGGAGCGAAATCAAGCGAGACGCTCAAGACAGAACGGGATGGCGATGCACTGTGGACGCCCTCTGCCCCATCTAGGGGACATAGGACCTTAAGTCAAGTAAGTCAAGCATACTGTACGCTTAGTATAAGTTTTACTTCACCAAAATACTTCTCAATCGCGTTTACGTAAAAAAATCAATTACTAGGGAAACATGGACAGCGCCTCCGCGGCCGCGCGTCCATGTTTCCATAGAATTGAAATTTTTACGTAAACGCGATCGAGAAGTATTGAAGTGAAGGAAAACTTATACTAAGCGTACTGAAGAGTGAAAGTGACGAGACGAACGACGAATTTAGAATTTCGTAGTAGCCCCCTGATATCAAAGTTCGATGGACTTTAAGTAGCCACCCAGATATTTTTTACGTTCCGTTAAATAGTTAGATTCACTCAGAATAATCGACTCGAACATAGCGATTTCATTTCCTGCCGCGGAGTAGAACGGCCGTCTTCATGTTATCAGATCTCCTTCGGATTGGAACTGCTGATTACTAGATCCCTTGGATTTAGACGATTCACTTATTTCCACTACGCCCTAAATGAGAGGCGGCCACTGTAGGACATACGCGAAGTAATGGAACTGATGCTGTCTGTGATTACGAGTAATTGAAGCTTTTGTATGTTTGAAGGTTATTCTAATACTAACTAGGGATCTTCAAAAAACAATCTACCGTAGACGCTGGCCACCGAGACCGCGTTGCTGTTTCGTAAATTTGAATTTATGGCTCCCTACACCGTGTTCTGTCCGCATTTAGTTTTTTTATTGAAACACGTGTTTCAATAAAAAAATTAACTGCGGCCAGAACACGGTAAAGGGAGCCATTCTTCGATAGGCCTTGCAAGTATGATGTTGTTTGTACAGTTAAACTTTTAATAAAAACCATTATTTGGAAATTGAATCGTTTTACTTAATAGAAACAGTTTGATAGTGAGTAACTGCAAGAACTACCTACTTATAGGCTCTCACCTGGGCCCCCACCCTATACTATTCTTTCCTCAAAGGACCGGCAACGCACCCGTAATCCTACTTATGTTATGATATGGTTGTCCGTCTAACAGCGGCGGTGATTATTTGCTAGGCTATCCATCGGGTGATACGCCTTCTACTCGCTCGCCCTCTATTAAAAGAAACTATCAGATATCCTACGATCTCTTACTTACCGTTAAGTATTATAGAAAATCTAAAAGTACCTAGTTAACCATAATTTTCATTGTTTGTTACCTACTCGTATTAGGATCAGAAAAATCTCTAGTGCAGCGCAATGTGCCGCACTCAATAACGCACTCTAGTAGTTAATACAGTACCTACCTATTTATTTTTAGAGTTCCGTATCCAAATGGTGTCTGACCATAATTAACCTAGTCGCAAAGTATGCAAACCTCGTGTTATGGGTTCTAGGCAACGGATAATCATACTACAGGTAAGTACATACTTAAATACATATTAAACACCCAAGACTCGAGAATAAGCATTCGTATTATTCATACAAATATCTGCCCCGACGCGGGAATCGAACCCGGGACTGCAAGCTTCGTAGTCAGGTTTTCTAACCACTAAGCCATTTGGTCGTCTTACTCTTTGTCTTACCTATTCTTTTGCTCTTGGTCGTTTGGATTGGTTTGGTATATTACTTAGCCTCCGCTATCTGTCTGTCTGCCCGTCTGCCAGTGCTGTATCTTTTGAACAGTAATAGTCAGAATGGTCATCCATAACCCAGGGTTAACGATTAAATTTTTTAACCATCTAGAGGCCCTAAATTAGTTAATTGTAGTTTTTCATTTCACGACCTACAGTAGTTATTTTGCCGTGGAGACTAGAAGTTATAATGCGTCCACTTTTTATTATACCCTACGGATGGCTAGCTCTGTTAGGTAGCACTGTAATTTATTTAGGACGTAGTCACACTATTCAGGCTACTGCGACACGGATTTCAACAAGACAAGCCTACTGATGCGGCCATTGCAGTATGTTACAACGGGCTCGAACGGTCCAGCATCGGCCTTAGTCCCAAGTCGCTCAGTAGGTCCCATTCCTTTGTTGATAGATTACTGCTTCACACAGACGTAAATGAACTGCCCTGATTGGTACTGTCCTAAAATTTCACTATTGTACAGCAAACATTTGCTAATAACAAGCTTTATTTGATAAAATCCAGGGTGAATCCTAGTCGTTAACAGAAATAAGTGTTTTTAACTCAGTTACCTTATTAATGGTGGACAATATAATGCAGTAACTCATTTTTGTATAGTGAAAATATACGAATCACTCACGTCATAAAATGAAACGTGACGTGTGGCTCCGGGAAGAAGGGCTACACGGATTTGCCCAAAACATGTAGAGTTAAACTCGTTTTAAGACGTGAGTGATCCGTATTTTTTTTTTAACTACGGTAGTTTTATGTTCAAAGTAACTCATTAGTGTGTGTTGGGTTGTCATTTGTATTTAATTTGAGGTGACCATACATCGAGTTTGCGATTTCATAATTTATAATTTATAAGACTCCTCTTAAGGCGCGCGCACACCAGATGCGTGTGCGTGTCGTCACACACACGCACCAGTTGAAATAAAACTTAAAATTGCACCGCTCTTAATCGGGATGAATAGCGAACATGGGGGGAGGCCTTTGCCCAGCAGTGGGACACTTCTCCAGGCCAACTACCGTTGTGGGTTTATCAAAAAAAAAATTTTTCTTTTTACTTCAAACTATTTAGAGAGCATAGGTATTATATTAGGTTGTACTACATATCGATATAGTTCATATAATAGTACTAGTAGGTAATATAAAGAATATATTACTGCAGCGCCCCCTAGCGAGTTACTACCGTAACAACTAAGATCAAGTACCAATTAAACCCAAACCCATCACTGAAAATCGCATCAAAATCGGACTAGATTTTGGAGTCAAATGGCAACATTGGGTTGCACTCAAATCCTCTCACCCTTAACTAGTTAAGAATTATAAGATATATTCGGTACGATTTTGAACTCTGTTATATCACGATTTCATAGTTCTATGGAACAAACGGGACCTACCCGTAAATTGTAGCCCACAAATTAAAAAGTATTTTGGACCTCATAACTCCCGGCTGCACCCTCAACATTGTTGAACATCGGCAGCATTAATGGTGCCTTTCCACCAGAGATGTGCTATGCTGCAATGCTATACTTAGATGCATTTGATATCCACCAATCAACTGGGTTCCACTAAGCTATATTTTTATATGAAAAAATGCGAGCTCTTCATTTTCCTCAAGCAGCTACATAGCACATTGGTGTAAACAGGCGCATAGTTTTGTACTGTAGCTTTCACGTCGTCGCAGAGTAGCTGGATAGCACATCTCTAGTGTAAAGGCACCGTCATAATTAAAACACATAAATATGTTACACCTATTCTTTATTCTTGGCTAGCGTCAACGTTTTCCGTTTGCAGACCCTTGATGGAGGCAACAGGGACGTAGGTCACCAGCGTGAACAGTTTGTGTGCAGAGTCCTCGTCGTCATTGCGTCTGCGGGACAGCCTAACGCGGACGCGGAAGGGGACGTTCCTGGAATAAACCACAAGGGCAACATTAATTAAGTGAATGGCATCCTAAATTTTAATGATTATACCTAGAGTTACTGTTTGACATAATACTTCCATCTGTTTGGTTTGGTATTATTTATTGTTCATATAATATTATTTTTGTGTTCTTCAATAAAAAGTAACGTCAAGATTGCTTAGCTTCTTTCTAATGCTAAAAAAACGAAGTATAGTTGGTGTAGTCCTTGCTTAAGACATGGATCCATGCAAAATCTACAGCTTTCTTTTTATTAAATCTTCATTTTTATGTATAATTGGATTTTATGAGACAGTCAAGACTAAAATGCCGAATTTTTTTCACTTCCTGCATACATAGGGTTAATTTAGCAAATTGTTATAAAAAACAATATTTGTGAAATAATATTAGTTGTAATATATTTCTGCCTGACATGGAAATCAATATGGTGATTAAATAGTACAGTAGTATTCAAATATAGATACAACCATGGGACTGGTAAATATTTCATTGTACAGTCAACTACAAAAGCATCAACATGGCCAAAGTCACACAAATATGTATATGGAACCTTAATGTTAATTCAATAAAGAGTATATATATACTGAATAGAATAACCCAGATTGTAATACAAAAAACAGTTATTTAGAATTTAAATAAATTTATTTTTAAATAAATAAATAAATATTTGGCCACAAATGTAAATGTAATTAAATGTCTAGGATCTACAAGAATCAATTTATATGTAAGTGAACTGAAAATTTGAAACACTGCATATAAATCAAATTTGTGTAGGGAATCACAGAGTGAAAGAAAAGATTGGCTTACTGATCACTTTTTTACATAGAAAAGATGCCTATTATCGGAACTAAGTTATTGATGGAATAATTCGTAATTAGGGGCCACAATTCTTGTTGCACTTTTGAGACCCTTATAGGGACATCTCATTTATCAACTTCCAATATGCTTACATATTATATTGATTGATACATTGTTAACAACAGATTGAAATAGAAATATGAAATGAAAACAATGAAAATAATACTAATTCACATTTAATCAGTTTAGTATTTCCAAAAAGTTGGTCATCATCCCAGCAGGGCAGGTCTCTCAGAATGAGAGGGTGGGCTTAGGCCGTAGTTTCCACGCGGGCCCAGTGCCGATTGGGAACCTCACACACACCATTGAATTTCTGCACAGGCGTGTGCAGGTTTCCTCACAATGTTTTCCGTCACCGTAAAGCTCATAGTAAATAACAAATGTAAATAGTTGGTATCCAAAGGTTATCTCAAAGAGATTGCTGTTGTTTAATTCTACTCTTAATCATACTTTAAGTATTGTATCACAGAACACTGATTTATCAATATAATTATGTTGGTAAATGAGAAGTCCCTATTTCAGCCAAGTGCCTCAAGAATTCTGGCCTCTATTCATAATTTTTTCCAAAATTATGTGTAATTATGTGGCTATAGAAACAAACTATAAAATCAAGTTTCTAAGATCTATTTTAAATTGGGTGAAATAGTTGATGCTTTAAAATTACTCAGAACTTTTGAGATATTCAAAGCATCTCATTTTATCAATATGCTATGGGAGAAAAGACAGAAAAATGGTTAAGTAAATATTAACTAACAAATTTTCAAACCAATTTTAAATGACTGAATGTAGATAAATGTAAGAAAGTTTGCTGTTTGCAATAACAAGTTTAACTCTCTCTGGCCCGAAATATTTTCACTTTACCCAATAAATCTTACCAAAAAATGCTTGGTGCTAAGCTAAGTAGGTAATTAAAAATTCATATCTTCTTACATGCAACATAAAAAAACTTAGGTCCTGAATAAAATTTCTTTCCTACAGTCTATTAAAAATTGTCTTAGCATTTGGCAAAGGGTCTTATAATTTACTTACTGTGCCTGCCATGTATTTAGCAGCAAAAACTAGATAAAGAGGTTATGTTTTCCTAACCAACAAAGTGTAAACAGCAATAACAAAACTTCGTATTACGAATCTTTTGAATAATTATCATATAAAAGTTTAGTCGTATAAATAACAATTCATAGAGTTATACGTACTTTACTCCCTTTGACCACAGGTACTTGTTTAGACGGGTGTCTACTCGAACATCGGGAGTTCCCATTTGTTTTTCGGCGAACTTCCTGATTTCCTTGATGGCTCTAGGAGCGCGCCTCTTGAAACCAACTCCATGAAGGCGTTTGTGTAAGTTGACCGTGTATTCACGAGTCACTACTTCATTGATAGCAGATTTGCCTTTCCTCTCTCCTTTTGGTTTTGCCATTGTGTTGTGAACTGAAATAAGACGTACACATCAAAATATTGGCTTTCGTAGATACACGATAAGGAAATGACTAGAAACCGGTTAAAAATTGTTCATTTTGTCACCATTTTCTTATGATTATTAGTGATTTAAAAACAAAAATGCAAACCTAGTTCACGTCTTCGAATACCGACACGAAAAGAAACGTCAGTGTCAAAATTTGTCAAGCAAGCTGGCTTTTTTTTTTTAAATTACTTGTTCAACATCTAGTGAATTAGCTGGGTTACTTTTATGCCCTTATAATACAGATCGGCTTCTAATATTGTGAAGTTTTAGAAATCGCTACGGTCTAATTTAAAAACCAATGATTTTATTTAACCGACTTAAAATTATTTCAAAATTGTTAATTCTCTCAAAGTATTATGAAAGACAAGAAGCAGTTTCAGTCCAGTCCCGTCACTGACAGTAGTGACAGTGACAGGCTGACAGAATAGAGCAGTTGAGTTGACTGACTTGACTTGTGTCTTGTCATGTGCTATGTTGTGTTGTGTGTGTTGGTTGTTGTTTGCACTAGGCAGGCGCTAATGGCGAGCGAAGACGTCTCCACGAACTTGAATTTTGAATTGTAACTGGAAACTTGCCTCGTTATCATTGATTCTTAAATATTGACCTGTATTTAAATTATACTAAGAGACTGAAGCAGACGACCATTTCTGTTATCAACTACCCGCCGCGATAAGTGAGGTTAATTAACATACAAACTTCAACAACAGCAAAGTAGAAAATGGCAGAGATATACAAGTAAGCTCTTAACTTAGTAAATTTTACAACAACATTCACTATCATATCATATTGGTATAGAACAAAATTAATGTTAAAGTATATTTTTCACTTATTTACAGGCTCATTCATCCTGCGAAATACTTCAATGACTACGTATCTAGGGACATAAGACCTGATGGAAGGAAGTTTCGGGAGCAACGTAATCTGAAACTGAATGTCGACTCCTTGAAAACTGCAGATGCATCTGCTGTTGTCAAGTGCGGCAACACAACTGTAGTTTGTGGCATTACACTGGTATAAATATAGTTGTTAACTAAATTATAGTGATAAAATATATACTAACCATTACTATAAATTTAATTTCTGGATAATTTAAACAAAGTTAAAGGTAATGTTGCTATTTAAATGTTTTTATAATCTAAGTGAATATATTAATGCACATGAGTAAATGGGTGAATCAACTTTTTTGTGTTGTTTACTCTGTCCCCAGTTGTTCAAGTGACATCTTCATACTGTTTCATAGAAAAATGCTCAGGTTGTCCAGGAGACAAAATTTGTGTAACTATAGCAACGGGTGACAAGAAAAAGTTGATTCACCCAACTGTATTTAAATAAAAATTTAATATTGAACACCCGCAATGGGATGCTGTTGAAACTTTTATGTAACAACAATAATTGTACACAGTTTTTGGACAGTAGATTGATTATTATTATTATTAATTTTATTTCAGGAATTAGCAATCCCAAAAGCTGAAGAACCTGATGTTGGATATCTGATTACAAATGTGGAGTTGCCGCCGTTGTGCTCCTCCAAATACAGATCAGGGCCCCCATCAGACCATGCACAGATCACCAGCAACTTAGTTTCAGACATTGTTATAAATTCAAAATGTGTTGATCTGAAAGAACTTTGCATAGTACCAGACAAGCTGGTTTGGGTTATATACTGTGACATGGTCTGCATAGACAATGATGGGAGTCTGGTAGATGCCTGTATTATGACTTTGATGGCTAGTTTGAAAACATGTAAGAAAATCATAACTTCACAAAGTTTTCTTTATTTAGGTTCATTTCGTCCACATTCCCACTTCGTCCACATTCCCACGTTAGCAATCCCATTTCGTCCACAATCAATTCCCACTTCGTCAACATTCCCGTTTGGTAACAAAATTGGTAGTGTATCTGAATAGTATTGACCCGCACCATGCTTAGCAAGTATTTTTCTTAACATGAATATCTAAATCACAAAATAAAATCTTCCCTAAGAATTAAGCTAAGTAAGCGAAAACCGCATTAAAATCGGCTAGGAATGTTGACTAAGTGGCAATGTGGACGGAAAGAACCTAAACAGTTTTTTTTTCATATTAAGTTCATGAATCCGACTGACCACTAATCAACTTAGTATTTTTTATTTGGTTAAGTAGTAATGCTATGAATAATATGGTAATTTTGTATTTTTCATTAATTTTCACCATGAAGCTGATAGATACTTAACATTATCACATACATATTATTCATAATCTGTTCTAATCAGATTTTAACTTGCTGCCAACCTGGACAGTTTTATGATTGTATTTATTTTCTGTTTACAGTAAAATTGCCAGAAGTAACATACAATTATGAAACTGAGGATTTCACTGTGGATCCATCCATAATAAAGCCTCTGACTGTACATGGACTTCCTGTGGCCACTAGTTTTGCTGTGTATAAACTTAACCAAAGGTATGACAATTTCTTTTTTTTATACTATTAAGTTTTGAATACTGTTATATGATAACTAAGTACTTCTCAGCATGCTAGATTCCTTAAAAGTGTAATTATCAATCAATCATATTATCAAAAACATAGTTTTGAAAATGATCAAAATTTATCCTGTTAAAGTTCCATGTGTTCCATTAGTTCCATTACCCCTTAGTAGAACCATGACATCACAAACCCCCACTCTCGAACTTTGTTGTGCTTCATCTTTGTCATTTTGAAAAAAAAAATGTTTCCAATGTTTTTTGAGTCTCACTGATGGACTAAATAAAATAAATATACTCACTAATTAATTTGACATTGGCGTGACACAATGCCATGTGATGTGATGCGTCTTGATAATATCATTATTTTAATAATCTATCTAACTAGTCTAATACCTTTAAACAAGCAATTCTTGTATATACACCGTGAAATTTTAGTGGTTGTTTTCCCGAAACGAGGTGATTTAGTATCGATTGTACAATCGATTTATAATTACTATTTTGACTAGAGTCAAAAATCCAATTGTGAAAAACGAAAGTCGAAAATGACCGCAAACCAATAGTAACGCTTCGTTGGTACAAGTAGCGTACGATCGTACGATAGGTTAGGTACCAACGAAGCGTTACTATTGGTTTGCGGTCATTTTCGACTTTCGTTTTTCACAATTGGATTTTTCACTCTAGTCAATATAGTAATTATAAATCGATTGTACAATCGATACTAAATCACCTCGTTTCGGGAAAACAACCACTAAATTTTCACGGTGTATAATCAGAATCTCAGAAACGGCTCCCGTTCCATGAAATTTGGTATGTGGGGGTTTTCGGGGATGAAAAATTGATCTAGGTTGGTCTTATCTCTGGGAAAACGCTCGGTAACGAGTTTCAGCCCGAGCGGAGCTCGGTCGCCCAGGTACTAACTAATAAACTAAGTAATAATATAAACAAATCTTGGAACTTGATTCTTTCCCATTTCCAATCGTCCAATTGGCTTAAAATTTGATATAACTTTGAATTCAATTTTTTTTTAATATACTTCATCATAATTATCAATGATTCTGCCAATGTCGAGGTTAAAAAAGACACTATTGGTTGATGTATCTTCCTAAAGATCTTTCTTTACACATTTGATGACAATGCAATTAATCAAGTACTGTCAACAAAAAGGGTGTACTTATTCAATTTTCTTTTTATGTATTTTTTCACAAAAAAATGTTTTCTTTTTCCAGCAATGTTATTTTGACTGATCCATCGGGTTATGAAGAAGATATTTGTGGAGGTATTGGGTCCAATTTAATTGTTTGTTACAATGATGGTATTTTATGTGGAGTACAAAAATTTGGTGGACGCAATCTGTCTTCGGATATACAAGAAGATGCTCTGAAGATTGCCAAGGAAAGATCGAAAATAGTAGAAGAAGCCATAAATACTTGTAAAAAAAATCAATTAAAGTTTTGAAATAGATACCTATGATTTTTTTGTGTCCAGTGACCTGTTAGGAATATGATAGTCTCCCACGTAAGGGCATTTTAAATAATAAGTGTCCCAATTCTTTTTATTTTCTTATTAATTTGATTATTTATACACATGTATGAGTATAAATAATCAAAGGGATAAGTATCAAACTATTTTAACAAATATACTTATAGATAACACATAACGACACCATTTTGCGTCGATTTAGGAGACTAATAGGTTCTGGTTCAAAGCAAAGCCAACTAGATGTGATATCGTCGGGAATAGTGCAATACCGCGTAACTAGCACTAGTAAATAATGCGTATCTGCACAAACACCCATAGGGAAAATCCGCGTAACTGGCATTGGTATTAACCGCGTATCTAACAAATGTCGCCAAATTAAGATTTCCCGCCGACGAACGTAAAATCCTGGTTTATTTTTTAGATATACCTAGATATTTTTTGTTAGATACGCGGTATTAACCAATCCCAGTTACGCAGATTTTCCCTATGGGTGTTGTGCAGATACACACGCGGTGTTACGCAGTATTTATTTACCCTTGCTAGTTACGTGGTATTGTACTATCCCCGACGATATATCCTATCTCGGGTACGGTTAAAGTAGGACCTAGTAATTGTCGACAATTACAAAGTACCCTCATGTAATTTCTACAAGGATTTAACCTTTTAACCGCCACGCATCGTTTTTGTTTGGAACAAAATTGATTCTTATGCGGATGCGGGTAGGTTTAATTTTGTATTACCGTACTGTCGTCTATAGCCGACGCTGGCGGTCAAAAGGTTAAATTATCCGCTCATGTGAATCGACCTTGTACCTCGTCCATTAAGTATTTTCGTGTCGTTCATTCCGGGACTTACATGGCACCCTTTTTTTTTTATGATATAGGGGGCAAACGAGCAGACGGATCGCCTGATGGTAAACGATTACCGTCGCCCATGGACACCTGCGACACCAGAAGAGTCACAAGTGCGTTGCCGGCCTTTTAGGTAGGAGTACGCTCTTTTTTTGAAAGCTTGAAGGTCATATCGGTCCGGGAATACCGCAGCAGGAACCTCATTCCAGAGCTTTGCTGTGCGAGGCAGGAAATTTCTGGAAAAACGCACAGTAGAAGACAACCAACCATCCAGATGGTGAGGATGGAAGTGTTGTCGCGTAGGGCGGTGGCGGAAGGATGCGGCAGGGATCAACCCGAATAACTCCTCGGAGCACTCTCCGTTGTACATGCGATAGAAGATGCACAGTGAAGCTACATCTCTACGCAGCGCCAAGGAATCAAGCCCATCAGAAGTTCGTTGGCAGCCGACTATTCGAGTCGCTCTCCGTTGTATGCGATCCAGAGGGAGAAGCTGGTACCGGGGAGCCCCCGCCCACAGATGAGAGCAGTATTCCATATGTGGGCGAACCTGCGCCTTATAAAGCTGAAGGCGGTGGGCTGGAGTGAAATACCGTCTCGATCTGTTGAGCACGCCGAGCTTCTTCGAGGCTAATTTAGCCTTACTCTCCAAGTGGTCGCGAAACTGGACTTCACTCGAGATGTCAATACCAAGGATTCCGATACTGGCTGTGGTAGCAAGGGGAGTGCCTTCGAAAAGAGGTGACGCGACAAACGCAGACTTTTTTGCGGTAAACGCGCAAACCTGTGTCTTAGTAGGGTTAAAATGGACTAAATTAAGTCGACCCCATTCTGAAACTTCTTTTAGCGAAGTCTCAATTTCAGACACAAGTTTATTTCGGCACTCTATAACGTTTTCCCGAGAAATACCGGCGCGGCCGGTGTAAGAGGCATCAACCGTACTATCATCCGCATAACAGTGAATTCTCATTAGCTATACTTTAGTAAAAGTATTTAGGATTGTTTAACTCGTCGATCATAATATTCATAATATAACAAGTATATATGATTGAAGGTATAACTCAATTTTCTTTTCATCAAACTTAATTTAATCTATTTTTGAAGACGGTGAAATGAAAATGAATGAGGGTTTTCTGACAGGTGGAATATCGCTAGATGGCGTTAGTATCGTAAGGTCTATTTGACGTTACATCCATACAACAAATGTTAAAGTTGTCAAACGGACCTGACGATACTAGCGCCAAATAGCCTCTCATAGAAAACCCTCATTGTACCGATTTTTTTTAAACTTGCTACAAAATAATTTGTCATTCATTCAATTATCGCATATGGCAACATTTAGTTAAAATGTCACCACGTCTCAAAATATCGAGTTATGTTATTGAGGTAATCATAAAATAAAAATTACTAAGTTTACGAGCAATTGGTAATTAAAAATGAAGCCATTAAAAAAGAAAATTGCTTTACATCACTATGACCATTTCTTTGGTCATCACAAGCATAAAAACAAGTTTAACCTAATACGTCATCACAGTTATGTTTTTTTGACTAATTTTTGTTGTATTACCGGCAGCGGTTGTCTAAAATAGACACAAACGAGAGTACAGGATGTCTCTACGGGCTTATGTACGATGGCACCTTGCTTGTGGTTGGGCTGAGTTTGGAGTTATTTGAAAGCGAAAGGAATACATACAACCAGCTGCTTCTCAACTTGCCCACTGAAATAGAACTATGTGGGGTGATCAAGTTCGGCGAAACGTTAACCACGGAGACAAGACTAAAGGAGATATTACAGGTAAGTTATTTTTCATTCATTTCAGTTTTAAATTTTACTTTTATTCCAGACTGTGCTCTGGACTAAGCACATGGGAGTATTTATTTTTTCATGCGGTAATTACAGGTAGTTAAATGGATTTTCATTCTGGATTTTGTAACTAGTGTTTACTGGGCTAGCCCCACAAAGTTACCAGCATTGTTATATTGTAAGGTCTTGAAACAAATGGATTCTTACAGGCACCGGCAGGATTATTTGTAGAAGGATGTATTGCATCGGCATCTAAAAGGGTGCATCTGTCTTTATAGGTTTTATTTCTTACCTTAGTTATGTTCCGTGTCTTTAATATCTGGTAGGTGTTAATGTTAATAGCTGTTGTTTTTATTGTACAAGTGTACATTTTTTTACTGTAGATTTTGAGAAAGTGAGCCTTTTGAAAAAGGTAAAAAATCAGGAAAATGTATTATTACTTATACCTACAATCCTAGAACAATAAAATTGTAGCAAGTTTTGATTTACAACAATTCAAACAAAATTTTCAGGATGTAGACATTACGGACAATCCTCTTGTGATCATCATTAATCAAAAGAAGGATATGAAAGCACACTTCCTGGTCCATGACAAGTTTGAAGAAACTAAGTATGAAGTATTAGCTTCTGATGAGCTGTGGAAACAGTTTCTTCATGTGCGTCTATACACAACCATTCCACTCAGTTGTGAAGCAACTGTTGCTGGTGTCAAGAATATTATGCAAAATAAAAGGAAAAAGGTATCAATTGGAATTTGATCTTTGATAAATTTGTATTTATTTATTTTAACATTAATAACAATGATTCCATGGCTCTATAAACTTCTAATCCAGGTGGCTGATAAAAAAAAATGCTCTATTTTTTTTATTTACAGATTGCATCTGGTCAAGTATCTTTTCACATAAATGGGACATCTGTCTACTTGTTTGGTGTAGCTTCAGATGTCGGACTGACGGGAACCAGTGCAGAGGCCACAATCGGGGAGCTTGTAGACTCAATGAGCCCAGAACAACCCAAAAAGAAAAAGCATAATACAAATAGTGTAGTAAGTTAAAAAAAATCTACTTATCTTTAAATGCTCTATGGTTTTTACTCCATTTGTACAACCCTGTCCAAGTGTGTGCTAGACTAGACATCATAAACCATTTTAAATTAAATGTTTTAACATTTATTTTGATGATTGATTTTATTTTCAGGAAATATTACCTGTAAATTTAATATTGAAAGCTACTAAGGATATTTTGTCAGAAAAACTTGTTAAGACTGCTGTAAAAATGATGACTACGCAACGTAAACGTGAGTGACACTTCGCAAATACTAAGAAATTGGCTTGAACAAAAATGCACTTTAACCTTTTGAACGCCAGCGTCGGCTATAGACGACAGTACAGTAATACAAAATTAAACCTACTCGCATCCGCATAAGAATCAATTTTGTTTCTAACAAAAACCATGCGTGGCGGTCAAAAAGTTAAAATCGCAATTTTTAATATTATAATTTATTAGTACTGCAGGAAAAAAATTTGATCTATTGTGCTGCGATTATGTCGAAAGCCACACTGATAATCACCCACCAACTTATCGACAAAGGGTTCCAACTGCCCCAAGAGAACATAGGAAAGAAATTTGTATCCTTTGTGTCCTTTTGGACCTCGGGGTCGAAGACTGGCAAGAGCTGGCTCATGATCGCAAAGTGTGGCGTAATCTGGTGTTGGAGGCCAAGACCCACTTTGGGTCTATTATGTCCAGTAAAACACTTATATTGTTGTATTACACTTTATTCAGCTAGGGAGCTGCGCCTGCATGCATACATGGGAATATATGTGTACCCTACATCAATCACCTTTTATTATAAAAAGCAAGAGAGTTCCACCCACTTCATTATAATGTATATGACAGGTCACTGCGCCCTGGTAGTTAGTTATTAGTACTGCAAGTGTAGAACTATCTTTTGTTTTCATTTTCAGCTTCATTTTGCATCAGCATGCCATTGTGCATAGACTCGCTAGCGATGATCCACCGGAACACAAAGCTGTTAGAGCTGTACACAGTTCTTGTGGAGGCATCCTGTCGCTCACTCAAGTTGGTGGAGAGTATTCTTGTTGAACAATTAGGTAAGACTTAAATTATCGCTAATCATACAGTACTGTGGAAATTTTTTTGATCGGCTTTAGCTGGTTCCGCGGTTATGCGGGAAACCCTTACTGCAGCTTCTCTTTTTTTCACTTGTAACATCAAATTCTTGCAATAAATAATGGATACTTACTACTTCGAATAAAATGATTGAATTATACTATGTTGTATTACCATATAAATATTAATTGTAAAAAATAAAATAAACATTTTCCAAATTATGTACTAAATTGAAATTAATTAAGCTAAAGTTATTGTTACTGTCAAATTATTTATTCTAGAAGAGAGGATCTCCTGTTTTAGGTATATTCCTATACCTACTAGGAGGCCTTTAACCTTCTCTGTCTCTCTGGATATTGATATAATACATTTTAATTTCACTTTCGGATATACTCAAAAAGGGTTGGTAACGCACCTGTGATACAATACCCCACGTGTTGCGGGTGTCCATGGGCGACGGTGATTGCTTTCCATCAGGTGACCCGTCTGTTCTGACCCATGGGGATATTTTCTATATCAGTAAATGCTTAATTATCACATAACAAACTAAATCCTGAATCATCAGTATTGGTATTGGGGTATTGTTTAGGTTTTGATACTGACTTTACTTTATTAGAGCTCTTCCTTACAGGTCAGGAGGGTATAGGCGACGGAGCCGGTCTACGATTGCCACAAATATTCCATTTCATGCCTCAAGAACTAGGGCATTTTGTAACACGGGTTATCCCAAAGGGCATACCTGATGAGAGCATGGGTAAGTATCATAACTTCTGGAATTGATCGAATATGTTGAATAAAAAGTTATGGAAATTCAATGATTGTAATTCCTTTGAACTTAAGTTGCCAGATTCGTTCCTAAGAAAGGCGGTATTTTGAACAACGTAACGACGTTTAAATAATGAATCGAAGTATCTTCATGCTCAAACATGATTTATTGACCTCGTCGCTTCAGCAACTGAAACAACGCGGTAGATACTTCATTCAAATCAGCCCTTTTCAGCTCCATTATGAGCCACAAAACATTTGAGTTGGCTGGACTAACTCTCAGTGCCCGGCCAATTTGAAATTGTTGATGCAACTTTTGTAACCAAGTTCCTGACACTGGTGATTAAGAATGCCTTATTCCCATCATAGGGCCGATACAGAAGGACTGCATTCCAACTGCAACGTAGCTGCAACTGCCGACTGCCCGTACCATTTATGCCCATAATGCTGCATAATGCTGCCCATAATGATGCTACTTATAGTTCATCTCCGGCTTAATACGCTTCACTGCTAGGCACAGGCCTCCTTTCAGAACTGCACACCCACCATTGAATTTTTTAACAGGTTTTCCGCAGTCGTAAACCTTGTAAATTTCAAACGTAGTTTCGCATTTAAATTCGCATAATTAAATAGGCGGGATTTTAACCCACGATCCTCTGCTTGAAAAGCCATAGGTCAAACCACTAGGCTACCACGGCTCCTTTATTGTTGCAGAGAAAGAAAGACGAATATTGCACGAACAGTTAGGCCTTCCAACAGACCGGCCTATATTCCGGAGGTCAAATGAATATGTGGAGAACGCTGGAGGGCGGTTGTTGAACCCACACGAAGCTATACCACCACAACCCACTAAGGGCGATGTTAGCACAGCATTGGTGCGCGGGAGATATGGTTATTACCACTACATGCAGGACAACTTTAATGATGACGGTTGGGGCTGCGCTTACCGCTCAATGCAAACTATCTTCTCGTGGTTTAGGCAAGTAAAATAATTTAATATCCTGAAGGCTTTTGAATCAAAACATAAATAAGTATGGTAAAACAAACCAATTTGTTACTCCGCCACAGTAAAATAGTTTATATGGCACTCCTGAAAGATAACACCTGAAAGAGTGACTGTTATTCATTTCATAAAAATCAGCTAAGTGTTCAATATGTCTTAACTAATTTTCAGTGGAGTGGCCTGACCAATGTCAGGGGGATAATTGAGTCGCTTAACTTCCAACTCTGATAAATCCACTTTACCCTCTTAACTCTGAGGAGATTATCGACCTTATTTGCCTTTCCATTAATACCAAAACTTGAAAAAATCTAAGAATTGCGAGTTATTAAACGACTCAATTTATTTCCAAAAGTGTATCTCGGTAAGATATCCTGGGTCTGAAACGCCTACTACCTACCTACTTAAATCAAAACAAATGTTTATACATTTTTAATTCAGGCTCACGTTTTTACTGTTTATTATTATCACACGAGAAAATTTTGCTTCTTGGGAACGGGTTTTTTATGATTGTTACATTTATTTTAGGTATCAAGGATATTCAGTAGTTGATGCACCAACCCACCGAGAAATACAACAGTGCCTTGTTGATATTGGAGATAAACCATCGTCTTTCATAGGTTCTAAGCAGTGGATAGGATCGACAGAGGTGTCCTTTTGCTTAGAAACCCTAATTGGTATACAATCAAGGATTATTTTCGCGAACACTGGCGCGGAAATGCAGAGTTATACCCCAGAGTTGATGCATCATTTCCGAAAACATGGTAGTCCTATCATGATCGGTAAGCATTGCAACTTCTCATCCGATTTAGTTATTAAATGATTTTGAAAGTGTAGCGACTCTTAGCGCCATCTAGTCATCAAATAGAGAACTAACTACTACATCCTGGATCGAACTATCGAAGTTTCTCTACACTGCTGCATAAATAAACTTCCAACTTTATTCCATCGGACTTCGGTCCCCAGGCGTAACATCTGCCTGGAGAGAGAGCTCTCTATTGTGGCCCATCCCCACTAAAGTATCATTTTTCAAAATCATTATTTAAATTATATCTTCTATTACAGGTGGAGGCGTTTTAGCACATACAATCCTGGGTGTTGAGTTCAATTCTGACACAAATGAGACTCGATATCTCATATTGGACCCTCACTACACAGGAGCTGATGACCTTTCCACAGTTATCGGCAAGGGCTGGTGTGGATGGAAGAAATCAGACTTCTGGAACAAAACTGCTCATTATAATATGTGCCTGCCGCAGACTAGACCTGCCGTGTGAGTCGCGGGATATATCTAGTAAGTTAGTTTATTTTAAATCAATAAGTCCCTTAAGAATATCGTTCAATTCTCGTGGGTCCTGATTCATTCACATGATTATATTGTATCAATGCATTTGCATAATTCTTTGTTGTTATATTTAACAAATTAATATATTATGTAACAGTGAGCTGTGATAATCGGCGCGTGCAGCCTTATGATTCCACTCAATTGCATTTTAATATTTTCTATTTTTCACGCCAAGTAATTTAAAAATGTTTAGATATAATGGAATGCAGTTTAAAGCATTCTATAAAACTGCTGTACAATAGAATATGCTCCACCAAAGCGGTGATGCTTATGTAGTCTTGTTTTTTTGTTAAATAAATATAATTTGATGCATGTTTTTCAATTTAGCACTTGTTCATTTTGAGAATAAAATCAATTCATCTTCATGGTTTTGTTGCAATATTTGTTTGTCAATTTATTTCACTGTCGTGTATATTGTTTTTTTAGTGTCACAGGAAAGCATGTAAGTTAAAAGGAATTATTATATTTTGTACTAATTAAATTATAATACAAACACTGGTTTTACTGATTAACTTAGTTTATTGAATAATTTAATAATCAAAAAGAGCTTCGCTCAATGTACTGACAGTTTTAAGTAATGTAATGAATTTAATAATAAATTTCTAAAAAGTATTTAAGGATTTTAAAGGAGTATTTAAGGTTTTTAAGGAGGGAGGCAAACGAGCAAGCGAGTCATCTGATGGAAAATGATCACCACCGCCCATTAAATATCAACAACTTGAGTCACTGATCCGTTGCCGGCCTTTAAAGGAAGTATAAACCTTTTTCTTGAAAGCCCCGATGTCATAGTTGTCTGGAAACACTGCTGCCGGAAGTTGACTCCACAGTTTCACTGTACGTGGCAGGAAGTACCGAAGAAAACGTACAGCGGTATACCACCATTCATCGATATGGTGACGATGGAACTTAGACTTTCGGCGGGAAATGCGATGTAAGTTAGGATATAGACCTCCACAAAACACCTATCGCCGGATTCAATTAATTATAAACATTCATTTAAGTTACACCTTCACAAGGATATACCTTATTAATCTTATTATTATCAACAACTAGATCGGTTAATAAAAATCATGATTTACTTGCATTTAAATCACAGCAAAATACATACGATTTATCTAAAGGTATAACTTTGTCCAATAAAATCAATATTTTTATACCATTCTTTGTTTTTATTCTTAGTAACCTCATGGCTACAATTATGTTAAAAATGATGCAGCCAGTTAGGAAATAATATATTTTGTTATTAAGGGAGAATCTCTTATAGTTTTTGCAGTTTTATTTTGAAGTAAGTACCTAGGCCGTCAGTAATTCAGTCCCCAGATGATAAAGTACTTTTGTAAATATTAGCGATTGAGAATCGCCCCTACTATTGGCTTGTAAGTACATTATTATAAAACTAGAAGAAGAAAGACTGGGTTGAGAAAAACTGGCACTTTAGAAAAAGATGGGTATAGAAAACACTACGACAGTAATATATCTGCCTCATTCCGTTTGTAGTGGTCAGTCTGCTAAGTAGGCCTGCGATCGTACACATCGGTGCGATATCATATCGACTGGATAGATCATTTCCCCAAAATCCTAATTTCCTTGTAGCAAAATTTCCGTTCGCAGATTTTCCTAAATGCTTTCTTTCTCACCATAGTTTTTTACTGAAGCTTATTTTCACAGTACCTAGCGTTTTTTCCCAATTAAAATTAACACAGAAACAGTGTCGACGAACTTCTTCTGTGTGCTTTTAGCCCTTCGGGCCGATGAAAACTTAACATAACCTAAACGTACCTATGTTTCTGTGTCGATTAAAGTTGGGAAAATAAGCTTCAGTAATAGTACATTACTACAGAGGCCGGGACGTAAGGGGTTGCCGGCCGAGTATCTAAGTTGACGGCCGAGTGGTACACGAGGCCGGCATGATACGAGGCCGGCAACCCCTGTTCCGGCCGAGGCTTGTATAGTGCTTTTCTCAAACATGCACCATCACCATCATCATTATCATCATCATCATCATCGTCGTCGTCATCATGATGGTGATGGTGATGATGATGATGATGATGATGATGATGACGATGATGATGGTGGTGATGATAATGATGGTGGTGATGGTGATGATGATGGTGGTGATAATGATGATGATGATGATGATGATGATGATGATTATAATGATGGTGATGATGATGATGATGATGGTGGTGATGATGATGATGATAATGGTGGTGGTGATGATGATGATGATGATGATGATGATGATGGTGGTGATGATGGTGATGGATGATGATGATGTTGATGATGGTGGTGATGATGATGGTGATGATGATGATGATGGTGATGATGATGATGATTATGACGATAACGATGATGATGGTAGTGATGATGACAATGATGATGATGGTGATGATGATGATGATGCTGATGATGATGTTGATGGTGAAATATTTATCTAGGCAGATCACCATTACCATCACCATCACCATCTTACCTTACCTTAAATAAGCGTAGTGGCAGAATGTCATAATGAACCAAAACGCAAATATTGCTTATAGTTTTTTTTTAAATGGCTAAATGCTATGATGCCATAGACCTATTTTAAACATCATGGTGCTGTGTAGTGTGACATGAAACAATAGACGATCGCATTGCAGGCCTAGGCCTGCAACGATGTATTTTGAAGCCTGTTTTAAGGAACACAACGTAAACATTACATAGCATGTTTGAGAAAAGTTTTTTTTTAATGGCTAATTGCTATGATGCCATAGACCTATAAACGTCATGGTGCTGTATCACGTGAAACAATAGACGGTCGCAAAGGCTTGCAATTTTGTATGAAAATCCATTACATACCAGTTGTCTAACCGCGCCCGCAACGTGATACGTCCCGGCCTATTATTTGGAACACAACGTAAACATTACATAGCATGTTTGAGAAAAATAATATTGAAACTCAATATATATAATTCTAAGGTAATATACAGTACACAGTAAAATATATAAGTATAAGTAAACAGTTCGAGGTGCGTTCGTTCCGGTGGTCTTATTTGAATTGAATCGGTTGGCGCGGCGACCGCCGCGCTTAGATTTGAAAGGCGCGGGAAGCTCTAACCGCCGCCGAAGTTTGAATATTCGCTCGTTGGTGGCGTTATGGATGCGTTCGCAACAAAACTATGGTGAGAAAAAAGCATTTAGGAAAATCTGCGAACGGAAATTTTGCTACAAGGAAATTACGATTTTGGTCAATTGCTCTAACCAGTCATCATATCATACTTCTCTTACTGCTGCTTAGTTAATGGAATGAACATCTAGTTCTATAAAGTATGTGAACTAGCTACAATTGAAGGGTCCACGGAAAGAACATGTCTAGTCACCTAAACAACTTTTTGAGTTATAGCACTTTGAAAGTTAGTCATCACAAACGATTAGGTACTATGGTAACAATTTCTTTAAAAGTGAAATAATATATATTATTTTCAGATATCCCTATTTAATATAATGGTAAGTTTGCTTTTGGTTTTTTTTGTTTGCGTTTGGCTTTGCGAGTTCTACATTTTGAAATTAAAATCTCAATTTTCAAAAAAAGTGACTAGACATGTTCTTTCCGTGGACCCTTCAATTGGTTTATACATAATCTAATATATAAAAATCTCGTGTCACGGTGTTTGTTACCGAACTCCTCCGAAACGGCTTGGCCGATTTTTATGAAACTTTTTTCTCTACACTCTGAGAATAGGCCGTAGGCTATTTTTCAACCGACGAAAACAAAAGGAGGAGGTTCTCAATTCGACGTGTATATATTTTTTTTTTTTTATGTATGATCACGCATAACTTTTTACACAGTAGTCCGATTTTGATGATTCTTTTTTTATTGGAAAGCGTATTCCCCCAGGGTGGTCCCATTTAAATTTGGAAACAATATTCCTACCCTAAGGGTAGGAAAACAGGGGATGATTGATTGTTCAGTTACTGATTGTACTATATGATCACACATAACTTTTTACAGAGTAGTCCGATTTTGATGATTCTTTTTTTATTGGAAAGCGTATTTAACTACCTAGTGGGTTGTTAACTCTGGAGATGAGTAAATAAGAGTTGGTAGTTAATATTATTTAATAACATACACAGTATATCTATAGTTCACCTAAAGATCAGAAGGATGGGCTAACCAGGCGGGAGTCGGGGCGCGTTGGTATGCGCGTGGCTGGTAAAGTGGCTGGTAAAGAAATTCATTGTCAATCCAATTGAATGTTCGATCATTTAAGCATAGAGGCATTGGCTCTCCTATTTACCTTAATTGTGTTCGTTGGCTTGTTGATTGTGTCAATTTACTATAAATCAGCGAACATGTCACAGGACAAAATTCTTCAGCAACTCCAGAATCCAATCCAGGTAAATGTAGAAGACGATCAATTCACTGATACCGTTTCAATGCGAGGACCAGATGAATATCGAAATATTGACTTCAATGGCCCGAGTGCTACCGATTCTCTGATTGCCTCTCCCCCTCAAGATATATGCGCCCCAACCTGCACTTCATCGCCCGGACCTTCCACCTCTACCACACCCGTCTCTGCACCATGCAATCCTGGAAAATCAGAATGTGTGAGATCCCAAGGCACACAAAAGCCGGCTATCTCTGGGAAACCTCATACACCTAGTGGAGGGAAACAGAAGGCAGCTAAAGCAACCCCCCAACCTCATGATCCGACCAAGCTCCAAACAGAGTCCAAAGATGTCAAAAAGTTGAGAGCCCAAATCGCCAATTTGATCAAGGAGGTACAGCATCCCTCCGAGGAGAGTTTTCTGATGGGGATGGCTCTACTTGATGAACACTATCCCTCTCTGGAAAATTGCAAGCCCCTACTGCTTAAGCTTGCAGAATTGATCGGAGGAGACTGGGAAGACATCAAATGGGTCCTCGCTAGGGCATTACATGCGGGGCATTCAGAATTATATCATGCCTTGTCCGCTGTTATTGCAGCTCTGAGGCTTGTGAATGCGAAGAAACACGCGGGTCTCATGACGCAATTAGGATCAATGGTTGATCATGCCTGTTTACGGCATAAGACAATGATAGAACAGGCAAAGAATTATCAATTATCGTTAGAACACACAGCGGGCATGCTGAACACCCTGAACAGCAGCATTGCTTCAACCGGGGCTAAAATTGATGAGCTACAGATTAAAATCACTGCTCTTCCCACCAGCATCCCAGCCAACTATTACAAGGAGGCATCCTCTTCATCTTCCCAACGATCCCCCTGGAGACAGATGGATCTCATGACCGGGTTCCAGGATGGATTTACGTATACTTCGGAATACGGATGTCTAAAAGTCTCAACCTCTGGGGAACCTTCCTTCTCGTCCAATTCTCAAGACGGTCTGATCATTTCCGAGCTTATAAATACGAAGATGCCCAAGAAGGATGGGCTAACCAGGCGGGAGTCGGGGCGCGTTGGTATGCGCGTGGCTGGTAAAGTGGCTGTGTACCGACTAAAGACCGTTGGCCGCGAGTCCCGCGTGGCTAGCTAAAACGCTGAGTATACATTATGTGGCAGGGGTGTCGCCACATCACTCCCCCCACCAATTTTGAAAAATTTAATTTTGAAAAATTTACGTACATTTAAAACACTAAAAAAAAAACTAATATTACACTCGAGCCTTTTTTTCAATCCGACTATACAGTCATACAATGTTTATGCTAATATCGATGCAAATCACTGATTCAACGAATCGCGCGTCGTCGCGCTTGTGTTTACACTTGTAACTTGATCGCCCTGTGCTCGCGCTGACGCTGCTCCACTGCTGCGCAACGTGACTGGACTGGAATGCGGCGCGTGAAGTCCCGCTTGACCATGCTTTGACGAAAAAATCTTCATGTCATACGCTTTTGCGGCTGTAATGACTTCAAGAATGATCCTCTGCGTCTGGTGGCATGAATCCTTGCGACGATACTCGACGGTGCATAGAAGATCTTCTGACCACACGCTTTGTCGGCTGTGATGGCTTGTAGACGGATTTCCAATGACACGACGTCTGGCGGCGATGTTGTCTGCTTTAACGATTATCTGTAATTTTGGTGATTTCGTCCGGAACGGTGCTATCTTGCTTGTAACGCTATCAGATAGCAGTTCGGCGTAGGCTGGATACTGGCTGCTCGACTGTCGGGGTTTCTACTTCTAAGGTCACGGTGTGGATGCACTGAATTTAACCGCCTGGTTAGCTACACAAATGAATTTAGTTTGCACGTGTTCTAAAACGGGGTCACCACTTTAACTACCTAGTGGGTTGTTAACTCTGGAGATGAGTAAATAAGAGTTGGTAGTTAATATTATTTAATAACATACACAGTATATCTATAGTTCACCTAAAGATCAGAAGGATGGGCTAACCAGGCGGGAGTCGGGGCGCGTTGGTATGCGCGTGGCTGGTAAAGTGGCTGTGTACCGACTAAAGACCGTTGGCCGCGAGTCCCGCGTGGCTAGCTAAAACGCTGAGTATACATTATGTGGCAGGGGTGTCGCCACACGTATTCGCCGAGGGTGGTCCTATTTAAATTTGGAAACAATATTCCTACCCTAAGGGTAGAAAAACAGGGGATGATTGACTAACTTTTTACAGAGTAGTCTGATTTTCATAATTCTTTTTAATTGGATAGTTAGGGTATACCTTGAAGTTGGTATTATAAATTTGGAAAAAAAATTACCCCAAGGATGAAAAAAAAGTATAAAATAAAAACTTTTTAACAAAAAATTAAACCGCCGAAAAAACTGAAAAGCACAAAGTAATACCTTTTTTGTTTGACCTTAATCTAGGTACCAGTTTGAAGTCGGTGCCTCAGCACGAGCCAGGAGGAGTGATAGAAGCCAATCAGGTAGACGATTATAGGTCCACTCCTCCTGGCTAAGTGCTGAGGCACCGACTTCAAACTGGTACCTAGATTAAGGTCAAACAAAAAAGGTATTATTGTTTGCTTTTCAGTTTTTTCGGCGGTTTAATTTTTTGTTAAAAAGTTTTTATTATACCCCTAGGTGATATGGCAAAACAACGTTTGCGGGGTCAGCTAGTTATTTATAATTGAAAAATAAAATCGAATGAAAAAGGTTGAAGCGTAATAAATAAAAAATAAAATAAAAAGATACAAATGAACTGGGGAATGATCTTTACTTGCTCTTTTATCAATTTATATTTGACTCTTAGCTGCATATACCTAACAAAAAGTGATAAGTATAACAATATTTACAAATACATTTTCTGGGCTAAGGCCACACCTGGAGTAATAGGTTTATCCTAACAAGAAGTGTTTCAGTCGGTAGCTGCGTTAGAAGAAACATTTTTGATCACGAAAGTAGAAGATTGGATATTTTAATTCGTAAGCCCTTCGGTAAAATGGTCTCCTGAATATCTAAAAAGTAGATTAGAGAGTAGCAAAAAATAAAATGTCACAATTTTTACCATAAAAATTTACATTTACGGTAAATCACCCTTACCATTAACGATTGTCAACTTCACTCTTATTTTATTATTTAGCAACAAGCGTGAGAATCTGTCAAAATCTGGGTGCCAATTTTTTGTGCCACACTGTGTTAAAAGGTCACAAAAAGAAACGTTAGTTATCTTTAAATGTGACCCCTCCAATGTGCCCTTAGCCTTATTACAAGCATTTTGTTTTATACGAGTTAGCTATGAGTATCACATCACAATATAGGACATTGTGTATTTATCATATTTACGCCATGGTTTACTTAGCATTATTTACATTCCATTCCACTGATTTACCACAGCTTTATTATAATCACCTATTTAAAGAATCTCTAAGTCACAGTGCCGAATTTGGGGAAACTTTTTCTGAAAACAAAAATAAATTTATTCAAGTAATATGAAAATTGTAACATATAATATAATAACATAACACTATGGAAATATAGATATTTTCTTACCCTTAATTTCAATTCTATTCTGTCTATTTCTCCGCCCAACATATCTACAATATTTTCACCGTGTTTAAGCAGGAATGCTTCAACATCGTCAATTGTTTGTATTTTTTTCATATCCTGAAACATTATTTTTTTTATAAATCTGAATATAATATGGTAACATACAGCCAGCTTAATTGGCTAAGTAAAGTTTTTTTAAGAGGTGCTAATTATATATTTTTTCGACAGTCGGCGTTCTGAAGATCGAGAAACTGCAGCTGTTTTATTTTTATCTCCTATTGTTTACTGGAAATATTTTTTTAAGTGTTCGAGTTGACATTTGTGTGATTTAATGGCTGACAAGCGGTTCGTGCTCAGTACTTAGTAGAAACAGAAAAAAAACTAAGTCATCTGTCACTTTTGTCCATGTCAAACCGTTTGCGTTTCTTTTGCTTTGCGTTTTGGTGTGATTTTTGGACTATTTTTAACAACCTCCGCACAAAATCCGGATTTACAATTTTACCGCATTTCTCCACGACTTATGCACGATAATTGAATCACGATTGAATATTTTTGATCATTATTTTGGAACTGCTTTTTGGACAATGCAAAGTAAACGAAACGCAAACGGTTAGATTTCATTTGACATTGACAATCGACTTCGTTTTTTTTTCTATTTCTGCTAAGTACTGAGCACGAACCGCTTATCAGCCATTAAATCTCACATATGTCATCTCGAACACTTAAAAAAATATTTCCAGTAAACAATAGGAGATAAAAATAAAACAGCTGCAGTTTCTCGGTATAGAAGAAGACTACTGTCGAAAAAAATATATTTAGCACCTCTTCAAAAAACTTTACTTAGCCAATTAACACGTAAGTACTTAATTTTAATAACAACTTAATTCAAAAATTCATCTAAGAATACTAATAGTATTCTCAGTTAGTATTTAAATATTCACAGTAAAGTAATAGGAGGTAAACAGCAAGTAGAGTATTTTTTAACTTACCTCCAATAAAGCATTTAAGTCATGCTTTTCCAAATAAGATCTAGTTAGAGCTCTGCCGTCAAAATCTACTTCAGCCTGAAAATAAGACAAATTAAATTAAGAAAAACAACTAATCTATTTAAAGAAACATAAATTTCGAAAAATTGTTTTAATTATTACCTTGTATCTTATTAGATTACTTCCCATATCTATACCCTTGACGTCATGAATGGCTCGTATCATGAAGTCTCGTTCTAAGACGCTGTTTATTTCATCTAACTGCTCTTGTGGAATAGATCTAAAAAACAATAGATAGTATTTACTTTTAAAGTCCCAATAACGTCTTCAGCGACCATTCAATATAAGGTTATCCCCTTTTTTGTGAAAGAGTACCCATATCAACTTAAAATAATTCAACTGAAATTTGTAATTATTTTGAGTTAATATACTCTTGATCCAGGTATGCGAATTATAATAGTTTACCTGCCAACCAATGCCCCGACGTTGCTAAGAATGATGAAGGAAGCGACTCCGCCAAGCAGCGTGCCCACAAGTATACTGCCCACAGCGTCGAATAGTGGGTTGCCAGTGTATTGGGACATTGCCATGCAGGAGGCGGCCACGATCACGCCCGCGACTGCCGCCGTATCTTCCATTAGAACCACGTTTACGGACGGGTCGGAGCTACGCATTACTGAACAATCAAAACACTTTTTAAGAAAAATATTTCTATCACACATTTTGATTAAACGATAAACTTGTGTCATAACATAATAATAATGAAGACATCGACGTCGCTTCTATGTCACTTAAATTAGTAATGTCGATTCGATAGTCTCAGGGCCGGATTAACCATTACGCAGAACAGGGAACTGCCTAGGGGCCCCGCTCGCGCAACCAAGAAATTAAAAAAGGTTTCTGAGTGAAAAATTAATTAGAAAATTTAAATCCTCGATGACAATAAGTCAATAAGTATTCTTGCAATTTTCGATGCATGCTAGTTCTTGATGTGATTTGACTTCTTGAAAAATGCGGTTGATATTTGACAGAAAGGGGGCCCCGAAAATTACATTGCCTGGGGGCGCTAACGTTGTTAATTCAGCCCTGGATAGTCTCATTCATTAGTTTCAAGTGTTTGTTAAAAAAAATCGTGCGTGCAGTTCCTCCGCGCGGAAGAAGTGAAACTTCCTAATGTGGAAATGAAAAAGGCACTTATACATCAATATGAACCTTATTGCAATAACTTAAAGAACTAAACTTACTTACTTATGCATCTATATGTTTAAATTACTCACTAGATGGCGCTTTTATCAAGTCTCATACATTTGCACAGACAGTATGAGTTCTGCATCGCACTATCGAAGTTTTTAACATCCGTTAGTATATACATATACAATGCGAGATTACTTGCTTCGGCAGTACATGTATATACTAATGCTTTCATGCCCCCTCCATGGTAGCGTTAAACGTTTAACGCAACCTTGTTGGAAGTCGCATTAGAAGTTTCACTTCAAAAAGTTAGGCTCTGTTCTGGATTAGAGGTGACAGTTCCATACAATTTGAGACTACTTAACCCTGTGTGTGTGTGTGTGTGTGTGTGTGTGTGTGTGTGTGCGTGTGTGTGTGTGTGCGTGTGTGTGTGTGTTAAGTTTGTTGGGATTTGTTGTTGTTGTTGCTTAGTTAACCCTGGTCCGCGCAACCTCGCCTTACGTGTATAATTTACTGAATATAATAACGTACTATATTCATATAACGGCGTGTCAGCTTCCTTTGCGCCTTTTCGGACTGCATTCAACGCTACCATTAACGTCGCGCCTTCCGACACTACTGCTCCACCAAGCACGAAGTAAGCCTGAACAAAGAAAATCGTTTCATTGGGCAGCTGAGATACTCGCCACACACTAGTTATCTGGCAGCCCACGCAATGAATGCTTAAGTTCGTGATACCTAAGAATGTACACTTCCGGTAATGGTGCACTTCGTTAGAAGGATCATTTTCTTAAAAGTGTAATTCCTTATGGGTATACTTTTCCAAAAAGTATGCACTTTCCCAGGTAAATTTTTTTCAGAGTCGTATTTAAACGTATATGACGTATATCTCCCACAACCCCACCTCGTACCACAAACGTGTACATTTCGGGAAAGCGTGTTTTTTGGAAAAGTGTACTTTTAGGGAAAACGCACTTATTGGGCAAGCACACTTATGGTAAAGTGTTCGAAAAAGTGCTCTAATTGTGAAAGTGTATGTTATGCAGAAAATTCACTTTTAGAGAAAGTGCCCATTTAGCGAAAGTTAATTTTATATGCCTAAGCCGCAATGAACAGAAATTCCGGCCGGTCGCGCGTAGTCATGGCAGAGACGTAGCGCGTAAACTAACGCTTTAGAATGGGTGTGAACTTCACATGCAGGTGTCTTAACTAGGGATTTACTTAGTTAAGCTTTGATTTGGACGTACTGATTACAAGGATGCAATTGTGAAAACTATTAATTACCCAGTAAAAGTCGTGCAACGGCTGGGGATCCATTATTCCAGTTACTCCATGATAGAAAGACAGTCCACTGCCTACACAGAATATTCCCACTCCCGAGATCAAGGAAGAGACATATCTCATGTTTGTGTAACCATATGGGTGATCTGGGTCAGCCATCTGAATAAGAAAAAAAAATAGCGACTATTGGACACGTTAAGAGCTGTAACTACTTATATTTTACTAATCAATGATCTTTGTGTTTTTGCAGTCATCAAGTTTCTAGCTGTTGCTCTTATTACAAACAAAATGCAAACAGCAACCAATTATGTTACATTGAGACAGAAAACCTTAGAAAGTGGATGAAAAAGGACCTAATAATTTATATACAAAACTGTAGCCATGTTCAAGCAATTTACTTCAAAATGTGACAGTTACGAAGAAAGTGGCATCCTCATTTAATTTACACTCTAGGCAAAACACACATAACATACATACATACGTGTCTTCTGACATAACATAAGTAGTTAATCAAATAATTGTTCATTTGCTAATGAATTACATACCTGAACAGACTTGTGTATCCCATAAGCTAAGATTAGTTGGTTCACAGTGTCAGCGAGGGAATGGATGCATTCCGAAAACAAACTATGAGAACCAGTGTAGCACCAAGCGCAGAGTTTAAAGAGAAAGTTACATCCATTTCTGAAAGTCAAATTTATAAAAATGAAAGAACAAAAGCTAAAATGTGCTAAAGAAATTAAGTGTGACGGGTGGAAATCATTTCAACCATTTTAAAAATACTTATAGTATAGATTGACTCACATTCCTATAGCAGTAAGAACCACTCTGCCAGACCTAGTTTTTAAACCAGACTCTTCTGCTTCAGCTTCTTTCTTATGACTCATTTCTCTTCTGTAATTCCTCAACCGCCTTTTGACAGTGAAGACATCTGTTCAAAAGAGGATAGTTTAGTTACAAGCAAATAACTTTTACATCAATCTATAACAAACAAAGCATACATATGCTCAAATAGTGCTTGTGACCTTCCACAGCAAACATAGACAATGTGAATATAGTCTCCATTTAACATTTGAAGCTGTCTAGGCAGTCAAAATTGTCTGAACAGTGAACATGCACTTATGTGGTTGACAATAAGGTTGTGTATTTATGATGGTAAGTGATTGTATATGACAAAACATGCAACAACTATTTCAATGAACAGTCAGCAACTGTGCATCAACTTTTTTTCCTTTATAATTTAATGTTTTTATGAATAAAATTTTATTTGTTTAAATATGTATGGTTTAATTTGGGACCTATTTCGAAAAAATATCTTTTGAATTCCTATATAATATGACAGGATTGTCAACCTTAAGAGGGTACGATGGCTGAGAGACTTTTGAGAAATAGGTATTTTTCAAACATAATTAGAGGAAAGATTTAGCTATGCCCTATGTTTTCCTTTTTTTGTTTATATCAGGGATTCTTTTCTGATGAGTGTCTGAAAATGATGTTGAAAATGGGCAATTTTTTCAGTTTTTGAAAGCTCATATTTCTTATGTTAATTGAAATATGCAAAAAAAACGAAACATAGGGGCATAGCTGTGGTAGATACAGATTACACAGTAAAAAAAATTTACTCTAAAGCCACTATCCAGGGAGGAAACAGGGGATTACGTTTGTATGGAGAAATGGTGCGCATCATACCCTCTTAAGTGGGTTCCATATTAAATAAATAATAAATAAATATAAATATCACGGGACAATTCACACCAATTGACCTAGTCCCAAAGTAAGCTAAGCAAAGCTTGTGTTATAAGCAACGGATAAACATACTTATATAGATAGATACATACTTAAATACATATTAAACACCCAAGACCCGAGAACAAACATTCGTATTTTTCATACAAATATCTGCCCCGACACGGGAATCAAACCCGGGACCTCAGGCTTCGTAGTCAGGTTCTCTAACCACTAGGCCATCTGGTCGTCTAAGTCTATTGAAGCTTGTGACTGTACAAGGGAGTGTCTAAATATCATGTTCAAACCTTTGACAATAGAGACATGTTACGATCTGAGCGCTGAGGTGCTCCATTCAATTTGACACTGACTAGACATTCATATCCAAATATCATCCACTACAAACCTTGTTCATATCTTCTCCTGTCTAATTCTCTTCTCAAAAGCTCTTTGTCAAGTGATTCTTTTGAACCCCAAACCTGAATTAAATTAATAAATCAGTAAATATAGAACTAATAGGCTTGATTATATAAAATTTATTGTAATTTAATTTAACTTTTAATTGCAGGTTATTGTATTTCAATTAGGCCAAAAATTTTGTAAATTACAATTGATTGATTGATTGATTACAATTACAATTCCTTTGACATTATTAATAATATTTATGAGAATAGAATGGAATAGAATTAATATTTCTTGAAACTTTGCATTAGTGTAATTCTCTAAGCTGAAATGAACTATATTGTATTGCATGGAATTCTTTAACTTTAAAGCAATAAATGATATAAATTTAAATATAAATTTGGAATGCACTGTCTATAATTTTCATTTAGCATGAAAATCACATTATCAAGTCTTAGAAATCACTAGACCCACTCCTCCTAAATGTGTGATATAACTGAGGTATTCACCAACTTAAACCAATATTCACCAATATCGAGTTTGTTGTATTGGAGCCCCCTTAAATATTGATTTTATTCCGGTTTTTAGTATTTGTTGTTATAGCGGCAACCAAAATACATCATCTGTGAAAATTTCAACTGTCTAGCTATTACGGTTCATGAGATACAGCCTGGTGACAGATGGACGGGCAGACAGACAGATGGACAGCGGAGCCTCAGTAATAGGGTCCAGTTTTTACCCTTTGGGCACAGAACCCAAAAAACCACAGTTTCAGTTTGATAATTCTGAATCCAATTTATATATTAAAATGTTTTATTTAATTCTATTCAAGAAAAGAATGATGTACAGCTCAGCAACATCCATGTAAGTTCAAGGCCAGTATAACATATCTTAGTAACAAACCTCAATAGCCTTGGCTTCAACGTCCTTGCGATAATACACAGTAATTGGAGGTTCGGCTTCATATGGTGACCTCCTTAAAACCTTAGGCAAGGTCTCCAAGTCACTCTGCTTCAACAGGTACTCAGTCATTGCTCTCATTGGAGTAATAAAGTTTCGTTCAGTGTATGATGCTGAGAAATCTATTAGGAGCCTTTTCTTAACTGTAACAGTGAGGAAAATACAGTTATCCATAATATGTAGTGAGTTCATTGGAATTCAATTATGTTACTTTCTCTAAGTTTGGATGGTACTTATGATACTGTATGGTTGTTATGAATTTGCCCTTCAATATAGACATATTTACAGCACCTTTAGACATGAATGTAAATCTCGCTGTTAATTTTGCATTAATTAATAAAGTTGTACTAAAATTATTGAGTATTTACAGTTTTACTTTGTATGTTATTACACAGATCAGATATTATAAAATAAACGTTTGTATATATACTATTTACCAGGCGGCACCGGCTTAGGCGCTGGGACCTCGTTCTTCTGGATGGTGACTTTGGTAACAACATTGTCGTCATCTGTTTCAGCCTTAACAGTTATACCACTTGGCGCCTTCTGTGCCTCGATTTTAACAGACTTTTGATTCTGAATTTCCTTTTGTAACTGCACTGCATCTTTTTTCGGTTCACTTTTATCGTAGAAATAATACGAAGTACCGAAGCATCTTGATAACTTTTTAGTTTCGATCGGCCAAATCTTGGCATCGTAACGCAAATAACGAGAATTTCCAGTACATATTGTGTGCAGATGTTTGAGTTCTGTATACTGCTTACCAAGTTTTCTATAAAAGGATTTAACAGTAAACGAAGACAACATAACCATTTTAGTATTTCTATCTTATATCTAATATTTTATCAGTAAAACTACACGAGCGCTTCAAAGACACTAAAATACATATTATTACATGCTATGTAGCATTTTATGAAAGTTATTTGAGAGTAAATTTATCAAAATGCTATTATTTTACAACAATCGGATGATAGATTTAGCCAATACCAATTCAATTCAGTCAGACAAGACAGGACAGACAGGGTATTGTCAATATTGTCATAGTCACCTTGACAGTGACAGTTGATTTTTTAATACAGTGAGTTCGAGGAGGCCCTCAAAATAAAATCGTTGTTCAGTATCATAGCTACGGTTAATACAGGCGTGTAGTGACTATTGACTAATTTTCCGTTAGTCTGTTTAATAAAATAATGACGTTAACGTGTGAATAAAATTATAGTTTCGACTTCAGAGGCGCTACTACGAAATTCGAAAATCGAAGTTCGTATCGTATTATCCCTCTCACTCTCGTGTCAAATCATATTAGCGTGAGCGGGACGGCACAAAACGAAGTTCGAATTATGCACTTCGTGGTAGGGCCTCAGGTCTATTATTCGTCGACCACTTTTTAAAGGTACACAATTTATTAACGGTAATGGACGGAGACTCAGACAGCGTCAATTGTCATTAATAAGACACAGACGTCAAACTCGTCAAAGTCAAAACATTGAAAACATTCATTCATTTCGTTCGTTCAATTCAACATTTTTTACGTTTGCAGAGTCGCGTCGCGTCGCGTTCGCGTCGTTCCGTTCGATCTGACACAGTTTAGTCAAAGAGTATTGTAATATTATATGAACAAGAGTGGCAACTCTATGGTCAAATTTGCATGTATGGAAGGTGCTGCTACCCTACGCCCTGGTGAAGAACTAATCTGACGTATCTATAGATGTATACCTATCTATATGTATATGTTGGTAGTGATGTACAGCTATAATTACGCGTAATTTTAATTGATAGGCTAATTGCCACTATTCGTATTTTAGCCGTCTAATTCAAATCAGCATATACGAAGTATAAGCGGCTAAACCCGATTTGCACTATACGGCTAAAATACGAACATTGGCAAGTGGCCTATCAATTAAAGTCCTTGACCGTACAATTTGGTACGCCATGGCCATGGCCGATGAATGACAACTGACAAGTTTGACAAGTCAACCAAGATGGCCGCTAATTTAGTTCTTTAACAAACAACCAGAGATCGCTGTAGTCGCATGAAAAGTGTGATATATGTAAGTGTGCCCCCCCGAGTTTAGTTAGTTTAGTATAGTAACTAGCTTCATTTCATTACGTTACGCGGACACAGCCAGCCAGAACCAACGCCACGCCTTTTTTGTTTTAATTATTACAAGGAAGTTATTTCATTGCGCAATTTACTCAAATTTCTAATTGCTTGAATCACCACTTCAAAAAGAAGAACTCGCGACGTACAGATATCTTCTGCATTGGACGTGAACTGAATTTAAGAAACCTGACAAAATGCCGGCCAGCGGCTTCGATTTGTATAACATGCAGGACGCCAGAAATAATTTTGATGCAATGCGACCTACTCCAATTTGCTCTGATGCCAATCAATTAATGGGACAATGTCAGAATGGTCAGAATATACACATATCTACGAATTGTTATTACGGATTCCATGACCCAAAACGTTACGTGGAGAATACAGAAATGGTAACCGATTGCGAAATGCTGGAAGCCACGCGAGAAAATGCAAAATCTTCGCCACTAGCCAACGGTAGAAAACGCAGCGCGGACGACGGCGATTATCGTCAATCCAAGCGACCTCGAGAAGGTAGGTTACTGTTTAATTGCCCTGTCTGTGGAAGCTCATTGAATTGATTACAATTAATTTTGACTTGGACAAATGATAATCTTAAAAGTGCTAATGTGAGTACTTGGTTCAATTCAAAGAGGTCTCACAAAGTATATTTGTCTGTATTTAACTTTATTATTTGTATACCTGTAATCTTATCAATGTTTATTATATATTTACTTATTTTTTACTAACCTCATAACCTATCTGTTTCATTTAAACAATGCAGCAGGATTATTGTGTAGTCACTGTTTCTTATAATTTGTGGGAAGTCTCTACATATTTATTTGTGTAGGTGGTACCTACCACCTACCTGTGAAAACTTCTAGAATGTGAATTTGTTGCAATTTCAATCCCACACGTCTTTGCATTTGTAGTCAAATTTAATGCCATCTAATCAGTGATCTAAAGTTTGGTTTTTATATGGTGTAAATGTGAATGCATCTGATACACCTGTTGCATTGACACTTTATTTTTTTAGTGTTTTTGAGTTTTCCTATTAATGTCTTAATCAGCATCTGTTTGGCAGGCATTAGTTGTAACTTAATGGTAACATGAAAAGGTACCTCAACTGATTTGCTACTCTACTAGAATGCATTCTACAGCCTTAAAAGATAACATCTGTATTTTGGACTCGCTTCTGTCCATATTCTTAAAGATGATTAGAAAATCAGTGGTTTATTCTTGTGTACAACAATGTATATTGAATTACTCTTTGAATTTGCATGTTGTATCAATCAAGGTATAAAGAAAAATCTCTTACATTTTCTCAAGTTACCATTTCAAGCTAAGGTATCTTCTCATGTAAACTATGCATTACACATAATTATAATGTACCTAAAATATTATTAACATCTTAGTTAACTATCTATTTTGGTTTGTATGAGTTTGATATTTATTTTAGTTCTTATAACATTGAGTTTGAGTCTAAGAGCAGTATAAAATAGGTAAATAAATTGGATATTATTAATATTTTTTGAAATACAAAACTGTACCTTTGTAAGAAACAACAGAGCTAAGTACTGACAAGCCATTTTTGATGATGGAAGTATGTAGAAAATATTTTTGCAGACTCCAAAGATTTTTTTACTATCTTCCCAGAGTCAGCAGGCTTTTATTTAAATGTCTAAATTCTTAGTTGACTTTGAACCAATGTCTGTATATGTGTATAAGTTGTTAAATTAATTGTTAACATTTAACTTGTTTGATATCTAGGAACAGTTTATGAGTATGCAGAAAAATTGTAACTTAATAAGTTCTATTTTCTGTTATGGACCATTTATCCTATGCCCACAAATTTCACACAGGGCTTGACGGGGAGGATAAAGGAGGATGTAAGATATGATTTAATTTGATAGTTTACAGGAGCTGATTATTCTGTGATACTTAAAAACTAAGTCATCTTCAAGCCAAACAATCTATTTTTATAAAGAAAATGATCAAGCTTATTATTATTGCATTTGTTTGTTGTTGCTTTAAGATTGAGAAAAAAACGCTTAAAGCTTTTGTATGCAGAGCTGAAAAGAAAACCTGCATCTCTAGACTTATTTGTAAAAATAGAAAAAGATGACTATTTTGGATGGATCCATGACTAAGCACAGAAAAGTTTAATGGATGTTATGTAAAACCAGAAACTTGTATTCTTACTGTTCTTAGTGATTATATACTATTATTGAGATAAGCAATTATTATTATGATATTTATTGGGCTGCTGACATATTCAAATTGCCTAAAGTTATTAATAGATATCTCATAAGGGTAATTTCCAACAAAATTGTACACATAATAAAGGGCTTAAAGAAAACAAAATCACAATCAAGTACTTTGTGTAATAAAAGATTGTCATACAAACTATATGGGTAACTTTTGTTGCACAAGGGAAACAAGTAAGTTTTGTTTTAATTAAATCTCTTAATTGTGTAAAAATATTTTGAAAACAAGTAGTTCCTTTGGCTTGTTCCTTCAAAAGGAACTACCGCGAATTATCCATAAACATCAGGTATCCAGCATAACTAATACCCAGGTATAATGCAGTGTGTAGCCAGATAGCAGATATTATAAAACATTTTTTTTTTCTTTTCAAATTATCTCCAATACATATAATTTGGGAACAACTAATATAAGGTTTTCTTAAATATATATAAAAGTAAGTTAAAATATGAAAAGTTGTCTTCTGTTCTGTACAAATTCAATTAAAACAAAAATCTGCACAACTTCTTCAAAATGAATTATTTAGTGCCACAAAAGTTAAAGTAATCAATCACAATACATAACAAAAGCCACCAAAGATATGAAAAACTGAGTACTTAAGTTAAGTATAATATCTAACTTTGGTTTTCTTTCATCAAAGAATATAAATTATAATTTAAAATTAATTGACAACAACATTAGGTAAATAGTGATAACAACTTAATTTTTCGCATTTGCAGTGTTGAAGACGTTGCAAGATGCATAACTCATGACAACATACAGGTTGACTATCTGGTATCCAGCCAAACAACTATCCATTACATCTGTCATAATTAATTAGCTCCAGTCTTAAGTCAAAGTTTGACATTATCACATGTGTATAAGAAAACTTTTTAAAGGGGCATTCCCATTAAACTAAATAATGAAAAGCAACACTAACATATCCTTTATTTAATTGCACTATATACTCTTAGTTAAACTGGGCTGTGATTCATGTATGACCTGCAGGCTTATTGTCCAACGCTTCTGATGCTTGCCTTCGTAATCACTATTTCTTTCTGTCAAACGGTATAAGATAATGACAGAGAGATGGTGAAAGCGAAGGCAAGCGTCAGAAGCGTTAGACAATACAGCCTCTGGAATTAATGACAATAGGTGGGTGATTAGTGGGTAATATTGATAATTGTAATCCTCATTTAATTGGCATAAGGGTTTGACTTATCAGGTCATGCATTATTGTCATTCATTCAGGGTCGACAAATATGGCATCATGCACTAACTGCACCCTTGTTTACAAAACCTGATACAGTAGTCAGAACAGTTAGTTTTGTCAGTCGACCTTGCAATTAAAAAAAAAGGTTTTGAGGCTGTATATACATATAATACATAATGTTATGGTCTAGTGTGCGTACTTCATAATATTAAGAGTTGTTAATGTAACCATGCAACTAGTCAATGATTTACCACTGAAATCATTAACCTTTCAACTCCCGCCGGCTACCGGGGAATCAGCGAAAAAAGTACTGTCAAGTCCAATGGAGCCAAATGCAAATATTCATAATGTTCTTGGGTTTTGACAGTACTTTTCTTTTGTTTGTAGTGCTCGGGTTTTGAAAGGTTTTAAAGCATTCTATGCACCTTTAATATTTTATTATGTCTGTTGGTAGGTGTGTGTTTGATCAAAGTTGAATGGATATTCATTTCAATGTAACTATTTTAGTCTGTATAAGTTAAACAGAATTAATGAAGTACTTCTATAAAAAAGTTTATGCTCTCTGTTTGTAAGTGTACATATTACCATAAGTCCATTATAACTGCCTGCCAAACAAAGAGGCAACTTTGACTCTCGCTTTGGACATATTTACAGTAGGGTCAACAATCCTTAATCTTGGCATCCTTAATATAATGGACTTAAATGCAGTCACATACTCATAGATAATAGTGCAGATAAATGGATAGTTTACCCTATAAATCTCAAGAACAATTGTGTCTGGAGCATGGTTGAAATCGCAACAATAATGGACCTGGAGACTTCCCACTGTGGCACCTGAGGCACAGTGTGATAAGTCCGACTTTATTTCAGAGGGTATGGTGCCATCAACTTCCAACTACAACCCCTGTTTACTGCGTCCAACCCACAACAACCCAGACTTGTCTCGTTGTCTCATGGTCCATATGATCTAATCTCAACCAAATTGACAACCATCCAGAAAACAATATCTAATTCAGAAATAATTCTATCTGCAGAGGTAAAAAGAGAGAAAAACAATGGACCTGAGACAAACAAAATCGAGAAAGTGGACAGAAGCAAAGAAGAACTGTTGGAGTCCTTATATTGGAATATTCATGGAGGGAACATTATTGATTTATTGCAGTGTTTGTGACAAGTAGTTTATGATGTGGAATGTGATATTTTTAAGAACTATAGGTATATAAGTGACTGGGACACTAATACTTGAATTATAAATACTTAAGTTTTTTTCTCAATAACTTAAATTTAAGATTTTCGTAATAAACTCAAAACGGGATCAAGGCTTTTATTTTTGAAGAAGAAAAAAGTTTTCACTTTTAAATAATAGTTTATTTTATTGATCTAAACATTAAATACTTTTGAATTGAAATTTCTTACATACTCTAAAACAAAAACCAATCATGAATAAGAGGATAGAATAAAATCTAACATGGAACGCGGTAAAAATGAAACATACAGATTCGGGATTTCAACTGGACGCTCGAGATTTAATCTGAAAAAGAAGAAATAATATTAATTTCCATTTATTTCGTTTTTCTGTTTCAGATGCAGTGTGAAGATCTAATCTTGTGATTTTTATTTTCAGGGTCACTCAAACTAGAAGCAAACATAAGTTTGAGGTTTGAGTGTTTGCTCCGCTTTTACGTAATATTAACATCACCTTTCTGTCTTTCAGATGATTCTCCCATATGCAGCCTTGTTGGCACGCGATCAAGCCCGAGCCATTCTGCTTCAGCCTTTAATGTAAATAGATCACACTGTTACGTACTTTACTTGACGTACAGATTTACTTTTCATACAACTATTTGAAACTGAATGTATTAGTCTTTTATCAGATTTATATTCCTTACTGTAACTGTGATATTATTATGTACCTGATTTTTGTAAATATACAGTTTGAAAGTAATTCAAAGTTTTAATTTTATCACCAGAATACTAATCCCCGTAGGTTCAAGTGATACTTAAATTTGATGAGACTTCAACATGCAATCTTGATAAAATACTAAAGAAGTGAAAATGCATTTTCATGTATCTCAGTTTATTATACTTCTTCACGATTACATTACAGTTTTGATATATGATGAATACACACGCGAGAAAGCCATTGGTATAAAAAGCACACGATAGTAAACCTAGTGCCAGTAGCACTAATTCAACAAACAAATTATAAATTGAATTGGGTTATAGAAATAATGTTAGTCAGTTAATTACTTTATTGGGTTGACTTCAAACAGTTCTTAAAATTGGAACCAGTTAGCGACAGTGTTATCGCTTCTAACCCAGCAGAACATTGAATGAACACATTGAAAAATTCTACCAAATCGTTAGATAAACAGGTTCCCTGTCCCGAAATAATGCGCAACGTTCTTTCGACACGTCCCAATGACATTAAACGGTCGTAGTCATGAGGCACATGGGACAGGGAAAGGAGCATACAGTTGGTAGAGTACAATAGGGATGTGGACACCATTAAAAAATAATTCGAAGACACGACTCCAGTAAAAAAACGCTTTATTTTAGCCCTTAAACCCAGATTAATTTTCGATTAACTGCAAAATTAGATTTTTTGTTGCTTTAAAACAAATAAATAGTTAGTTAAGTGAGTATGCGAACAAATGACGTCATAGGTTGCTATTGCCATTCAAACTCTATGGGTAAAATGTGTTTTGACAGCTTATAAAAAGTAGGTACGTCAGTTGATTGGTGGTGTCAACATCCCTATTAGAATGCCAATTTAGCACACTTCTTATTTAGGTATTGACTTAAAACGGTCGGGCAGTGAGAGAGAACAATCGAAAATCTTCCGAATACGCATTATTTTCATAGGCACAAAAATAAATAGTTTTTGTTAATTCTGAATTGTCACTTTACTTTGGCAAGAATATTTCACTGTGTTTACTCAATGCAGTACTAGTAAGATTAAAAACATTGTTCAGTCCGATATAGTGCAGTTCATGGGTCATACACACCGTAAGAAACAAAAGTTGCCTCTCCTGTGGACATAAAATTAGCGACTCCGAATCAGGAAACTTAAGATTTATTTAAATGGGCCGAATGTAGGCGCCCTACACGCTGATATAGACGTGACTACAAAATATTGACCATAGACCCTTAACTTTCGCCATGTCGACAGGAGAGACGCGAACAAAAAAATGTGTATGACCCTCATTCACTTCTGCTTGCACAATTGATTAGTGGGAGGCATCTACAGTATAGCACCTGTTGCATTACCTCTGTGGGAGTGGCCTCCTCGGTGTCGACGACGTCCGGCAGCGCGTCGGCGCCGCGGTCGTCGCGCGCCGCCTCCGCGCGACACGTCTGGTCCGCCTCGGCCAGGTCGCCGTTGAGCATCTCCGAGCAGTTAATCAGGTCCACCTTGCCCTCTTGGCTGGAGCGCGGGCTGCCGTTCCCGGCCAGTTCGGAGCCGTCGATGTCCATGTGCACGTGGGCCGGCCACATGTCGTAGGGACACGCGTTCAGCTGGTGCAGCTGCGAGTCGCTCGAGCTGAACAGGTTCAGCGAGCCGGCCACGTCCTGCAGGATGGACGACTCCGACAACTCGCTGGCCAGCTGCGCAGACTCGTCGCCGTCGTTCACGCCCGAGACGACGAGCGGCAAGCTCTCGATAATGTCGTTCGACACGTTGCAAACTCGCATGCCTTCATATTTTGATAGGAACTCCAGGAGCCTCTTTTTGGTAATCTGGATCGGCCTGCCGTCCAGACCGCCGTTCGTGACTTGCACAGCGAGAGCCTCTAAAAGTTCAGGGGTGCATATCTCGTCACTTTTTAAGCATAAAAAGCGAACAATGCCGTTTTCATACTGCATCGAGCTGGAACATGCGCTCGGCGCGGGAAGGGTCGGGTCGTGCTCGCCGGCGTCGGAGGTCGTCGTCACGGCGGCATCCGGTCGCTCGTCCTGCGGCAAGTCGTTCATCTGATCGTCCAATAAGGAGCCGTACTGAGACAGGACGTTCCGAATAGACTGTAGAACTCTCTGACGCAGCGGATCGGAGCTGATCAGCTGCAGCTCCTTGAACAGCTGGATGAGGAAATCCGGGTGAGATTCGTTGACGCCGATGAGGGCGGTGACCTCCGAGTAGACGTTCTCCCGCAGGAGGTCAAAGAGTTTCGAGGCGGCCTTGTCCCGCACCTCGCGGCTGGTCGACGCCAGGTTCGGGTTCGGGGCCTGCGAGGTGCTGGCGATATTGATGTTCGGCTGGGCGTAGTCGAGCGCGAGATTCCGCCGGTTAGTGGAGTTCTTGGCGGGCAATTTGGAAGACGACTTCCTCTTGGTGTCGGCCGGCGTGTTGAGATTATTGGAGTGCGCCTGGATGATCTCGGGGATCGGGTCGGCGATGTTGAGGTTGCGGAAGGCGGCGTCGGGACGGTGGAGGTTGAGGTTGGAGGCGGAAGGGGCGGGGGCGGCGGGAGCGGGAGGGTCGTCGGGGGGTGCGGGCGAGTCCACGTTCACGTTGAGCACGTCGGGCGCGGAGGAGAAGGATAGCGAGCGCTCGTAGAGGTTGCGGCGCGGGCTGGGGCCGTGCGGGGCGTGCGGGGCGTGCGGGGCGTGCGGGGCGAGGGGGCCGGGCTCGGTGTTGCGCTTGGCGGGCGGCGGCGCGGGCGCGCGGCGCAGCGCGTTGTGCGAGCGGGACGCCAGCGGGTGCGGCGGCGCGCCGCCCGGCAACAGGTGCCCGTCCGCGTTCGTCTTACTGTTCGCGGACAGCAAATTCTGGCGGGAGTAACTGCAAACAATGGAGAGAGCCGATGAGATTTGAGCGGCGATGAACACTCGTGTTAGCAAAAGAACACTCGATACCTAAACAGGAAAACGATTAGTATTGATAGCGACGTAGCGACCTCGTTCGCTACGGAATTTCAAGAGCCCATTATGTAAAAAAAACCATGCACACTAAAGGACGATAAAAACGCTGAACTTCAAAAATGCACTCTCAAACATTAATTCATTTTAGTAAAAAAAACCGACTTCAAAGACGATCCCGACTGACCGACGCCCTTGGGGATGATTCTTCAAATTTAAATGGGCTCGAACGTAAAGTATACCCTCTAAAACAACCGAATCAAAAGCCAAATCCTTTTTGAAGTCGGTTAAAAAAGTGCGAAAACCATAAATAGATATGCTAATTAATCACATAAAAAGATACATAAGACGCTTAAATGTTATTTGAAGCTTTAATCAAACAAAATCAATGGGTAACATAATCGAACACAATTCTCACCCTTTATTGATGAAAACAAAACAATATTAAATTATGACTAAATTTCGATAAAAATTATAAAAAAATTATGCTACGTAACGTTATGTATCATAGCTAATATCTGAAAAGAGAAAAACAATTATCACAAACTTACATAGATAAATTATAAAAGCTGGAACGATAATGACTCTTGCCTTTATAGCTATTCAATATGTTATGCTTATGTATGATTATTTAATAAATGACCTAAAATATGTTATTACCTTCGGAAGTTATCCCAGTAGTTGTTTGCCCTGTTCCCGGGAGGCACTTGGTTGTTCAACGTATGGGAAGCTGTCTCCGCCCGCCAGCGTTCTTCAAGCTGTAAAATAGCATTTTTTTTCTAAGAGAAATCTTTAAACAAGCTACAACCTTTTGGATATGATTTCACAAGAGATGTACAATGCAACTATGCTGCGAGCATGTGAGAGCTTCACTAAAAAACTATGAGACTGCTTTCCACAAATGCTAAGCTATGTAGCCGCTCGAGAAAGATCCAGAGCTCGCATCTTTCTATATAAAAAAACATAGCTTAGTTGAACCTGTTTCCACCAGTGCCAGTATGTGGACCAAAAATAAATGATCTAATATATAAAAATCTCGTGGCACGGTGTTTGTTACCGAACTCCTCCGAAACGGCTTGGCCGATTTTTATGAAACTTTTCTCTACACTCGGTAGGTCTGAGAATAGGTCGTAGGCTATTTTTTATTCCCCCCCCCCCCCATTCTTCCATTCTTCGCGGACGGAGTCGCGAGCAACAGCTAGTATAGTAATAATAATAAAAATCTTTATTTGCTCTCACACAAGCGAAGAATATAGGGGTATGAAAAATAGATGTTGACCGATTCTCAGATCTATCTATGTGACTCAAACGTCGAGGTAATTGGCTAAGTAAAGTTTTTTGAAGAGGTGCTAATTATATTTTTTTTCGACAGTCGGCGTTCTGGAGATCGAGAAACTGCAGCTATTTTATTTTTATCTCCTATTGTTTACTGGAAATATTTTTTTGAGTGTTTGAGATGACATTTGTGAGATTTTATGGTTGACAAGCCGTTCGTGCTCAGAATTTAATAGAAACAGAAAAAAAAACCGAAGTGAACTGTCACTGCTGTCAATGTCAAATCGTTTGCGTTTCGTTTGCTTTGCGTTTTGGTGTGCTCAGTGTGATTTTTTGACTATTTTTATCGACCTCCGCATAAAATCCGGACTTTAAATTTTACCGCATATCTCCACGACCTATGCACAATAATTGGATCACGATTGAATACTTTCGATCACTATTTTGGAACTGCTTCTTGGACAACGCAAAGCAAACGAAACGCAAACGGTTAGATTTCATTTGACATTGACAGAAGCGACTGTTGAATTCGTTTTTTTTTCTATTTCTTCTTAGTACTGAGCACGAACCGCTTGTCAGCCATAAAATCTCACAAATGTCATCTCGAACACTTAAAAAAATATTTCCAATAAATAAAAGGAGATAAAAATAAAAAAGCTGCAGTTTCTTGGAGTTGAAATCGACCACTGTCAAAAAAATATATAATTAGCATATCTTCAAAAAACTTTACTTAGCCAATAGGGATGTTTCCTAGGTAAAAAAATAATAATTCTTATTAGTCCGTATTTTACATTATCAAAAAATATTAGACACGTAATTTTTCTTTTGACAATTAAACAAAAAATGACGAAGATATGGCGCGTTGAAGTTCCGCGTGACGTCACTTGTTCCTAAAACGCTCATACAAAGTGTAGGAACAAGTGACGTCACGCGAAACTTCAACGCGCCATATCTTCGTAATTTTTTGTTTAATTGACAAAATAAAAAATACGTGTCCAATATTTTTTGATAATCTAAAAGACTGACTAGTTAGGAAAGTAGCCAATTGTCTGTCTGTCTGTTACCTCTTCACGCTTAAACCGCTGAACCGATTTAGATGAAATTTGGTACAGAAATACTTTTATCCCGGAAAATTAGGGATGGCGACAAACGAATTCTTCGCAGACGGATGCGCGGTCAACAACTAGTTATTTTAAGTCTTACGTGAGTAAGCTGGTCCCGCAGCTGGTGTATCTCCCGCTGCTGCATCGCCAGCTGCTGCCAGCACCACGCGCCCCAGAAACCGCAGCCGCAGCCGCACCCGCCAACCAAACCTGACAATATCATACTAAGGTTCGGATTTTTCATCGCACGGTAAGATGAAAGAAAACTATGGTGTCGATATTAAAACTAAAATTTAACTCATATTCACTCATTTTCTTAGTCCCGTAATACTTTTTTAGACGACCAGATGGCCTAGTAGGTAGAGAACCTGACTACGAAGCTTGAGGTCCCGGGTTCGATTCCCGCGTCGGGGCAGATATTTGTATGAATAATACGAATGTTTGTTCTCGGGTCTTGGGTGTTTAATATGTATTTAAGTATGTATCTATCTATATGTATAAGTATGTTTTTCCGTTGCCTTGTACCCATAACACAAGCTATGCTTAGCTTACTTTGGGACTAGGTCAATTGGTGTGAATTGTCCCGTGATCTTTATTTATTTATTATTTATTTATTTTATCCTTTTATCAGGCTAACTGATCGAAAATGTCAATCGAATGTTAATCTTCCTTAATGTAATTAAAATGAATTTTTATAGTAAGATGTGGGAAGCCTAGAATATACTACACTAACGTCCGTTGATGTAGAACGATTTTACTCTAGAAAATATGGAAAAAGTCGCCATGATAATACTCATCTTTCAATTGTAATTTTGAAATGGACTATACACGCCATACCTTGTCAAGACTTTTGAAGCACACCATTCTTGTATCAACGTGCCCTATGGATATTACAAATAAGGAGCTTTCTTATGGTTATTTTTTTATTGTGTGGCAGTTAATTTTTTTATTTAAAATATAATTTAATACAATTCAGCGTTCCCGGCACAGAATGTGTTAGTTTTAATATCGACTCCATAGTTTTCTTTCATCTTACCGTGCGATGAAAAATCCGAACCTTGCAATAACAACAAAACAATAACAACGGTGAGGTAATTCGGCAGAGGCGACGTGGGCCACCGTCTCCTCGCGGTCTGAGGGTCTCGAGTCTCGAGTGTTTCTCGTTTTAGGCTATTTAGGGTTTACTAATGTTTCGCAAATTATTTTTCCCAATTGTTTATATAAATGTTTAATTTCCCAACTGTTTATTTTTTCTGAAACTGTAAACTTTCAGGGTTGTTATAAAACAAACCCTCTTTTTTTGCGGTGGCAAAATGCGTTCTATGACTGCTCTGATGCTAATCGGCTGACCCCAGTTCGACCGATTGTAAGCAGTTAGTTGTGAGATGAAGAAGCGCGCCTGTTATTAAATCTTTTTTTAATCCTGTGAAATTCTGACATTTCTTGGTATTACCATACAAAAAAAAATCCTAAAATCTATAATGATAATTTATGTAAATAAAAAATCAATGGCAGAAAATGTATCCAGGTACGCGTATAACTTCAGAACGGCTAATAAACTTCAGCTAGTATCTAGCAAATAAAAATAAATGCACAACATAAATATGGTAATTGAACAACAAACTCAATATAATTTTGAATTGATGACAATTATTAAACGCCAAAATAAATTGGGCGTTTTTTTTCTCAATAAGTGTACGAAAGACGCATACGTCCTCGGATCAACTACTGGAGTTACATACTACCAAAAATTAAAACATATGCAAGTAAATCAGACTAACCGTAAGGCATCATCATGTTCATAGGCATGGACGGCGGAAAAGCCATTTGCGGCGTCCCCAACAACCGCTCCATGGTCTGTGAATGGCTGTTCTGCGTGAACTGGTTCGTACGCATATCCTGAAACATTGCTTGCTGTGAGGCTGGGCCTTTTTCACTCAGAGACGGTAATGAGCAGTCTTAATAATAAAAGTCTAAAATAATCCTATTTTTGATTTTTGTGAAATATGACCAAAGAATTAGCAATAGACAGCCAAATTTTGAGAAATACTTAAAAAATAAAACTTATTTGCGAATAATGTTACAAAGATTACTTTTCCGAATAAAACGGTCGTAAAAAGGAGTAGCAAAATGTGGGAACTAGTCTTTCCTTATACATTAGTTTGGTTTTATTTACCTGATTTATCTTATTATTATTCCAGTACGGCGGCGGCAGATGCGGGTATGGCATGTTGATAGGGTTTTCAACTGTAACAAGTCAGAATTATACACTATAGTTGCTCCAATTATGTGATACTTTTAACACTTTCCCTGTCCGGGAGCCCCCAACGTCATAAAGCTTTTTTCAGGGGTTCATGCTTTCAATATGGGTTCAAAACTTCAAAGTGGAAGCACACTTGGACGTGCGACTTTGTCAAAACATTTTGCATGGGGACAGTGAACGTGTTCTAACGATTCCGATGAATTTGCGTTATGTGGGGGTTTCCAGGAGCGAATAATCTATCTAGCTTGGTCTTATCTCTGGGAAAAGCGTCTTTTCGAGTTTAAGCCCGAGCGAAGCTCAGTAGGTACTAATAAGTAATTAAATGTTGAAATATTGTACTCACTATTTTGAGAAATCGGCGGGACCATATTAACATTCGATGGCTCGACTCTCGGTTCGTGCCTCATTGAGTGGCTAGAATTATTTGTTTGTGGTATCTGAAATTAAAGTCATTGCTATTATATTGGTCAGTCTTGGAGTGATACTGATGAGATGATGTCAATTGAGTTTAACTTATGATACACACTTTAATATTAATCTAATAACTGATATAATCTTACATTGTTATCTTCGGACAACCGATCTTGGGGTTGCCTCCGTCGTGCTCGACTCCTTTGGTTCGATTTAGTTCTGGACGCGCTGTCGAATTAAATAAATAAATAAATAAATATCACAGGACAATTCACACCAATTGACCTAGTCCCAAAGTAAGCTAAGCATAGTTTGTGTTATGGGTACAACCACCCATAAATTCATTCCCTATTAAATGAAATAGGAATATCTTTAATATATAGTTAAGTAAAAGTTATCAAAACGAGTCCAGGTGAATAATAAAATAACTCATACGATAATATAGTCAAGATGGTGGCAAAAAGGTTCTGTGTGTATTATAAAAAACATTATTATTTTATTTTACAACCAATCACATAATTATAGTCGTTCTCGAAAAGTAAGTGATAGAAAAAGTGGATATACAAAAAATAACAATTATTTATAGATGTCACTATGACATTAGCAAGATAAGTGACACCTGAGGCCGTATTGTCTAATCACTATTTATTTCCGTCAAACGATATAAGATGGCGACGCTTTAAAGAATATGGCCTCAGATTCAATAGTAAATAAGGCCCCACCGTGTCTTTCGCGCTAATCGATTTTGGGTGGGCGATTTCGGGCGTGGGGCCGCGTGGGTTGGTTGGACTGCGCGTGTTTTTGGGTATTTTCATCTTATTACTAAAACAAATACATATTTTAAAAATGTAGCAAAACTACGCCCTAGAAAACATCCTGTTTTATTAACATTCAAAAAGTAATGACCTTCCGTGCAGTATTAGCGTCGTACTACGAGTTTATTTTATTTTTTAGAGACGACTGGATTTTTTTTTCTATCGAGCGAACTATACCTAAGTAATCGTGTTTCGAAAAAAACTGGTCACTAGAGTGAATCCTCAAATATCTTACATATGAATTTCAGGACTACAGCTTTGCAAGTAATGATACAGCACGAGTTTAAATGAATGCAATAAATGCGCCAAAAACACGGTGGGGCCTTAAAATAAAGCATTAATAAAATGTTTACCTATCACTGTCACTGCAGTAGGCGCTGCCAAGTTGCGAAGGGATGGTGTTGATGGAGCGAGCACCGAGCGCGCTGTCGCCGCCCTGCGGACACGCCTGACCATTTATTTAATAACTACATACTTTCATCTACGTCGACGACATGCGACGAAAAAAAAGCCGTCTCGTAGCCTAGTGGCTTGACTTATGGCCTCTGAAGCAGAGAATGATGGGTCCAAATCCGGGCGCGCACCTCTGAGTTTTTCAGAATTCATGTGCGAAATTATATTACCACGAGCTTTACGGTGATGTAAAACATCGTGAGGAAACCTGCAAAAACCTGCGAAGCAATTCAATGGTGTGTGTGAAGTTCCCAATCCGCATTGGGGCAGCGTGGGAACTGCGGTCCAAGCCCTCTCATTCTGAGACGAGGCCTATGCCCAGCAGTGGGACGTATATAGGCTGGAATGATGATGATGATGATGATGATAATGATGAGACGACATGCATGCTAAGTATATCGAGTAAACTTGTCGTACATAATAATATTTCAAATCAGTTTATGGTCACTACTGGCAGACAAACTAACCTTGCGTGCCAGAACACTGAAGGTGGCTTTTAAAAGTATAGTGACCATTTAAATTGCTTGCTCGCCAATGTAGAGTTAGTAGGTACAGCAAAACTTAAAAAAAACTGTCAAATTAGGCCTTTGGATGAATTTGGTCAACTGTCCCAGTACTTAATTCTTACGAATAGATATTACCGCAGACATTCAGCCTCTTAATACAAATAGACCAGTCATTACAGCGAAATGACTACGTAAACTACGTTAGTAAATTGAATTAATATCTACATACCCTAAAGTTTTCAGTATCTCTTGAATTTTGCGAGTCTAAAAGTATTTGTTCCGATCGGGAATCCGGCTCTTCTTGTTCACTGCAAATACAATAAAAAATTAGCAATAAATAATTATAGAATTAAATACATTTCGTCGGGGATAGTACAAATCCGCTTAACCCCTCGTAAGCGGGAAGTGAAAAAAAACGTGCATTCTAGTCTCAACTGTTTCATATAAATCCAATGATACAGATTTAAAAAAAAATACAAAAAGATAGCCTTAAATCTGGTGCAGATCTGCACGAGAGGTTAAGGGTCTCCCCATATCTATCGACGCGGAATCGGCTTCAGCCGATCGGATAACCCTTTGTCAACGCAATAAGAACGAAAAAGAAGTTGATCGGCTCGGCTACGCGGGTCGAGCCGAGTCGAGCCGAGCCGATCGATGTTCGATCGATCGTCGATCTCAGACCCTTCCTCCAGAACGGCCACTAAAGGCAACAGACCGGAACACCATGAGTCGCTTGGCGGCCTGGCTCAACCTATAGGGTGGTGACTAGCCACGGCCGACGCCTACCACCGGAGTTGTATCGCTCGTTTTGCACCACCCAGGGGCCACGTGTAGGGTCTCAAGGGTAAACCTACGGACGCGAAAGATTTCGCCCCCCCCCCCCCCGTTTAATTTTAACTCCAAATTCGTCAAAATAAAGGAAATATGAAGTTCAAACCATCTGTAAAATTTCATGTACCTAGTACAGATACGCGGTATTTACGTATGGTAAATAAGGGGTATGTATTACATACCCCTCCTCCATTAGGCAATCTCCCTCCGTGGTGTCGTTCAGAGAAGCTTTTAAGAAGATGTGGCTCACACCATCTCTTTAATTTATTGAGAACACTGCTTATTTATTGTATGTTTTATGCATATATATGTTGTATATGGTAGTATATTTTTAAGTTTCTTTATATTATGAGTTTATGTATTGTATTTACTAAAAGTTGTATTGTAGCCTTTGCTTTGTCCGACTGTTTTATTTTTACTTACTCTTTGTTGGTCCCTTACTAAATGCTCCTTTCATCCACTCAAGGTTGACTGGTAGAGATCCCTTAAAGGGATAAGTTCGCCTTTGTACATGCATTTCAACGGTTGTCAATAATGTTTTTCTTTTTTTTTCCTTATTTTTGTACAATAAAGAGTTTACATACATACATACATACAATATCGAAGTACGAAAGACCGAATGTATTAAAACATCGAATGGGTCAAAAGACCGACACGATTTTTTTTCTGAAACCGTTAACTTTTTAAGATTGTTATAAAACAAACCTAACCTAACCTAATGGGTTCTGTATGATGCCGTTTTAATAAATTCTGAGAAGTTTACGTTTCAGAAAAAAATCGTGTCGGTATTTTGACCCATTCGATGTTTTAATACATTCGGTCTTTCGTACTTCGGTATTGTAATACATACCCGTAAATAAGCGGTATTGCACTATGCCCGAAGATTAAAGTATATAGTGCGAAATATTTTACCTATTGTAAGACTGGTTTACAACGGAGGCTGTGCGCGAGTCGGTCGTCACTTTCTGTGCTTCTGCGCTGGCGCATAAAACTTTCTGTAATTGCATAACAATAAAATCATCAACCTGAATTAAAGTAAGTTTTCTTAAGTAGGCATCACAAGCCGAGACAGAGGATCACCAATTAAAAATCATGGTGTATATTTTGCCCAAAAAGAATATTTGTATTATGTTGTTATTTACTTCTCCTAAAAAAATTCTCCTCCTCATCTTCTTCCACATCAACCCTAAAGCTCCAAACGCACAGACAGCGGTGCGTTGGCGGTGACGGTTATAATATTCTAACTTGCATGAGCGGTTGTGCGGTACCGTACCGCGAACTCGTTCATACAAGTTATAATATTACAACCGTCACCGCCACCTTACCGCCACGCCTCCGCTGTCTGTGCGTTTGGAGCTAAAAGGCGGTGCTTGTACTTACCTCCTTATTGAGTAGTTTGTCGAGCTCCCGCTGTTTGTCGGCAAGCAACGCGCGTAGTTGCATCTGGCGCCGCTCGGCGGGTCCGGCGCAGCCCCAGCCGCCACTTGGAGGCTGCTCGTTCACTTTCTTCTGCTTGCGACTCGATTCAGCTGATGAAAGGGGTTTTAAATAAATAAATATTAGGGGACAATCTTACACAAATCGACCTAGTCCCAAACTAAGCAAAGCTTGTACTATGGGTACTAGACGACGATAAACATACTTATATAGATAAATAAATACTTAAATACATAGAAAACATCCATAACTCAGGAACAAATATTCGTGCTCATCACACAAATAAATGCCCTTACCGGGATTCGAACCCAGGACCTCTTGCTTCGTAGGCAGGGTCACTACCAACTAGGCTAAGGCGGTCGTTATTTTGGTCGTTTTGGTCGTTTTGGTGATACAAGGGCTGCCAAAGCAGGGACCGGAAGCGCATAGCCTTAAAGGGGTTTTCGATAGGGTATTTGATAGATTTGTTTTTACAAACGCTAAGGATATGCTAAGCCTATCATCGACTTAAGGATTTGCCACCGCACGGTCACGGTCAGATCGCATATCTATACAAAATATATAGAGATCGAGAATGTTGTTCATACATAATGCGGGCTGCGTTCATTTGGACCTGACCGCAGACCGCAGAACGCATCCAGTGTGACAAATCCTTTAGTCCAATGAAAGGGTAACCAAATGGTACAGTTAATTCGACTTTACGTTAAATAAATAGACTTCGCTGTTTCAGGCCTTGGTAGTTGGTACGTACTTAAGTAATTACCTTTATTAGAAATCAAGTCCTTGATCCGCGCGCGTTCACCGACAATCTTTTCAGTCTCCATTCGGAGCTCTTGAGCTAGCTCTTGTAACGAAGCTATATTGGTTTCGTGACCTAGAATAAAAGTAAATAAGTTTTTGTTAAAAATTCTGTTTTTAATTACAAGTTCTTTTTTGCTAACTTTACGTTTTGCACCTGGTTACCAAAGTACTCGTCAAGATGAATCAAACCGGCCATGTCGTTTTATTTATGACAGAGTTCTTAAGGCCAATTTCCAGCTCCATCATCAAATCAGCTCCATGTCATAATAATATTGCAGTCTTCTGAATTCTGATTCACACACACATGCAAAATTTCAGCTCAATCGGAAACCGGGAACTGGGTCAAATTTGACTTGCAAGACCTGACCCATACCATACAGGTCGATTCACGAGAGCTGGCACGAATTGGATCGAACGAGCGAGTGAAAGTATCTGTGTTACCTATTTGAATACACTTCACACAAATATGAAAATGACATGCATCAGTAATTTTCCTACAAAACTGTCAATGTCATAACTTTCGTTCAATCCATTCGTGCCAGCTCTTGTGAATCGAACTGTACATAGATACATACATGGCAAGTTAATAAAAAGCTTGTAGAAAGAAAAATAAGAACAATTCCATGTAAATTTTACTCTCCCCCACTAAATAGATAAATACTATTAAAATGAAAACTTTACTCATTTGCTGCGGGTGTTGTTGCATATGCTGTTGCGAGTGTTGTTGCGGATGCTGCGAGTGTTGCGGGTGAGGTTGCAAGTGCTGTTGCATGTGTTGTTGCGACTGCTGCAGGTGCTGAGCCTGTTGCAAGTGCTGTTGCGAGTGTTGTTCGTTGGTGAACTTGTGCCGTTGCGGCAGAGAGTTGCGGACGCGGCATACGCTGCCTTCGTTGGACCACCCGCCGATACTACCACCGCCCTCGGATTTGCTGGAAAGAAGTAGTAAGAAACATTTCTTGAAACCAAAACAGATTTCTTGAATTCGTTGAAACCAAAACAGATGTTACAGCTAATATTTTTCGGGACTTAATCACGTACTATTTATTGCTTAAGTTACCTCGACGCTCTCGCAGTCGACTCGTGACTACGGCCACTGCAATGTGGTCGAAACGTCGAGGTAATTTTAGCAATAAATAATTCGTGAGTCCCGAAAAATATTAGCTACGAGTGAGAATCGCGAAGTTTAAAACATCAAAGAAGACGGTTCTCTCAAAACAAAGCATAAATAGAAAAAAAAACAATGAAGTACCTTCACAAATAAAAATATATTTACTATATTTACCCCCTGTTTCACCATCCATTTATCAAATTTATCTGACGGATAAATGTGATGCCGTCTCTGTTTGTTTTGTTCGAATAGACGGAGACGGCATCACATTTATCCGTCAAATAATCTTGATCAATGGATGGTGAAACAGCCCCTTAGTAACTTTACTCTCGTAAAGTCTGAGCCTGATTATTATAAATCGCAAATAGGTTAACCATCTATTAATTAGAATAACTATAAAGTCCTTACTTGTCATGTATGTTAGAATGACTTGGCATCTGGAATGAATCGTCATGCACTCCTGAGAGATGATCCGATTCATAGTTCTCAACGGAACGCATGAGATCTAAAAAGAAAGAAGTTTATGTGTCATAAGAATTACAGGAAAATTGAGACATTTCAAAATTTATCAAGTAGGTCGCACTCGTACCTTTCGTCTTCTGTAAGGCTGTTTTGATTGCTTTGATTTCCATAAGCTTGAAGGGATCATCATTTTTGATATTTCCACCTGACTTGTTGCCTGTAACCATATAGTTAATCTAAATACACAAACTGAGCATGATCCAAAGTAACAAAACAACGACGCTTGCGCAAATGGAAAAGGTGATAGCCTGATTTTTAACTCAGTAATCTTTTTGATTGTACAATTAACTAAGTTTTGTAGAAATATGTTTAATACACGTTTTGTTTCTGACTGTATATGCATTGTCATTCAACCTACAATTAACAAAATAACACACAAAGAACCACAAATTGCGAGTTAAATAAAAGGTGGTAAAAATTATTTGCTTAATTATTTATATTCCTCTTCTTTTGGAATAATCTCTGACAATAGAGCTAATACGGTAAAAAAAGCTAAACGCTACGAATAGCCGAAAAAGTAAGCGACAACAGAAAAGCGAATGGTCCTTAAGTGGAATTGGAAGAAACTTCAAAATGTATTTTACATTTACGTGAAGGTTCTTCATCTCCGCTGTCCTCTCCGGAGCTCGAGTACGTGTTGTTGGAGCTTCCCAGATGCGTTGCCATTTGGAGCTTTTGAAATTCAGATACCTGGACATGTAAGATTATAACACGATTGTTTCATTCTGAAAACACCATGGTTATTTAAAACAGAAAAGGCAGGTACTTCCATCATTGACGTCCAATAAAACAACTAGACTCCCAATCGCTTAACAAAAGTTCCTCAAAAAACGTCCGAGCAGCGTGGTGTGTACGTATACATCAATTTATACATATAACATTAACATCATTCATTCAAATTAACACCTTATTTCGTAGCAGTAATGTTTAATGTCAATTGAATACGATCGTTAGAAGTAGTGACATGACGTCACGCGCTGGAAACCGCCTAAAGAGTAAAGAATGCAGTGGAGTGGTCATGCGAAGCGGAAGCTAGACTGTCTGTCTCTTTTTTTCTCGTGAGTTTGATTACGGTGCGAAAGAGACATATACGAATACGGGGCGAGAAGTGACGTTGTAATCAACGTGCGGTCGAAACACAACTGAACCAAAACACTGCACAATAGACGCGTGTGCAGACTTTTGCTTCGGACAATTTTTGAGCGTGATTGGGAGTCTAGTTGTTTTATTGTACGTCAATGACTTCCATATAAAAATTGTCGAGATAAGTATCGCTTCTTTGGTAGAGCTCGGCCACATTACAATTGGTAGTTGGTTGGTAGTTGCTATTTTCGCATTCGCGAATTTTTATCATCATTTTCTGTAATTATTATTATTTTACTAGCTGTTGCCCGCGACTCCGTGCGCGAAGAAAATAGCCTACGACCTATTCTCAGACCTACCGAATATAGAGAATAAAAAATATCTAAAAATCAGTCAAGCCTTTTCGGAGTAGAGCTTGTCTAAGCTAAATTGACGCGCGCCCCTCTACCGAATCAGTTGATTTTGATGTGTCCGTGCAAGTATTAATTACGACTCTTCATCTGCTTGGGAGCGTCAACTATTCCGTGAACTGTAATCAGTGTGCAACATCACGATCGTCAAATTACATGAAAAATCTTGGGCGTAAATGCGGTGGTTAAATTAGACAAGCTATATCATATTACAATTGCCGAATTCCCTAGAGGGAAAAAGAAGGAGAATAGTTACGAGATTCTCCATGTGCTGTTTCTTGAGCTGCAAATCTCGCAGTTTCGCCTGCAGCATGCGTCCGCGATCGGAAAGAAGCGCTTCGTCCTCTTCCGCGTCACTGTCGCGCGCGCCGCCTCCCGCCTCCTAACACAAGATAAACACATCGCACATCATCATCTTCATGTCCCACTGCAGGGCACAGTTCTCCTTTCAGAATTGCTTCCCAGCATTGATTCCCAGCATTGGTCTTTTTTCTGGGGTTTTTTCTGTGCATCTATATTTCAGTTTGTATTTAGTACGAAATATATGATTTCACGGGATGACGGTAAAAGTAATAAAAAAATGAAGTTGAAAAAATAAATACAAAAAGATACTTCATAGCTAACTTGTTTAAAGTTGCACAGTAGCGCCATCACTTGTCCAGGTGAGCGGTTAGTTCCGAAGGAGTGTTAAAATCTCTCGATAGAAGGTGTAACATAGATGTGCGCTTGTCACTACATAAGGTGATGATTTAGCAGACTGAAATGTATGATGTATAGGAAAGATTCGTGTCTAATCTCTAGACCAGTGGTGGTGTAGGGGTATGGCACACGGCACGGAATGCTGAGGACCTGGGTTCGATTCCCAGCATTGGTCTTTTTTCTGGGGTTTTTTCTGTGCATCTATATTTCAGTTTGTATTTAGTACGAAATATTAAAATTATAATTACAAAATCGATTATGAATCTAACTATCCTACTCAACTCGATTCAAGAGCGCAAAAAAAAACAACAATCGATTTAAGAACCTCCTTTTTCAAAAGAAGAAATTAAAACAAACGGATTACCTCACTGCTAGCAATATTCGCGTCCCGGTGTGAGAACCGATCGTCCTGGCTGTTGGAGTGAGCCGAATGGCCGTGCTCGCTGTTCGCGTTACTAGAAGTGTTAGGTGCGTGCAGGGCTTCTGTGGAGTGCGGCAGAGTCGTCGCCACGCCGATCTGATTCGCGGCGTACATCCGCTGGTTGTAGTTGCCGTTCATTGGATGACTCTGAAAATTGAAGCTTCTTTAATAAAGTCATCATCATCATCCTTCCAGTCTATATACGTCCCACTGCATGGCACAGGTCTCTTCTCAAAACACACCACACGCACCACGCACACCTTTCAATTTCTTCTCAGGTGTGTGCAGGTTTCCTTCACCATAAAGCTAATGGTAAATTTTAAATTTAATTTCGCACATAAATTCCGTAAAACTCGAAGGTGCGAGCTCGGGTTCGATCGAACCCACGACCCTCTGCTTGAGAGACCAGTGGTCAAACCACTAGGCCACTACGGCTTCAGAAGGCGAGTCTTCTTTAGTGTCTTAGTGAATAATTAACAAGTTAAGAAAATGTAGATTTTAATTGCACTGAGAAAAATGTTTTGTACCTGCATGCCACCAAAATTATCATGAGAAGTTGACGGGAGCGCTTCCTGTGATTGTCTTTCTCTATTCATTTCCTCCAATTGTTGTTTTGCTTCCTCCTGTAATCCAACCATTAAGTTATAAATACCACCACAATTAAAGGTTGGATGGGTTATAAGCAAAATAAGACTTGAAACGCAAACTCAGACGCTTCTTACCTGGTATTTAAGCAACCTTTTCTGTTGCTGTTTCAGTGCAGTTAACCGGCGTTGCGACAACTCCATTTTATTTTTGATCTCATTCTGCCACAACTCATTCTCGCTGTAAGCCGAGCCATTGCTCTGCACTGACACTGGCCGGACGACTATCTCCTGTCAGCACACAATTACAGAAAATTAACAAAGAGCCAATGAACAAAAAACATAACATAACAAATATAAACAATTCTCTCAGTTGCAGCTGGCAGTGTAAAGAATAACTAGGTAAGCTCTGTTAGAAGGGCTAAACTAAGCTAATACTCAAAATCGTTAGACTCTAGGCTAGGAAGCAAAACTTGTTCACACGATTGACAGTTACAAATGATTGTTGGTGATTATGAAAGGAATAGTAATAGAGATGGTTATTTTCTGGTTTGAGTTTTAACATCCAACACATGCTATGGACTGTTCCAATTCATGACAGAGTAAACACACTTTTACAGCAAACATCAACAGTCAGAAACCTGATCTTCAATGTTACTGGAATTACAGTTTTTATTTTTCATTTCCTCTATTAGCGCTACTTTTTCTACGCATGAGATAATATTTTTACGTAACACCTCGTTTAAGTGGCGATCGTGTGTTTTACTTTCGTTGTCTCCATAAGGAATGCTTTCTATTTCTATTATTTCCAAAGTATCATTGTCATCTGGTTTACGCTTGTCGCAGATGAGCTCCAATGTTGGCTGCGCGGAGTCGGACGCCGCGTCGCCATTGTCGCTCGCATCCTGGTTTGCTAGGGCCTCCTGAGAGTTCTTAGCGCAGTGTAAACTCTTGTTCAACTGTTCATTCTCTAAATTGGTAACTTTCTTAAGATTTTTGGTACATGGAACACCAGTATCTACGATACTTTTCAAACTACATGTTTCATCCTCATTGATATTGACCTCAGGAATTCTAATGGCATCATCTGCGGGTTCTGCCTGTGGCATCTGAGCTCCGCTATCCGCTTCTTCAGCAGGCACTTCAACATTATCAGGCTCCTCAGTCAAAACTTTCTTTAATTTTGTCTCACTCTCTTTTAATTTCATTACCATCTCTACCAGTTCATCATATTCTTCTTTTGTATGCTCAATAAAAGCCTAAATTAGAAATTGAATCAAATAAATTGGCTTATGTGTACACTACTTTTAACTGTAAACAATGTTGTAGCTACTGGTCTATTCGTATTCAGCATTGTAGCACTGGCAGAAGCCAAGACGAAATTAACCTTTAAATTATGCTTTAAGTTACAATTAGGAAATAATTGTCTTACCTCATCTTCAGAATTGCGCATGGTGTCAACAAGTGACGAAGTAACTCTTATGTACTCCCGTATTTGTCCTAATCGCCGCTCAACTGCCGCAGTATCAGGACAAGCCGCCACTATTGCTTCACCTAAAGCTCTAGCGGATTCTCTGTGCACCTAAAGATAATACATGGTTAAACTTACCTTCCGTTTTTACAACTATGATTAGTGATCTACACCCAGGCTTTAATATAAATACTCACATGATTATTCTCATTTAGATTGTTTAGACTGCCTTGCCCTTGATCATACATGTTGTTCATAAGATTAACAGTCTTTGTTCCTGACCTAGAATTGGATACTGCTACAGTGGCGTTGTTATTACTTGTGTGGTTACCGTCAAAATTGTTACGAGCGGGATTCAAATTATTTGTCAAATTCTTTCTATTTTGATTTGGGGCCTGAAAAATTAATTCATTCCATTATTGTCTTGAACTAATGCCTCTATTATTTTTGAGTGCTAACTACAGAAGGAAGTTGAATTGATGTATAATTGGAATAGACAGCATATTTTAATAGATGTAACAGACACAGGACACGGTGACATAACGCATTAAGGGTATGCACCTAAAGTATTACACTTTAAATACAATGTAAAATGTACAACATACTGACTTAATTTACTTACATTAAATGGTTGGGACATATTTGCTGTCAATGCATTAGGTGTGGTGGGGTTGACGATCATAACAGCAGCAGCTGCATGATTGACATGATTGGAGTGTGGAACTAAACCTATGGAAAAAATGAACAATGGTGAAGACCATATGAATGGTTGAAAGGAAAAACAATGTTCCATGTAATATTAACAAGAAAAATGTTTTTTTCTAATTACAAGTTACATAAGATTATTCCTTTCAACTCTGGATGTATTCTGGATATAGCAATAACCATTTGAGACCATCAGAAGACAAGTGACTTACCCAAAATTGATTGACTACAATTAATAAAAACATAATTACCAAGTGTTAAATTTTAAATTGTCTATAGTTTCAGTGGAGCTAGACAACTTGTTTTTTGATGACCTCACTTGTTTTATATGATGTAAAAGCTACCATTTTGCATTTGATGAGCGTAAGGGTGTAAAGTGTGTCCGGTCATAGAAGAGCCAGCGACGTCGTCATGTTGGTCGTTTGTTAGGTTCTCGCGATTCTGCACATTGAGGGGCAAAGCCCGTGGCTGGGGTCTCACCGGAACAAACCTCCCAAACCCACTCTCAAATGACACTGAATTGTCTAAAATAATATTAGTTTTTATTAGTTGAATTAATATGGCATTGTAAATTATTAAAAACATGCAAGAATGCTATATTATTTTTCATATTCATAAAACAGTAAGTCTCTAGTTATTTTCACAATAGAGATTAAAGAGTTAAAGTTTTATTTTGCAAATGACTGGAATCATGCAAAACATAAACATTAAAAATAAACTGCAGTAATAAGCTTCTAATTATATCTATTCATTTTTATGAATCAGGCAATATTAGCATTTCTTCAATCAGTTTAGTTAGTGTAGTGCAGGAAATTTCAAAACACTAATAATTGTTGCATGGCCAAGCGGCTCTGTAAATTTTAGCCAATATATGTGAAACCAATTTATTTTTTACACTACTGACTGATAATAACTAATTATTTTAGCCTTTTTGATCTGTATGTATAATATGGCTAATCCTAAAGTGAAAGTAATGTAAAATTGACTCTAATGAAACCAAAATTACATTTTAAAATTTTGGATACTGCAATATCTTTAACTTGATAAGTGTACTCTTTTATTAGTTATGGATCTGCTTAGTTTCATGGGTAAATTTAAAAACTAATTTTATCATCTCGGACAACGTAATGCAGATCTGCGCCACAGAGTTCGAGAGGTTAAGGATAAGTAAAACATAACACTCATAATTTTTTTAAAGGGTTACAGAGATTGTACACAAAGACATTCTCACCACTGAAGTCATATGGTCCCATTTAACTTACCTAAATCAGTCAGCTCTTGATCAGATGTATTATTTGTCTGCTTCCTTGCTTGGTTATAATTAGTTCTTGTGTTATATTCCGACACAGGTACCCAATCCAGGGAGGTCTAAAAAAGTAGAGTTGGTGATAATTAGCCCATGGCATCCATTAATTATAACAGATTCACAGGGTTTTCACTGTTTAATCTGCTTTCAATAACTTTATTTTTATCCTAGAGAAAACAAGCTACTTGGACCCACCTTTTTCTTACGAAATTTTGAAAAACAACCACCCATAAAGAATTAGAGGCAATAAAGAATATTATACAAAGAATAGTATCGGAAACACTAGATAAAATAATTATAAAACTCTGGAGCAGGTACTGAATGAGTGGCACACTAAGCGAGTTGGCTGTGTGCCAATACAATAATGTTTCTCCTGAATTTCTAAAAATAAAAGCTGTGGGTACATGTGCTCTCAGAAGAAACTTCATACCACAACACCATACTGAAGCCAGCCACAAAGAATTTGACATATTATTATACAAAATAACAAACATCATCCTAGGAAACTGACTCATTTAATTAGGTAGATCCGATTTATTTTTAAATAAATTTATTGTTTACCGTGACTAGATTTGAAGCCATGTCTCTCCTAGTGGGGGTCACAGCCTCCTGGGGCACATTGCAGTTGTTTCGTGCTTTTGTCTTGGGTATCGTGCCCGTGTGACTTGGATGGCGCTCGTTGTTACCAGGAGCCATAACAATTGTAATCTCCGTCAGCTGAGCGCATCAAGTGTCCATAAATAATTAAACAAATTATGTACAGGCCGGCAACATAATTTGCGAAAGTACAGTCTTTTGAAGAAGCCATTTAAACATCATTTTCAAGTAAAACTTTATACAACACTTTTTCTAAGATTACAGCTATCGAAAAACCAAGAAACTTACAAAAATAAGTCAAATACTATAGATATTTCACAACACAAAAAATGAAACGAAAGTACAATTTTGTGAGCGAACAATATAACAATCAATCAATCAACGACGACGACGGCAACTTGCTTACTTCCTTAGAGATGTCCAATAACGATAAAAAACTTTTTAAAGCAACAACTGTCTAACTAATTAAGTAATTAAAGTATCTTCTTATCATTATGATTATAACAACAGATCGCTTAAGCTGATTTAAATAATAGGAAACAATGCTAGAAGTGTTAGCTTTTAAATAGTAAAAAATATTTTGATACTTTCAGAGCTACATAAAAGTCGATAAAATAAAATCATACCAATTTTAACGGTACAACCCTAAAACAAATGTCACTTTTGACATTTATTATTTGTCTATGGTTTCATTCAAGTGTAAGGTTTAAGCAAACCGGAATATGGCAGAAATTTTATTAGAAAAAAAAATGCCCCACGTCAAGACAAAAAATAAAAATCTTTTCGGATTAGCCTTAACTTTAATGTACATAGTCTCATTCAGAGTTATGCATCTACAAATTCTTGTAAGTAAACTAGTTGTACTTAAACTCAAAGAATTTAGAAATGTACCGTTACCACAAAAAAAAATGGGTGCACGCACGCTGCCGCGCCGTATAGAGAGGGTAGAGTAAGTAGAGTAAGCAATAGGCTATCTCGTTTCTACTCATTCTGTAGCTAGTTGGCAGCAGTGGACGGTAGTGTTTTCGATTTTACGGGCGAAATTTAATTTAAATTGTACGAAACTTTTACGTAGTGAATTGTGATCGTGATAGTGCAAATAAAGTGAAGTTTTGTTTAAATAAGTGTTGTTTTAAACTACATCACTATAGTACTTGCGGGTGAGTAGGTATAATTTCTCTAAGTTAGAATTTTCCTTTTTGATTAATTACATACCGCCTTGGGTATTATTAACGGAGCTGGCATTCTACTTTTTAATGAAATATTATTCCTTTGTAGGTATTAGCATAGGTATACATAGTATCACGGGTTTACTTGTGAAAAGCTCGAATCATGTGAAGTTTGTAACCTACCTTTTGATTCATTTACTCGTAGATCATCATTGTTACTCTATTGAACTACATACTTACTTTTTTTTTTATCCGTATCTATATATGTACGTAGGTAGGTGCTTAATTTTTTTTTTAACATAATTAGCGGCTTTTTTGCGAGAAAACCGCTTAGAATTATTGAAATTTGTGTGTTGTGCTTACCTATGTACCTACTTCGTTACGAATAATTTTTCTAGGTACGTGAAGTTCATAAAGTGACTCGCACATAATATTTCTCATGATAGGTTACGATTACGACCGGAATAAATTATATATTACTCCGCTTAAGAGAAATATATTATTGTTACTATCAGATTATTAAAAAAAATAAGCCGTCTCCACATAAAAAGAGCTACAAAAATGACTTCAAAAGCGAAAAACATGTGATATCTGTAGATTTGTTTGAAATGTTTTAATGGGCTACCATAGAAGTAAATCAGAATTTATTCTGTGTGCACTACCTAAGTACTTTGAAGACGATGCCTCGCTCACTCCCCCATGCCATCGCAATGTGTGGCAGCCGTGTCAGGAGTGGATCTAGCCTTTAGCTTTAACTACTTATCGGAATTGGCACCAACTTCAAACTTAACAGAAATTTACTTTAATTTATTTCGATGGTAGCGCAATTATATATTTTTTAATAATGTTCTATACTTAGATTATTTTTATTTTATACTTGTTTTCTAGTAGGTATACTTATATCTCTTTTGCGCCGCAAGTACCTATACCTACTTATGCAAACTTTATAAGTTAGTCGTTTTTGAAACCCTTGTCAGTCAAGTTGTCGCAGCAGGTAACTTGCCAGGTGTTTTCAAAACACCCGTCGAGTTATTATTGTTACCTACGTTGCCAACAAAATGCCGTGTTAGAAAATATTGGTGGCTTGGGGTGGGAGCGGCCGAGGGTGGGTTTTAGCTGTGGTGGGTGCGCCGACCTACATACAGATACTGGATTATGACTAGTTTAATTAATAAAAGAACTCGTCAATTTTGTGTTAAAACCGCACCTTTAGTTACACGAACATGCGATGCAATTTCTTTTTAGGTTACTCGGAATAGGTACATAGGTACCAAGTTTTGTCGCTTAAAACATCCAACACACTTTGTAATTATTCGTACACTACACTGGAGTAATAGTAAGCCTTAGTAAGGGTCGTATGTAATAGGTACAGTCAGCAGCAAAAGTGGATGAGCTGTTGTGATTATATGCTGGAAAAGAAACTACACACGACTCTTTTCCAAGGTGATAACTGATAAGAAAGCGTGTAGATCATTTAGAGCAATACTATTCTCATCTCATCTATTGCTCATCTATTTCTGCTGTTGACGGTACCTTTATTGTCGCTTCGACTTACACTAGGAAATTCATATCAAACATGAGTTAAAGTGACAAAGTACTAAAGAAATGGTTATTACGCTGACTGTAGGCATCTGTAAGAAACTAAATTTATTTTTAAACTTTCTATGTTATTTTAAGTTGGCATACGTTGATGATGTCAGCGATGACGTCACGTCCGTACCTCGAAGCTATAAACCGGTCCTGCGGCCGCTGCCGACCTCCAATTATGCTAATGCTGGGCCACTATCCTCGCTTGCATGCTCGCTCGTATTCCACGTAAACCTAAATTGGGACGTATTCCAACACTTCTAGGTAAACTCTAGCACGAACTATTTATTTAAGCCTAAAAACAGGCCTGAGACCTGACCTGAGACTAAATTCAATTTCTGCAGTTCAAAAAAAAAAATACAACCCAGCCCTGTGACAGAGACAAATAGACAGACGGAACGGACAGTGTAGCGAAAATAATAGGTGTCCGTTTGTCACCCTTCGGGTATGGAACCCTTAAAAGTACTTATTTGACTTGTTGAAATAAAATTAAACGCGTGTTAAGATAATTGAGAACGCTGATGAACCTATACCTATTACTTGAGTTCTGTTTGTCATGTTGTCATGTATGTACGTATTACCTACTAACGCTGTTATCGTAACACCAGACCTACTAGACCATAAAAATGTTAAAGACCGTTTACTGTACGACTTCTTAGGTGCTTGGAAAACCCATTTCAGTGTTAAAAAAAATAGGCACAAACATTGATTTCCGATTCTGCCAGATTTCAGGGCTAATAAAAGTTTCCCGGTTGATATCATGTCGGCGGGAACAGTTAAATGGGTTACACATGTTTGCTGTATCCACGTCTTTTATGACTTAAATGTGTTTAGGGAGTGCACGAACTCCGTTTACTTATGTTGTTACCATTAAGGTTACATATTCGTTCGGAAGACATGCGTGTAAGCAGTCTTGCAGGGTGCAATCTTCGCTTGCGACATAGCAGTGAATAGCATAGCAACTTATCATTTATTGCTATTGACCTCTCGTCTCTGTACTTCCATTAATAAATAACGTAATGTTATTTCAGAACGTCTATTATCTGTTAGGTAAGTAGCACAATAAATTTTAGTCATCGTTGAAACTGATATCGGGTCAGACTTCTCAAGCTGCACACAGTGCAATATTAATATTATAACGCGATGATATTGTAAGACTACATAGAAGTTATCTTGAATGGAACTCATTTGGAATGACCTATTGTCTGCCTCAATTTTTGTTTTGTTAATTTTTCTGTACTATTTTTGGTGTTCTATATAAAGAATATTTTTATTGTATTGTATTGTTTGTTCGCTTCGAAGCGATAAGGCCTATTTATTGCTTACCTTAGGTATATATTTTTTCCATGTACTTGTTTTTCTTTGTGGTGGACAATAAAAAGTCATTGTATTGTATTGTATTGTACGTTTGCTTTCAGCCAATATTTACTTATTTCGGACCAGTGCTGTATTTTATTGGATTATCAATAAAATTCTGATTTATTTAGAGACGTATTTTGACATCGATAAGTCTGCGCATAAACCTAGCCATGTGTGCAAAATATTTGTGACTTTACTTTTCATCATTGCCTATGAAAGAGTCATCTGTTCAGAATTACACTGTTATAAATTAGAATCCGAAATAGCACCGTTCTCGAGGGATCGATTTGTAACAACACGAAAAGACTCCTATCGCTCTCACCTCCCTTTGCGTTGAGTCGCACCTAAAAAACGAACGTGACCAAAGTTAGAGTTCAATGAACCGCTAAATCTCGAATACATGTGCCGACAGAATCTAAATCCCGCTTATGTAGTTATTTTTCGGTCAGATTTTCATGAAGTCTAATTAATTGCCTTTGATAGTACCCACCTTTTAAACAAGTTATGGCTCTACCAGATTCAGATGAATTGACTTTAATTTATTGAATCAGGCGTTACTTTGCGGAGGTACATATTAATGAACTGAAACAATTACTTTGCTCACCCGCGACCTTAAAGTCCTTAGGGCTTAGTTCTTAGTCCTTAAGGTCGCGGGTGAGCAAAGTAATTGTTTCAGTTCATGAATTGACTTTAGTTAAGTCGTGCATTAGGTAAGAGATCGTTCATTTATTAATGAAAGTTACCATATCGATAGTCATAGACGAAGCCTCGAATATGAATGAGGTATCGTGTACCTACACCCTAAAAGTAAAACAATAGAGTCAATGACTAACAAGTAAGTAGAAAACCCAAGTAGGCAACTTATATATTACCCCGGCGCCACACATATTACAAATGTTTCAACACATATTTGATCTATGGTTGATTGTATGGTTGTTCTATTCAACAAATAAGCAAATACCGGTGCTACACATGTGATCAAATAAATGTGTTCAAACATTTGTGCTATGTGTGGCGCCGGGGTCAGTCTAATCAACTACGCGCTCGATTTAGAAAATGATATTAACAGAACGGAGTCCTAATAACGTAAAATATATGTACGTCTTCCCTATGTAGGTAATAGATAGAGTCAAGGGCTGGGCTTATAGTAACAGTGACAGGGGCGTAGCTACCGCCGTATATATGCTGTATCAATTATACGGGGCCCCGGGCCACGGGGCCCCCGACGTGCGTAAGCAAAAAGTAATAAACACTTCCCAATTTTTTTAAAATTCAGAAATGACAAAAGTCAAAAAGCAAAAGTGATTGAAAAGCAAAATATATAATTATGAGTGAAATGAAATGAGTGAATTATGAGTGAAAAGCAAAATATATAATTATGATGAATAAATATCACTTTAATTTTATGCAAACATTTTTTTTCTTTTGTGAGAAATCTTTACCCTTCATAAAGGCCCCCAAACAAATTTTTATGCGGGGCCCCGCCAAGGCACGCTACGCCACTGAACAGTGACTAAGTAAGCTGAAAACTGCAACATCCCCTAAAATATAGCACTGTATAAAATTTAATGATACCTGCCGTTCATAACAAACTTGATTTTCACCGTGTTGGAAACACTCTCTTATTTAGCCGGTAAAAGTAACTAAGTTAGGTGTAACGTAGTTGGAAAGTTTTATGTCTGTTAAAGTAGTGGTAAGCACTGGTCAAAATGATAATAGATACGTGACATGAAATTAAACGTTGCGTTTTAATTCGATTAAAAATAAAATATTCATGAGACGGAAGTACGGTGCGCCTTAATGTAAAGTTGCCGAAACGAACGGGGAACCAATTTTAAGCAAAATCTTACTACCTAGCTAGATATTATAGTAGTTAAAGAGGCATGCAAGTAAATGTATACAGGGTTATTTGTAATTCACTGACATCCTCTTAACCCTGAATTCCTATCACTCAAACAAATGTTTTTTGTTTTAAGACTTTTTAAAATGAAGCACTTTTTTCCCTATACAAATACACAGAGTTTCGTAAAAATTAAAAAAACTAAAAAACACGCTTTAAAAAATGAAAAATAAATTTTAATAAATTTCAGTTCACTATTCTTATAGTGCAGTAAAAAATCTTAATAAGCAATTAATATATTGTTATATCGAGATCAAAATTTGTAAACAATTCTAAATATTGATAAACTAAATAATAATAGTTTAAAATATTTTATTGTAAAAAAAGCGTGGGGTGCATGGTGTCAATTGATAACATCTTAAAAAGCACCCCACGCTTTTTTTACAATAAAATATTTTAAACTATTATTATTTAGTTTATCAATATTTAGAATTGTTTACAAATTTTGATCTGGATATAACAATATATTAATTGCTTATTAAGATTTTTTACTGCACTATAAGAATAGTGAACTGAAATTTATTAAAATTTATTTTTCATTTTTTAAAGCGTGTTTTTTAGTTTTTTTAAACTATTATTTATTTTCTATTTTTTAGTTGCATTTTTTCTTTCTAACTTTACCCCCCTCACCTACAACCCCCAAACCCCTAAACCCAACCCCCCAACATCCCCCACCCCATTTCCCCAAACCCCCTCCCCCAACCCCACACCCTTACCCCCAATCCCCTAAACCCCCCTTACCCCCCTCCTCAGTTTACAAACCCCCGAACCACCTAAACCCAACCCCCCTAACACCGAACACCCCAAACCCCCGGAAACCCCCCTCCCCCCTCCCTACACCCCGCCACCTGCCCCCCCCACCCCTCCCACAACATCCACCCCGCCACCTACCGCCCCCCTTCCAGTTCCATCATCAAACCCTTGTTACCATCTAGGCCTCTTACCCCCTCCCCATTTCCCACAACCCCCCAACACCACCACCCTATTTCCCGTAAACCCCCCCCCATCCCCTAACCCCAACCGCCACACCCTAACCCCCAACCCTCTAAACCCCCGACCCACTTACCCCATACCCCATTCCCCCCCCACCCCGCCACCTACCCCCCTTCCAGCTCCATCATCAGACCCTTGTTACCATCTAGAACCAAAGTACTCGTCAAAACGAATCAAACGAGCCCAAACTCGATGGGGTTGTTTCGTTTTATTGTGGAGTGCCTGTGGCCATCTTCCAGCTCCATCATCAGACCCTGGTTACCATATGGGATCAAAGTGCTCGTCAAGACGAATCAAACGAGCCCAAACTCGATGGGGTTGTGTCGTTTTATTGTGGAGTGCCTTTGGCCATCTTCCAGCTCCATCATCAGACCCTGGTTACCATATGGGATCAAAGTGCTCGTCAAGACGAATCAAACGAGCCCAAACTCGACGGGATTGTGTTGTTTTATTACATAGTTCCTATGGCCACCATCCAGCTCCATCATCAGATCAGCTCCATGTTACAATAATATTGCATTGTCATCCAATTTACACATATGTGCAAAATTTCAGCTCAATCGGAAACCGGGAAGGGGGTCAAAATCGCGCCCTAAGGAGTCGGTTACAAACAAACATACAAACATACATACAAACATACAGGTGAAGCTAATATAAAGCGTGTAAAAAAAATAAGAGGTAATCTCAAATTTTCAAAACGTTATTACACCAAAAATATTAAGTTATGACAAAAGCCGTAAAACAAAAAACATTTGTTTAAGTGGTAGGAGTTTAGGATTAAAAGGATGCTAGTGAATTACAAATTACAAATAACCCTGTATACCTACTCAACAGAAAAATCTGGCCAGACGGTGAAATCTTTTGTCATTCATGTTGTTTGTCGAATTTGCAATGCATCACAACACCAGAGAGCGGTATTTTGTCGAACTCAACTCGGTTAAAACTTAATTTTAGCACAAAATTGTCTTAAAAGTGTACTAACAGTTAAATGCGACATGTGCGATGGTTTGGAGTGTTCATTCAGTTATTAGCGATATCTAACGAAACGCACAGGCGTCGGGAGCGGGTCGGCGACAGACCTTCGCCGATTATAGCGGTGACGACATCGACTTTTCTGCTTCGTTCCACGCGTGTCTTCGGGGTCAGATCGTTCTTTTCTTATGCGACACGATAAATGAAGTCATTCACGTTATATACCTACTTATTAAGATTTCGAAATAGTACTTAATTTTACAACAAAATACCCATGTAGTTATTCAACTTAATTAAACTAGTAGTCTAAGTGACAGTCTGGTAGAGATCGCTGTTGAGTGATAAAGCCACCTATTGTCAACCTTACCGTCTCTTAATTTGTAGTACTTATTGTGTAATACTTATTTGTCATGTATCGCAGTTGTAGCTTGCCGAGTGCTGAGTTTCAATCAGAATCTCAACCGATTTAAATAGAGTAAAGCCTAGATAGAGTCTAGATATTTCAATTAGATAGAGACTATGAATGGAAAGAAGAGGATATCTAACGTGACCATAACATCTTGATACCTACAGTCTTAATTTACCGGTTAAAGTAACGTGGTACTTTATTTAAATAGTTAGGATAGGTTAGTGTAGCTTATCTAAAGCCAGAATTGATCAGTGAGTCGTTAAGGCAGATTACGGCCAACAACTGCGTCAGTTAACATTAATTTAAGTTAATTATTCTGCGGCTCTCTATTAACTCGGCTTAATAGAAATGTTCTAGTTTGACTTCCTTATCGATTTTGTTCCCATTCAACAGGTTATTGATCGTGTAATGTTAAAGTGTAGAGCAGGCGATTGTGAGACAGGTTTTTTGTACATAGATTCTCCAAGTAATCTTCTTGGTTTATTAGTATCAGGGAAAGTGCAGAGTAGCATAAACGTTTAGAAAGACGTGCGCCAAAGTTATCTTTGTTGTATAAATGTAGATGTTTCTGTATATTGTGGATACCCCTCGTGCCGGTTCGTCACGGTAGGCTGATCACTGTCATTTGTTGTATGCAAGCGTCTGAGAGTTGGTTTCCATTCTGACATCATTTTATCGAATACGGAATATGAATATTTCCCGTATTAACATATCAACACATTTTAAGAATACCTGAGCCACCATGCCCTCCTCCATGATAATGGATCAAGGCTAATAATATATTAACATGCAAATAAGCCATATTAAGTACGTTATGTTAGCTGGACGATTTATTTTTTATCCTTACCTTTAATAATCGTCCAAGTGAGAGTCTGAGTCACGCGATGAGGGTTCTACCCTTCGAAGAAAATATAATTCAAAAACTCTTAAATTTTATATCTAGCTTGCCAGTGCAGAATTCAAATTTGTGGTAAAGGCACGTAAAGGTCTCTACAACTCTTTCATTAAATAAAACAAAAATCTGGCAACACGGCGACATCCAAACATCAGACGCGCTTAGGTTGTAACATTAAAAAAAATTAAGTATTAATTTTGTATTTTTTTTGCGTGATTTTCTTTTTTTTTCCATAAAAACCCTCTACAAAGTAATAAAACGGATTAAGTATTTTTATTTTTACCAAAATTTACTTACACGATGCAGACCCGTTTGGAAATACAAAGTTGGCTTTGACCCCTTTAGTTAGATGACCGACTCTACAAAACAATGCAAAATTCTAAATTCCATCCAACATAACGGACGCTCATGGACACAGGCCACCCTTTCGATTCGATTTGACTTGACTTGGGCATAAGCAATAGGTACCTCATAAATCGCATTGCCGGCGTTTCTATCTTCTGTTGCTAGTAGGTACTCAAGTTTTAAAATCAAATATTAAAGCCCTCAAAGGCTTAAATTGCCAATTGCCCGAATGCTTTGACGAAGCTAGAGATCTCTAAACTGTGCCTGGCCGACTGGCCTTGTGGTATGAACTGAACCGCTCTGCCAACTTGTGTCGGAAAGCCTTCCCTTAATAAGGTCCCTTTTATTGGAGCATACTACCCCAGAATCAAAAGCAGCTGTCGAATACATACCGGCCAAAGGATATTTTTAAAGCCACACTGACGAGCAAAAATAAAGGGTCGGTTACAAAAATGACAATAACTACAAAACCCGCTGTGATAGCTTCTTCGAGTAAAATGAGATTAGTAAAGAGTTTTATTCTTAACAAGAAAAAGTATGATAAAAACTATTTACTAAACTCATTTTACTCGAAGAAGCTATCACAGCGGTTTTTGTAGTTATCGTCATTTTTGTAACCGACCCTTTATTTTTGCTCGTTAGTGTAGTAGTATTTTGAATAATTACAATGGATATTGTAACTTATTTCTAAAATAATAAGGTTCAATTTCCAAGTCAATGCATGTGGTCGCTAAATCGCCTCTACCTTATTAAGGGTTAATTCCGCCGCAAACCAAGCTAAGCTGACCGCGCCCGCCTGTCAGCCGCTTCCGAGCCAGAATCCGGATACTGGCTGCAAGCTCTGCCTTCTACCAATATTGGTACTTTATTAAGCCCCACACTGCTATTCGTTGTTACTTAGCCTGCGACTAAGCTTTAACATCATCCAACTCCATAACTGTCGTGTGGAGAGACAATGGTCCAGGGTATCTGCGGCTCCTCTACGGCATCTGGGTCTAGAAGCGCGTGTTTATTTAGTTAGCTGGACTATTTTAATTAAGTAGGTACAGTCAAGTGTAAAAATATGGGTGCACGCAACTTGCTCATAAATATGTCCCATAGCTCTTATGTCGTCGAATTAAGGTATTGGTACATAATTATGAGAGGATGAAATCGATACTTATTTTTGCACTTGACCCTACATATACAAATAAAGAATTCTCTCAATAAAGTCGTTCTCAAGTTATGGCGTAAAGAAGGCAAATAGGGATTCAAGATAGATTACGTGTGGGTGTAACTAGGTATGGGCACAGGCACGAAATAATCGTAAAATACCTACTAAGTACCTACTTACCTAATTCAGCCCAAAACCATAAAATAAGATAATGGTTCGAACGATATGCAAGTAGCCAAATAAATTTGTCCTACGCCAACATAATACTTACCGAATATTTGAAATAATTTAAGGAAGAAAAAAAGAAATGATAGCTTTTGCACTGGGCTAGCCTGCGCCGCTCCTTGACATCATATGAACCTAACTAACATAGTTCATATGATGTCAAGGAGATGTTTGTTACTAACTCGATATGGATCATGTCATAAGTTGTCCGAAATAAATGTTTATTTTATTTTATTTATTTCTTTAAATCTAACAATTATAAATAAGTAAGTATTGCTAGCTATTTTTCCGTGAATGTACTTTGAAACGATTTGGAGAATGCGAATTCTACAAACTAGGTATGTATTTCGAATTTATGGGCAGTCGGCTGCAGTTTAAATTTTATTCATGCAGTTTGTCACAGCAGCTGCATATGTTTAAATGTGTGTGTGAGCAGTTGTGCGAGACGTCGTGGATCGTCGTCGCTACGAATTCTATTAACGTGAAAGTCTTGGATCGTCCCTAATGTTTATGTTTACTCGGACGTAACCCAGATACAGTGGGCGATACCCTTTATTAAAAGAGCTGCCGTCAAAGACGTGAACGTTAAACATTCTGTGATTATAATTATACCGACTGACCCCAAATATCGGGTGTTGTAATGTAGGTAGGTACCTACCTAATTGTATGAGTCCGCATAATGGTCGCATGTCTAAGATTAGCTTTATTCGTTTCTTTATGAAGTGAGTGCGTAGGTAACGACTAACAAGATGTTGCGTGGGGTTAAGTACGAGTATGCTATGCTAAAGGCTAAATAGACAAAATATAAACAGGTGGATATACAACAAACTAGCTACTTATTTAAGCCGTATAGTAAATGCTAAATGTTAACAGTTTAATATATTAAATACGATTCGCAGCAGTCATGGTAGCTGCTAAAATTAATATATACGCTATAAAGTCCTATTTTACCAATTCATTTCAATTCCTTGACATGCTTGTACCGCTGTAATTATTTAACCATCCGGTTCGAAGGGCCATTGTAAATTAATGTAAGTAAATGAACATTCGACATGGATAGTAATAATAGGTACGGCAATTTTATAATACGAACAGTTATTGTGCTTCTAAATAGGCATTATGGCAGCTTATAAAAGAAAGAGAATGGGTCACGTCTTTCGTTATCATAAATATGTATTTTAGGATAAACTACTTACTTACATGTAAGTATGTATTATACTGTAGCTGCGGCCAATTAATATGACTAAGTATGTACAGCTACGATGGAATATAAAGTATACATTTAACTTCTTTAAATATGAAACTACCGTGAGACTCACTCGAAGTGAAAATAAACGGATCACTCACGTCTTAAAACGAGTTTAACTCGACATGTCACGGGCTAATCCGTAGCCCTTCTTCCCAGAGTCACACGTCACGTCACGTGCGTATCGGAGCACATACGCAGTATGAAAAAACAAGACAACAAGGTGTTCTGCGGTGGCCGAACACTCAATGGACTCGGGCTCGACGCACTACATTCGTACTAAGTAAGTTCGTATTCGTAATAAGGCTTCCGTACTTGCGAGAGACAAGTTTTTCATTCCGCGGAAGGTGCGTGAAGCCATTGAGATTGGTCGTCATCCAAATATCAACCGGGATAGTAGTTGGTCAGTACCCCCGAGTTGGAAAACAGTGTTGAATGTTCGTACTGCGTCAACGGTGAGTGTGAGCGAACCTTTACAAAGTGATGTTGTTAGTTTAAAGTTTAAACATGAAACTACCGTGAGACTCACTCATAGTGAAAATAATCGGATCACTTACGTGTTAAAACGAGTTTAACTCGACATGTTTCGGGCTAATCCGTAGCCCAGAGTGCACGTTGGCAGCCGCCGTGACGTGCGACTCCGAGAGGAAGGGCTACGGATTAGGCCGAAACAGTCGAGTTAAACTCGTTTTAAGACGTGACTGATCCGTTTATTTTCACTATGATGTTGTTAGTGTTGTGTGCTACCTTACATTTGACAATGACAATAAAAGTGATGATGAAAACGGAGGTAGTTGTGTGTCGCTGTCAGTTGCGTCGAGTTGCCGCGCGACCTGTACGCTTAGTATAAGTTTTACTTCACCAAAATACTTCTCGATCGCGTTTACGTACAAAAATCAATTACTAGGGAAACATGGACAGCGCTTCCGCGGCCGCGCGTCCATGTTTCCATAGAATTGAAATTTTTACGTAAACGCGATCGAGAAGTATTTTGGTGAAGTAAAACTTATACTAAGCGTACAGGGCGGTAGCGTAGCACGCAGTGCGCGTTTGGCAGTCGCCGTGACGTGTGACTCTGGGAAAAAGGGCTACGGATTAGCCCGAAACATGTCAAGTTAAACTCGTTTTAAGACGTGAGTGATCAGTTTATTTTCACTATACAGGGTTATTTTTAATTCACTGACATCCTCTACACCCTGAATTCCTATCACTCAAACAAATGTTTTTTGTTCTACGACTTTTTAAAATGAAGCACTTTTTTCCCATACAAATACTCAGAGTATCGTAAAAATAAGAGGTAATCTGAAATTTTCAAAACGTTATTACACCAAAAATATTAAGTTATGACAAAAGCCGTAAAACAAAAAACATTTTCATCTCTCATACTCGGAAAGTGAGGCAAATCATATCTGACATACGGGAGGATATGTATTATTTTCTTCCCAAGGGTAGAAATGAATTTAAAAAAATAAAGGCATTGGCTGTCAATGGAACACATACGCATACAGCCAAGCATTACGGCATGGAATAATTAAGTATTGAGTTTTTTTTTTTCTTAATTAGTCATATTACAAATTTTATAATGCCAGTGAAATATTATTAAATTAAATTATTAATTTCTTATTTAGTGGCTTAAACCAGAAAAGTTAGAAAATGTTAAGAACACAGAATTCTTTATTATTATTTCTGTGGTTAAGAAATAAAAACTTTTTAACAAAAAATTAAACCGCCGAAAAAACTGAAAAGCAAAAAATAATACCTTTTTTGTTTGACCTTAATCTAGGTACCAGTTTGAAGTCGGTGCCTCAGCACTTAGCCGGGAGGAGTGGACCTATAATCGTCTACCTGATTGGCTTCTATCACTCCTCCTGGCTCGTGCTGAGGCACCGACTTCAAACTGGTACCTAGATTAAGGTCAAACAAAAAAGGTATTATTTTTTGCTTTTCAGTTTCTTCGGCGGTTTAATTTTTTGTTAAAAAGTTTTTATTTTATACTTTTTTTCCATCCTTGGGGTAATTTTTTTCCAAATTTATAATACCAACTTCAAGGTACACCCTATCTATCCAATAAAAAAACCGGCCAAGAGCGTGTCGGACACGCCCAAGGTAGGGTTCCGTAGCCATTACGAAAAAATCAAGTAATATTTTTCTAAGGATTTCGTATGTGTACGGAATCATCCAAGTTTAGGTATGTTTTATACCTTAGGCTACTATTTACTCTTAAACTACAAATAATTTCCAAGCAATCTTAGCCGCTATAATTTTCCTAGTAAATTTGATATATTTACTACCCTTCTGAATTTTTTCAAATTTTTCCACCCAACAGTTTAGATTTTAGAGGGGGGGGACGGCCGATTTTAATGAAAATTTTCACTTTAAAGTTGAATATTTCGCAAACAGATCACTGAATAGAAAAATCATGTTAGCAACCCCACAATGATTTTAAAAGACCTATCCAACGATACCCCACACTATAGGGTTAGCCGAGAAAAAAAAATCACCCCCACTTTACGTCTATGGGAGGTACCCTAAAAAAATTTTTTTTACTTTTTTTTATTCAATCACTTTGTCGGCGTGACTGATATATATATTGATGCCAAATTACAGCTTTCTAGTACTAACAGTCTCTGAGCTTAGCCGCGGACAGACAGACAGACAGACAGACAGAAGGACAGACATAGCGAAACTATAAGGGTTCCTAGTTGACTACGGAACCCTAAAAAGAATTATGAAAATCAGACTACTCTGTGAAAAGTTATCCCCTGTTTTTCTACCCTTAGGGTAGGAATATTGTTTCCAAATTTAAATGGGACTACCCTCGGGGTATACGCTTTCCAATAAAAAAAGAATCATCAAAATCGGACTACTCTGTAAAAAGTTATGCGTGATCATACATAAAATATATATATATATATATATATACACGTCGAATTGAGAAACTCCTCCTTTTGTTTTCGTCGGTTGAAAAACACGGTAAATGAAATGACAATGTTATTGTCCACACAGCCTATCACTTACAGCTTAACTCCTTGGTTCAAATTGGTTACTTACATATTTTATAAATAAATTTACTAAAATACCTACTTTATCTACTGTTTTCATTAATTATTATATTGAACAGTCTAAATTTTGTTAAATTAGTTATTCCTTAACAATAAACTCCATTGAAATATTTTACAACATCATTTAGACCAGTTTAGACATTTTTATTTATTTATACTTATATTTTCTTACTTTCTTGTAGTCGAAATGAAAAGCAGAGTGTTTAACTCGGGAAAAACACCAATATCACCCTAGGAATATTGGCACCCTCGCTGTGCTCGGGTGCCAAGTAACCTCATGTGATATTGGTTATTTTCCTCCCTTGTTGAACAATCTACTATTGTTTAAGTGGTAGGAGTTTAGGGTTACAAGGATGCTAGTGAATTACAAATAACCCTGTACATTTAACTTAATAAAAAAATAAAAAAAAATAAAAATATTAGGGGACAATCTTATACAAATCGACCTAGTCCCAAACTAAGCAAAGCTTGTACTATGGGTACTAGACGACAATAAACATACTTATATAGATAAATAAATACTTAAATACATAGAAAACATCCATAACTCAGGAGCAAATATTCGTGCTCATCACACAAATAAATGCCCTTACCGGGATTCAAACCCAGGACCTCTTGCTTCGTAGGCAGGGTCACTATCAACTAGGCTAAAGCGGTCGTTAAAACTTTATTGACTATGTGTCTTGAATGTTAACATTTTAATCAAACACCTAGATTTTCATCAGCGTTTGTAATCGCGTGAATTAATTATCCATTAAATTAGATTGTCCTTGTTGCAATTAGCAACAATGATAGTCAAGAAATAACCTTGGTACCAACTACTAAATACATCAACGTAATGTCAATCTTATAATATTGGTATGGTACCCAAACAAAAAGTTTTAACTAAGTAGGTAGTTTACCACGGAATTTTAGAGAAACAGCTACCGCGCTTTATTGTAAGATGTGAGCAGTATACTACCAGAATACTTTATCAGCCATATATTTCGTTATGTAAGCCTTTGTGTTTGTAGCTAAAGCAATATCGAATAACAATGGGGGTCAAACCGCTCTATACAGCCTCCGACACCCACACAAAAAGATAAACAATTTAGTTGCTTGGCTCGCACTGACAGGAGTAGATCGTTATATCACACTACAGAAAAAAAAACAATTTACGGTGTAATTCAGCGATAACAAACCAATGGCTATGCCAATTTAATTTAAGTTTGAAAACGAATAGTGAAAAATTGGTTCGGTGATTTATATTAGTAAAAAAAAAAAGTAAAGTAAAAGTTCTTTATTACCAAAAAATTAGAGACAATTTAGAACAAAAATAATTCTGCGACACCCACACTAGGCAGAGCCTGTATCGTGGGAGTCAAAACATACAGGATTAAACTTTAACATGCGGCTTGAAAGAAACGGAGACACTGATGTTGTACAATAATAATAATAATATATTTAACTAAGTATTTAACAACAACAAAAAAAAAAAAAGAGGGTTTGTGTGTGTGTGTGTGTGTGTTGTGTGTGTGTGTGTGTGTGTGTGTGGGTGAGTATGTGTGTGAGTGTGTGCGTGTGTGTGCGTGTCAAGTTTCATGCACCTACCACACCCAATTCCCACCACTACCTAATTGTCATTATATCCTCGGCCTCTTTATAGGAAAGGGACATGAAAAACTGTCTAATCCTTCTCTTAGCTTCTGCAAGATTAAGCAATTTTAAATTTAACTTTTTAAGTACCGCGTTATACATCCAAGGAAAAATGAACAATTTAAAACGCTTAGCGAAACCAGAGCGCACAGTGGGCACCTTAGCCCTATAAATACGCCTGGTTACCATCTCATTGTAGGATGGTGAATTTAAAATTTGTCTGTGCGTGTATACTGTAGCCCGCATCAGGAACAGTCTGCGCACACTTAAAACACCTGCCTCCCCAAACAGACTCTCAGTAGAATACCGCCGTGGTCTCCTTAAGGATACCTTCAAAACCGCTCTCTGAGCTCTTTCCAAGATTATCAGAGTGGATTTGCAGCACCCTCCCCAGGCAAGAATACAATAGTTTAGTATGGGTTGACAGAGCGCCAAGTACACTAATTTTAAAAGTTTTGCATTTGCGACGTCTCTCAGGAATTTCATTGTGTAAATTAATTTGCGCACTCTTGCTGAAGTTACCATTATATGTTTATGAAAATTTAGTTTTTCGTCCAGAGTAACACCAAGATATTTCACAAACGCAACCCTCGCGATGCAGACGCAGGAACAAAAACCAGGGGAGACCCCGGATCCGTCACAGTTAGACACATGAAGTTTCAGGCTGGTTAAGGTGTCAGAAGGGCAAGATGCCAAAGTTTTGTGAAAACAAAGGAATTGCGTTTTGTCTGCATTAAGGGTCAAAAGATTTTGTTCCATCCAAGACGCAATCCTCCGTAAACCCTTTTCCGCTGCCGCTCCAGCATCCCGCCATGAACGACCGTGAAACACTATAGCCGTGTCATCAGCGTAACACAGCATGTCACTGTTACAGAGATTGAGGCACATAACGTCATCGATATAAGCTGTAAAGAGCGTAGGTCCCAATATGCTTCCCTGGGGAACTCCGAACGACACAGGCTGCAGGCCGCTATAGTTGACACCAACTCTCACACGCTGACATCTTTCGGTGAGATAACTCGAAAACCAATCCAGTGCCAGACCACGAATGCCCAAGTATTCCAGTTTTTTAAGAAGGATAGGGGTCGAAACCGTGTCAAAAGCCTTTGCTAAATCAAGGAAGACACCGACACAGCAGCGGCCCCCATCAAGATGAGACGCAACAATATCCGTCAATAACGTGACCGCGTCTTCAGTAGACCTACCTCTGCGGAAACCGAACTGTCGATCCGAGAGGAGCTTGTTTTGCTCTAGATATTTCACAAGCCTTTTATTAATAACGCGTTCCAGTAGCTTGGAGAAGGCTCCTAGAAGCGAGATGGGTCGAAAATTGTTAGGTGCATCTGAAGGACCACTCTTGTGAATAGGAATTACTGTCGCAGTCTTCCAAGCCTGAGGGAAAGATCCCAAAGCGATGCTCAAATTAAAGATGTCTGCAAGCGGCTCTGCAATAATTCCACCGATCACTTTTAGAATTTTATTGCTTACACCATCATAACCAGGAGCGCTCTCCGAGTCAAGAAGCTTAATAAAGCCAAGCACCTCTTCAGCGTCCGTGGGTTCAATGAAAAAAGAGAAGGGAGTAGGCCTGCTGCTTACTTTTTGAGCTAAAGATTCCTGACTCTCATTTAACCTTGACAGAATGGAGGTAGCCAGTACAGACCCCACATTTGAAAAGTAGGTATTGCATACATCAAGGGATTCTCCAGCAGTAGGCTTAGAGTTTAGAAGGTTATCCGATACTGAAGCCTTAGAAGATTTATGAGTGATAAGGTTTATTGCGCTCCACAGCTTTTTGGGCTTATTGTTAACTTTTATGAGGGCATTCCTGTCATGCTCTGCCTTCAGCTTTCTAATTAGGGAGATGTAATAATTCCTATACCTAGTAAAGATTAAAGATTTTAAAGCATTGTTGGGATCCTTACGCGCACTCATATGTAGCTTGTCCTTATGTTTGGAACATCTGATTAAGCCGGGGGTCATCCAGAGCTGAAGAGTAACTTTGGTACGGCCAACTGTTACAACTCTTGACGCTTTAGACAAGGCATTTGTAATTGAAGAAGAAAATTGCTCTACGATATTGTCCAAATTATTATTATTTTCCTGTAAAAGGCTAGTCCATTTAATCGACTTTAACTCCTGTTGAAAAGAATCAAAGTCGATCACAGTCCTGGAGCGCCCAGGCCTGGCTAGCTTGGGCGATTTGAGCGTGATCCCCACCATAGTAAGATCATGATCAGTTAGACTAGCAGCACAGACAATAGACTCCGCGCGGGATCGCGCTGGTATAAACATGTGGTCCAAGCAAGTTTTTTGGTGTGTAGCCGTATTAACGCTTGAGAGAAGTCCATGCTCAGCCAACAGACATAAGTAGTCTGAGGATTGGGAGTTTAATTGACCCGCATCCAAGATATCAATATTCATATCACCGGTTACAACCAAGCACGGACCTTTATCATAAGTTTTAAGAATGGAATCAAGTGATTGGAAAAAAACATCGAGGTTACGAAAACTAGGAGACCTATACACACCCAAGACCGCAAAACTGCCAGGAACCTGAACCAACCAAACCAACGACCTTCCCATTTTATGTAACAGTTGTTCATCTTGAATCTATCTTGATAAATATAGTTTAGTTGTTGTGTTGTCCTTTATTTCATCAACACTGTGTGCCTTTTAAATGCTGTCATTAAATTAAATGAATTATTATGTAGAAGTAAGATTTCCCAATTTGTTTTTTTTTTTTTTTACATAAAACTGACCCGTGATTGACCACTATCTCACCTGATGAAAAGTGTAGATGAGGCCAAAGGTGTACCTCACTGGTTCAGTAACAGCCTATTCACTCTAGCCTTGAAGAGACCTAGGTTGTATTTATCAGGAAATACAGATTTATTTACTCCATGTTCAAGGACTGCAGAGGGTAAGGTAAGGAGGCGGCAATATACCGTAAGCCTATATGGCAGCCAGGCCATCAAATCTACAATCACATAAGTCCCTGACTATCTTTCAGCATTACACCGAACCATCTTAAAGAATATGCTTAGGTTAGGTACTTATACAAACATTGCCTAATTTTGCCAATATAGGTCTATACACATAATAAATCTGTAACAAGTCGGTGTCTGTACATTGAAGATATTTGATAAAAACTGTCACTAGGGCTATTTATTAGTTCTATTGTGCTAATGCACAATAGAACACAAAACAATAATCTCAGAAACGGCTTAACCTAGAAGGATGCGGTTTTCACTGATATGTTGGTATTTTCTTGGTTAAAATTTAGTGTTTGTTTCATTTGAATCGGTTCACAAATAAGAAAGATGCGTCTATTTTAAGAATTTATCGAACAGGTTTTTTGTTTGAACGCGCTAATCTCAGGAACTACTGCTCCGATTTGAAAAATTCTTTCAGTGTTAGATAGCACATTTATCGAGGAAGGCTATATAATCATCACGCTAACACCAATAGGAGCGGAGCGGAGCGGAAGAATGTTTCAAAAATCGGGGGTTTTTGAAGTAAAACTTCTATAGGCACGCTTGACTTGTGGTGAATGTGAACGCGGGTGTGCGGGGGGTTCGGTGGGGGGTGGGGTTGGGAGGGGAGTGCGGGGGGGGGGATTGCGGGGCGGGTAATTTTTTTATATGGAGGAACTAAGGAGAGCCATAATTGATGAAAAAGCAAATTGGATAAAAAAAATAAGCTGCCCAAATTACTAATTCCACGCAGACTGAGTCGCGGGCAACAGCTAGTATTACATATACATACACCTTAACACATTGCATTATTAAAATGTTACATGTTTAGCTTGGTACGTCTTGTTATTTGAGGTGGCCTCTACTATGTTAGCACGTGGTCGTGTATGTATATAAGAGTGAGTCCGAGGCATTATAATACAAGGCACTTGTGTGCGACGATTTAAGCGCAAGACCGGTAGCTATGTAAATCATCCTTTCTTATTTAAGTAATTAATTAAAGTTACGAGCAAATATTTTATTAAGGTTCAGACACTTTTTATATGAATGAATACATAAATATTGTAGAAGTTAAAATCACCAGAAAATATACATACGTGAAGTTAAATTAACAAGACTCAAAAGCTGCATCTATTCTTACAGGTAATTTAACGATATTTTGATATGCTTTCCGAAATTTTATAATTTAAACACACTAGCTCTAGATAGAAGAAAAGTCATGTTTATGTACTTTTGAACATCGAACATCAGTTTAGTTAAATCAAAGTGATTCTAACTAACAAATTACCTAATAATACCTAATTTATAAAAAGTCGCACCTAAATCCTGTAGTTAGGACGTCTCCATCGACACATATTTGACGTGACTCTACCTTCCCTACCAACTATGCCAAACTACTACTTCAAACTACTACTACTAGCTCAAATTTTTAACTAGTTGTGCCCCGTGGTTTCACCCGGCACTTAAGAGGGTACGATGCGCACCATTTTTCCATACAAACGTAGTCCCCTGTTTCCTCCCTGGATAATGGCTTTAGAGCCAAATTTTTTTTACTGTGTAATCTGTATCTACCACAGCTATGCCCCTATGTTTCGTTTTTTTCCATATTTCAATTAACATAAGAAATATGAGCTTTCAAAAACTGAAAAAATTGCCCAATTTCAACGTCATTTTCAGACACTCATCAGAAAAGAAACCCTTCTATAAACAAAGAAAGGAAAACATAGGGGCATAGCCAAATCTGTCCTCTAATTATTTATGAAAAAAATAAATTTATTGGTCCAGTTTTCGAGAAGAAAACAGGGGACTACGAAATGCTGTTTTGATCAATTTTACGCGCCTTTTAACGGTCTGAGGTGCAGGAGGAGGTGTACCCTCTTAAAATAAAACAAATTGGATTGGCCCCCCCTCGCGGATATAAAGTAGCCTCCTGAAGAACATATATATTTTGTTCATCCGAGTGTTAGGTACTTTCAGAGATTGGCTCGATCAAATAAACAAACTCTATAGTTTTCATTTTCGTTTGTAAAGGTTTTTTTAAAGCGATATCGATTGATGTTTTTTTTGACATTCAACTTTATTCTAATTTATAAAAGGAAATAGAATAGATCTTAGTGTTACAATTTCTTTAAATAGGTAAATATCTAAGCTGTATAACATCTATGTATAGTAATAGCATATAAGTAGAATGTGAGTGTGAAGTCTAACTTTAATTCGTCATTTTATTTTTTCGGTTTCAGAAGCAAGATGTTAGCAAACGTCAATCCTTTCAACTACTAACGCGCGGATTGAAAGCTGCAAAATGAAGCAACTAGTCAACAAGAACCTTATTACGCTAAAATGCGTACTCTTCTGTTTTCTCTCAGGTAACTACAAACACAAACTACATTTTTCAATTTGGCTATTATTTACTCTACAATGCATTACTTTACATGATTCTCAAACATTTCAAGAAAGAGCACTTTTTTTCATTAGCTTTATTATTTTATTACTGTCTGCTACATTCAACATCCATCTCAACCGGTCTGTGTTCAAGAATTGGTTAATCTTCTTGTTATAGCATCTGTTGACTTGCCGCGTATTAATTTAAATTAAACTCGTTGTCAACTGGACCATAGCTCTATTTAGTTTTTTGTGCAAGGTCTGTAACAACTAGACTATAAATAGCTATACAGTCATACTTGGAGTAGGCACACTCATGCATTCAGCTTAACGATATTATTATGAACAGTTCAATCTAATCATGAGGCAGCGATCTTGATTGCTCATGAAGCTAAATACTACTAAGTCGTAATAATCGCGATGTCAAACTGGTCCTTTTGATATTTATCCTAGTACATAAATTATTGTAGCGGCTTCGAATAAACAAACTCGCAAATGGTGTGATATCTAATGAATGTCTCAGCTCTCAGTTTAAAGATGATGTCAATCTTTAATAAAACGATTGCTATAAGTACGTTTATAACCCAAGTCTTTATTCAATTACTGGTCGAGTAGATAAACGGGTTGTATGAATATGGGCAGCCATTGGCAACATTAAACTGCCGGTAAATCATTTAACACCATTATTTTAATTGCAATGTGCAGTAGACAGTGCAGTTGGTTCAATCTCGTTCTCATCTCGGTCGCTTTACGATAAAAAGCGGTCGGGCGACAATGCGATGAACGGTCGGATGGTCGCTCGCAATAATGCCGTAGTGCACTTGCAAGCTTCCATCTATGGAGCGCTCCGAGCTCCGCGAAGGTACCGAATGATTTAGGGACCGTTCACCTCGACCTGCTTCGCGACCGTTTTGTTTGAATAAAAAAAATAAGAAGATTGAAGTTCCACCATTCTCGCAGACGTAAGAAAATCGACGCAAAAGCGTATCTAGTTCCAATTTGTATGCACATTCTTAAAGATACATTAAGGAATGAACATTTGATAATAAATTTCACTGATAGAAATTAAGTAACTTATTGGTAGGTTAGGTATACATACAGTATACAATTAGGTTAAAATGTGGGGGCGCATTAACAAAGTATAACACAAGCAAGTGGGTAAGTAAACATAAACAGTGCTCAGTAAAGTTTACCTTAATGTCTTTGTTATAGGTGTGGGATGCATATTTCCGTTTCTGCCAGTGCATATGCTATCGGCGGGGCTAACGCGAGGAGAGGCTCGACTCATATCGGCAGTGGCACCATGCGTCGCGCTACTCGGCCCCGCCATTCTAGGACATCTCATTGATAAGTTAGTATTTCATTTAGGTAGCTAAACTACCGACCTGGCCTGGCCTGGCGACTGTAGAGTCGCCATAGGATAAGTATATCGGAGCGACCAGGATGTTCACAACTGTGCACTATAGACTTGTATTTGAGTACCTGGTTCTACTTCTATCAGATAAACGAAACTCTATTTAGAGTAACCTTTATCAGAGAGAGTAATGAATGCGACAACGCACTTCTTGAATTTCGAAGACACGCCTGTGCGCTAATTTAAAAATAATACTAGATAGATGTTTTGATCGGCTTAGGTATCCGCTCTATTTCTGATGCCGTCTGTAGTTGACACCCAGTGGCCCATTGTCGTGCTTCCTTATTTGTCCGATTCAATCCATCCATATCTATACGTAGTTAAGTACATTGGCTTCCAGCTAGTTCAGCTAAGTGACCTTATATATACGCTACAATACCACGATACGTATGAACATATCCATAAGACGTACGAATATGGCCCCTTGATCTAAGTACTTTCCCATTGACATTTTTCCTGATACCAAGGAAATATGTAAAAACAATAAAGAGACGGCTTAGTCCTCATAAGTATGCCTTCTTAAGTCGCGTTTTTATTTACAAGTTTTCATGACATCGTGATTTCAAATTGCAAAAAGGTTTTTTTTTGTTTATGTCTACAAAATACCTAAGTAAAAGAACATAAGACGTTCTTCTGAACTGAAACTACCGTAATCTATCTTGTGAAGCAAGGAGGTATTATAAAAGCCATATCGCGTGTGGAAACGCGCTCGATCGATTCTCTGAATAACTCAATGTTATTTTATCATCCATTTCGCGGATACTAATTTTTGTCTCCTGCCAGTTTTATACGAAAGTATCCTACTCTACATTTCAATAACTGACTGCATAACTTAACTGGCTGAATACCAAACTTTTTTTTATTAATATGTAATAAGCTAATATTTAATTGTCTCATGGTTCTTTGAAACAAAAATATGACAAGGACTTGTTCGTAATTACGAGTTTTTCGAACAAGGGCCAATAATCATGTTTAATTTTATGCCTCTACATATTATACAATAGTAAATCTGGGCTTACCACTAACCTGTACCGTACATGTATTAAATATACAAGTTAGCTGAACATTGAACAGGCTATTGACGACGACGAATTAATATTGAAGAGATTTCACAATAGTAAGATGTCAATTATAGTACCGGGGACACTTGGCGGGGGCGTTTTAAATCGACATAATAAAGAACTGTCGTTTTGTATGGCACAGGTTGTCAGTGGGCAGAGGGTCCACGACGGGCGGCGCCGGCCCCAGCGGCTCAGGCCGTCTCCTGCGTATCATAACCGCAGTCTGCCTCATCCTCAGCGCACTGTTCTACACACTACTATTGGCTGTGCCTTATACTGACCGACAAGAGGTAAACATGTGTATGTAGAGGTCGATGACCGGATGCGGTCCAGAAACTAAATTCTAAAATCATAGGCTATTGGGCCGTATTCGGTCCCACATAAGATGGCTGGAACTTAGGCTGAGTCTTCACATTTTCTCCGTGATTTTCCGGAGTTCACGGGAGGCGAGGGTGGCGTGTGATTATAAGCATGTGATTATGAACACGCTATCATCGCATCAGCATCATCGATACATTAGGTATATGTATACCTACTTAGGTAGGTATGTACTATTTAGAAAACAGTGAAATGTATTTTATTTATTTTGAACATTGAAAATCATTCACTCATAGTGCTTCGTTTGACATTAATTGAAGTTCATAAAGTGCTGTAAAGTGTACGTTTATTTGTCTATTCCCGTTTACAGGCGATCTTTAAATAAATTTTATTTTTACAGGCCCGAAGACCTCATGTCTGGTTTTCGTGTGATGCCGACGGTGCCTATGTTATGCAAGAAGTATGCACGGAAGGCAGAAGGTGCAACTATTTTTCTGAAGAAAAGGTTAGTAGTGATTTATTTACCTTGATAAATTAACTTCCGGTAACATGCGCTTTGATTGAAAATTCACTGTCACGGCTGCCAATCGAATAATAAAAAATAAAAATTGGAACTTCTAAATCTAAATATACCTCTCTAACTAAAGGTACTTGAATGCTTTTTGCATACCTATACCTACTCGTAAATGTCATTTTCGCCGCGGTCACTAACCGGGTCACCTTACGTTTTTCCAGGCACAAACACTATTATGGAAATTGGGTCATGCTCACGGTATAAAGTGGATTAAAGTTGATTAAAATCATTACTTAATTTGAAACGGTATTGCTATTAAAGTAAACCAGAGGCCGTATTGTCTAATGCTTCTGGCGCTTGCCTTCGCTTTCACCATCTCTTTCTGTCCTGCTTTTATACCGTTTGACAGAAAGAAATAGTGATTGCGAAGGCAAGCGTCAGAAGCGTTAGACAGTAAGCCAGCTGGTAGGTCGTACACAGCGTAAGAAACAAAAGTTGTCTGTCCTTTGGATATAAAATTAGCGACTCCAAGTCAGCAAATTTAAGATTTATTTAAATGGGCCGAAAGTTGGCCAGGCGTCCCACACGCCGATGTAGACTTGACTGAAAATTTTGGCTACAGATCCTAAACTTACCTATGCCATATCCGCAGGAGATACGCAAACAAAAAAAATGTGTACCTATGTATGACCCAAGTAGAGATAATTCGAAATGCTATTCCTATCATGTAACCGTTAAAAAATATCCTAATGACATGCAGAACTAGATGTAAAGTCAACTTAAGAGCAATTTAGATGGAGCGAGAAATATCGTGTGTGCGAGTTTCGTTACATTGCGGGAGCGCGCGACCATGGATTTGTATGTGCTCAATCATCGACAGCAATGTACACGAAACGCACGATATCTTTTAGCATAATCTTAACGACCCTATACTCACTGCTCTATTCAAGAGGCTTCAACTAACTGTAATCGACTACTATGCCTACGATTAAAGCCCGAAGAATCATCGTGTAAAACCAAAACCACGATCGATTGTATATTGTGTAACGGTTGACACGTTGGACCTCTTAGAAAAATAAAGCCATGAAGTTCTGTTGCAGTTTTATTTATTTCAATTGAAAGTACCGCGAGACGGATATAATTGCTCACATACCTATTAAAATCACGGATTAGTTCGATACACATGTCGGGCATACCTCGACACTACTATACACCGTGAAATTTTAGTGGTTGTTTTCCCGAAACGAGGTGATTTAGTATCGATTGTACAATCGATTTATAATTACTATTTTGACTAGAGTCAAAAATCCAATTGTGAAAAACGAATGTCGAAAATGACCGCAAACCAATAGTAACGCTTCGTTGGTACCAAAGAGTATTGTAATATTATATGAACAAGAGTGGCAACTCTATGGTCAAATATGCATGTATGAAGGTGCTGCTGCCCTACGCCCTGGTGAAGAACTAATGTGACGTAGCTATAGATGTATACCTATCTATATGTATATGTTGGTAGTGATGTACAGCTATAATTACGCGTAATTTTAATTGATAGGCTAATTGCCACTATTCGTATTTTAGCCGTCTAATTCAAATCAGCATATACGAAGTATAAGCGGCTAAACCCGATTTGCACTATACGGCTAAAATACGAACATTGGCAAGTGGCCTATCAATTAAAGTCCTTGACCGTACAATTTGGTACGCCATGGCCATGGCCGATGAATGACAACTGACAAGTTTGACAAGTCAACCAAGATGGCCGCTAATTTAGTTCTTTACCAAACAACCAGAGATCGCTGTAGTCGCATGAAAAGTGTGATATATGTAAGTGTGCCCCCCCTGGTTGGTACCTAACCTATCGTACGATCGTACGCTACTTGTACCAACGAAGCGTTACTATTGGTTCGCGGTCATTTTCGACTTTCGTTTTTCACAATTGGATTTTTGACTCTAGTCAAAATAGTAATTATAAATCGATTGTACAATCGAAACTAAATCACCTCGTTTCGGGAAAACAACCACTAAAATTTCACGGTGTATAATACGTGAGTGACCTGTGACCTGTTTCATATTTTTGTTCAGTATGCTTAGTATAAGTTTTACTTCACCAAAATACTTCTCGATCGCGTTTACGTAAAAAATTCAATTCTATGGAAACATGGACGCGCGGCCGCGGAGGCGCTGTCCATGCTTCCATAGAATTGAAATTTTTACGTAAACGCGATCGAGAAGTATTGAAGTGAAGGAAAACTTATACTAAGCGTACTGTATTGTTACCTATGCGTTCAAACAACGAGAGTTTAAAATATTTAACTAAGTACTTATAAGGTAAACGTCCCTGTGCTCGACACTGACCCAATACATGGCACCTTCAATCTTATGTCATAGTAAGAGAGGTGACAGATGGGTGTCATCTACTGGGCGTGTTGAGGCGGTGCTCGACAGAGCAGAGCATTGGTACGTTTACCTTAATCGATCTATTTTCAATAGTCTCAGATTCCACAATCACAGAATTCCACTTTTGATCGTACCTACTGTTGCCAACGCTTTAACTATTCGTAACGTAACCTTATCGCAATGTGGCAAATTGTACGAATAGTCATTTACGAGATTGACATTGTTTATGTTTGTGGGCACTTTATCGTACGTGATACAATACTTGTACCTACTTGCACCTAATACATACCTATGACGATGACTCGCGACGCAAGCAGATATTCGGTACAATACATTCATGTATAATTTATTTAACATTGAGTTATTTTATTCAAAAGTTAAATTACCTTTGTCTGCGTTTTCAACTCTACTTACTTACCTAGGTACTCTTTTGTTTCCGGTACCTAAGCGTACATTTTTTTTTTTTTTTTCACGAGTTAAAAATCATAAAACGTGACCATTGTTTTGCAGAATCATCTATGCAAAACTGCTGAAATTGTTTTACTCCTTGAAATTACTATGGAAATTACTTATGCCTGTATATACCTAGATACTGTTGCTCAGAATTTATACATTTATAGAGCTGGGCATGACAGTCCTCACACTCATCTCTTTTCCTTACCCTCTTACCTATAATCAGCGACCTTTCCTCCTTTTTAACCGACTTCAAAATAAGGAGGATCAGGATAACAATTCGGTTGTATGTTTTTTCTCGATCACGCGATCGGCTAAATTTAGTCTCGTGTCTTAGAATATCGTCGTGCGAATATGTAGTTTATCACGGGCCACGAAGCATGCGATAATGTCGACTCGGTTATACCTAACCAGCTGGCAGTGGCAGTGTTCGATATGTTATTATGGACCAAGCGATTAATGCGGGCATTATTAATAATGCCCGTGCATTATTGATAATGTCTAGCTCTATCGGGCAAAGTGATTAATTACTATCTAAACTTCATTATTTATCATATTGCCCGGTCATTATTATATTGCTACTTACACCTATTAAATTCGAGCTTTTAAATTACTATCATCTTGGAAGTTAAGAATTCAAATAAGTTTTTGTTAAAAAAATTATGATGTGTGTAGGTAGATACTTGCATTGTCATCTTATCTAGATATCCGTAACTTTCAATTCAATCCGATCAATAGAAGTCGGTGAAATCCAAATTGCAAGATTTGAAGAGAATTTACAGTCATAATTATGTACTTCTTTAGTAAATATTTTACACACATACTTCATACGAACATTGCAAGTTCAATTTAAACTTATAAAAAAGAATCATAATTTCTTTTCCTTATGTAGCTAGCGGTTACCGTCGATCATAATTAATTACTCACATTAGGACCTCGCTCGCAGACTATTTATATTATAATTGGCGGCATTAATAACTTCAAACTTTTTCCTACAGTCAGGCGTCTTGGCATTAGGTGCTTGCGAGTATGGCTGCGGAGACAAGAACATGACGTGGGTGAGACAGCCCTACACAACTACCTCAACATCGACGACCCTTAGCCCCATGTATGAGAGCGTCGCTAATGCAACTGTGAGTAACTTTACTAAAATAATTCATAATTTTCCTCATAATTACAATATCTATGGCGTGATACAGTTCTCGTAAGTTAAAGTTTGGATGATCAGCATTTTGACGCTATTTTTGTATAACTTTACTGCATTTCTTCGCGGGGAAGCATAGTAAAGAGAAGGGTGTCCAGAAAGCTGGTAGCGTGGTCATATCTTATATGGTTATATTATCCGCTGAGTGGCGCTGAGTAAAGTTCATATATAGCCAGCCCTTAGCCCCCATAGCGTTGAAGTTTCTGCTCCAAAACCCCTCAAATAATGCAACTGGCCCCAAGGGAGCTAATAGAGATTTGCGGCGTTTGAAGTCTTTGTTGAAGCCATGGCAGAGCCAGCAATACTTAGGTCTTGGATCTTCGAAAAATGGATCGCTGCAAGGGTATCCACACAAACATCCAGAGTGAATAGAGTTATACTGAACCCGTGTGATAGATATAATCGGCGCTAGAATAAGATTATTTTCACTTTGGCACTCGGCAATTCTCGACATACATCAAGAGAGATCTGAAGTGCACTACTTAGGCGGGCTTGCGCGGACCTGGGTTAGCTACTTAACTCCGAGTTAACTGCTGACCCGGGGTTAAAAAGTGTCAAAATGTATGGAACTGTCATTCTTAACCCAGGGTTACCGATTTAATTTTTTAACCCTGAACTGTGCAAGTGGCCCTTAGGCTGAGGTTTTGTTATTAATTACATTGTTTGGTTTGGATATTTTATGTGATTAAATTCTAGGATTTTATATAAGTACCCTATGAGATAACAAAAAAATTAAACCGCAAAAAAAACTGAAAAGCAAAAAATAATACCTTTTTTATTTGATCTTAATCTAGGTACCAGTTTGAAGTCGGTGCCTCAGCACGAGCCAGGTGTAGTGATAGAAGCCAATCAGGTAGAAGATTAAAGGTACACTCCTCCTGGGTAGTGCTGAGGCACCGACTTCAAACTGGTACCTAGATTAAGATCAAATAAAAAAGGTATTATTTTTTGATGAACTAAAACAATTACTTTGCTCACCCGCGACCTTACAATAGTTAACTATTGTAAGGTCGCGGGTGAGCAAAGTAATTGTTTTAGTTCATTAATATGGTCCTCCGCAAAGTAACGCCTGATTCAATAAAATTTCGGCGGTTTAATTTTTTTGTTAAAAAGTTTTTATTTTAAACTTTTTTCCCATCCTTGGGGTAATTTTTTTTTCCAAATTTATATACCTAATACCAACTTCAAGGTATACCCTACCCAATAAAAAAGAATTATGAAAATCAGACTACTTTGTAAAAAGTTAGTCAATCATCCCCTGCTTTCCTACCCTTAGGCACAGAATAAGTAATAGTACTAACGTACAGAAGGATCACTCTCGAACAAAGGTCAACTTTAGGGATAAAAACTTTTCTACTCCTACTGCGTGAACGCGACATTAAAACTTATCGTGTGATACGAGCGTTCATATTTCGTTGGGCACCGCTGATCCGAAACCAAGGGCACAGGGTTCCCACTCGCCCATATTTGGTAGGTATATAAATCAAGAAAGATAACAGTGTGTATTAATTCAGTAAACTACCTTTAGTATGTAAGTAAGTTATTTATAATATCGTTTAGAAGTCATTGATTGTTTGTTGCAAAAATCACAGAAAAAAACCGGCCAAGAGCGTGTCGGACACGCCCAAGGTAGGGTTCCGTAGCCATTACGAAAAAATCAAGTAATATTTTTCTAAGGATTTCGTATGTGTACGGAATCATCCAAGTTTAGGTATGTTTTATTCCTTAGGCTACTATTTACTCTTAAACTACAAATAATTTCCAAGCAATCTTAGCCGCTATAATTTTCCTAGTAAATTTGATATATTTACTACCCTACTGATTTTTTTCAAATTTTTCCACCCAACAGTTTAGATTTTAGAGGGGGGGGGACGGCCGATTTTAATGAAAATTTTCACTTTAAAGTTGAATATTTCGCAAACAGATCACTGAATAGAAAAATCATGTTAGCAACCCCACAATGATTTTAAAAGACCTATCCAACGATACCCCACACTATAGGGTTAGCCGAGAAAAAAAAAATCACCCCCACTTTACGTCTATGGGAGGTACCCTAAAAAAATTTTTTTTACTTTTTTTTATTCAATCACTTTGTCGGCGTGACTGATATATATATTGATGCCAAATTACAGCTTTCTAGTACTAACAGTCTCTGAGCTTAGCCGCGGACAGACAGACAGACAGACAGACGGACAGACATGGCGAAACTATAAGGGTTCCTAGTTGACTACGGAACCCTAAAAAGATGCTTAATTACGCGCGACGCGGCTAGCGTGCGAACTGAAGGCCGCGCGACAACCTACTGCCATACTCCTCCCGGGAGGAGCGCCGGCCGAACATACCTAAACTGCGGAGTGAAACCCCCCTGCCTTAGGGTAGGAATATTATTTCCAAATTTACATGGGACCACCCTTGGGGTAGACGCTTACCAATAAAAAAAGAATCATCAAAATCCGACTACTCTGTACTAAGTTATGCGTGGTCATATAGTACAATCAGTAACTGAACAATCAATCATCCCTTGTTTGTTGTTTGTTATGCGTGATCATACAAAAAAAAATAAAAAAAAAAAAAAAAAAAAATATATATACACGTCGACTTAAGAACCTCCTCCTTATGTTTTCGTCGGTTGAAAACACGAACCTTTACGGTTAAAACTGACACGTCCCGAGTGTCAAAGTGGAAATAATCTTACAGTAGGTACCATTAGGTTAAATAGAAGTCGATTGACATCAGATGAGCGAGTGGCTGCTGGTCACATAGCACAGCCATTCGCTGCTGGCTGTTCAGACTCGAGTCTTTCGAGTCATGCCACAAACGCACACGTGAGTTCAAATGCTACCAAACTATGATAGTGAAAGTCACGAAAACGTATATAATGCGTTCCCGGCGGTGAATGCGATAGACTGGAAACTTAGAGCCGACCAATCCGCCAAAGAAGCAAAGTTAGATTGTCGGGCCAGACCGTTAGCTTCTAGACATTTTATTTGGGGTAATTATTGTGTGTATCTTTCAGCCCTCAGCAATCCTGGTGACAGAGGATGACGAGGACGCCAATTTCATGTTCGAGTCGAACCCTCCGCACCTGTGCATCAACCGGCAGTGCCAGGTGTACATGCAGCACATGGCGCGCATGCGCGTGCCGCTCACCATCGCCGCCAGCGACCCAGCCGACAACGCCACCGCCGACGAACAGTGGTGCACGTACCGCATAGGTATGGTTTCCCGATCCTATGTAGCACGGTGCTACAAAACTAACTAATCATTTTGTTATTATTATGTTAGCAAAGCATATTTTAAAGAAACTAGCTGTTGCCCGTGACTCCGCCCGCGAAGAATAGGGGTAGGTATACAAAAAATAGCCTACGACCTATTCTCAGACCTACCGAATACAGAGAAAATATATTAATTAGCCTGGAGAAGTGTCCCACTTCTGGGCAAAGGCCTCCCCCATTCTCTCCATGTATCCCTATTTTGAGTGGTGTCCTTCCAGTTTCCGAGGTAGGTACACGTCTAAGTCGTCCCGCCAACGCCTCCTGGGCCTACGTCGTCGCCGCCATCCATCTTGTGGCATCCAGTCTGTGGCTATATTTTAGCCCACCGATTCGGATCCATGCGTCTGACGTGGCCTGCCCAGTCCCACTTCAACTTGACAGCCTTGGCACCCACATCAGTAATGCGTGCTTTTGAGCGCAGCGTGGTGTTCCGGATCCGGTCGACCCGCCTCACCCCGAGCATACTACGCTCCATTGCTCTTTGGCAAACCTTCAGTTTAGTCTTCTGTAACTCCGTCAATGACCATGTTTGAGCACCGTAAGTTAGGACAGGCAGTATACACATATCAACGAGTCTCCGTTTTAAGGTTAGAGGAAGATCGCCCTTCAATAGATCTAAAAAACACAGAGAAAAAAAGTTTCATAAAAATCGGTCAAGCCGTCTCGGAGAAGTTCGATAGCAAACACCGACACGAGATTTTTATATATTAGATTCAATTTATTTTCCACCTTATTGTAAAGGGAGCAAGGTCCAATCTTTGTGTAGATTTATGAGGTCGCTATATGCGCTATGTCTGGAAAAGGGCTAACGAGATCGGGACACCTCAAAAAATTCGAACTATAATTGTATCTTGATGACCTCGTTGCGCTTAATCTTCTTCTTGCAGTGCCCTCTCCTACCGGAGATCGGCGATCATTAGAGCTATCTTTATCTTAGAGACTGCCACCCGAAAGAGGGATAAGCGCCAGGGGGCTTAATAGCACTTATTTATTTAGTACTAGCTGTTGTCCGGGACTTTGTTCGCGAATAATTAATTCATCGCTATCTTGTGGGGCACGATTTTCCGGGATAAAAACTATCCTATGTCCTTTCCAGGGTCTATATCCATGCCAGATTTCATTTAAATCAACGTTTCAACGGTTTAAGCGTGAAAAGATAACAGACAGACAGTTACTTTCCCATTTATAAAATTCCCCCCACTACTTATGCACCGATCGGCCCGGCAGTGCCCCAGATGCAGGTATATTCAGCTACGGTACTCGTGCCTGCTGTTCTTTATCTACCTTTAGAACATTAAGTAAAGCCTCATCATACTTAATGGTCTTCTAATTCAACCTTACAACTTCAGGAGGCGAAGCCAGCTGTATAGTCCCACCAGAGCGGCTCGCCGATATCATGGGCGAGGACGACGAATGCGTCCCCACCGTGCGGTGCCAAGTGTTGGACCCATACGACGAGCCCCAAGGAGTCCTGGCGCATGCTGAGTGCAAAGTCTACACTGGCGATCCCTCTACCACTTTCTGGAGCTACTTTGTTATAAGGTTAATTTTCTTGTTGTTTTAATTTCAGGTTTCCAAAGATCATAAAAATGGTTAAGGTTGTCTGGAAGCGATCGCTTCGAAGCGGTAAGGCCGCCTATTACTTGCCGTACCTATATTTTTTTCCATTTACTTACTTGTTTTCTTTATTGTTTACTATGTGGTATCCAATAAATAAAGGGTAGGATCAATGAACTAGAGAGGTGATAAGTTGGGGCCTTTATTTAGGCATTTTAATATGTGTCTTCATCTTCCTCATCATCCCAGCCTAAATACATATGCCCCACTACAGGGAAGAATGAGAGGGCTTGGGCCCTAGTTCCCACGCATGCGCAGTGCGGATTAGGAACTTCACAACCACACCATTGAAATATAAGAGAGAGATCTACTTACATATTTAATTATTATTTGCATTTTGTTCCAGGATGCTATCGGATATATGGCCCACGGCAGCGTTGGCTCTTCTAGGCACAGCGTGTGTCATAGCCACTCGAGAGACATCCATAGGGCGTGGTGACGTGGGCCGGCAGTTAGCCTTCGGGACTATAGGCCTGGCCATATTCCCCCCACTAGCGGGCCTGGCCTCACAAAACATGCCCGAGAACCCCTTCCTCGTGCCTTTCCTGCTGCACGCTGCGTTCATGCTGATTGGTGCCGTCATCTTGATCGTAGATAGGTAAAAATACCCACTCTAATTTCTAATCTGAAAACAAGTGAATAATTGAAGGATACGATGGCTGAGAGACTTTTGAGAAATAGGTATTTTAATGAAATGTCGCTGTCTCGCCCGAACCCCTCCGTGTCAGTACAGCGAGAGCGGGACAACTGCAGCTCAGACCGTTAATAGGCGCGTAAAATTGATCAAAACAGCATTTCGTAGTCCCCTGTTTTCTTCTCGAAAACTGGACCAATAAAATTATTTTTTTCATAAATAATTAGAGGGCAGATTTAGCTATGCCCCTGTTTTCCTTTTTTTGTTTATATGAGCGATTCTTTTCTGATGAGTGTCTGAAAATGACGTTGAAATGGGCAATTTTTTCAGTTTTTGAAAGCTCATATTTCTTATGTTAATTGAAATATGGAAAAAAACGAAACATAGGGGCATAGCTGTGGTAGATACAGATTACACAGTAAAAAAATTAGGCTCTACAGCCATTATCCAGGGAGGAAACAGGGGACTAACGTTTGTATGGAGAAATGGTGCGCATCGTATCCTTATGTGTAAGTGTGAGGCGTTGGAGGCTTAGAGTTTCTAGTGAGCTTCTAGCTAAAGTACGACTACAGGACCAATAATAAGATACATGGGTCAATTTTTTTGTTCGCGCCTCTCCTGTGAACGTGGGAAAAGTTAAGGGTCTATAGCCAATATATTTTTTAGTCAAGGCTACATCGGCATCGGCGCCTGGTCAACTTTCGGCCCATTCATATAAATCTTAAGTTTGCTGACTCGGAGTCGCTAATTTTATGTCCACAGCTTAGACAACTTGTTTCTTACGCTCGCTCTGTATGATCCACATAAAAATTTAATTGTGTATGTTTCCTTTCATCTCTACCGTAGAGCAAATAAAAATTATAATAATAATAATATTAGCATAATCTAGAATAAGTTAATGATTAGTTGTTGCTTCGCCCTAGCAGGGTCCATGTAGCACTGTAATATCTATTTTTTATCTTGTGATAGCATGGTTGCAACGAATAAATGAATGAATGAATATGAGCTCATGGTAAATTTCAAACGAAATTTCGCACATAAATTTCGAAAAACTTAAGAGGTGCGAGCCCAGACTCAAACACAGGACTCCCTGCCTGAGAGCCCATAGATTATACGACTAGGCTTATCTTATCTTAATATTAGAGATCCTTGCGGATACACTTCGACCCGTCGTAGAGATCTTTTGTGTGATTACCCATCCCACGCACTTACTCCATCGGTTTATCACCTCGCCCATAAATTGGATGATTTAACGTAGCGGTAGTGCCTTGAAGTCTCCTGGTGTGGGGTATCCCTCGCCATAAAGTCTCATTCTTAATCTGGCGAGGACGTCACATTCCACACAATGATGTGTTCCATTGTTTCGTCTTCCTCGACACATATTCTACAATCTTCATTGTCCCATCTTTACTACTTAGTATGTGTTTATTTAGTATCGAAGTGACCTAGTAACCGCCCCGATGATGTGTCGGAGTTGTTTCCTGCTGAGTGTCCAGTTTTATAGCTAAACCGTTTAAATCAGTCCCCGCCCGTGCGGTACAGGGGCTGGGGGGGTATGACGACAAAGGGGCTGAGAGAGGGGCGCCTCGTGTGCCTGCCGCCCGCACCTCTCCCGGCCCCCTTTTTCGTCATACCCCCCCCCCCTGTACCGCGCGGGCGAGGACTCATAACGGTCTAGCTATAGTCCAGCTTGTGCTGACGTACGGCTAGGCTACCACGAGTTTCCCTCTTATATCCCCAAATGTCCCCAGCCGCATGCCTCTGGCGACGCCGGAGTGGTGGTGGCACACTTCGACAGGCATGCTCGCAATGCCAATGAACGCCGTGCGCCGCTACGGAGCTGAAACAGCCGCTGTATTCGCCGTCGTCACTCTGCTCGGCGTTCTGTGGAGCGGTATCGATGCTTACTTGCCTTGGTTAGTATTAGTATGTATTAGATTTTGAGTTATAAAGGAATAAAAAGTGGCTCCAAGGAAATTATACTTACGCTATGTAAACTTAGAAACCTTGATTTTGAGGCAGCAATCCGCAATATCCAACTTGTTCAAAAATATACCAGAGGTAAAAAAAGTTAGCGTGCAATATGCAGATTTAATAAAAGAACATAGGTAACTTCGTACTTACAGTTGAGGATGTATTTTAAGCTAATTTTTAAGAGTTGTATTATTATAATATTTAATATATTATGTTAAGGTTAGATACGACCAGATGGCCTAGTGGTTAGAGAACCTGACTACGAAGCTTGAGGTCCTGGGTTCGATTACCGTGTCGGGCAGATTATTTGTATGAAAAATACGAATGTTTGTTCTCGGGTCTTGGGTGTTTAATATGTATTTAAGTATGTATCTATCTATACACGTATGTTTATCCGTTGCTTAGTACCCATAACACAAGCTTTGCTTAGCTTACTTTGGGACTAGGTCAATTGGTGTGAATTGTCCTGTGATATTTATTTATTTGATATTTATACTGTCTATTAAAGCCATACTGTTTCTTTGACTGAGAACATTCCCTTGATTTTCGCACACTGCTTAGCGAGACAAAAGCGAGGCTGACTGCAATGTTTTAGGCTGCGGCTCCACTGAGGCGGAGACGAGCGGAGCTGAGAGGAGACGTGTGGGGATCGACCAATCATATTACATCAAATCCACATCTCGTCTCCGTTCATGTAATATGATTGGTCGATCCCCACACGTCTCCTCTCAGCTCCGCTCGTCTCCGCCTCAGTGGAGCCGCAGCCATAAGGTGGGGACGGACGTGAGCATTTACTCGATGTGAACATGTAAAAGTCGAATATTCGGCACGTCAGTACAGAGCAGAAGACATGCTCGATGCGAATATTTACATGAGCAAATACTCACATCAGTTTCTACCTATACTTATGTAGAACAGCCAGAGGCCGTAGGTATTGTATCACGCGATCGCACTCTCTATCTCTTTTTATCTTCTTCCTATACCGTGTGACAGAATGAAGTGATCAAAACGATTGTGATTCAGAGTGCGTTAGACAATAAGGCCTCTCATGTGTGTCAATCTTTACTTTGATATTGGCAAAATACGCTTTGCTAAACTAGCAAGGATAAAAGCCAAAGAAAAAAAATAAGGCCTCTGGTTAATTACAACTAAGTATCTGTATTAGGGTGCTTTTCCACCAGATATGTGCTACATTGCTATGTATGCGTTTGATACCCACCAATCATATTCATTGGTCCATATAGCTTAGCGTTGGTGGAAACGATCACAGAGTTTCGTAGGGTAGCTTTATAGCACATCTCTTAAAAAGGCACAGCGCTCACGGTATAGTTGTGGATTACTACGTGGTTTTTATCCTGCTTCATAAAAATAAATATTTAATTCCAGGACGGTGATGGACTTGAACGGCACTTGGACTCAATTGGGGCTGACGATGACGATCGGGGCGCTGCCCGCCATCCCGGCGCTGTGGTGGGCTGAGGCAGTCGTGGACTACGTCGGGCACTCGAACGTTTTCATTACCGCGTTCACCTTCTACTGCCTGCGATACACTGGTACGAACTTGCATTCGTTTACAACTCACAACTAATACGTAGAGTCAGCAACAAAAGTAGCTGTAACGCAGGACATCTAGTGTCGCTATTGTGAACTAATCCTGGCATGCAGGCCGCCATTACTCTTGTCTATTGTCGAAGAATATATTACCGCTCTCTTATCCTCAACCAAGTTTTTAATTGATTAAACCCAATATTACATGGTGTCAGAAGTGAAAATCAACTATAAAATTAAAGAAAATAAGTGAGAAAGATGTAAAATGCCTAACACGGACGGCGCAGTATCTGGAATAAAGCCGCCAAGTTATCTACAAATCGACCCTGAGAAATCCACATGGAAAAATTGGTTACAACAGTTTGAGTGGTATGCCGTAGCGTAGCGTAGTAGTAGTTAGATAAAAAGCCAGCCGAGGTACAGGCAGCCACTTTCATGGTAATAATTGGCCCCGACGCAATAGAAATATACAACAATTTCAACTTGAGTGACGCTGACAAAAATAACCTAACAATCATCAAAACAAAATTCAAAGAATATTTTGCACCAAAAATTAACATATCTTTTGAAAGGTATATATTTTACAAAATCGAATTATAACTTGTCGCTTTACAGACTATAAGTACGTACCTACCGGCATACGATATTGTTAAATGTGTTTTCCTACTCCTGTACTTTTATCTGTTTTTTACATTGTCGCGAACAAATAAATAAGAACATAGATATGACTTCAGAAAGTCTATGTCGTTATTCTTATTACGGTACACCTAGCTGCCACAGACCTGAGACCTGCTTAATTGAGTTGAGTTGCTTCGAGTTGCATCGCGTTGAGTCGAGTCGAGTCCAGTCGAGTCGAGTTGAGTTGCGTTGCGTCGAATTTAACTAGTCTTTTTCTATTAGCATGAGCATGTATGAAAAGACTAATGAGCGGTATAGAAGCGAAAGATCGTCAGGATCGTAGCAGTTGGGAACAAATTGTCTCTGCCTACCCCTTGGCTGAGAATGAGGCGTGATTCTATGTATGCAGTCTACTAATTGCTACTAACCGCAGTGTCTCGTACATGAAACTTACCTTTGTCAACAGGTCTTGCCTACAGCACGAATTACAACTGGATAGTGATTTGCGAGATCTTAGAAGTGTTTACGATCAGCCTCGTGTGGGTCACGGCCATGTTGTATTTCCGCCATCTCGTGCCCAGGAAGTACACAGCTACGGGACAGGCGCTGCCGGTGATCGCGCATTTCTGCATTGGTAAGAAAAGAAAGTAGTTTAGATGAATGAAGCGTCTAAAATTAGCACCTTTAACGTAAAGTATCAAATCAATCAAGATAAACAGAACCCTCTTACTGAGACTCCGCTGTCTTTCCGTCCGTCTGTCACAGTGCTCTACTTCTTAAACTGTAATAGCTAGACACTTGAAATTTTCACCAATTATGTATTATTGTGGCCGCTATAACTAAAAATAAAATAATGTTAAAAATGAAAAGAGGTTGCGATGCAAAAAAAGCGTTTTTAAATCGATCAGCGTTTAGACGGCCAGATGGCCTAGTGGTTAGAGCAGCGGTTCCCGAAAGGTGGTCCGCGGAACCCTGGGGTTCCGTGGAAGGGCAATAAGGGTTCCGTAAAAAATATTTATTATAATATTTTCATGTTTAATTGTTTTTCATTTATACCTATTTTAAGGTGTTATCAAAGAAGGGTTCCGCTAGGAAAAATGTAATCAATTAGGGTTCCTTGACACAAAAAAATTGGGAACCCCTGGGTTAGAGAACCTGACTACGAAGCTTGAGGTTCCGGGTTCGATTTCCGTGTCGGGGCAGATATTTGTATGAAAAATATTAATTTTTGTTCTCGGGTCTTGGGTGTTTAATATGTATTTAAGTATGTATCTATCTATATAAGTATGTTTACCCATAACACAAGTTTTGTTTAGCTTACTTTAGGACTAGGTCAATTGGTGTGAATTGTCCCGTGATATTTATTTATTTATTTATAGTAGCATTAACTAGAACTTGAAATTTTTCACCCTAGGTGAAAGTCACGAAAACGCATATACATATGCTTTCCCGACAGCGAGTGCTTTAACCAATTTGCCTTGCTAATTCACGACAGCCGTAGCATGGTCATTGGTCACAGAGCACAGTGGCAAAGTTGGCAATTTCGTTGGCAGAGTTAGCAATTTATTTTAGTTTAAGAATATGGACTGCGAAGCTTAATTCAATAGGTACAGTCAAGGAAACTGAATCGCGTACCAGGGTAGGGTGGAACCTTTTCACAACCAATTTCACGATAATTTTTTTGGCAGATGTATAGAATGTCAACATGACATTTGCAATGAAAAGGGTTCACCCTAGTAACCTGATTCAGTTTCTTTGACTTTAAATGATTTGTGAGAAAAAGCTTTCAGTTCCCATTGTACCATCTGATAAGTGATAAGCAAGCTACTTCATATCAGTTACCTACTAACGATCACCATCTCGCAGGTCGTTGTATCGGCGCGATAGTGAGCGGCATAGTAACCATGAGCCAGCCTCTGGAGTCAGCCCGCGACGTGTACCGGGCCCTCGGCGTGGTGGCACTACTAGCTGCTGCCATCTATCTCGCGCTGTACCATTTACTACTGGCGCCGAGATGTGCCTCGCCCGCCGCGCCGCCGCCCAGTCACTTGCTGCAAGGTACAACACTACTTGACTATTGGAAGCGGAGGGAAGAGATTGTATGGCCTGTCAATGGCGGCCCCGGATCTAGGGGAGGGAACAGGAGTAACCACCCCGGGCGGCAGTTTCAGGGGGCGCCAAAAACATAATTATAGGTACCTACTTAAAACTTGCTCCACAAAATCAACTAACATTCGGAGTCCTGGTTGGCTCACCCTCAAATTGTAAAACTCAAACGCTGGAGAGAGGGGTGCCACTATCAACTTTCTATCCCGGTTTGAAAAAATCTTAGATCCGGGGCTGGCAGAGGGTCGTAGGTTCGAACCTGTGCCCAATCTGTACTGGGCCAGCGCAGGAATTACAGCCCAAGCCCTCTCATTCCGGTTGAGGCCTGCATCCAGCAATGGAACGCCGACTTAGCTATTGTCACGGATGTAGCAGAATACGGATGAAACTGTTGAAAAAAAATATTCAAAATTGTTGCCATACTTTTCAACGAAAATGTATTAGTTGGGTTCTCAGAATTGTACTCTTTGAAGTAGAAACAAAAGATTTCAGACATTTCTCTCTCACACACAAGTCAATGCAAACAGTAGAATTGCGAGCAAGAGTTTCTCACCAAATAGATTAAAAAAAAAACTAAGTACTCACGTTTTACATTCTTATCAAACGAAACATAAATTATCATTTCTTTTCCAAAAGCTTCCACAGTGGATGGACGTCTGAATGGCAAAGGTGAGTATGTACCAGAGTGCCACTCCGACCTTTTAGTAGCAGATAAGTAATTTCAACTCTTTTGTTTCAGGTTTGAACACGAACGGGGGCTCCAACGGAACCTACTCCCCTACTCGTGTCTACCACGAAGAACGTTCGAGAAAGGGTCACTTCCGCTATTAAACCACGACCAGGTCTCATAAACTCAAGTGTCTTAAAGAATTGCCTTTATATCTGGAATAAAATTTAAATTACAAAATCGAAAGCAGTTTGTTAAAATGCAGCTGAAACTGTTTAATACGGACCCCTTCTTTCATTTGTTACATCTAGGTACATTGGAATAGGCATAAGTTTATTAACTAAGTATTTTGATGTTAATATCATAACGATGGAGTACACAATTGTGATATAATAAGTGCTTTTTACTAATAGAATCTTTTTTGTAATCTATGAATATTTATTTGACAGTTTGACTGTTACAAACTTATTAATATTGTTTGCATTTGTACCTAGTAATTTTAGGTAAGAGTTAAATGACAATTAATAATAAAATAATGTCACGGAATTCTTGGCTTTTTTTAACTTGTTTCATCCAGCAACACACTGCTGCATGCAATTTGTATGTAGTTAATAATAAATAATGTAGGTAATTAATAATAACTCACGGCACGGCAGTTTTAACCCCCTGTAACTTCGTTGTGACTAAAGCAAGAAATTTTAACTTTTAGTCGAGCGAGGTTCGACATTTTCGAGGTCTATAATTTCCGTAGATAATAGACTTTAACTAGAATAGCTCAATTCCTGGCATTAGAAAGTTACCTAATGGTTTCTAGACAATTTAATACAGATTTGTATTTTATACTTTTTCTTCGTTCAAAAATTACGTTCACATGGTAATACCGCTACAAAATTGCCGAGTAGAGGTTTTACGTTAGCTCTGGCGTAAATACCAGGGTTTGCCATGGTTATGGATTATTCGCTGTATTTCCTTTGGCTGTTCCTTCGAAGGAACTATAGCGTTTTTTTCGCAATAGTTTCTTCACAGATGAAGGAAGAACGGAGTTTATTTATTCGCCTTTGTTTCTTGTTGAAGTAGCACCTTCAGTTCTACTGAAGGAACAAACAGCTAAAGGAACTACCGCGAATAATCCTACGCCCTCTATTGTTTTCTTGTTTTCATTTTCAGACTGACAAAACATAATTTAGTTCCATAATTTTACCACAATTTTGCTAAACAAGGGCGTCATTCATTACCGCCGCTGTTAAATAATAATAATAATAATAATACGTTTATTTCGCATAAAATGTGGCCAAGCTGTCATAGAAAATTAATTACACTGCGCGCGACAAGCAGCAAGTCTAAGAGGTACACATTTGTAACTTACTTTATATTCATGGCGTAGTATGATCCATCACAGGACAAATAAAATCCGCAATTCCACGTTATGAGAGCTAATTTATTCCCAAAATAATGATTTAGGTAAAACATTTAATTTTGTAGTAGGCAACATGCGCACATTCTTGGGCCTAACGTGTTATTTACAATCATTGTTTCGCTTAAAAATATATGTTACGAACTTAACGGCTATCATATTCATAGTTATAAGAAATGTACTTAGTTTTAATTATAATGTTCAAGGCTAAGTCATACAAAATTATCACAAACATAATCCATAAATTCTTCGAATTTTATACACTTCAAATAATCAATACTATTCAGTTCAAACACAATGTGCTAAACTATATTCTTAATTTTTAGTGTACGATATATCCAACTTCTCAATCAGCAAGCGGTTGGAACTTAAAAATGCCAGCATTAATCTTTCATGTACTTAACCATAGAAATAAGACAATACACTTCAAATTTATATTAATGTACTACATTGTGGTACGAACGGAACGCCCCTGCCCTTGGGCCAAAGCAGATTGGCACGTATTGTGCACACAAGAGCGACTTTAGTAGGGGCTTTCTTTTCGTTCCCCAACTATATAATTTGCCTGCAATTAGCAGAAACAATTGAGGCGCATACAAAAATTTACTACGTCAAACATTTTTAAGTCTTAGTTATCAGCTTTAATTTCCTCTACAACAGTGGTTCCTAACCAGTGGTCCGTGGACCACCAGTGGTCCGCAAAAGCCAAAATATGGTCCGCGAATGATTTGAAATTTTGATTTCCCAATGAACTTTTATTAAAGTTTCAGTTTGATTATTAAAGTTTATTAATTTTATATTTCGTACTAAATACAAACTGAAATATAGATGCACAGAAAAAACCCCCAGAAAAAAGACCAATGCTGGGAATCGAACCCAGGTCCTCAGCATTCCGTGCCGCGTGCCATACCCCTACACCACCACTGGTCTAGAGATTAGACACGAATCTTTCCTATACATCATACATTTCAATCTGCTAAATCATCACCTTATGCAGTGACAAGCGCACATCTATGTTACACCCTCATCGAGAGATTTTAACACTCCTTCGGAACTAACCGCTCACCTGGACAAGAGATGGCGCTACTGTGCAACTTTAAACAAGTTAGCTATGAAGTATCTTTTTTTTTTTTGTACTTATTTTGACCGTAAAAGTAATAAAAAAATGAAGTTGAAAAAATAAGTACAAAAAAAAAAGATACTTCATAGCTAACTTGTTTATTAATTTTATTAAGTATACACCTACATAGTGGTCCCTGACCAAGAAAAGGTTGGGAACCCCTGCTCTACAATAAAGTATCCAAACCAGACAAGTTTGTGTCGGACCAAGCAATAAAGGATTCCGTAATCCTAATGAAATTAAAATAGTAACAACAAAGATAACCAGATCGCTCATACAAAAGAAGCGTGTCTTCATAGGATTATTCTGGTGTTTTATATCATTTTGAAAAAGAATCTTATGCTACAATCAGACGCTTGCCGAGGCTTTCCAAACGCCTACAAACTCCAAGCCTATACCTACAAACGCTTGAATGCCATTTACACGATTGCATTTGCGTTATTGTACTCCGGACAGGCAAACATGGCAGACGTGTACCTTGAAGTTTCTTCGGCCCTTTTGTTCGGATTGAGATAAGTATTTTTTTTAAGAGGTTCGTCGTTTGTCCAAGTACCTACTCATGGTCTACACTCAGCTGTTTACAGCACAGCATAAAAACGCGCCAACGTGTAAACACGTCGCAAGCGCTTGCCGCTAACTTCCTTTGATCAGTGTTCAAAAACCGACACTAGCGCGGATTGGCGGCAAGCTCACGCAAGCCATGCCACACATCCCCGTTTACACGTTGGCGCTTGTGAAAGCTTGCAGAGGCTTGGCAAGCGTGTAAACGTAGCGTAAGAACAGATTTTGGCCATACCTTCAAAACTACAAGATCTGCGTCGTTCAATGCAGTTTTCATTGAATCGATATATTTAAAAGCTATGAACTTATTTCTTCTAATATATCTTAATGCCACGGTTAAAAATGTAGATAGTGGAGTACGGGCTTATAGATTTGATTTGTTGGAAGGGTCTGAGCAGTTGTGCTTCGCGCGCGTTCCGGATACAGTGCCCCGTATTTGTTGTACGGTTTGCAATGCTTAGGAGCGCGCGCAACACCACGCTCATATGCCTCCTTCCTACTTATTGCCCTAAATTCAAGGCTAGGGTGAATGAGCATTTACTAGGCAAGCGTGCTCCATCGTAGGTCTCATCTTCGCTTTCCATCAGGCGTGATTGTGGTCAAGCGCAACCCTATATTGTATTAAAAAAAACTTTCGGAGGACATATATTAAAAGTTCTGAAGAAACCTCCTTTCATCTTTAAAGACTTATCTAATCGCATATCAAATGCTAACAAAAATATTTTTCTTAGTTGGAATATTGGTGCCCTATCCCAATTTTTATTTTAACTACAGAATTATGAAGCGGTTCACAGGGTAAAATCACCAAAAAAAAATTCAGACATTCATGTACCTTAGTTCAGAGTAAAATGTCTGTAAACATGAACAGCTAGATTGACATACAAACAAAGAAACAGACAGGCGGAACGGACGGAAATATAAGGTTGCTATTTGACTACGGAACCCTATAAAGATCATACTTCCGCCTCAGCAATTAGCAGCCATTAGAGTCGGACTTGGCCGGAAGTACCCGGATGGTCACAAGCCTGGTATAATGATATTTTTTTTAAGTAGGCCGAAAGCCAGCGGATAGGTATGGAAAGAGGCCCGCGCAAGCTAGACCCTGGCTGGCGAATACGCTCGTGCCTAAAATTCCATGTTCCCAAAATATCCGATTTTTCATTGATATGCAAGCTCTACACGTGCAGTCGAGCTCAGAAATATCTGAATCGTTTAGCTCTATGAAACAGTCACAAATGGGTAGAGTTCAAAATGTTGAATCATATTAACCGGTAGGTAATAAAAGCACCGTTGTTCCACTGAATTTAACCATATAACTGCATTGTTAATTATCTGTCGTGGGTTCATTCGGACTATTTCTAACTATCAATGTTAAATGTGCAACTTTTTTAACTCTGCCCTAATTTGAAATATTCCAAACTGATTTGACCTGACTGTGTGTGATACACACAACAGAACACGCCATCGCTCGAACAGGTCATCGCTAAACAATTGCAACGCGCAAAGTATTGTTATATTTTTTTTCAATTACATTCACAATAGTTCAAAAGTGTCCATAATGTTTGTGAAGTTATTTCATTTAATTTCTTTTTTAACTATGGTGGTTTATTGAACATATGCAACAATCAACATTTTATACTCCATTTCTATTTTTAAGTAAATTGATCAAATTTGAATAATTATATGTAAACAGTGTTTCACCAAATTTAAAATATGTATTCAGAAATAACCATAAGTAATTTTACTAATTTCAGTTGTCTTAATACTGTTTTAGGAATCCCACTTGATTAAACAATGACAAATGCTAATTGTGGTAATATATACTTTTAATAACATACACTATTGCGACTGCATTGAATCTTGTTCTATTTTCGTATCTGTTTTTGCGATGACCTGTCCGAGCTATGGTGATAAAGTACTAACGCGTTAAGATACTTTTGAGCTGGATTGTACGTTGAAAAAATCAAAACGAGACATGAAACGAAAAAAATAACTATAGTTAGCTACCAATGTTATGAAATGTAAGTTGGCACCCCTCAAACAATTATCGTTTTTACTCTTTATTTTCTGTGTTACAACAATGAATTGATTGGTAGTAACATACCCACAAAAAGCCATCTCTTACATCATAAAAGATACAATATTAAATACATTCCAATGACTAATATCTAATATTACAACAACAAAAAAAAACCTGTTTATAATTTGTGAACAAATAAAAATTGGCAACGCAAAACATAATATTGTATCCTGTGTAAAAGTTTATTTCTAACTACATAATTAATATATTTACATTTTACACAAGCTAGAACTCAGATCTAACTCAAATTACAAAATATATTTCTGTACTGATTTTAGTTCCAAGGATGGTTCAATATATCGTCAATAATTTACTATAAATCATGCTGAAACGTAAAAAATTATGTCAGTTTAGGAATTTATACCCGGGAATGATATTTTACTTGACTTACATTATCCTAAGACATATTTTTTTTATCTCTTTACTTATAATCTAAGTTTATCTACCTGCGCTGTCAGCGTTAGATATATGGATAAGAAAGGAGCTCAAAAATACCCCTTGAGGAAGAAGATCATTTTGAACATTTTGTTACCTTGGTAGTTTCAATATATTTGACACGGACCGCGCTTTATGCAAATGGGTCGATCAACTTTTTTTTGTCACTCGTTGCTATAGTGACGGTCTCCTGGGTCACTCTTTAAACCGCAAGTTTATCCGATTAAAATTTGCCAAACATGCATTTTTGTGGTAGTTTTAAAACCCTTCTACAATTGGTCATCTAATAAGCATGTTAGTTAATGTGACACAACATTTCTTCTAATTAAACTGTACTACTTTTGTCCCTTCGCTGAGACGGGACAGAATAACAACAAGAAATAGTTGATCCACCCAAATAATAAAAAATCCTCCTAATTGAATACATTTAAACACTTTCCGAAATGTCCATACTATTACTTCTTTCCATATTATCATCATCTACACCGTCATCATCTTTTAGTAAAGTCTCAATCATCTCTTCGCTCATTTCGGTGTCCTGTAATTTACCATCATTGTCATTTTCTTGGCTATCGACATCGTTGCCGTCAACATTTTCTCTGGTTTCACTGTGACCAGTTTTATTATCAGTCATTTCAGAAGCTACATTCGAATCTTCTTTCTTTTCTTCATTATGTTCCTCAGTCTCTGAAGAAACATCTTTCTCGTCTTTACATTTAACAGCGTTTAAGTCAAGTGACTTTAAAGGGTCACTTTCTGTAATTTCTTTTTCATTGTTACTTTCATTTTCGTGATTATCATTATTCTTTTCATAAGACTCCTTATTGCCTTCATTTTGGTTACTGGTTTGATTTTCATGTTCTGCGTTTTCATCCGTGGGATCAGATTCATCGTTATTATTTTCGTTGCTTTGATCCCTTTCAGTATCAGCAAGGGGATCATCTTCATGTGCTTTTTCAGATTCTTCAGGTGCTTTTGATATTGTGTCGTTTTGTTCGTTAGATTTGTCGAGCAGTTCTTCATTCACTTTTATGAAGGTATTCATATCTACTGACTTTTCCCCACTTTCGTTTATTTCACCACTACTCATCGCACCTGTTAAATCTACTTCTTGTTGATCAATAGAGTTTGTGTCATTGGCATTAGAATCAACTGAATTCTCGTCAATAAAGATTGGATCATCACTTTCTTCCGGATTGGGTAATATTTCCACATCATCGTCGTCATCGTCATCATCGCTAATATTATTAGCACCATTGCTACCACCTGCTTTCTTGACCAAATATTGTTTAAACCCTTTAGTTAAATTGTCTCGAATTTCGTTGAACCTAGTAGTGGAAGTTTGCAATAGACGCTCCAATGTTCTGTGCAGAACTTTCATTTCACCCACCGTGCGGGTCCGCAAATGCACTGTAGTAGCTTCTTTTCTCAATTTATTTAAACGAGACATTGAATAATCTAAGGCATCGATGGCATCTATCAAATTATGTCTGTACCATTCAATAGGAACATCTAAATCACATTCTCTCGAAACAGTCTCTGTTCCTCTCGTCACCTTGACAGTGTTAGTGTTAGCTGGTTTGCGCTTTGCAGCACCAGACCGAGATACTGGAGTACGGACAGGTTTGGGTGTAGAATTTGCAGGTTGTGGTGTGACTGCACTTAGTTTTGCCGCATATGTCGCTCCTTTAGGGGCAGTTTTGCTGGCAGCTTCAGTAACTGCTACTATTGTAGCCGAATATCCGCCAGGCATATTAGGATTAGCATTAATGGCAAAAATCCTTCCATCCGGTAAGCGATACATTTTATTAGAAGAGAGTGTTTGTGGGTCCACGCGGAACTTTAGTCCTCCTGTTTGTGCGTTTACTGTGACATCATTTTCAGTCATCTGTACAATATTTTCAGCTGATAGGTCAGGTAGCGTGTTCGCTGAACGTGGTACAAGTGGCGGCGGATTGCTTAATCTTGGATAAGTTTTAGATACAGGCGTAATGCATTGTACATCATCGTCGGTATTATCCTCTGTAACCTACAAATAAATAAACGATATGTAGTCATTTTCGTGCTTCTAAGATGCAATTTGATTTGAATTGAAATTAAAATATTGATATCAGTATTATCAGCTTGTGTTTTGTTAATATTTAAATAGCGGTAAAATTACTAAAAACGGCCTAGGAGTTAGTGAAGCTAGAAATAGCAGGTCGAAGGTCCGCGCATTTGTTTATTGTATACGATATTTAACTCGGAAATTTTCCAAAATGGTCATGATTCGAATAATTGAAGTATTATAATAATTTCGTTTACATACTTCACACAATGGCTCCATGGGAAAATCTGGTGTGCAAACCACATCATCATCCCCGCCATTATTGTTCATCGACGCTACCGCAGCCATATCTAATCCCTGAAACAATTTTTTTTAAACTAGTTAGTTTATAAAAAAAAAATAAAAAAAAATGCATTTATTTCAGACTATTAAAATCCATAAATTATTAGTATTACAACTTAAATAACTATGTTAGTACTTAAACTTAAATGATGAGACAACCAGTGTCTAATTATGCCACTGTCCCATCTCTCTGCCACGACGGTCATTAGACTATGGCGGCTGTCGCTCACCCTGCAGAGCGCCGCGGCACAGCGCTTGCGCAAAATCGCGTGGAACCCATCCACGTGCGCGTCCGCGAACATGCCCGACGCACTGCAGTATCGCGGCAGCCGCAACAGTACCCTGAACGCCTCGTTGTACTGTACACGCAAGGCATTCATGGTTCGCTGCGTGTACCGCGACCACAGACTGCAGGTATACAGCGACGTACAATACGCACGAAACAGGGTTATTTTGACTTGCGCTGTACATCGGCTGAACCTGCGAGCAATCATATTGGCTCTGACGGCCAATGCCTTCCTCTCCCTTTCTATATCTGCGTCATCACATAAATCGTCGGTCACCAGGTACCCAAGATATCTGAACAAATGAACCCTTTTTAACTGCTCGCCATTCAAAAGAATGGGTGGGACATGTGATGGGCACTTGTTTCCCGCCTTAAAAGCCATATATTCGCTTTTACGTACATTATACTTTAGGTTATGGTTTAAAGCATAAGATTCGCATTTATCCAAAAGGGTTCTCAGCCCGCCTACCGATGGGCTCAACAGCACCATATCGTCTGCATAACTTATGTTATTGAAGGATACTCTGTTAATGTGGCATCCGACATGCGTGCTGCTGAGCTCACCGATAAGCTTGTTTACATAAAGATTAAACAATTTGGGTGATGTGAGGCCGCCCTGCCTTACACCACAATCCAATCCGTATTCGTCTGACAGAACGTTCCCCCAACGGACGCTATTTCTCTGAGTCTCGTACCAGTACCTAAATATGCGCGTTAGTTCCCTGGGAAAATTTGCCTCATTAAGCTTCTTCCAAAGTAAATTATAGTTAACAAGTTATAATTATAGTTAATAAGTTAGAATTATTTTTTTGCTAAAATAAAAACATTTTTCATACAAGCTTTCTTTGCCGACTGCACTTTTTGCTGTCATCCAATCTACGTAACAGTGCCAAGAGTTACTCCTGCGGAGACGACCCTGGCCGGAGCACCATAATTTCACTGCCAGATTTTTGTATTGTTACCAAAATTACTTACAGCAAATTTCAGGTCAATAGGAAATCGGTTATCATTATCAGGAAGTCGTTAAAAAATAAGATGCAATTTTAGAAACCTTGAACCTTACTTACATTCGAATGTAGCAAGTAAAAACCTCGTAAAAGTTGCAATTTCTATGAACTATCATCATCATCATCATTTCAGCCGAAAGACGTCCACTGCTGAACATAGGCCTCCCCCAAGGCTCGCCAAACAGATCGGCCCTGCACTATCCCTACGAAATCTCAAAGTCACTCAGAGGGCGATGGAGAGGGCTATGTTTGGAGTTTCTCAGCGGGATCGCATTAGAAATTATGAAATCCGCACAAGAACTAAAGTGACGGACATAGCTCGAAGAATAGCCAGACTTAAGTGGCAGTGGGCAGGGCACATATCAGTGAACTATAAACTAAAATAAAAAGTGAGAATTAATACTCTAGTATACCTGTGTTAAATTTTCTAAAGAAAGGTTGATGTTGTCGTTTATAAAGTTGTTGTATGTATTGACATTATTGTATCCATTGAATGGACTCATTATTGGAATTGGCAGTGATGGACCTTTGGGTCTGATGCGAATAGGGGCAGTAACTTGTTTACGATCAGCGACAAATCGAACAGGATTTATTATTGGTGAAGAAGATAACTGGAACAAAAATACATTATAATAATTATAAATAATAGTTGTTTGCGTAAAAAGGACAGGTCTAAAATAGGTGATGTCATAATAGCAATTATTTATGGTATAATTTAGGTTTGTAATAATTAAGCCAATCCAACAGCAATAGGGTCAAATTGAGTTATAATCAGTGATTGGTTTTTTGGATTCGACATGGGGTGAACAACCTCAATCTTTATGTTAGTATGGATATGCCCCGGGAATCCGGGCTTTATGTTGTTAGAAAAGGCAAAAATTACAATGCGTTTATTTTATTACACTTTAAAACATCTAAGTAGCTGATAGACGACTACTTACTCTCCGTTCTTTTGTCTAAATGAAATGATAATTGACCCATAAATCATAGTGTGCGAACTTAACGTGGATACTTATTTATTGGATCGCCTTTGAGCTATAAGATCTATGTATTTGCACTTATACGATAACCTGTGACCTAATAAATTATACAGCTAATACCTATTTATTTATGCAATCCTTAGAAGCAAATAATTAGAACTGAAATCCAGAGAAAATAATGAAATGTCAATGTCAAGATTTTGAAGTATTTTTTCCATCATGACAGATATAAGCAAATAAGCAGATATAAGCTAATACTTTGTGTAGGTTTTAATATGTTTTGCTTAAAATAAAGTGTAGAGATTAGGAAAAGAATACATGTTTTTGTCTCAACTGGTTGCCGTAAGAGTAAAAAATTCCTTAGAGATAATTTAAATTGTTTTATTTTTGTACGGTTTGTTCGGTATCGCGGGAAACTGTCGTATCTATATTAACTTTTCTACTTGATATCCCGCGAGGGAGAATCCAAATAACCGATCACTGGTTATAATTTACAGTAAGAGAAAGTTTTAAAGTACAGTTGAGATAAAACTGAATGGCGGACCCGAGTGGTACCTTTTCACAATTAATTATAAGGTGGTTTTCTTTGGCAGGAGTATTGAGTGCCAACATGACATTACAGCGTTAAGGTTCCATCCTGGTACGCTATTCTGGTTATTATAAGTAGGTATAGGAAAGTTAAAATTACTTGAACAAAAAATAAATGTTTTTACACATTATATGTATTATGACAATTATATTTACCCTTATTTTCTTCGGATATGATGGTAAATTCATTGAATTACCATAAGACTTTGGACTCGATACCGCAATAGGGTTCTTGAGATAAAGGGTTTTATTTTTTGGGCTTATCGACCTCTTAATAGCCTTTTTTTCTGATTTTACTTCATCGATATTGATAGACGCGAACTTCTTCACCTAAAATAATTAAAAAATCTATGAATGTTAAACACAAAGACTCCTCTGATCTTTACCTTGCTCATTTTAACCACATAAAGCACATGTCAAATCTTGACTATCTTTTGAAATTTATTTGATTATTAATTACAATGATCATAAATAACAACAGATGGCTGACTGTTAAGATCATTAGGAATCACATACCTGGATAGTAGGAGGAATTTTAGAAATAACTGCAGCAGCAGCTTTCTTTGCTGAATTTTCTGCTTCTTTTTTTTCTTCACGTTTCTTATTGCTCTCTATTTTTTCTCGCCGTTTCTTATGCTTACAACACTCTGTATAGTCTGTGGCACAGTTAACTAGATATTTTTCTTTTAGAGCCTGATCTTGAGTAGCCATTGTAATCCTGTAAAAAAAACCAAACGTGACAGGCAACACTTTATTAATTTCATAGGTGGTGCTTAAAAAGGGAAGGCCCCATTTGTTCTATAGAACTGATATACGTATTTGGTACGATTTTGAACTCTGTGACTACACAATTGTTCTATAGGTCAAATGCCACAAATAAATAAAAAAAATAAAAAAATAAAAAAAAATAAAAAAAAAATTGGACGTACCCCTTAAAAACCAAGAATAGTGATACAAAAATACTGTAAGTACTCAAATAATTGTTCCAAATGCATACCTGTTTTTCAGGTCGCAGTATCGCAATAGAGCCCAGCATGCTGCACGTAGATCCCATAATGGCCTATCATTGCACTTAAAACATTTCCAGTCATCAGTATTTTCAATTTCTTTGATTTTCGGTATCCCTAGATTACGTTTGATACATTTCTGAAACAAAAAAACATCAGCGAGAAGTTAGAATAGAACCATTGAATCAGGACAGTAGAATTCTTGTAGCATTCTTTGTTAAAATGACTGAAGAAGCGTTTTATTGTGTTTATTTTATCAAGTTTTCCTTACAAAATAAGTTTACAGATAATAACGACACATGTATACTGGAAGTCCTGCTAATTGCATGACAAACTTATAGGGGAGGTATGTGGGCACGTCACCTACCAAATATAAAAAAATTACCTACAAGTGAAAGTGTCACCAGTTTATTTTTAACCATGTGTTAGTTATACTAAACACCCCTGCAAATGTTTTTCTGGATTGTTTTTTCGTGGTAGAAAATAATACCTTCCATCGATACATCAGTCGATGTTCAAAGTGTATGGCGTCAAAGGATTGACTAAATTTTAAATCAAAATTCTGATATAAAAAAACCTTATTACTTTTACGACTTTAGTTTGACAAAGTGGCAAAGAGTCAGATAAGAATGGACATTGGGACTGCTGCACAAACAATGGCAAGGACTATTTGAATTGAAAACTGTCATTTAACAATCTACTTCTTTGTAAATAACTATGAAGTAGCTTTCTTGTCTGTCTATACACTAAGTAAATTTGACTTACCGCGCAAAATACATGGGGACAATCTGCACAGCAGTAGACCTGGCCTCCTTGGCCACACCAGCGGCAATACAACTCGGAACCATCATCACCCTTCTCAAATTCCCCACTGTTATAAAATGCAAAGCAAGTGTTGCAAACTAAAGTTCGCAGCAAGGGATGGGCTCGCATCCGGCCTTCATTGGTGGCTGAGCATCCTAGATGGCGGTCACAGGCAGTGCAATGTAGCCTGTAGCTTGTTACCCAATTTAAATCTGAAATTAAGAAATATAAAATTAAATAATTACGATTTATTTAGTGGTGGGGCTCAATTTAGAAAACCGGCCAAATGCGAGTTGGACCCGAGGATTCCGTACAAATCGGTAGGTATATCTATTAAATGTAGGTAGATAAATGAGTAAATATCTATACTTAAAAAGTGAAAGCAGCACCCCACTTCTTGGGGCCATACTAAATTCTTTAATTTAATTTTATTTTTATTATTTGTTGTTATAGCAGCAAAAGAAATACAGTAAGATTATTTCCACTTTGGCACTCAGCAATTCTCGACATACATCGAGAAAGATCGAAGTGCAATACTTAGGCTGAGGTTTTGTTATTAATTACATTAAATAGGTTTGGATATTTTATGTGATTAAATCCTAGGATTTTATATAAGTAGGTATGAGAAAACACGAATATTTACGGTTAAAACTGAGAATCTTACTGTACACAATTACACATTATTTATGAATTTTAAAATAGGTACATATTAGAGTTACAGTCCTGTGACAGACATACGGACCACTGTCATGTGTAAAGACATTAATAGGGGTCCCTTTGTCTCCATTCTGGTGCAGAACCCTAAAAATGAAGAATCACATCAATAAATATATATACTAAAAAAATATATAAAATAGAAATGGAAACAATTACAAAAAAACATGTAAATAACTTTCAACTGATCTGTTTTAAGTTGGTGCCTCAGCATAACCAAGCAGGAGTGACAGAAGCCCAATAGATAGATGACTATGATGTCCACTGCTGCTGGGCCATGCTGAGGCACTAAATTTACTGAATCAATAGAAAGTTATTTTCATGGTTTTTTGGAAGTTCATTTAATTTTTATTTTATGACTTTCTAGTTTCTCGCTTTTTAGTAAGTATAGCTAATCTAAAAACCAATAGCTTAGTGACAAGTACTCATCATCTTTTACAAAATATTGCTTTTCCGGATTCAGAGACTTTAGTTGTTGAGGAGTCCTCCTGGTACTTCTACATCAACTCCAATTCACCCATATGAATTGAGGCAAGCATAGACTTAACAATTGAATCACAACCCATGAAATAATTGTTTTGTCCGCACCAATTCCACTTCAGCAAATGATGATTTGCAAGAGCAAATGCACAAGTTGCTACGAAATATAATCAAATCACTATAAGTGTGCCTACAATATCTCAAGAGTTCCCTCGATTTTCCTGAGATCCACTCATCAGATCCTGAGTTTGATGACAATGAGACCTAATTGGCAGTATTCCCTGTCCAACCAAAAAAATTTTTTCTTAACATTTTGTGTTTATATTTATAAATGATTATTTATAATGGTTATTTATAAATGACTGAGTTCTGAAGTAAACAAAAAAAAATCAACCTAATTGATAAAATCTTTCATTTTCTCAAAGTTGTTTAAAATAAAACTATGGCTTAAAACAGTGTTAATTACACAATGTGGCAGCATTAAAACATTCACAGTCCCATACAGATTTGAAAATCCTGGTATAGTCCAGCAAATTACTTTACTCACTGTACCTTCCTTTCCTGCTCAGTGTGTACACAGATATTGTTCTAATCTGGATGCAAGTCTGGCTGTTTCTTAGTGCCCCATATGTGAGTTAAGCCTGTGGACTTAAGTCGCTGCGACCCTTATATGGGGCACCACACCAGACTGTGAAAGTGTTAAATCAAAAATTTGAATTTCCCATGTGGAAAGAACTGGTCCACCTAATGGATTCAATAGAGGAGTCGGGAGTCATTAAGCTGAGGAGTTATTTCCAGTAGCGGAGCTGGATTTATTAATTTAGATCACTACTTTTCACAGTCAGAGTCAAGATCTCCATGTCTAGTCTACAGTGCTATAACTCTTTCACATTACTTAACACTAATGATTCAAAACGGCTCAGGCTCGTTCGGTCCGTTTCCTAACATGTCTGCTTCCTAAAGTGGCCTTCTTCCCACATTGACCGTTTCCTATGATGTCTACTTTTGAAAATGTCTGTTTCCTAAAATGTCTGCTTCTCAAAATAACCTTCTTCCCACATTGTCGCGGCTCAGGCTCGTTCGGTCCGTTTCCTAAAATTATCTTCTTCCCACTGTGTCAGTTTCCTATGTTGTCTACTTCTCAATATGTCTGATCCTGAAAATACCCTAAATTTATTTATACTACAACTCTACAATATTTATTTAATAACTACAATCACTTAATAAAGTAGCTTTGAAAAAAAAAACATGAAAAAGTGAAACAAAATAAGGGTCTCCATTGGTTAAACAAAGGTTTCTACACGATCAGTTTATTTTTGGTGTTTTTTGGGACTCTGGAGTTTAGAGATTAGGCTATTTTACCCTTTGAACGCCAAGAACACCTAAAGGGGTCGTGTACTGTCGTGTCTACCACGCCACCGACGCTTATAGTGGTCATGACGTGTATTGTCAAAGACACTTTGACACGCGAAATTACGATTGAAATTTGCGTTACTTTTCGTCTAAACTCGGCGTGTTGGTGACACATTTGTACTCGAAATGGGGCGTTCAAAGGGTTAAATTTATGTTTATGTGACAATATGAGTTTTTGAAATTGGGTTGTACTGAGTATAAGGGTAATTTAAGCTTAGGTGCTAATGTAGCGGAAGCGATATATTTTTTTGACGATAATATTTTGCTACATCACTTTCGTATAGATGCCCCGAAGTATCCCAGCAGACATGCTTATTTCAAGTACTTCAAACTAATTCTTGAATTCAGGGACAAAAAGAAAACATTTTGAAAAGCAGACATTGTAGGAAACGGGCTTTAGAACACAAATAGTGGGCATTATAGGAAGCATACATCGTAGGAATATGACATCACAAGGAACGGACATTATAGGAAGCAGGTCAATTTTCGAAACGGACATAATAGGAAACGATCATTCTAGGACAGTGGCATGATAGGAAACCATTTGCTGACATTATAGGAAAGAGTCATTTCTTGGGAGAAGACCAGTTTGAGAAGCAGACATGTTAGGAAACGGACCGAACGAGCCTGAGCCTTCAAAACTTCTATACTTATCTAAATAATTACAAAAAATATATTTTAATACTTAAATCATAATTATTGTATTCCACCTGCAATGTTAAGTCAGTGAGGGTCAATATTGTGATCATAAAAGTGTAATTTGTTCATGCCGCAAATCTTCGACACTCGCAAGGGAATCAAAACCTACAGACAGGGTACTTCCCGTGAACTCAGAATCTTGAAATTTGGTACGAAGCAAGGTCTTATAGCACAGATAAAGGAAAAATTGCGAAAAGCATACATTTTTTGTCTATCTGTCTAGGTAGTAACGGGCTAATTCCCGCAACTCGACGTCAATATGCGCCTATTTTGCGTAGTCTATCTGTCTATATCAGTAAATCTATTTATACCGCAAATTTTCGACACTCGCAAGGGAATCAAAACCTACAGGGTATTTCTCGCGAACTCAGAATCTTGAAATTTGGTACGAAGCAAGGTCTTATAGCACAGATTAAGGAAAATTGCGAAAAGCATAATTTTTTTGTCTGTCTGTCTATATCAGTAACCAATCTACAAAGATCCCACACTGCGCACATTTTGCTTAGGAGCCGGGGTCTGCTAATACTGGATGTTCATAGATACATATAAATTTGCACGAAACCCTCGGTGCGCGAGTCTCGCACTTGGCCGGTTTTTTTTTTAGAAATACTATTGATGATATTTCTATCACAAGTATTATGGACCATTATAGAAATGTGGCAGACTTAGGAAGGAAAGGAAGGTGACAATACAGAATTGTTGATAAAATAAAAATAGTTAAGGGCAAGTTAAGGTGATGAAACTGGCCTGTGGACAAAGTTGCCCTATAAATAGTTGCTTTAAAAATATGCATATAATTTTTTATATATTTATTATATTGTCTTGGATATTTATTGTACAGTAATGTCCACTTCTCCAATGTCCAAGTCAAAGAAGACACCTGACCAGTCAAGGGCAAAAATATGTATACACTTTAGTGCCATGTCACTTTAACCACTGTGACAGTTCATATATGGCAGTTCAAATATGACGAAAATAGACAAGGTACTAAAGTGTATACATATTTTTGCCCTTGACTGTACCCTGAAGTGTGACATAATTGTATAGGCTGTGAATTTTTTTTTTAGAATTTAGAATTATTGTTTTATTTCATTTCCCAAACAAATTTTAGCAAGCTATTTTGTTTGCCAATGCAAACTTTGGCACAATTTTAATAGAAATATTTTCATTATGTCAAATTGGTCTTTTAGCAAATGGTTTTACCCTTCGGATGCCTTGTACAGGATCCGTACCCAATTTAAGGCTTTCTTTTTGTATTTTTTTTAAAATCTGTATCATTGGATTTATATGAAACTGTTGAGGCTAGAACGCACAACTTTTTTTTTTTTACTTTCGGTGTACAAAAAGTTAATAAGGCAAAAAAGAAATTAGACAATAAACATTTAGTCAAGAAGAACGGGCTGCTGGCAAAATAGTAGGTTAGGTTAGGTTAAAACTGCAACCCCCAACAAAAAAAGAACTGCTAGCAGATAGTAGGTTAGGTTAGGTTAGAACTATGATTATGTTAGAATTTTTTGTTTTGGTTAAAACACATTATGATGCCAACTAACATATTTGACTGAATTAAATTTAGTCAAAGTACCAGTTGGTAAACGAAATATTGCTTAAACATGAATGTGCCAAACATTAGGTTTGCATAGGAATTATTTGTCAAGTTTTAATTTGGCAAACAATTATTTGGCAAATGAAATTCTATGAAAAATTTTTTGGGAAGTGATAATTTGTCAAACATTTTTTGGTAAAACATAGGTAACCCGAGTAACAGATTAACTTTTAAAACTTAAATGGACTCGTTAACATACATTAAACTTCATCAATTCCATTAATTGTTAATCCAGTACAGTCAAGGGCAAAAATATGTATACACTTTAGTACCTTGTCACTTTAATCACTGTAACAGTTCATATAGGGCAGTTCAAATATGACAAAAATAGACAAGGTACTAAAGTGTATACATATCTTTGCCCTTGACTGTACCTACTATTTACCAAAAAGACCGTACTAGTTATGTCTTGCCGGCGCATGCGAGTGAAAAAACTATGAAGAAATTTGATTCATGTGATTTTGTTTGATCGTTTTATTATGTAGCGCCGGCGCTTAGAGTGAAGAGTGTGTGTGTGGCAAACCCAAAGCAACAGTTTTTATAAGTAGACTATAGCTTTTGCACATGATTTCATCCATGCAGAATTCCTATTTGTGGTAAACCTTTTTCATCTCTTTCAATTAATAAAACAACAATCCAGCCACGGTAACATCCAATCATCCATCATCATCATCTGTATCACTTAACAAATATATAAGGGATATTCCCTATCCCGTGAGAATTTAAACAAATCTGTCCTTATTTCATGCAAAATTTCAGCCTTTTAAGGGCAAGAGAAACCACAATTGTTATTACTTGTGTTAAATTTTATGGAATGTAACATTTTAACATTTAATGAAGTTACTTTTTTAGTAACGGATTAGCGATTAATAAAGTTAATTATTTGATTCACAGTGTGTAACATGTCAATAATATCGAGATTAATGGAACTATCAAGTCCAAATCAGGTTTATCAACTAAACTTAAGACTTATTTTTCTGCCGTAAGACTGTCTAAATGTGTCTAACAGTGATTTAGTAGGTAAGAAACTTTTAAACATATTTCTTAAAGATAATTTTACCTTATAAGGTAATCTGATAAATTGTAAAGGGTTTCAATGTTTTTAAAAAATAACAAGTTCCCAAAGATGGTAAATAAAAACAACCAAAGATAGAAATCATGGTTTTGAATGGAAAGTAAACCATTACAGTCCTCTGTTATGTTTTAATGTGTCACTCGTCGTCGTCGTCGCAACACAGCTCAATCAGTTCTAGTGACATAGGTAGTGAGGCCAGCCCATGCATGCAAGCTGATGAGTGTTGGTCTTAAATCTTTAACACAGCAAATATCTGTTGTGTAGGTGAGCGAAGCTTATCCATGATGTTTTCCGTAAATCAAAAGGTATTTAAATGAATTGGTAATTAGCAAAACTCACCATTGAATTTAGTTTTGTAAAAAGTTCTTTCATCCTCCGTAATATCTTCGTCAAAATCTACATCCCTAGGTTCTGAAACAAAAGTAACATCAGAGCAATGAGCACCACTTTATAATAACAGTGTTTTATATTCATATCATTAAAGTGTTTACCCGGTAAAGGCGGGAATTTAACATCTTCGTCAGCCGGCATTAGAGGGTCCAAAGAATTTGACTCGGTCAATGCAGTTTCACTCATAATGAAAGTTGCTAATTGGCAACTGTTATATTAACATCCGCGGGACGTTCATAAATGTCCATCAAACTCGGAGTAGTTATAAAGATATTTGTACCAGATTTTTAACAAAAACCTAAACTTTTACATTATACCACTGACGCAAATACCGTAAGAAGTTCAGTTCAGCCATTTTGGCATTTTCGTGAATTAAAAAGTTGTGAACACCATAGACAAACGCAGTGTTGCCGTTCTCATTAATAAAATTAAAATTTCATGCATGTGAGCATTTCTCAAAAAGTTTGTACATTTCGCGGATAGTGGTAAGAAAAAAAATAATATCACAATTTAATGATATTGTTGTTAAAGTGATTTAATTGAGCCGAGGCAATCAAACTTCCGATTTTGTTACCCTAATTCAAGCGGGAATTAAAATAAACACATACGAATTACATTGAATTTATTTATTAATTAAGATGCTAATAACCAATACGCGTATGTTTTTATCAAAATAGCTCACTATATTCCGGTAAGTTAAGCTCGTTTAAAGGTATTAGATTACTCTATTACGTCACTAAGTATTTAGTCAAAACTCAGGTTTGAAATTACAATATCACGCGTAATATTTGAGTTATTTGTAATATCTTTGGAGATCAACTTATTAGACCATCTAAATTATATTTTAACATTGATTAAATGTAAGTTATTTAACAAAGAATTAACAAAAATCAACAAAAACCTCTAATATTTTCAATACAATAACAGGAACGTTGGTATCAAATTAGGAACTATTAAGCATAGTGTGTACATTAAGTAACTACACTTACAATATTAATACTTGCCATCACATGCCAGTACCTCTACCATGAGTTTACACTAGTACCTCTACCATGAGTTTACATCATAGTTTAGTGACCGTACTCGCTAGCGACGGCGTAAATGGTTTGTATGGAGAATTGTACTTCCGTAAGTGACCGCTAGAGGCGCTGTACAATTCTCCATACAAATAATTTACGCCGTCGCTAGCGAGTACGGTCACGTAAACTAGTGTAAACTTATGGTAGAGGTACTGTACGCTTAGTATAAGTTTTTACTTCACGAAATACTTCTCGATCGCGTTTACGTAAAAAAATCAATTACTAGGGAAACGTGGACAGCGCTCCGCGGCCGCGCGTCCATGTTTCCATAGAATTGAAATTTTTACGTAAACGCGATCGAGAAGTATTTTGGTGAAGCAAAACTTATACTAAGCGTACAGTACCTCTACCATGAGTTTACATTAGTTCACTGTGACCGTACTCGCTAGCGACGGCGTAAATGATTTGTATGGAGAATTGTACTTCCGTAAGTGACCGCTAGAAGCGCTGCACAATTGGTATCCATACAAATAATTTACGCCGTCGCTAGCGAATACGGTTACGTAAACTAGTGTAAACTCATGGTAGTGGTACAGTTCACAGTGACCGTACTCGCTAGCGACGGCGTAAAAGATTTGTATGGAGAATTGTACTTCCGTAAGTGACCGCTAGAGGCGCAGTACGCTTAGTATAAGTTTTACTTCACCAAAATACTTCTCGATCGTGTTTACGTAAAAATTTCAATTCTATGGAAACATGGACGCGCGACCGCGGGGGCGCTGTCCATGTTTTCCTAGTAATTGATTTTTTTACGTAAACGCGATCGAGAAGTATTTCGTGAAGTAAAAACTTATACTAAGCGTACTGTACAATTCTCCATACAAATAATTTACGCCGTCGCTAGCGAGTACGGTCACGTAAACTAGTGTAAACTCATGGTACTGGTACAGAGCCGATTCAAAAATAAATTACTAATAAAAAGCTACACTCTGGCTCTCATTTTCAAAATAGGTCAAATCAGTTATTTCTATCCCGCGGGAACTTTACTTTGCACTTTCCCGGGATAAAATAAGCCTGTTTCAATCAGGCACAAGCCTCCTCCCAGAACGAGAGGGCTTGGGCAGTAGTTCCCACGCGGGCCCAGTGCGACTTGGGAACTTCACACACACCATTGAAATTCTTCACAGGTGTGTGCAGCTTCCCTCTCGATGTTTTCCTTCACTGTAAAGCTCATGGTAAACTTCAAACGTAATTAAGCACATGAATGAGGAAAAACTCAGAGGTGCAAGCCCGAGCACAAACCCACGACCATCTGCTTAAGAGTCCATAGGCACAGAATAAGTAATAGTACTAACGTACAGAAGGATCACTCTCGAACAAAGGTCAACTTTAGGTATAAAAACTTTCCTACTCCTACTGCTTGCACGCGAAATTAAAACTTATCGCGTGATACGAGCGTTCATATTCCGCTGGGTACCGCTGATCCGAAACCAAGGGCAAAGGGTTCCCACTCGCAGATATTTGGTAGGTATATAAATCAAGAAAGATAACAGTGTGTATTAATTCAGTAAATTACCTTTAGTATGTAAGTAAGTTATTTATAATAACGTTTAGAAGTCATTATTTGTTGCAAAAATCACAGAAAAGAAAGATGCTTAGTTACGCGTCACGCGGCTAGCGCGCGTACCGAAGGCCGCGCGACAACCTATTACCATACTCCTCCCGGGCGGAGCGCCGGCCGAACATACCTAAACTGTGGAGTGAAACCCCCCTGCCATAGGTCAAATCACTAGGCCACCACGGCTTAGTGGCCATAGAATTCACTTATTCCTATTCCGCGGAAACTTTGCGTTTTCCTGGCATTATCCTATTAAACTACCTGTGTGGCACATTTCATCCAAACAACTAACGATATTGTCTTCGCGTACGAAGTCGCGGGCAAAAGCTATGTATACCTGTAAAACAGTACCGTGACTGACTGACTGACAGACAACGCACAGCCTAAACTACTGGGGAGCTAAACACTTGAAATTTGGCATACAAGTACCTTGGGTATGGTAGAGGTGCTCTAAGGAAGGATTTTTTGAAATTCCCAAGGAATTGGGGATGTCTATTTTTTGCAATGTATAGTATTTCGAAAACCATTTCGAGATAAATGGTTTTTAACTCGTTTTCTGTAGTTATTTAATTTTAATATAATATAATGAATTTATTACATAACAAATAAGCAATGACCTTCATTTGACTTTGGTGTAAATTGCGTGACCGGTCCAAGTCGTACTTTATTCTGTGTGGTTAGAATTCTTCACAAATTTACGCGTGGATTATAACTACGGAGCTTGATTTGGACCCACTGCCTGACATCTAGCACTTTGACAGCGCCAGTAAAGTGACACTAGTTACAGTGTACCACCACGCAAAAAATAATTAAAGGGGTTGCCTTATCGTACGCATTTAGATAGATTTAGAAATTTGGCAGTGTGGGAGCCCTCAATTACAATCTGACGTCATCAACCAAAATAGTTTCAATAATTAATTTTGAAAAAAGTAGTGAACTAAGTGACAAAATATTGAAATTAGTTTCTTATAATTGACTTTTCTATACAAAAAAAATATAAAAACCACTGGTAATTTATTTTGGACATTCCCAATTGGGAAATATCTAGACTTTCTTAGTTTGTAGCGCAATCTCTGAAGCTATTTAGCCGATTTTAAAAATTCTTTTACCATTATAAAGCTACACTATCCTTTATTTACATAGGTTACTTTTTATCCGGGAAAATACAAAATTCCCACGGGATAGAAATAAATTAATTCAATTTCGGGGCTGATTTTAAAATTCTTACATATTATGTGATATGACTATCCCTGATTGACGTAGCCTACTTTTATTTTGGGAAAACAGAAAATTCCCACGGGATAGAAAAAATTAAATTAAAATTCGGAACTGATTTTAAAAATTCTTTCACCAACAGAAAACTACACTCACTATTCCTGATTGGTATAGACTACTTTTCTTCGGAAAAATGCAAAATTCCCGCGGGATAGAAGTAAGTCAATCCGAATTCGGGGCTGATTTTAAAAATTCATTCACTAATAGTAAGCTACAGTATCCCTAATTGACATAGGCTACATTTCTCTGTGAAAATGAAATATTCCCATGGGATAGAAGTAAGTGAATTGAACGTAGGGGCTGATTTTTTAAATTATTTCACTAATAAAAAGCTACACTGTCTCTGATTTTCAAAATAGGTCAAAACAGTTATTTCTATCCCGCGGCAACTTTTCTTTGCAGTTTCCTGAGATAAAATAAGCCTGTTTCAATCAGGCACAGGCCTCCTCCCAGAACGAGAGGACTTGGGCATTAGTTCCCACGCAGCCCGTGCGATTTGGGAACTTCACACACTATTGAATTTCTTCTCAAGTGTGTGCAGCTTTCCTCGCAATGTATTCCTTCACTGTAAAGCTCATGGTAAACTTCAAACGTAATTTATAACATGAATTCGGAAAAACTCAGAGGTGCAAGCCCGGGCTCAAACCCAAGACCCTCTGCTTAAGAGCCCTAGGTCAAACCACTAGGCCACCACGGCTTAGCGGCCATAGAATAATAGGATTTCTATTCCGCGGGAATTTTTCATTGTCCTGGCATTAATGTGTTAATTCATGTAATAAACTGTGTGCCAAATTTCATCCAAACAACTAACGTTATTGTCTTCGCGTACGTACGAAGTCGCGGGCAAAAGCTAGTATTGTAATACTGCTTAGAATTCCTTTTTTGTTACCTTCACTTCCTAGTTCGTCAAAACTATTTAATAGTAACAAAAAAGGATGTAACTAAGTGATGCTTGATATGTTTAAAAAATCTTAAAACAAATTCAATGAATAACTCGAATAATGTGTGTGTGTATCTTAGTCGTAATAATATGCTTAAGTGGTAAGTTGAAACAAAACTGAAGAAAACGTGAAACTTACCTAAGATTTCCGGTAACAAACAAGGAGTTTAATTTTCGGTTACCACCAACCACGCGTTTGTTCGACAGCTCTGTTTGAATGGACTGTCAAAAACGTGCCATGCCAATATGGCCAATCCTTGTGTTACTAGTTTCCTATAAAACTACTATTGAAATGACTAAAAACTGGAAACAAAATAGGAACTTTTTCTAGGACAAATTTATATATTTTATTTTAAATATATATGTTAAATAACGATAGCAAGACTTAATTTTAATTAATTCTGAAATAACTCTTTTGTAATAAAACACAACACTCAACCTGAAACACTAAGTTTTGTTCTTACCTCAGTGGTTTTGTTGCAGAAAATCGAGAATTTAACTACCATATTGTTAAGGGGACATTTGCATTGCCATAGAAACGAAATCTACCCATTATTTTAAAATATTTGTTTAAATTTATATTATGCATTTAGATTTCAGAAAATAATTTTATCTCAGAGATAATAAACTTATTTTTATTTTTTCATATTATGTATGTATGTATGTATGTATGTAAACTCTTTATTGCACATAAAAATAAAAATACACGTACACAGAGAGGAGAACAGAGGCGAACTTATCCCTAAAAAGGGATCTCTTCCAGCTAACCTAGCATATTATATTTGAGATCATCTCTTAATTTATTAAAAGCTTAAAACCGGGTAGGACAAAGACGTTAATCAAATGTACAAACTTTATGAGAAATGCTCATGTACAGTAAGAGTCAAAATAAAAACTTGTATTTTTTCCAATTACCTTTGACGAAGAAAGGTAAGTAAAGCGCAGTAAGTAAAGGTGCACATTAAAATGGTTATAAGTAAGTATGTACATACCTGCCTACTAACTAACTTTTTACAAAAGTCGTTAGGTACTTAGGTACATATTTATCAACTTGCCTTTTACTTTTTAACAGAGATAATTTTGATTTGTGAATTTAAAGGACTGTTCTAACATTCACTAGTTAAAACAGCCTTTGAATAACGTGTTGCTATCTCCTTCTAATAACAAGTACCAAAAAAAGATAGCATGAAATGTATCTAGCGAGTAACTTTTATAAGTGAATGGTGAAACAGGGGGTAAATATGACCATGCCAGAATTAATAGCTAATATAACAATTTGGAGTTTGTATTGTGCTGCCCCTCTGAATACTCTTCTATAAAAAGCTATAAGCGTGAGCAGGATGGCACAATGCAAAGTGTGGCAGTGGGTTCTGCGCATTACAATAAATATTTTTTTTTGTTAGGATTCCAGAGCCAAAATGGCAAAAACAGAACCCTTGTAGTTTCGCCATGTCTGTCTGTCCCTTAGTCTGTTTGCGGCTTAGCAAATATATACAAGTTTGTTTGTATATTGCAATTATCCCGATAAAGTGGTAAGTAAAACAACACATAGAAAATAAATATCTAAACTGCCAGCCCTGTCACTGTCGGCATGCACACATTCTTAAGGAGACGGAGTAGGCTATAATTTCAGTAGATTTTCAAAATTTTATTTGTTTTCAAATATTCTATGCATGGTTGTTCTGTGGATTTGGAATATTATACTCAATACTGAAAAACGTAATCCTGTCTTTAGCTTCATTAATGTGATAAGTAACTTGGTTCTTTTATCTGTACTTGAGGACTTCATACCTATTAGGAAGTAAATTTAAAAACATATTAAACACTGAAAATGTCACACCTGTTGAACTAATTATATTTTCTTCTGTTTTTAATGAAGTTATGCCATGGAATCCTTGGCAAAGCAACATCTGTGAATGTTGGTCAAGAGGGTTGCAACTAAAATCCTTCATAACTTTGGTAGCAGTGGGAATATTTGCTTCACAGCTTTTATTTACCAACATTTCTGATACTATGTTAACCTGAATTTCAGCTATGCAGACACCATTTAAATTAGTCAAATTGCAGAAAGAATAAGTATCATATGTCTGATCTCTCCTCAATAAATTATCACATTGACAACCAATGCTTCGTTTGGCTAGCTTTTCAGATAGAACATCACCTTCAGCAATAAATTCTTGGAAGGAATTCTCAACAGTATTTACTTTTACAAACTTGGCTTGATGGATTTGATGTTGATGTCTTTCCGTTTTTTGTAATTTTTTAACCAATTTTTGTGGTTTTTTTTCTTCACCAGGGAAAATTGTAGGAACATATGATGGATATGTAGGATTTTCTGATTTTTGGTTGCCAAAGAAGTGGGCACTGCATATTGTTGTGTTTTTAGATGGAAGCCAATCATTCGAACGTCTGCTGAAAAAAGATATAAAGGTTATGTTTACATAAAAAGATCGTAGTAACTACAAACTTAGTTATTTACACTAATAAAATCATTAGTAATTTTAAAATGCTTTTCAATCTCATACTTACGTATGTTTCCTTACTGCGTTTATCCACTTTTGCCGTTTTTCCCATAACCATGGCATGTGAGTACTATTTGTTGGAAAGTGATAAAATTTTACGTCTTTTGATTTATTGTGTATTTTTGATGTGTTGGTACATCCAGTAATGCAACAATACATTATGATTATCTACATAATATGCATTTTCACTCATAAAATTATGTTTATTTACTCCTATTGTAAATGTCAAATATTGACTGACAGCGCACAGATTACTTAATAGTTACTTCCAGTGAATATACAGTCACGGAGTCATGGAATTTAAACCATAGACACGCATATAGTCTTTTTGTTGAAGATGAGATATAGATATATGAGTGACTGAGTGAGTTGAGCGTGTGAATGAGATCATTGCAGTGTTGCCAGATGGTTACTTTTGTAACCTTTTAGGTCATTTTAACTCCTTTAGGTTACTTCCAGGTTACACTACTCCCAGGTTACACTACTCCCAGGTTACTTTCAGGTTACTACTCTTTGTCGGTCCCTTACTAAATGCTCCTTTCATCCACTCAAGGGTTGACTGGTAGAGATCCCTTAATGGGATAAGTTCGCCTTTGTACATACATTTCAACGGTTGTCAATAATGTATTTCTTTTTTTCCTTATTTTTGTACAATAAAGAGTTTACATACATACATACATACATACACTACTTAATAGGTTACTTTTAGGTGATTTTTGCCGCATTCGTAAAAACAATAAAGGAAATCTGGCAGTTTCCGAAAAATCTTAAATCGCCAATATCTTACAAATTAATAATACTGCATACCAACTCATTTCCTGTAAACCTGTAAAGTTTCCTAGTCATTAGGGTTCCCTAGTAAACTAGGAACCCTTATAGTCTCGCCATGTCTGTCTGTCTGTCTGTCCGTCCGCGGCTAAGCTCAGAGACTGTAAGTGCTAGAAAGCTGTAATTTGGCATGAATATATACCTATATCAGTCACGCTGACAAAGTGGTTCAATAAAAAAAACAAAAAAAATTTTTTTAGGGTCCACCCATAGACTTAAAGTGGGGGTGATTTTTTTTCTCGACTAACCCTATAGTGTGGGGTATCATTGGATAGGAATTTGACAATAAATAGGGGTTTGCTAAAACCATTTTTTTTTTCAGAGTGAATATTTTTGGAGATATTCACTCCGTAAGTTCAAAATAATGTATCCCCCCCCTCTAACTTTTGAACCGCACGTTTAAAAAATATGAAAAAATCACGTTAGTTAAACTTAATAAAAACTTTCTAGGAAAATTATTTTCAACTGAATCAGTTGAGCAGTTTTGAAGTTTTTGTAAAAAAAATATTTCTAAACTAAGATTATAATTTAACCGCCACTGCAAGCATTTTCTTTTCTTTGAGTACTATAAAATCACGCTAACAGTATCTTCTTATAAATAAAATAAAAAAAATTAAATCGGTTCATATAATAAAGAATTACATCTGAAAAACCATCAACATATATACTAGTTAGTTCTAGTAGACTGCAGGGGGGCTACTACTCCCAAATTCGAAAATCGAAGTTCGTATCGCATCGTCTTGCTCGCTCTTGTATTAAATACTATTAGCGTGAGAGGAATGGCACTATACGAAGTTCGAATTTGGCACTTCGTAGTATAAGGCCAGGATTAGATTAGTTACCCAATTTGCCGATAGATGGCGCTGTACCGCCTACGTTGAAAGTCTAGGTCATGTCTAGGACATCGCGCTGTTAGTTAACCCTAGCGCGGGGTGGGAGTTGGGACCAAAACAACCACATTAATAAAGTAGGCAAAGATTTTTTCGTACCTGCTACGGAACCCTATCTTGGGCGTGTACGACACGCTCTTGGCCGGTTTTTTTTTCCTTTGGTAACAAACACATTAACTTTCGTTAAATAAAAAAAGAAACACATTTTAGAATGATATTATAATTAAATAGTATTTTTTATTTATTTATTTATTGATAAGAAACAAACAGTCTTATACAAAGTAATGAACAGACTTAAATTAACATAATATAGACCTAAGTTTTCTTAAAGGTTTATGATAGCAGATAACGTGGCAAGTAATTAAAAAACGAGGAATAATATTACTAAGAGTTTGATAGTAAGTATCTATCACAAATATAAGGAGAAAAAAATATATATAAACAAACTTCTGTACATATAAGTACACTTCCTAACAATTTTTATTGATTGAATTGAAAATGGTTGGAAAAGTAATAAAACCAATGCACCCAAATCAATTCAATGGCTCCTTAAAAGCTTTCTTCAGCATCTCAAGTGAACGATTAAATATATCAACGTCCACCAGTTTTTCACTGTTATTAAAAATGCGACACGGACGCCTAATAAACATATTTCTAGCATAACATGTCCTGCTACGAGGCATAGAAAACAGCTCTTTTCTACGACATTGGCGTTTTCGCCTGCGGGGAACTCTAAAATTAATTTCGTGTAATAGTGTCGGGGCGTCGAGTTTTGAATGGATTCAAAAGATGGTTTTCAAAAGAAAAGAAGAACAGAGTCAGTTGAGTCTCGGCGATCACTGAGCATCTGTACCCTGAAGTGTTTGCAACTATTTTGTAATCTGTATAATGTTCTCCAGTCCTAAAAGCTAGTGACTTATAATTTTTTTTTGCAGTCTTTCGATCCTATCTAGGTATATGAACATTATAATAAGGTTTCCACACCGAACAGGCAAATTCTAAGTGACTTCGGACAAAGCTATTGTAAAGAATTTTGTATGTAGAAGGATTTTTAAATGGCTTGCTTACACGCAAAATAAAACCTAGTTGTCTATAGGATTTGGTTAACATTTTGTCTATTGGTGGGATAAATGGGTGGGGTGGGGGTGTAAGGGGGCCAACCCCCATCTATGGACCCCAAGCCAACCTCACCTGCCCGTGGTGCACCCTGCCGTCCAACAAACGAGGCTCTGGCAGCCGGCTGATTGCGGCATAGCGCAGCCAACATCGGCACAGTTAAGTCCCCGGACCCCGATGGGCAGCAGCATCGGCGGTTTAATAAACTGTGCCCTGCGATCCCCAACTCGCATGCCCAGCGTGGGGATTATGGGCAAAACCCTACCAATTATGAAGCGCACAACAAAAAGATGGCCCCCAGTTCCCGGTCGCCCCGCTATTCCTGGCCATGGTAGCGGTCATGGTAACGGCGGGGCAGGGAGTGCTAAGAATCCCCGGGCGATCCAAGGCTACCTAAGTAAACTGACCCTGGCTACTTACAACGGACGGACTCTACGGCTCGACGAACATCTGGCGCAGTTGGAAGTGGAGCTGGAGAACATAAGGTGGCATATTCTGGGGTTGAGTGAATTCCGTAGAGAGGGAGAGGACACCATCACTCTAGACTCGGGCCACCTTCTGTACTTCCGCGAGGGACATCAAACATCACAGGGTGGCGTAGGGTTTCTAGTTAATAGGGCCCTCTCTAACAACATTGAAGAGATCTCCAGTGTGTCGACCAGGGTAGCGTACCTGATACTTCGGCTATCAAAACGATATAGCATGAAGATCATCCAGGTTTATGCACCGACCTCGACACACTCAGATGACGAAGTGGAGGATATGTACGAGGACATATCCAAAGCCTTACACAATACCACTAAGGCTCACTTCAATGTTGTTATGGGGGACTTTAACAGCAAAGTGGGAGTCCAGATTGGCAACGAATCCAGGGTGGGCCCGCATGGCTTTGGATGTAGAAATCACAGGGGGTAAATGCTTGTCAACTTCCTAGAGCAAGAGGGGCTTTTCTTAATGAACTCATTCTTTAAGAAGAAGCCCCACAGGAAGTTGACGTGGCAAAGCCCCGATACTGTAACCAAAAATGAGATTGATTTCATCATGACATATAAAAGGCACATATTCAGAGACGTCTCAGTGATCAATAGGTTTCACACCGGTTCAGATCACCGACTTGTCCGAGGTGCTCTGAATATTGATCTAAAGCTGGAAATGAACCGTCTGATGAAGTCCACGCTCCGGCCCAATCTACTCCAAATCATGGCTGGTACCGAAAGTTTCCAGAAGCTTCTCGGTGATAGATTCGTTGCCTTAGAACCCACTGATGATGTTGACGCGGCCCTGCTCAACGTGGTTGGTACGCTGAGGGACGTGGGCATCAAATTCTGCCAAACGCAGCCTAAAGGCAGGAATTCCAAGCTCTCGGCTGAGACTCTTCGGTTGATGGCAGAAAGACGGGAAGCTACTCAGGCCACTTCGTTAGAGAGGTCGGAACTAAACAAGCGGATTGCGAAGATGATACGGCGTGACCTTCGGAGCTTCAACACACGTCTCATAAAAGAGGCAATAGAGCGGAACCGAGGGTCAAAAGTATTCACTCAGCAGCTTGGAAGGAGCCACCTGACGAAGCTTAAAACTCACGATGGTCGAACCGTTATGTCGAAGCTGGAGATTTTTGCGGAGATCGAGGCTGACTATATGCTGCACATGCCCCTTGCTCCCAGCGTGAACGCCACGATTCGAGAGCCACCCTAACCCGTCACTACACCGACGAACTGCCAGAGATCAGCCATGACGAGATCGTGCTGGCTCTGAGACAGCTTAAGAATGGAAAAGCCCTCGGTGAAGATGGAATTACTTCAGAGTTGCTGAAGGCGGGAGGAGCTCCCCTCATACAGAAGCTGCAGAGCCTTTTCAACTCCGCTCTTCACTGCGGGAGAACTCCAAAGGCGTGGAACGAGAGCTTGGTTGTTCTGTTTTTTAAGAAGGGAGACAAAACCCTTCTTAAAAATTACAGACCTATCTCACTCCTAAGCCATGTCTATGTATAGTCTATTTATATCTACATATAACTAATCTACACTAATATTATAAAGAGGAAAGATTTGTATTTTTGTAAGTAACGAATAAACTTAAAAACTACTGGACCGATTTCAAAAATTCTTTTGCCGTTAGAAAGGTACATTATCACTGAGTGACATAGGCTACTTTTTACCGCGGGAAAATACCTTTTCCTACGGGAAAATTAATTTATCGCGGGCGAAGCTGCGGACGGAAGGCTATATTATAATAAAGAGGAAATATTTTGTATGTTCGATTGTTTGTATTTTTGTAACGTATAAACTCAAAATTACTGGCGATTTCCAAAATTCTTTCACCGTGTCCCTGTGTTACATAGATAGGCTATAATTATTGGTGGAAAAAATTAGGAATCCCTGCTAAAACTTCAATAACGTAATTTGCCGACAATTTTTTTTCATCGCATGCGCTGTGGAAACTATTGATGACAGAACACTGGACTGTTTCAATACCTGTAGATTACTTTTACAAATATTGAAATCGGACCGTTCAAAAAATATTGCGAATTTATCAAAATATAACAAAAATTATGTTCTCGCTTAATTTTACGTGATGAGATTAGATCCGACCTCTAAACACCGAACAAAGCGATCAGTTAAGCGATAAAGAAACTTAGTATCGAAAAACACACATAGTGACGTTCCAACTCAAATTACTTTTATGCAGCTGTAACTTTTTTCACACAAAGATATGGGACTACCAGTCTTAATAAAAGTTTTAGAACTTGGAATAAGCTATCCAGTGACATACCGCTTGACCTTAAGGCCACCACAAGCCGGGAGCACTGGGCGTCGACGGAGCGTGCCCAGCGCGCTCTACACCGTGAAATTTTAGTGGTTGTTTTCCCGAAACGAGGTGATTTAGTATCGATTGTACAATCGATTTATAATTACTATTTTGACTAGAGTCAAAAATCCAATTGTGAAAAACGAAAGTCGAAAATGACCGCAAACCAATAGTAACGCTTCGTTGGTACCTAACCTATCGTACGATCGTACGCTACTTGTACCAACGAAGCATTACTATTGGTTTGCGGTCATTTTCGACTTTCGTTTTTCACAATTGGATTTTTGACTCTAGTCAAAATAGTAATTATAAATCGATTGTACAATCGATACTAAATCACCTCGTTTCGGGAAAATAACCACTAAAATTTCACGGTGTATAACACTGAATCAAATATACGGTGATACACACTGGCAGCGCGGCACACCGCATTTAATTCAGTGTTATTGACCGCGCTGGGCACGCTCCGTCGACGCCACGCGCTCCCAGTTTCCTCTCTTCGTCTTCATTGGTCGTCTCCTTTCAACTTAGTCGGATACTAGGAAAAGGTTAAAAAATTATTGACAAATTTTGAAAACAAGTCTTGCCTTATACTACGAAGTGCAAAATTCGAACTTCGTATCGTGCCATTCCTCTCACGCTAATAGTATTTAGTACAAGAGCGAGCAAGACGATGCGATACGAACTTCGATTTTCGAATTTCGGAGTTGCCCCCCTTCTATAGTTACAACAACTCGACCGACAGGACGATTTATATACTTACAAAGAAATATACAATTGTTGCAAGTTAAAAAAAACTTCAAATGATAAACCGAACAGTAGTTGTCCGATTTATGTAAGTACATAGTATCGATTTACAATATATAGGTAGTCTGAAACTTTTAAGATTTTTAGTCATAGTTATAGTTAAGTAGTCATTTACAACCCGGATTAAAAAGCGACAATTTATTGCTAAACAAGTAATTATTACTGGGATCTACACGTGACGATGGCCCTACAATGTGGTTGAAACGTCGAGGTAATTTTAGGAATAAATTATTGCGTTTAAGTCCCGGGTTGCCCGGGTTGTAATAATAACTATATTAGTATTTTTCAATTACGCAAATACATCGGAAAATACGTACGTATGGTAACCCTATCTATCCTCCAGCAACAAACATTTGTAATTTATTTCATTCGTTCACTCACATTGGGATTGTGTTATGCTTGCTTTATGATTTGTGATGTACATATTGTATTATATTCTTCATCTGAATTAATCCATACGTTCGTTGTATTCGTTTGACTGACTCGCGTTTTGTTTGTTGTTACTTCGTTCGTTCCGCTGTTCACTCACGAATAGTGTTGTCACATCTACCAACTTTTTGGTAGATCTACCTATTTTGCCTCCGTTCCACCTATCTACCACCCACGGCCTCAAATCTACCTCTTTTTCAAAACATTTCCGTTGCAAACAATTTCTTTGATTCTATCCACTTCCTCATAGAAGTGCGAATGTTGAGAGGCTGTTTTCGTCCATAAACAATATGAAAACTTGCCAAACTTTAGAGGGTCTGCTGGCACACACAAAGATTTGTTTTTAAAAGTTGTGTTCCTAACTCCGACCATTTGAAATTGTTTTACAAAAACATGTTAAAGCAGCGTCAATAAATCCTTTTCAACATTTTAACGCATTTTTCAACCGATGAAAACAAAAGGAGGAGGTTCTCAATTCGATATATATATATATACACATTTTTTATGTATGATCACGCATAACTTTTTACAGAGTAGTCCGATTTTGATGATTCTTTTTTTATTGGAAAGCGTATACCCCAAGGGTGGTCCCATTTAAATTTGGAAATAATATTCCAACCCTAAGGGTAGGAAAACAGGGGATGATTGACTAACTTTTTACAGAGTAGTCTGATTTTCATAATTCTTTTTTATTGGAGATGGGAAAAAAAGTGTAAAATTATAACTTTTTAACAAAAACATTAAACCGCCGAAAAAACTGAAAAGTAAAAAATAATACCTTTTTTGTTTGACCTTTTTTGTTTGATCTAGGTACCAGTTTGAAGTCGGTGCCTCAGCACTAGCCAGGAGGAGTGCACCTATAATCGTCTACCTGATTGGCTTCTATCACTCCTCCTGGCTCGTGCTGAGGCACCGACTTCAAACTAGTACCTAGATTAAGGTTAAACAAAAAAGGTATTATTTTTTACTGTTCAGTTTTTTCGGCGGTTTAATTTTTTTGTTAAAAAGTTTTTATATTCAATAAAAGGGTCTGATTTGACTAAAACGGTAGATCTACGTATTTTCATTTTCAGTCCTAAATATTTCTACTAAATTTTCATTTTATTCTACCAATTTTTCAAAATTGTATGTGACAACACTGCCACAATCATGCGGTGCGTGTTTGAGTGAGAGTGAGCGAGCGAGCTGAGTGAGTGAGTGAGCGTTGTTACTTTGTTAGTTTAGTTTAGTTTAGTATACCCATGCCGCACATGACGGAGTGTTGTGTTGTGTTGTGGCGGCTTGTCTGTGAAGTGGAAGTGTTGATAAATACTAAATGTCTGAATAACAGCACTACATCATTGTTTTTGTTTCGCTTCAGCTAATGTTAGTTATTCCATGACATGCATAGGATCAAAGTGAATGTGTTCCGTGTAATAATAATAATAAAAAAAAATCTATTGCATTTATAGAACTTAATTTATTAAAATAACAAATAAAATGTGTACCTATTTACTTTCGAATGTGATAAAATATTAAGAACCTAATCTTTATAATTTTACCACTTGAGGAGAGCCTGAAATAAGGTCCCTGGGATGCGTCTGCATCAGTTAATTAATAAAATATATGAAAGTCTTGTGTGAGATGTATGCTGTTACGAATTAAAATAAGCGCAAGATGACAGTAACTTACACCGGTGAGGTCGCAACTTGTCGTGGATTTGGAACATTTTTGAAACTTTTGTACAGGTAAGACAAACTTTGATTCGTTTGAAAAAATTAGATCGGTAGTTAGGTAAGTTAGGTAGGTAGCCTACTTCGTAAGCTTTATTAGGATTCCGTACCTTAAAAGACAAAAAAAAGAAGCCCTTATAGGCTTTTAGGCAGTGGCCTCTTCATATCATAAGAATTCCGTTTTTAGGGTTTCGTACCCAAAGGGTAAAACGGGACCAAGGGATTGAGGCTCCGCTGTCCGTCTGTCCGTCCGTCCGACCGTCCGTCCGTCCGTCTGTCACCAGGCTGTATCTCATGAACCGTGATAGCTAGACAGTTGAAATTTTCACAGATGATGTATTTCGGTTGCTGCTATAACAACAAATACTAAAAAACCAGAACAAAATAAATATTTAAGGGAGCTCCCATACAACTAATGTGATTTTTTTTGCTCGTTTTTGCTCGATATTAATAACGGCAACAGGTAGACGCTTGAATATTCACAGAATATTTAGTTATATATTCCCTTTAAAATAGATACTTAAATTAAAAAAAATTAAGGGGGGTCCCATACAAAATATGTGATTTTTTTTGCTGTCTTTATACCTAGGTAATGGTACGGAACCCTTCATGCGCGAGTCCGACTCGCACTTGGCCGCTTTTTCCTTACTTCTCGTTGTCCGTCTGTGGTCGGCAGAGTGTCTATCTATTACCACTAATTTCTAGGGGATGGGTAGAGGTTTACTTATCGAAATTAAATTGGGCTGTAGGTATACTATACGTATACCGTGACTGTTAATGCAAGCGTCTCTTAAATTGAATAAGTAATTACTACAGGAAATAATCCAAAAACCTTGGTTTCCATTTCTAATGCGAATAACACATAGATTTATTTTTGCGCTTGACAAAACGTACAAATTGGAAAAAAATACTATAGGTAAGTAGGTATTTTTTATTCAATACCGCAGTATGCCGTCTTACAAACGGCTACGGAAGTCCCTCCCACCTTTGCATTTAACCCTTAAACCATTTGACAACCCTGTCAAGACATTCGATTTTGGACCGTCAATTTTGCCAATTTAAATCGGCATTGATTTCTGTATAACGGCAAGATAACGGCAAATATCTTGCCAATACTGACTAAAGGATTAAGTAGGTACCTTACCTAACCTGGAAGTATAGTCGGGGTAAGAAAAGGTTCGTCACTTTTCGAAATTTCGACTCTATTTCAACGAATTAAGGTCGAAAAGTGACGAACCTTTTTTTACCCCGACTATACCTACCTGGTTTGAACATCCAGAACATCGACCAACGTATAGAATCTTTTATTTATTTACACAAAATATAAATTTACCTTAAAGTAGTCACGCATATACCACTATTCTAAATTAAAGTACATAAAATAAACATATACCTAATTAAAACAATGTAAAGGCGTCCCCTTAGACAAGGCTCCAAAGATACTCGCCGCGTTCGTTCGTTCCCCCTTTGAATAGCTAAGCTAATTTTTTGTCCGAGACAGCTGCCTGCCTGCCCTTTGCTATATAGCTTCATAGCGCTAGGACCCCACAGACCAAGGATAAAAAAATAAGGTATGAGGAAGGATAGGACGAAGTCGTATTCGGTGCTAGACCCTGTGTCTGTGACTCTGTGTGTTTCGATTTTTCTGATGCTTTATGCCCCATCTCTATTACAAGTTCCAAATTCTTATCTGCTTTAATAAATAAATCCTAAGGATAATACGGAAAAGTCGCGATACTCGTGAGGTTTTGTGACATCCGAGACTCTTTCTGCTTCAAATTGTATTGTTCATTTCGAGTTATTGGTACATATTTATCCTGGGGCGTCATTCGTATCATTATAGTGAATTATTGTGAAGGTACAGTAGTTACAGTAGGTAGCACTGCAATCTGTTGGTTGCTAGAAAAAAAAGCAAAACACAACTTTCTAGTTCCAAGGTGTATTAAGTAATTTTACTAATGCCTAGATTCCACAGCCACACGTCTAATTATAAAGAATAAGAATTCGAAAATTGCTGTCTCTGAATTAAGGTACCCATTTGTTTACAGTACGCCACAATTGCGTATTCCTAAATGTTTTAAAGTCTTCAGAATTATCTACTCACCACGTAACAACTAACTCTTGAACTTATGCTGTAAAGTATCTTCTGCTTTCTCTGATAAAAGGTGAAGTTGTATACGCATACGACTAACGACGCACGCAATACGATGTAGGCAAAGCATACGCATGCTTTGGATCGCTTTTGTGTGGTGCCTTCGTCACATGGTGCTTAAATATCAACGACCGGCACACTTATTACACGGATGTATTTGGGTTGGGTAGATAAGGTAATTTTACAAGCTATGATATATCGGATCTTAGGTATACCTAAATGTATAAATAATTGAGCCGGACGTAGGTAGCTCGACTTGGCGGGGGCCGGGGCACTACCGTGCCCCCAGATATCTAAAGTACCATCGTTCAAATTCATTAATGTGTTAATTTCGCCTAAATTTTATTCAAGTGTTTGATTATATTTTACCACAGCAATAACCTATTAACACTACAATTACTATTTTGGATATCGTCTAAGGAGTAATTAGACGATATCCAAAATTTGTTACTTATCTAAAACCAGCTGATGCCCTCGGCTTCGCCCCCGTTCTATTTTTTATAAAATTTCTCTCAAAAACCTTCTCTTAACAATAACAAACGCAACAAAAAAGAATTATCCAATTTGGTGCTGTCAGTCGGAACGGAAATTATGCGCGTACAAACATTTCGGTGATTCATTTTTATTTATATGTATAGATTTGCTTGAGTTCTATCTTCCTTATCGTCATCATCACATATTTAAATTTTATTGTCACTGAAAATATGACGTTGATTTGTTGATATACAAGGAAAAACTTTAGCATGGAAATGTAAACAAATCATCTTACTACACAAACGAGTCTGACGGCAAATTCCGATCATGAATATGAAACAGTTACATGATGTCCATATCCCTTTAACGTATTTTGAGTTTTAGACCAACAAACTCTGAGTGTTATTTAGAAAATCGAGAGTTACCTAAATGTTATCACTTTCTTCACCTTAAACCTTTAGGCTTTCGAAAAATCTTTCTTAGTGCACCATGATCCTCAAGTAATATATGTCTGCCAAATTTGCCCCAGTAGGTTATGATCGTCTGTCAGTCAGTCGATCAATTAATCAGTCTCGAGTCTCGTCTCGTTACACTTATATGTTTATTCTTAAATATTCGATAAATATTTTTCATCTCAATTTCCACAAAACAGTAAAAACAGTCGTGGTTAAGGTCTATAAAGGGTTTTAAAGTATCAAGAAACGATAATATACCGTCTCTCATTATACGAAAGTTAAGGCGTTAGTTAATGATAGGTAAGTAGATTCATGTTTCCAAATGGGCTAAATGAGCTTTGGTTCTTGTCCACAGAAAACTCGCGTACCTAAAATTTACTTTTAATGTTCTCAAACATGTGAATGTATAGGTATGTACTTATGAATAGAAACTTGAATTAGAAAACTATAATATATACTATTATTGAACATCCACTCTCATTTTAAAGCTGCCTATTAAAGCAAGTCTGCACTAAAGGTACACTGAAAGTTCTCCCAAAGCGGTCGTCGCTCCAACGAATCGATACGGCTAGCTAGGTACTACTGCAGTCATTTCTCCAGTCGAGGTGATTCAAAACGACGACAAAACATCTATAAACCCATAAACCCATCTTAAGGACTTATTACACTTGGCTAAATTTAGGATTCTAAATGATTTAGTAACCTAATTTAGTAAAGTGTAATCGCGTTTAGCTAGTAAGGAGCCTAAAAAGTATCCTAATTAGAAGCAAGAATGGTTTCTGACAAGATGAATGATTTAGCATTTTCTAATTAGGATGACTAAATTTAGCCAAGTGTAATAAGCCCTTTACACACATAAACTTGAAATACAATACATAACAAATTGTTTTCTTTTCAAAAATGTTCTTCCGCATTGAGATGCGCAACATTAAACAGTTATGAACCAGTCTTGAAATACGCGTTTCGTTATCATTATCATAAACCCTCTTGCGACAGTTGTATGGATTCTGTTCATGGTTATCAGAGCTGCAGTGACCATTCAGGTAATGGTTTAGTTTCGTTTTGTAATGGATGCTTCTAACTCTTCTAGAACTAAGCAGTGTTCCATACTGTATAACATGTACGAAAACCAAAATTTAGCAATTTTGTGCCGGTTAAGGGTTGGAAGAGACAAGCGGCTTTTCTTTAAAGCGTAACGAACGCATATCGACTGTACCGGAACTGTGTTGAACGAAAATATGTACGTACTTAAGGAAATGTAGTACTTTCCTGTTATACGATGATTATTCTATTTTTAGTAACGAAGTATTCAAAACACCCTCTGCTACCACGCCTCACTGTTTCTTCCCTTAGTCTTCAGTTCTATCCAACTGCGACACACTTCTGACGTGCTTATAAAACGTGAATAGTTCCCATGGTTTACTTGATCGTTACCAGGTAAGGGACATCTATTATTCACTGGTATATAGTGCATTTTCCTTCCCTACTTTAAACGAGGTCGTCGCACCATTTCTAGGCCGAAAATGATTGAAATAAGTTCAATATTGTATCTATTCTACACTCTAGCTATGTTGTCTACTTATACATAGACTAGCTTTAGCCCGCGACTTCGTCCGCGTAAAATTCCAATTTGTGGTAAAGCTTCTTCATCTTTTTCATTGTATAAAACAAAAAACCGGCAACGGCAACATCCATCATTATTATCATTTCATCATCATCAGTGTCAGTTAGTGAATATTATAAATCCCGTTTATTCACTATCCCGTGGGAATTTCAACAAATTTGTCCTTATTCTATGCAAATTTTCGCTTATATTTATCCCGCGGGAATTTTGCATTTTCCCCGAGAAAAATTAGTCTATGTCGTTAAAGGTGTAGCTTTCTACCGGTAAAAGAAGTTTTAAAATCAGCCCCGTAGTTGAATTCACTTATTTTGCTTTTTCACGGAGAAAAGTAGTCTATGCAAATAATGGTTGGTGTAACTTCCTATTGGTGAAAGAAATTTTCAAATCAGCCCTCAAAAGTTCACTTCTTTCTATCCCACGGGAATTTTGCATTTTACCGAATAAATGGTAGGTAGCCTAGCCTATACCAACAAAGGATAGTATAGCTTTCTATTGGTCATTTTTTTTTAAACTCAGCCCGAAGTTAAATTTACTATTTTCTACACCGCGGGAATTTTGTATTTTTCCGGAAAAAAGTAGCCTATGTCAATAAAGGATAGTGTAACTTTTTACTGGTAAAAGATTTTTTTTAAATCGGTTCGGAAGTTTCAGAGATTATCTATCCCACAGGAATTTCCAAAAATCCTGCAATAAGTTTTTTTGCTGTTATGTATGACCATTTACGTTTATACTGAATTTTAAAAGTTTAGTACTTAACTGTAGTTACGGAGATAGGATCCAGTTGATTTGAGTATATAAATCCTGATTTATCCTTATCCCGTGGGAATTTTCAAAATTATTGAAATTAGCTTTATACCTATTCTACTTAGTCTACTTGCATGCCCAATTTGAACAGTTTAGTAATCTTCGTTATGGGGATAGGGTCACTCTTGATTGATGAAATATATACATCCCGTATATTCCTTATCCCGTGGGAATTCCGGAAAATTCTTTCTTATCGGATGCCTACGTCATACAAAGGACACATCCTCCAAGTTTCAGGTCTCTACATACAGCGGTTTAGGCTGTGCGTTAATCCGCCAGTCAGTCATTTAGGACTTCAGGACAAAGCATTTTATATGTATTTGCATTGCACCAAGCTTTTATGCGAGTTCAACAATGATGTTTGAATACTCAATTCGATTTTATTCGAAAAAGGTTGAACTCACATAAAAGCTTCATCATCATCATCATCATTTCAGCCGTAGGACGTCCACTGCTGGACATAGGCCTCCCTCATTGACGCCCAATCATTACGGTTGGAAGCGACTTGCATCCACCCTGAACCTGCGGCCTTCAGCAAAACGTCCGTCCATCTCGTTGGTGGACGTCCCACGCGGCGCTTGTAAAAGCAAAAGCTTGGTGAAATACAAATAATACTTATTATAATTAGTTATTATCAGAGATCAGATCAGGAAATGGTTGACAAACGTAGACAAATGGTTTGCAAAATTTGAAGTTTCGTTTCGTTTACATTGTGTCAAAATAAAAAGTAATTTAAATCAAAAGCACTAAGGAGTATTGATATCATCTTCGAAGCAAATCACCCCCAAAATAACTTTCTACTTCTTTTTAACCCCGTCAAGGGATGAATTTCAATAAAATACGAAACACGTCTTCCATCAATTCTGTTAAAGAATGTTTATGCAAAATTTGAAGTAGATTGGACCAAGGAATCACGTTGTCCCATACAAACTTTGCCCCCCTTTTTTACCCCCTTAGGAGTAGAACTACGAACAATCTTTCTTATCGGATGCCTACGTCATACAAAGAACACACCCTCCAAGTTTCAGGTCTCTACGATCAGCGGTTTAGGCTGTGCGTTGATCCGTCAGTCAGGACAAAGGATTTTATATGTATAGATAAATAAATTTTATGTTCTTATAAATATTAACTGCATTGCGAGAATACTAAGATATCCAAGTATGTTAATTTTCAGTAAAATAAATTTTTGGCCGTTCGGGACGAAACTGAATCATGTTGCAATTGTAAATATATACTAGGGGCGTTCAATAAAATGTGAGAATGAGTATGTTATAAACAACTTTTACTAAATGTCATTTTATTTTTCGACATAGTCACCTTTTAGCATAATACACTTATTAAATCTTTTTTCTAAACTTAAAATTCCATTTTTAAAAAAGGTCTCATCTTGAGTACTTAAAAAATCCTGTACTGCAGCGACTACCGCGTCGTCGTCTTCAAATTTCTGGCCTCTCGGGTATTGTTTCAATCTCGGAAATAGGTAGAAATCACTGGGAGCGAGATCTGGTGAATACAGAGGATGCTTAAGGATATTGAACCCAGCATCACGAATTGTAGCCATTGCAACGATGGACTTGTGTGCCGGGGCATTGTCCTGGTGGAACAGCACAACTTTCGAGAGTTTACCTCGCCGTTTTTCGCGGATCTCATTGCGCAATGTTGCTATTTGTTTGGCGTATAAAGTGCCCGTAATAGTGGCTCCATGTTTGAGATACTCAATCATTAATACCCCTTTACCATACCAAAAAACAGAGCCCATGACCTTACCGGCAGATGGGCCCACCTTGAATTTCTTCGGAGTTGGAGATGATGGCCTTTTCCATGTCATAGACTGCAGTTTCGTTTCAGGGTCGTAATGATGGAGCCATGTTTCGTCCATTGTTATAAATCACGCCAAAAAAAGTTCCCGGTCTTGCTATATCAGGTCCAAAGCTTCTTGACAAATCTCGACTCTAGTTTGTTTTTGCGTGTCAGTAAGCATTCTTGGTACCCAACGCGCAGATACCTTTTTCATACCCAAGCGTTCATGTAAAATATTATGCACGCTCCCCGTTGAAATCTTTACATTTTCAGCAATAAAACGAACCGTGACACGACGATCCGCCAAAACTGAGTTTTCAATTTTTTTCACAATTTCTTCAGTTATTGTTGTAGTTACGTCCGGAGCGGGGGTGGTCCATGGTCGATGTTCTTCCATGTCTAAATTCGGCGCACCAACGTGCGACTGTCGAATACGGAGGAGCATTAGACCCTAAAGTGTCCCGCAAATCTAAATTGACTTGGTCCGTAGAAAAAATTTTCAAACAAGTATTTGATAACGGCGCGCAGTTAAATTTTCTCCATTTTCGCTAACGTACTCAATAGCATTGCAAAGAAATTACCGTATTTTTTTTAAACAAAACACAGTTAGTTTTTTTTTTCATAGCAATCAGCTAGATAGATTAGCTTTACCGGCCAGTATTTAATTTCCTAATATTGAAAGAGTTTGCATCTCATTCTCACTTTATATTGAACGCCCCTCGTAGGTACTGAATACAAGAAAATGAAAAAGTCATCTTCGCAGTTTTACATTACGTATTTTAACAGCTGTAAAGCATTAAGTATAGTTTATTTATTATACAAACACGTTTGGGTGAATTACCACCATAATGATAGCAGATTTTATTCATAATATTCATTTAAGTTAGCAAAGGTCTCATTTCGTTACTATACCTGCACAAAATTGTTTTTTTTTTTTCTATTATTAACTATGTGTGTGAACCTAGCATATCAATTTCTAGAATCTCAAAATGTAATCGCAGTTCTAGTAGCATCCCGAATAGTTCTACAGTTCTGCATAATTATTTTTTATAGTTCAGCTCAAAAAAATAAAAAAAACGATTTTATAAAAATGAGATGCTAACTTCACATTGAACATGTCAGCATCTCAGCAGTTCTGGGTTTCTAGACCACTAATACGTAAGGAAATGCATAGTTCTACAGTTCTAGATACATTTTATAGATAGTTCTGGCAAGTTTTCAAAAAAAAAAGCAAAACAAAAAATGAGATGCTAACTTCACATTGAACATGTCAGCATCTCAGCAGTTCTGGGTTTCTAGACCACTAATACGTAAGGAAATGCATAGTTCTACAGTTCTCGATAAATTATATACATAGTTCTGGTAACTTTTCAAACAAAAATAAAAAAAATACTAACTTTGCGTCAAAAACGTCAGCGTCTCAAGAGTTCTCGATTGCTAGACTACTAATACGTATGAATATGCATAGTTCTACAGTTCTAGATATATTTTATAGATAGTTCTGGTAAGTTTTCAAACAAAAATAAAAAAAATGCTAACATTGCGACAAAAACGTCAGCATCTCAAGAGTTCTTGATTGCTAGACCACTAATACGTATGAATATGCATAGTTCTTCAGTTCTCGATAAATTTCATAGATAGTTCTGATAAGTTTTAAACACAAATAAAAAAAATGCTAACTTTGCGTCAAAAACGTCAGCATCTCAAGAGTTCTCGACTGCTAGACCATAAATACGTAAGAATATGCATAGTTCTACAGTTCTAGATACATTTTATAGATAGTTCTGGTAAGTTTTCAAACAAAAATAAAAAAAATGCGAACATTGCGACAAAAACGTCAGCATCTCAAGAGTTCTCGATTGCTAGACCACTAATACGTAAGGAAATGCATAGTTCTACAGTTCTAGATACATTTTATAGATAGTTCTAGTAGAATTTCAAACAAAAATAAAAAAATGCTAACTTTGCGTCAAAAACGTTAGCATCTCAAGAGTTCTCGATTGGTAGACCACTCTAACGTAAGAAAATGCATAGTTCTACAGTTCTCGATAAATTTCATAGATAGTTCTGATAAGTTTTCAAACAAAAATAAAAAAATGCTAACATTGCGACAAAAACGTCAGCATCTCAAGAGTTCTCGATTGCTAGACCACTAATACGTATGAATATGCATGGTTCTACAGTTCTCGCTACATTTTATAGATAGTTCTGATAAGTTTTCAAACAAAAATAAAAAAAAATGCTAACATTGCGACAAAAACGTCAGCATCTCAAGAGTTCTCGATTGCTAGACCACTAATACGTAAGGATATGCATAGTTCTACAGTTCTCGATAAATTTCATAGATAGTTCTGATAAGTTTTCAAACAAAAATAAAAAAAAATGCTAACATTGCGACAAAAACATCAGCATCTCAAGAGTTCTCGATTGCTAGACCACTAATACGTAAGAATATGCATAGTTCTACAGTTCTAGATACATTTTATAGATAGTTCTGGTAAGTTTTCAAACAAAAATAAAAAAAAATGCTAACATTGCGACAAAAACGTCAGCATCTCAAGAGTTCTCGATTGCTAGACCACTAAAACGTAAGGAAATGCATAGTTCTACAGTTCTAGATACATTTTATAGATAGTTCTGATAAGTTTTCAAACAAAAATAAAAAAAATGCTAACTTTGCGTCAAAACGTCAGCATCTCAAGAGTTCTCGATTGCTAGACCGTAAATACGTAAGAATATGCATAGTTCTACAGTTCTAGATACATTTTATAGATAGTTCTGTTAAGTTTTCAAACAAAAATAAAAAAATGCTAACATTGCGACAAAAACGTCAGCATCTCAAGAGTTCTCGATTGCTAGACCACTAATACGTATGAATATGCATAGTTCTACAGTTCTCGATGCATTTTATAGATAGTTTTGGTAAGTCTTCAAACAAAATAAAAATAAAAATGCTAATTTTGGGTTAAAAACGTCAGCATCTCGAGAGTTCTCGATTGCTAGACCACTAATACGTAAGAATATGCATAGTTCTACAGTTCTAGATACATTTTATAGATAGTTCTGGTAAGTTTTCAAACAAAAATAAAAAAAATGCTAACTTTGCGTCAAAACGTCAGCATCTCAAGAGTTCTCGATTGCTAGACCACTAATACGTAAGAATATGCATAGTTCTACAGTTCTAGATACATTTTATAGATAGTTCTGGTAAGTTTTCAAACAAAAATAAAAAAAATGCTAACTTTGCGTCAAAACGTCAGCATCTCAAGAGTTCTCGATTGCTAGATCATAAATACGTAAGAATATGCATAGTTCTACAGTTCTAGGTACATTTTATAGATAGTTCTGGTAAGTTTTCAAACAAAAATAAAAAAATGCTAACATTGCGACAAAAACGTCAGCATCTCAAGAGTTCTCGATTGCTAGATCACTAATACGTATGAATATGCATAGTTCTACAGTTCTCGATGCATTTTATACATAGTTCTGGTAAGTTTTCAAACAAAAATAAAAAAAATGCTAACATTGCGACAAAAACGTCAGCATCTCAAGAGTTCTTGATTGCTAGACCACTAATACGTATGAATATGCATAGTTCTACAGTTCTCGCTACATTTTATAGATAGTTCTGGTAAGTTTTCAAACAAAAATAAAAAAAATGCTAACTTTGGGACAAAAACGTCAGCATCTCAAGAGTTCTCGATTGATAGACCACTAATACGTAAGGAAATGCATAGTTCTACAGTTCTAAATACATTTTATAGATAGTTCTGGTAGAATTTCAAACAAAAATAAAAAAAATGCTAACATTGCGACAAAAACGTCAGCATCTCAAGAGTTCTCGATTGATAGACCACTAATACGTATGAATATGCATAGTTCTACAGTTCTCGATACATTTTATACATAGTTCTGGTAAGTTTTCAAACAAAAATAAAAAAAATGCTAACATTGCGACAAAAACGTCAGCATCTCAAGAGTTCTCGATTGCTAGACCACTAATACGTAAGAATATGCATAGTTCTACAGTTCTAGATACATTTTATAGATAGTTCTGGTAAGTTTTCAAACAAAAATAAAAAAAAATGCTAACATTGCGACAAAAACGTCAGCATCTCAAGAGTTCTCGATTGCTAGACCACTAAAACGTAAGGAAATGCATAGTTCTACAGTTCTAGATACATTTTATAGATAGTTCTGATAAGTTTTCAAACAAAAATAAAAAAAATGCTAACTTTGCGTCAAAACGTCAGCATCTCAAGAGTTCTCGATTGCTAGACCGTAAATACGTAAGAATATGCATAGTTCTACAGTTCTAGATACATTTTATAGATAGTTCTGTTAAGTTTTCAAACAAAAATAAAAAAATGCTAACATTGCGACAAAAACGTCAGCATCTCAAGAGTTCTCGATTGCTAGACCACTAATACGTATGAATATGCATAGTTCTACAGTTCTCGATGCATTTTATAGATAGTTCTGGTAAGTTTTCAAACAAAAATAAAAAAAAATGCTAACATTGCGACAAAAACGTCAGCATCTCAAGAGTTCTCGATTGCTAGACCACTAATACGTAAGGATATGCATAGTTCTACAGTTCTCGATAAATTTCATAGATAGTTCTGATAAGTTTTCAAACAAAAATAAAAAAAAATGCTAACATTGCGACAAAAACATCAGCATCTCAAGAGTTCTCGATTGCTAGACCACTAATACGTAAGAATATGCATAGTTCTACAGTTCTAGATACATTTTATAGATAGTTCTGGTAAGTTTTCAAACAAAAATAAAAAAAAATGCTAACATTGCGACAAAAACGTCAGCATCTCAAGAGTTCTCGATTGCTAGACCACTAAAACGTAAGGAAATGCATAGTTCTACAGTTCTAGATACATTTTATAGATAGTTCTGATAAGTTTTCAAACAAAAATAAAAAAAATGCTAACTTTGCGTCAAAACGTCAGCATCTCAAGAGTTCTCGATTGCTAGACCGTAAATACGTAAGAATATGCATAGTTCTACAGTTCTAGATACATTTTATAGATAGTTCTGTTAAGTTTTCAAACAAAAATAAAAAAATGCTAACATTGCGACAAAAACGTCAGCATCTCAAGAGTTCTCGATTGCTAGACCACTAATACGTATGAATATGCATAGTTCTACAGTTCTCGATGCATTTTATAGATAGTTTTGGTAAGTCTTCAAACAAAATAAAAATAAAAATGCTAATTTTGGGTTAAAAACGTCAGCATCTCGAGAGTTCTCGATTGCTAGACCACTAATACGTAAGAATATGCATAGTTCTACAGTTCTAGATACATTTTATAGATAGTTCTGGTAAGTTTTCAAACAAAAATAAAAAAAATGCTAACTTTGCGTCAAAACGTCAGCATCTCAAGAGTTCTCGATTGCTAGACCACTAATACGTAAGAATATGCATAGTTCTACAGTTCTAGATACATTTTATAGATAGTTCTGGTAAGTTTTCAAACAAAAATAAAAAAAATGCTAACTTTGCGTCAAAACGTCAGCATCTCAAGAGTTCTCGATTGCTAGATCATAAATACGTAAGAATATGCATAGTTCTACAGTTCTAGGTACATTTTATAGATAGTTCTGGTAAGTTTTCAAACAAAAATAAAAAAATGCTAACATTGCGACAAAAACGTCAGCATCTCAAGAGTTCTCGATTGCTAGATCACTAATACGTATGAATATGCATAGTTCTACAGTTCTCGATGCATTTTATACATAGTTCTGGTAAGTTTTCAAACAAAAATAAAAAAAATGCTAACATTGCGACAAAAACGTCAGCATCTCAAGAGTTCTTGATTGCTAGACCACTAATACGTATGAATATGCATAGTTCTACAGTTCTCGCTACATTTTATAGATAGTTCTGGTAAGTTTTCAAACAAAAATAAAAAAAATGCTAACTTTGGGACAAAAACGTCAGCATCTCAAGAGTTCTCGATTGATAGACCACTAATACGTAAGGAAATGCATAGTTCTACAGTTCTAAATACATTTTATAGATAGTTCTGGTAGAATTTCAAACAAAAATAAAAAAAATGCTAACATTGCGACAAAAACGTCAGCATCTCAAGAGTTCTCGATTGATAGACCACTAATACGTATGAATATGCATAGTTCTACAGTTCTCGATACATTTTATACATAGTTCTGGTAAGTTTTCAAACAAAAATAAAAAAAATGCTAACATTGCGACAAAAACGTCAGCATCTCAAGAGTTCTCGATTGCTAGACCACTAATACGTAAGGATATGCATAGTTCTACAGTTCTCGATAAATTTCATAGATAGTTCTGATAAGTTTTCAAACAAAAATAAAAAAAAATGCTAACATTGCGACAAAAACATCAGCATCTCAAGAGTTCTCGATTGCTAGACCACTAATACGTAAGAATATGCATAGTTCTACAGTTCTAGATACATTTTATAGATAGTTCTGGTAAGTTTTCAAACAAAAATAAAAAAAAATGCTAACATTGCGACAAAAACGTCAGCATCTCAAGAGTTCTCGATTGCTAGACCACTAAAACGTAAGGAAATGCATAGTTCTACAGTTCTAGATACATTTTATAGATAGTTCTGATAAGTTTTCAAACAAAAATAAAAAAAATGCTAACTTTGCGTCAAAACGTCAGCATCTCAAGAGTTCTCGATTGCTAGACCGTAAATACGTAAGAATATGCATAGTTCTACAGTTCTAGATACATTTTATAGATAGTTCTGTTAAGTTTTCAAACAAAAATAAAAAAATGCTAACATTGCGACAAAAACGTCAGCATCTCAAGAGTTCTCGATTGCTAGACCACTAATACGTATGAATATGCATAGTTCTACAGTTCTCGATGCATTTTATAGATAGTTCTGGTAAGTCTTCAAACAAAATAAAAATAAAAATGCTAATTTTGGGTTAAAAACGTCAGCATCTCGAGAGTTCTCGATTGCTAGACCACTAATACGTAAGAATATGCATAGTTCTACAGTTCTAGATACATTTTATAGATAGTTCTGGTAAGTTTTCAAACAAAAATAAAAAAAATGCTAACTTTGCGTCAAAACGTCAGCATCTCAAGAGTTCTCGATTGCTAGACCACTAATACGTAAGAATATGCATAGTTCTACAGTTCTAGATACATTTTATAGATAGTTCTGGTAAGTTTTCAAACAAAAATAAAAAAAATGCTAACTTTGCGTCAAAACGTCAGCATCTCAAGAGTTCTTGATTGCTAGACCACTAATACGTATGAATATGCATAGTTCTACAGTTCTCGCTACATTTTATAGATAGTTCTGGTAAGTTTTCAAACAAAAATAAAAAAAATGCTAACTTTGCGACAAAAACGTCAGCATCTCAAGAGTTCTCGATTGATAGACCACTAATACGTAAGGAAATGCATAGTTCTACAGTTCTAAATACATTTTATAGATAGTTCTGGTAGAATTTCAAACAAAAATAAAAAAAATGCTAACATTGCGACAAAAACGTCAGCATCTCAAGAGTTCTCGATTGCTAGACCATAAATACGTAAGAATATGCATATTTCTACAGTTCTAGATACATTTTATAGATAGTTCTGGTAAGTTTTCAAACAAAAATAAAAAAATGCTTACATTGCGACAAAAACGTCAGCATCTCAAGAGTTCTCGATTGCTAGACCACTAATACGTATGAATATGCATAGTTCTACAGTTCTCGATACATTTTATAGATAGTTCTGGTAAGTTTTCAAACAAAAATAAAAAAAATGCTAACATTGCGACAAAAACGTCAGCATCTCAAGAGTTCTCGATTGGTAGACCACTCATACGTAAGAAAATGCATAGTTCTACAGTTCTCGATAAATTTCATAGATAGTTCTGGTAAGTTTTCAAACAAAAATAAAAATAAATGCTAACTTAGCGTCAAAACGTCAGCATCTCAAGAGTTCTCGATTGTTTAGACCACTAACGCGTAGGAATATATATAGTTCTACAGTTCTCGATACATTTTATCATCAACTAGTGAAGAGAGTCCTCGCCGGCAGTGTGTGTGTACAGTCAGCGATCAACACACATCGATCGATAAACATATCTCTCTTTTTTACCGACACGGGAACTTATCTTTTGTTCGTTTCTTGATCGAGAAAATAGTCGATAGCTAAACGCTTCCTCTTGCTTGGTGAGAATAGTGTCTAGAGTGACATGTTATGTCTCTGTGAAGAGTTATGCATAGGATCTCAGCTGTTTTCGACGGCTAGGGTAAGAATATAAACGAAAATGCATGTTTGTGGTGGCCGGGGATGGATGGAGTGCAAGCTTTTTTTTTTAAATGTTTCATTAATTTATTTTGCTTAAAACTTTTTAGCTATATACTTTAGTCTCTCATCAAGTTAGAACGTACATGTAAAGTTTCGTATCTGCGCTATCAACTATTGAGGAGTTAGTTCCTTTAAGAGGAGTCGACTCTGGCTGCAACATCAGGCGGTGTCCATCATATAAACATTGTGGACGCACCCGTATAAGTAATAGTTCTTGTAGTAATAAAACGGCCAAGCCACATATTTTGACTAAGGTGTACGTATCTATAGTTTGTGAGGTTAGGGCTTGTAGAGTTAGGGCGTGTATAAATAGAAGTTTGGCTCTACACGTGCTCTACATGAGATCTGATACATTAGTTTAAGAACTTAGTTATTAAGGTTAAAGGTTAAAGATTAGATATTATAATTAAATGAAATTGAATTGACCAAAGAAGCCAAAGGACTATCGTCAACCGATGATGATTCTACTTCCATTGGCTTTGTTGCTGCTGTAGATGTAACAGAACTTATTTGTTGTCCTAAAAGGAAGTCCGGAAATACACGTTCGAATAGATACTGTTTACATCACAAGCGAAATTTTTGTTATTGTAAAGTTATAGTTATAGTTATTACCATAATAATCATCATGATAATTATCCATTCGAACCCTGATTATGGCTGCATAGATTATGCCACAAAGAATTATTAGGTAGTTACAGAAGTACTTATGCCAAACCAGGATGAACCATCTGTGATGCCGTCTTTGTTTGTTTTATCCGAATGAAAAGAGACGGCATCCATCATATAGATAAGTAGATAGATTAATTATTTTAGGGTTATTCGGGTGTTTTTCACCCCCAGGGGGTAACAGAGTGATGAAACTTTGTGCAGGGCCTCCTCAAAAAGCATCGTTTGATTATAGTTTCGACCCAAAAACGCTGGTGGCAATTTTTCTTAGGCTATCGTGCTTTCCCTTGCGAGTTTCGAAAATTTGCGGAAATTTGCGGCATAAACGGCTATATCTTTTGATTGCGTTGGCTTAGAAGTTCGATTTTTTCACAGGTTAAAGGGACAGTAGACTTGTATATATGATATAAATTTCAGCTTGATACCTCCTCGCGTTCCTGAGAAAAAGGGTCTTGACAGACGAACGGACGGACAACAAAGTGATCCTATAAGGGTTCGGTTTTTCCTTTTGAGGTACGGAACCCTAAAAATCTATTAGGATAACGCTGGTCTTGTTCAATACCTCAAAAGCAAAAATAGAACCCTTATAGGATCACGTTTGGCTGTCTGTAAGTCTGTCTGTTATAACCCATTTGCTCCGACACTACTGAACCGATTGAATTGCAATTTGGCACACATACTTTAAAGAATTTTCATGTCCACAATATTAAATTTTAAAATCGATGCCATTTTCATAGGTAATTAACGTCCTAAAAAACCATAAAAATGACTCCCATATTGATATTTAGACATTTCAACCCGATCGCACCTCAACAGGTATTTCACGTCCGACACGTTGGATTTTAAAATCGTTCATGTTTTCGTAATCAGCGACCCGATAAACCATAGAAACAATACCCATGTTGATTTAAGACTTTATCACCACATATCCCCCTTTTAGGGGTTAAGATCCCAAAAACAAAATCTGAAACACGAGTTTACTCATTTTGTCGTTAGGTACTCTCTTGTGATGTCATTTTCGTAATTAACGTCCAAAAAAACCTTAAAAACGACACCCATATTGATATTTAGACATTTCAACCCCATCGCACCCCATCCAGGGAGATGGTATTTTACGTATGCCACGTCGGATTTTAAAACCGTTGTTGTTTTCATAACCAGCGACCCGATAAACCATAGAAACAACACCCATGTTGATTATCAGAATTTGTTACCCCCTTTCCCCCCTTTTAGGGGTTGAATTCTCAAAAAACCTGAAACACGTTTTAACGACCGCTTTAGCCTAATTGGTAGTGACCCTGCCTACGAAGCAAGAAGTCCTGGGTTCGAATCCCGGTAAGGGCATTTATTTGTGTGATGAGCACGAATATTTGTTCCTGAGTTGTGGATGTTTTCTATGTATTTAAGTATTTATTTATCTATACAAGTATGTTTATCGTCGTCTAGTACCCATAGTACAAGCTTTGCTTAGTTTCGGACTAGGTCGATTTGTGTAAGATTGTCCCCTAATATTTTACGTGTTTACTCATTTATCATTAGGAGTACTTCTGTGAAGTTTCGAATAAAATTGTCAAACTAATCTTGTTTCCCCATACAAACTTTGAACGCCCGTTTCACCCCCTTAGGGATTGAATTTTGAAAAATCCTTTCTTAGTGCACCCCTAGACCGTATAAGGACTACATGCCAAATTTGGAATCTCTAGGCCCAGTGGTTTGGGCTGTGCGTTGATATGTCAGTCAGTCAGTCAGTCAGTTTCTTTTTATATATATTTAGAGGTAGATAAAAAATAGCCTACGACTTACCGAATATGAACAAAAAATTTAATAAAACTTTAAATTAAAAATTTTAAAAACCCCCAACGCAATTAAGTCTAAGATCCCTTCCGCAGCATGCCAAAGAGCTGATAACTTTGAAACGGCTGGACAAATTTTGATGAAAAATATCTAAACCTGCATTCAAATAAAAAAACCGCATCCAAATCGTTTCACCCGTTTAAGGCTGCGTTTCCACCAGAGATGTGCGAGGATGCGTTGCGAGGGATGTGTTGTCACGAACCAATAGAAACACTTCATTCACTTAGGACCTGTTAAATGAAGTGTTTCTATTGGTTCATGTCATGACAAACACATCCCTCGCAACGCATCCTCACACAGCTCCGGTGGATACGCAGCCTTAGAGTTATGATGCCACAGACAGACAGACAGACAGACAGACAGACACACACACACACACACACACACACACACACACACACACACACACACACACACACACACACACACACACACACACACACACACACACACACACATAGCGGTCAAACTTTTAACACCCCTCTTTTTGTGTCGGGGGTTAAAAATCGGTCAAGCCGTTTCGGAGGAGTTCGATAACAAACACCGTGACACGTGGTTTTTTAGGGTTCCGTACCCTAAGGGTAAAAACGAGAACCTATTACTGAGACTTCGCTGTCCGTCCGTCTGTCACCAGGCTTTATCTCATGAACCGTGAAAGCTAGACAGTTCAAATTTTCACAGATGATGTATTTCGGTTGCCGCTATAACAACAAACACGAAAAAACAGATAAAAATAAATATTTAAGGGGGCTCCCATACAACAAACGTGATTTTTTTGCTCGTTTTTGCTCGACATAGATAACGGCATCATGTAGACGCTTGAAATATTCAAAGAATATTTAGTTATATATTAATAATAATAATATGAATATTTATTCAGACTTTTCAATCCATTATTGTTAGTAATACATAGTCACTTATTAGGTAATGTTAGTAGTTCTCTATAATAATTTAACTTAGAATAATCATAATCAATCACATGTCACGTCTAAAAGGAGGCACATATTCACTTTAAAAATAAATAATTAAATTAAAATAAAACAAATATTAAAGGGGGGCTCCCTTACAACAAATGTGTTTTTTTTGCCGTTTTTTTAGGTAATGGTACGGAACCCTTCATGCGCGAGTCCGACTCGCACTTGGCTGGCTTTATATATTAGACTAGCTTTTGCCCGCGACTTCGTCCGCGTAGAATTCCAATTTGTGGTAAAGCTTCTTCATCTCTTTTATTGTATAAAACAAAAATCATCATCATCAGTATCAGTTAGTGAATATTATAAATCCCGTTTATTCTCTATCCCGTGGGAATTTCAACAAATTTGTCCTTATTCTATGCAAATTTTCGCTTATTTTTATCCCGCGGAAATTTTGCATTTTCCCCGAGAAAAAGTAGCCTATGTCCTTAAAGTTGTAGCTTTCAACCGGTAAAAGAAGTTTTTAAATCAGCCCCGTAGTTGAATTCACTTATTTTATTCCCGTGGGAATTTTGTTTTTTCACGGAAAAAAGTAGTCTATGTAAATAATGGTTGGTGTAGCTTCTTATTGGTGAAAGAAATTTTCAAATCAGCCCTCAAGTGATATTCGCTTCTTTCTATCCCACGGGAATTTTGCATTTTACCGAATAAATAATAGATAGCCTAGCCTATACCAATAAAGGATAGTGTAGCTTTCTATTGGTATTTTTTTTAAACTCAGCCCCGAAGTTAAATTTACTATTTTCTATACCGAAGGAATTTTGCATTTATCTGGAAAATAGCATCCTATGTTATTCAAGGACAATGTATCTTTTCTATTGGTGAATGACATTTTAAAATGAGCTCCGAAGTAGATTTTTTTTCTATCCCTTGGGAATTTTGCATTTTCCCGGAAAAAGTAGCCTATGTCAATAAAGGATAGTGTAACTTTTTACTGGTAAAAGATTTTTTTTAATCGGCTCGGAAGTTTCAGAGATTATCTATCCCACAGAAATTTCCAAAAATCCTGCAATAACTTTTTTTTTGCTGTTATGTATGACCATTTACTGAATTTGAAAAGTGTAGTAATTGTAGTCACGGAGATAGGATCCAGTTGATTTGAGTATATAAATCCTGATTTATCCTTATCCTGTGGGAATTTTCAAAATTATTGAAATTAGCTTTATACCTCTTCTAATAAGTAGTCTACTTGCATGCCCAATTTGAACAGTTTAGTAATCTTCGTTATGGGGATAGGATCACTCTTGATTGATGAAATATATACATCCCGTATATTCCTTATCCCGTGGGAATTCCGGAAAATTCTTTCTTATCGGATGCCTACGTCATAAAAAGAACACATCCTCCAAGTTTCAGGTCTCTACATACAGCGGTTTAGGCTGTGCGTTAATCCGCCAGTCAGTCATTTAGGACTTCAGGCCAAAGCATTTTATATGTATTTGCATTGCACCAGCTTTTATGCGAGTTCAACAATGATGTTTGAATTGAATACTCAATTCGATTTTATTCAAAAAAGGTTGAACTCTCATAAAAGCTTCATCATCATCATTTCAGCCGTAAGACCTCCACTGCTGGACATAGGCCTCCCTCATTGACGCCCAATCATTACGGTTGGAAGCGACTTGCATCCACCCTGAACCTGCGGCCTTCACCAAAACGTCCGTCCATCTCGTTGGTGGACGTCCCACGCTGCGCTTGTAAAAGCAAAAGCTTGGTGAAATGCAAATACTTATACATATAATTATTTGTTCTTATCAGAGATCAGATCAGGAAGTGAGTGGTTGACAAACGTAGACAAATGGTTTGCAAAATTTGAAGTTTCGTTTCGTTTACATTGTGTCAAAATAAAAAGTAATTTAAATCAAAAGCACTAAGGAGTATTGATATCAACTTCGAAGCAAATCACCCCAAGGGATGAATTTCAATAAAATACGAAACACGTCTTCCATCAATTCTGTTATAGAATGTTTATGCAAAATTTTAAGTAGATTGGACCAAGGAATCACGTTGTCCCATACAAACTTTGCCCCCCTTTTTTACCCCCTTAGGAGTAGAACTACGAAAAATCCTTTCTTATCGGATGCCTACGTCATACAAAGAACACACCCTCCAAGTTTCAGGTCTCTACGATCAGCGGTTTAGGCTGTGCGTTGATCCGTCAGTCAGTCAGGACAAAGGATTTTATATGTATAGATTACACAAGATAATTCTTTAATAGGAGCACAAATTGTTATATTTGCATCGCTACTGTTAATCAATAATAACAGGCGTCGTATCTTATTGTATTTATTTTATACTTTTTTAAACTTTCGTGATTTTCACTCATAGTCACGAGTATTTATTTTATTTTATTTTATCGTTCCTCTAGCTTCAAAATTTGAGAAATACCTATTGCCGATCCAATTAGGATAATTTGCAACAAAAAAACTGTTTCTACTGTTGTATTACAGGGTTATTTGTAATTCACTAGCATCCTTTTAACCCTAAACTCCTACCACTTAAACAAATGTTTTTTTGTTTTACGGCTTTTGTCATAACTTAATATCTTTGGTGTAATAACGTTTTGTAAATTTGAGATTAAGTACCTCTTATTTTTACGATACTGTGTGTTGGGAAAAAAAGTGCTTGATTTAAAAAAGTCGTAAAACAAAAAACATTTGTTTGAGTGATAGGAATTCAGGGTTAAGAGGATGTCAGTGAATTAAAAATAACCCTGTATGTTGATTTCATGCTTCTTCGATTCGCGTCCGGGCAGCGCAAACCTGCATTTTTATTTGTATTCTCTTACTAGCCATCCAAAACAGCTAAGATGTTATGTTCAACTCTACATAAAAGTTATATTCATATCTATCATATAGCGAATATACCATATGTTTTATTTTTATGCCAAAACTGTTGCTGTTTTGCATCCAGATGCTACATTTTCATTCGTATTTGTAGTGTTGCCGCCTCAATTAAAATTCCCTCAATCCACGCACTGTCTGTTCTGTTTTGAAAAAGTTTCGGAAACTTGTGACATTAGAACGGAAACCAGGGAGTGGAGAAAAACAAGGAGTGAAAGACCAAAAAATCCGAAGCTTTCTTTACGTGGTGTCTCAAAAAAGTACGAATGTCGCAGTATTATGAACACCAAGTTACGTCAAGAGCTAGACTAAAATATTATAAGGCTCAAGCTGCACCGGGTCGCGATGCAAAATAAAAACTATTATCAAAGCGTAGGCCAAGAAAATTGTATTGTAAAATCATTTCTTAACTAAGTTTGGATGCGTCGTGTTAGATGATTGATGAAACATACATAAAAGCAGTTATCGGGGCAGGAATTCTCCACTTTTAAGACTCGCAAAGAGGCACCTGAAGACTGCAAGTTAAAAAAAGATGTGTTTCCCAAAAAGTTCTTGCTCTGGAAAGCTATTTCCAGTTATGGTAAACGAAACCGTACATTCATAACAACAGGGGCAGTACAAAATTAAATATATAAAAAATAATGTTTGCAAAAGCGTCTATTGCCCATTTTAAGGAGCCATAGTTCGCAGCTATTGTCTTTATGTACGCTATCAGTACTATTAACACATTGTATCAAAAAATCAAGGACATTGAAATTTCTCATGCGTTTGTGGTCGAACTTTCGAGAACTGCTGAGACGCTACGCAGAACTCTACACAAAGTCATTACATAACGCTCTATCGGTGGCGGGGCGTGAAAATTTCTTGAAAGTGCAGTAACGGAAGAGAAGCTTTTGGTAACTTCGTAAATTTAGACAACCCGGTGGGAATCGGGTTGTTAGTAGGTACCCTTCGCCACTGCGCTCTATCTTGTATGTTATATTTATTACGACAAAACTATTGCTGTTTTTCATTATTTCATTAACCATGACAGTACCTGTAGAACGCTTAGGGCTACTATTTATTAATAATATTAAACTACTAACACCTGCTAACATAGTTTCTAAGTTTATTGTTACTACTAACTAACACTATGAATCTAAGTTAATCGAAATAAATAATATTTTATTATTATTACTAAGGCAGTGAAACGCTACATTTTCATTGGTATTTGTAGTGTTGCCGCATATAGCAGCTGAGATTCTGAATAAAACTCAGCAATGTCTTATCGTGCATCTATATGCAGCTTTTAATTTTTATTTTTATGGCATAATTGTTGCTGTTTTGCACCTATACAGTGAAACGCTACATTTTCATTCGTGTTGGTAGTGTTGCGGCCCATAACAGTTGCGATGCTGTACAAAACTGGGCTACATATAGTATCGAAAAAATACATATATTTGTCTGAAGGTAAAGAATAGCTAAGTTAGATTTGGTATTATGTTGCAATGCCCTTGCAGGGTGCATGTTTGACACATTATCTATACAGGTCTTAGCATCATCATCTATCATTAAAATTAAATATTTTTTAAACTATCAGTAAAGCAAACATAGTGTATCGAAAATTTTATTATGAGTTTGTAGTCTAGATATTGAAAACAGTCGAGGCGGCATATAGGTAGAACTTTTAAAAAAATTCGAACAATTCAAATGTAATATTAATAACTAATATATGTTGATTTCATGCTTCTTCGATTCGCGTCCGGACAGCGCAAACCTGCATTTTTGTTTGTATTCTCTTACTAACCATCCAAAACAGCTGAGATGTTATGTAGAACTCTAAATAGAGTCACATAATATCGCTAAATATGCTATATGTTTTATTTTTATCCCAAAACTACATATTTGTAGTGTTGCCTCCCATAACATCTGAGATGCTATACAGGGTCTAAAAATATTACTGTATGTACTGTAAGTAGATACTGTCAACATGGAGTATCAAACAATTTAAGACGATGTATTTTCTGACGTTTTTAACGCAAAATAAGCTTTTTTTTTATTTTGTTTGAAGACTTACAAGAACTATCTATAAAATGTATCTAGAACTGTAGAACTATGCATATTCTTACGTATTAGTGGTCTAGCAATCGATAACTCTCGAGATGCTGACGTTTTTAACGCAAAATTAGCATTTTTTTTATTTTGTTTGAAAGTCTACCAGAACTATCTATAAAATGTATCTAGAACTGTAGAACTATGCATATTCTTACGAATTAGTGGTCCAGCAATCGAGAACTCTTGAGATGCTGACGTTTTTGACGCAAAGTTAGCATTTTTTTATTTTTGTTTGAAAACTTATCAGAACTATCTATGAAATTTATCGAGAACTGTAGAACTATGCATATTCATACGTATTAGTGGTCTAGCAATCGAGAACTCTTGAGATGCTGACGTTTTTGTCGCAATGTTAGCATTTTTTTTTATTTTTGTTTGAAAACTTACCAGAACTATCTATAAAATGTATCTAGAACTGTAGAACTATGCATGTTCTTACGTATTAGTGGTCTAGCAATCGAGAACTCTTGAGATGCTGACGTTTTTGTCGCAAAAATAGCATTTTTTTTATTTTTGTTTGAAAACTTACCAGAACTATCTATAAAATGTATCGAGAACTGTAGATGTTTGAAAGTCTACCAGAACTATCTATAAAATGTATCGAGAACTGTAGAACTATGCATATTTATACGTATTAGTGGTTTAGCAATCGAGAACTCTTGAGATGCTGACGTTTTTGTCGCAATGTTAGCATTTTTTTTATGTTTGTTTGTAAACTTACCAGAACTATCTATAAAATGTATCTAGAACTGTAGAACTATGCATTTCCTTACGTTTTAGTGGTCTAGCAATCGAGAACTCTTGAGATGCTGACGTTTTTGTCGCAATGTTAGCATTTTTTTTTATTTTTGTTTGAAAACTTACCAGAACTATCTATAAAATATATCTAGAACTGTAGAACTATGCATATTCTTACGTATTTATGGTCTAGCAGTCGAGAACTCTTGAGATGCTGACGTTTTTGACGCAAAGTTAGCATTTTTTTTATTTGTGTTTAAAACTTATCAGAACTATCTATGAAATTTATCGAGAACTGAAGAACTATGCATATTCATACGTATTAGTGGTCTAGCGATCGAGAACTCTTGAGATGCTGACGTTTTTGTCGCAATGTTAGCATTTTTTTATTTTTGTTTGAAAACTTACCACAACTATCTATAAAATGTATCTAGAACTGTAGAACTATGCATATTCTTACGTATTTATGATCTAGCAATCGAGAACTCTTGAGATGCTGACGTTTTGACGCAAAGTTAGCATTTTTTTTATTTTTGTTTGAAATTCTACCAGATTTATCTATAAAATGCATCGAGAACTGTAGAACTATGCATATTCATACGTATTAGTGGTCTAGCAATCGAGAACTCTTGAGATGCTGACGTTTTTGTCGCAATGTTAGCATTTTTTTTATTTTTGTTTGAAAACTTACCAGAACTATCTATAAAATGTATCGAGAACTGTAGAACTATGCATTTCCTTACGTATTAGTGGTCTAGCAATCGAGAACTATATAGATGCTGACGTTTTTGACGCAATGTTAGCATTTTTTTATTTTTGTTTGAAAACTTACCAGAACTATGTATAAAATGTATCGAGAACTGTAGAAATATGCATATTCATACGTATTAGTGGTCTAGTAATCGAGAACTGTTGAGATGCTGACGTTTTTGTCGCAAAGTTAGCATTTTTTTTATTTTTGTTTGAAAACTTACCAGAACTATCTATAAAATGTATCGAGAACTGTAGAACTATGCATGTTCATACGTATTAGTGGTCTAGCAATCGAGAACTCTTGAGATGCTGACGTTTTTGTCGCAATGTTAGCATTTTTTTTATTTTTGTTTGAAAACTTACCAGAACTATCTATAAAATGTATCTAGAACTGTGGAACTATGCATATTCTTACGTATTAGTGGTCTAGCAATCGAGAACTCTTGAGATGCTGACGTTTTGACGCAAAGTTAGCATTTTTTTTATTTTTGTTTGAAAAATTATCAGAACTATCTATGAAATTTATCGAGAACTGTAGAACTATGCATTTTCTTACGTATGAGTGGTCTACCAATCTAGAACTCTTGAGATGCTGACGTTTTTGTCGCAATGTTAGCATTTTTTTTATTTTTGTTTGAAAACTTACCAGAACTATCTATAAAATGTATCTAGATCTGTAGAACTATGCATATTCTTACGTATTAGTGGTCTAGCAATCGAGAACTCTTGAGATGCTGACGTTTTTGTCGCAAAGTTAGCATTATTTTTAATTTTCATTGAAAACTTACCAGAACTATCTATAAAATGTATCTAGAACTGTAGAACTATGCATATTCTTACGTATTAGTGGTCTAGCAATCGAGAACTCTCGAGATGCTGACGTTTTTAACCCAAAATTAGCATTTTTATTTTTATTTTGTTTGAAGACTTACCAGAACTATCTATAAAATGTATCTAGAACCGTAGAACTATGCATATTCTTACGTATTAGTGGTCTAGCAATCGAGAACTCTTGAGACGCTGACGTTTTTGACGCAAAGTTAATATTTTTTTATTTTTGTTTGAAAACTTACCAGAACTATGTATATAATTCATCGAGAACTGTAGAACTATGCATTTCCTTACGTATTAGTGGTCTAGAAACCCAAAACTGCTGAGATGCTGACATGTTCAATGTGAAGTTAGCATCTCATTTTTTGTTTTGCTTTTTTTTTTTTAAACTTGCCAGAACTATCTATAAAATTTATCGAGAACTGTAGAACTATGCATTTCCTTACGTATTAGTGGTCTAGAAACCCAGAACTGCTGAGATGCTGACATGTTCAATGTGAAGTTAGCATCTCATTTTTATAAAATCGATTTTTTTATTTATTTGAGCTGAACTATAAAAAATAATTATGCAGAACTGTAGAACTATTCGGGATGCTACTAGAACTGCGATTACATTTTGAGATTCTAGAAATTGATATGCTAGGTTCACACACATTTATTAACTTTGCTTATATTCAAAACCACCTTCACTAATTTAAAGGTACTTTATGAATATTATTAATGCTTAAATATAAATGATTCACTTAGCTTGTTTCCCCTGCTATTCTAACACACTTCTTGACCGTTTGATGATCTTTTTCTTGCGTTATATAACTTATCACACCATGTATTAAAGTGAGGATAGCATTTTTTTACCATATGTCGTAAAATTATTGTTGGAATCGCTCCGCAATTCAGTCTCTGAGTTACACACACACACACACACACACACACACACACACACACACACACACACACAGAGAGATACGTAGTCACCGACTTGACACACATGCCATATTCGAATCTTTGCTTTGTGCTCTCTCGTGAAATGTTTTTAGATATTGCACGCACGGTCCAGCTGCCTGAAATTCTGTATTTAGGCACCATATGTGTATTATTTGTTTACTTTCCTTTAATCTTTTATAAACGCTCTAAATTATTGTACCCAAACGGAGAAGCAAGCTATTAGTGCTAGCTTCTTCATTTGTTTCGTTTTAACTTTCTTTCCAATAAAAATATTAGATTTATAAAATAAATATCTACGTTTAGTGCTAATTTACTTCCGCGATTCATGTTCAAGTCCATCAGTTAGCTGTTATCTTTCACTATTATCAAGTGCGTATCGCAAACATTCGCCAAGCAGAGATAACTTATTTTCTTGTTAGCGTGAGTAGTTGTAGATCTCATTGCTAACGTACCTAATGATATTAGACTTCCTGATACGATATTAAATAGCTATTTATAGTGCGTTCTTAAAATGTAAATAGTTTGTTATGTTTATACATCCGCATGCTCATAAATTACTCATAATATTTAAAAGATACTTTTACTTAAAGCCTGACCTAATATTATGGTCATGCGCCATGCCATGTTGTGGAATTTCGTTCGAACTAATTTCTGGGTCTGAATTTGAAGCCACTTGTCCTATGGACACCGAATTTGGATTCTGATTTTGATTACGGTGAGTAATAGTAAGTTCGGACTATACTGAACTGTTCACACAAATTAAAATAGTAGCGCCCTCTTGACAATACTCCCATATTACTGGTAAGGCTTCACCTATTTATCCTATGAATATCATTTTGTAACAACTAGGGCCGGCCAAGTGCCAGGCTCTACCTATAACAATCAAAGTGATAATTGAGGCTCATATATGTAACTGAACTACGTTGGTTGCTAGTTATATGTGCCATATAATTATGAATGCACGTTGTTTGTGCTAAACTAGACGAGTAGGCAGTCCGGTTCGCGTGCGACACGGTAGCTACTGTAGTTAAGTATATCTTCCTCATGGATACACAAGGTCAATACATTAAACACGATCAGTGCGATGAAACAAAGCCCTCTTTTATTTGTAATTCATTTTTATATATTTGCACGATGATTTGTTTCGCAAAAGTTATACTCGTATTTATTAAAAGATGATTCAAACAATATTATGATTCACTAGGTATCAACATTTCTATGACATTATAGTTTATAACTAGCTCCGCGACTCCGTCTGCGAAGAATAGGGGCATAAAAATAGCCTATTCGTCCGGGGGGGTTACTACGAAATTCGAAGTTTGGAGTTCGGATCGTGCGGTCCCTCTCACTCTCGTAATAAATACCATTAGCGTGAGCGGAACGGCATGAAACGAAGTTCGAATTTCGCGCTTCGTAGTATAGGGCCTGAATCGGGAGCTTGGTTGCAGGCTTTTCTATCGCCCCAGCTTGGCATCTTGCTGGATAACGACCCGCTTAGAATAGCAGTAACAATAAATATTGGATACCTTTATGTTCAATCATACCAGAAGATACTTGCTATCATTGTTTACAAAATTACAAAAGCAACTAATCTAAAATCCCCTGCCATGTTATTTGGTTATCATATGCAATCTAGTAAATAAAGTATAATTAAGCGCGTAGAAATATTTTGTCATGTTTAATTTTTGTATGTAATACATTTTAAAAATTATTCTTACAATAAAAATTTATTGATGTGCTTTAACTTTAACTCACACTTTATGGCTGAACGTAACGTTAAGACCGCTTATTGAAACCTTATTTTTACTCCTCATCTTCTCAAACTTTCTCATTTATAATATTCGTAGGACAGGATAGTGATAGACTTACAAGTATATTATAAGTAGTGCTGGTTACACCGTCCCATCTGATAC